>CM023942.1:28315242-28374860 GCA_013407115.1 Glycine latifolia
GCATTTTATGATTCATATAAACCTTTTTAATTGATGAAGTTACTCAAATATTTTGTCATTAAATTTAAATAAATTAACTAGTCATTAAAGTAGTTAAGCAGAACTGAAGTTCTTAACTAGTTGTTACAATAAAGTTGAGGCATTAAATTTTTCTTAAAATTTCTACGCATGGATGAGTGTTGTTTTTAAATAAACAATGTTTAATCCGCTAAATTCGGTACGTATAGTGATGGGGGATTGAGAATAATATGCATGGAATTATAGATTTTAATTTTTATACACAACAAAAACTAAATAAGATTTATTTAACACATTACTGTATTAGAGTTGGTATAGCGGTGAAAGTTTAAATAATTTGTACGTAACTCAAACTTTATTATCATCTTTGTAAAAAAAATAATTTTACGAATGACTTGGTATAATTTATTAGCAGTAACTTCTTAAATGAGATCCGTAATAATCACCTTCGACATCTCTCCTATAGCCCAGGAAAATAAGCTATTATACTTTAGCGATGTATATTTATTTATTTAGAAAGCTTCTACTTTTTTTGATGATATATTAGAAAGCTTCTACGGATAAAAAAGAAAGAAAGCTTTTGAAAAGAAAAAAACATCATGGAATCTAAATTTTCCATGTGTAAAATGTGATATTGAATTTACTTTTCTTTTCTTTATTATTTATTTTTATGTTTAAATTATGCCTATTTATAAAAAGTTGAGTGTAAAAAAATAATTCAGTGGCTATTTTTTTAAAATATTTGTATTGATATTCTCCTTGGGCATTGAATTTATTAATTCTTATTTAATCTCCCAAGATTTATGGCTTTTTTAATCGGTGAATTTTTTTTTCCCTTGTAACTACTAGCTTATCTTCACGTGAATTTATTGAGATATATTATACCATACACAGCAAAACAAATAATTTCCAACATTGATAATCTCAAATTAATTTTGACATAAACATGAACAAAATGACCATGTGTGCATGTTAGTTGTATTAAAGTCCATTTTGATAGACTTTCCTATAGTTGTGACACTGGTTAGAAGAACACTTTTATCATAAAATAACAATGAGAGCATATTTATTTTATTTTATTTTTAAAATAAAACTTACTTACCTTAAAAAATATGAAAAACCAAGATCATAAATGAATTAAAGAAATAAAAATCTATAATTAAATAATATTTTTCCATTTCCCCTGACCATATCTACGGAATGTTAATTAGCAATTAATGAAGATACTCATGGTCCTTACCATGTAGCCAAATTCACCTATGGCTATAAGGTCTATTCCATCGCCTAGAAATAGAGTAATATAGAGGCCATACAATTTTATAGCTGTATTGCTTGTACTTAATTTGAGCTTTTAACGGCAGTAACAATGAAGTATTAGCGGCGCGCAGTGGTATAAAAATTAAAATGAATTCACAAAGTCCAAACATATTTTTCCCAAATTGAATATTTTTTATTTGAGAAATGTTAATATTTTATACTATTATCCTTCGCAAAATAAAAAAATGGTATATCGATAACACAAAAAAATCAATTTAATAATATTTCAAATAGTTATTAAACTTAATAAACAAGTAGTTATTTTTTTACAAGCAGCAATAAAAACTTATGTGTAAAATTAAGTAAAACACAAAAATGGAAACAAAGTAAAGCACAAAAATGTATCTTTTGGATCTTATCTGTTAGAGGTTGCGTGGAGTTTCATCGGGGTTCGGGCTTGGTCACGAGCGTTTTGTTAAATATATTTTTATAATTTATTCCAGGTTAAATATTTTTATTGAGTTTCTATGGGGACATATAAAAAAAAAAGAAGATTAAAATAAGAAAGTGTTGTACTTATAGACACATATTTATACTATATAATAATTGATTGATATTTGGGGGTGAGTCATGTGAGAAGTGAGGGAGAGAAGCAGTAGTAATAGTGGTAAAAAAAGGCAACAGAAAATAGGAGGAGAAGAGAAAGGAAAAGAAGAAAAGAAGAAAAGAGAGGGTTTGGTTTGGTGAGTTAGCGAAGAGAAAGGATGAAGAGGGAACGCGAGCAGCTTGGTTCCAACGCAGGGACCTCAAGCTGCGGTTATTCAAGCGGAAAATCGAATCTTTGGGAGGAAGAAGGAGGCATGGACGAGCTTCTTGCGGTGGTGGGTTACAAGGTGAGGTCATCGGACATGGCGGAAGTGGCGCAGAAGCTGGAGCGTCTCGAAGAAGCCATGGGAAATGTCCAAGATGACCTCCCGGAGATTTCAAACGACGTCGTTCATTACAACCCTTCCGACATCTCCAACTGGCTTGAAACCATGCTTTCTAATTTTGACCCTCTCCCCTCCGAAGAGCCGGAAAAGGACTCCGCCTCGTCGGACTACGATCTTAAGGCTATACCGGGGAAAGCAATTTATGGTGCTAGTGGTGCTAGTGTTGCTGGTAGCGACGCGCTACCAAAGCCTAAGCGCGTGAAAGCCGACGAGTCAAGGCGCGCGGTGCTTGTCGTTGACTCGCAGGAGAACGGGATCCGCCTCGTGCACAGCCTCATGGCGTGTGCCGAGGCCGTGGAGAACAACAACCTCGCTGTGGCGGAGGCGCTGGTTAAGCAGATCGGCTTCCTCGCCGTTTCGCAGGTTGGAGCTATGAGGAAGGTCGCAATCTACTTCGCCGAAGCGCTCGCGAGGCGAATCTACAGAGTCTTCCCTCTGCAACACTCTCTCTCCGATTCTCTTCAGATTCATTTCTACGAAACCTGTCCATACCTCAAGTTCGCGCACTTCACCGCGAACCAGGCTATCCTCGAAGCGTTCCAAGGGAAGAACCGCGTTCACGTGATTGATTTCGGAATCAACCAGGGGATGCAGTGGCCGGCGCTGATGCAAGCCCTAGCGCTTCGCACTGGCGGTCCTCAGGTTTTCCGGCTCACCGGAATCGGACCGCCGGCGGCGGACAACTCCGACCACCTCCAGGAGGTAGGGTGGAAGCTCGCGCAGCTGGCGGAGACGATCCAGGTGCAGTTCGAGTACCGCGGCTTCGTCGCGAACAGCCTCGCCGATCTCGACGCCTCCATGCTCGATCTCCGGGAAGACGAGGCCGTCGCTGTGAACTCTGTCTTCGAGTTTCACAAGCTCCTCGCCCGCCCCGGTGCGGTGGAGAAAGTTCTCTCCGTCGTGCGGCAGATTCGGCCGGAGATTCTCACCGTCGTCGAGCAAGAAGCGAACCACAACGGACTGAGTTTTGTCGACCGGTTCACGGAGTCACTGCACTATTATTCCACCCTATTCGACTCGCTGGAGGGTTCGCCTGTGAACCCTAACGACAAGGCCATGTCGGAGGTTTACTTAGGGAAGCAAATCTGCAACGTGGTGGCGTGCGAGGGAATGGACCGCGTGGAAAGGCACGAGACGCTGAACCAGTGGCGGAACCGGTTCGGTTCGACCGGATTTTCTCCGGTTCACTTGGGTTCGAACGCGTACAAGCAGGCCAGCCTGTTGGTCGCGCTTTTTGCGGGTGGGGATGGGTATAGGGTGGAAGAGAACAATGGGTGTCTCATGTTGGGATGGCACACTAGGCCCTTGATTGCCACCTCCGCGTGGCAACTCGCTGCAACTCGCTGAGTCGACTCGCCGATTCCTCAACCAGCTTTTTTTGTTTTAATTTTAAACTAATTTCTATTCGTGCCCACCGAAAAAAAAAAAGGGAACTTGTGGGGATGAGAGGGCAGTGTGTAAATGTGCTATTATGCTGAGCTGTGAGCACTGATTGCATTAGACTGAGACCCACCATTGTCTATTTTCCTGCCCCAACTTATGTCTCTCTCTCCAACCCTTAATTTACCTATTTTGCCTTTGCCCTAGGGTTTTCAGATTTTGATTTTCTGCTCTTTTTTTGTAAACCTTGAATTTTATTTTGCTTTCTTTTGGGTTGGGATGGGTGGAAATCTCTTGTAATTTTTCAGGGTGGGAAAATCAAAAAGCTTAATGTGTATTTATTTTATTATGGTTTAATTAATATATTAGTAGTATTATGTAGCTTACTGGTGATATACTAATAAATTAGAAATATATTTGTAGTGTTTCCTTTCATTTGAAGTAAGTGATTTTTGATGAATAGGATTGGTATGAGCCATCATTGTCAAATTAAGAATGATTGTAGCCCTCTGTCTGGGCCATGGAGCCAGCCAGCTTTGATAGAATTGGTATGACAGACAAGTAACCAAAATGGAGAATCCGCTGCTCGCTTAGCTGCATTGCATTAGGCATTAGCACGGATAAAGCAAGCACCTTGCCCTGTCTGGCATACATTTCAAGAGTTGAGTGCTACACAGCATCAAAGTGGACGGAACTGTAACTGCAAACGCATGTATTTTTTTGCCTAACAAAATTACTGCAATCTCAGCCGAATCCCCTTTTGTGTCAGACAAAGCTCAGTCATCAGAAAATGAAGAATTCAATTAAAATTGTAGTAATTCAAAAAAAGGATCACCCCCACTTTAATGTCCAAGATCTTCCTATAATGCTATCCCCCCCTTAAAAAGTTTCACTTTTAATGGTTATTCCCTTGTAATTATTGTCCTTCAGATTGATTGCCTTGCTTCTGCATACTTTTTCCACCTTTTTCAAGTTTCAGTTCTTTCTCTCCTTTGCCGGTTATATAAAAAATCACATGGGTTTATTCCATATTATGATCTGATTTTCTGTATATTGATGATGGTGATAACTGGTCTTGTATATAACTTTGCTGTTTATGAATCTCCCCTAAATGCTAACTAAGAAAGTATCTTAAATAAAGCAGCATGTAGATCACTCTGGTCAAGGCAAGAATCAAAACCACCATTGGCTAATTCCTTTATTAACTCAGTGATAACTTTGATTGTACTTAGCCAGCTACAGAATATTAGTATACTATTGGACTTTCCAGGAATCTCGAGTTCCTGAGATCCTCTGCCAGAAACCTGTAATTTTTTTCCCACCCTCTCTCTAGACTCATCCCCTCTCTATTTTATTTTAAATTATTTTTCCCTCAAATTTAAATCTGAACAGTCTGGCAAGTGCAGAATGCACCATCAATTTCCCATGGAATACTCTACTCTATACTATTCTAGTATTCTACTAAAAGTGTAGTAATTAAAACAAAATAATAAATGACCAAAGCATTCTCAGGTGCAGACTCTGTTTGTAAATTTGCAATTGCTATTTCGTCCTACTAGTAACGTATTTGATCAGTTATCTATATAGCCTAATCCCTCCCTACTTGGCCGGGCATTCAGTCCATTAGAATAAAACTAAATGATACTTATGAGAATATCTCTTCAGTTCATTCCTATAAAGAATGCTCCTAACGACACAAATGTTAATTTAGCTGACCCATCTTATATCACAAGCTACAAATTGATTAAAGTTAGGAAAATTTTAAAAATTGAATAATAATTGAGTGATAACAAGCACAAAACTTAAAATGCAATAAGTTGACACTTCCCTCCATGCCCACCATGGTGAGAAGGAACAATTATATGAACCAAAAGAGACTGCTTAATCAGCATGGATCATTTAAATACTGTATTTTATTTTCCTGCAGGCCAGTAAAGGAGTCAATGAATGAAAGATCCATATGTAGCACTCACTCATACTTGTTTCTACGTATTGGGCCATCTTACTTTGTATATGTTTGCCACTACCTTCTAATGGTATAAATAATGCACCATATACTATATACACATGTTACTTCCTACTTGGTCGGGTCCCCCACCAAAATCTTATTCTAATAGCACTTCCACTGTTGAGTGATCTTAAAAAAATTTCTGTAGCTGCTCACATCAGTTACCTATTTTAATTCTCCACATGCGGCTGTTGCTTTTTTTATCTTTTTTTCCTGGCCCTTTTTCTACCGACGAGAAAGTATATGAAGTCTCTTTTAGTTACACACATGAGCCACAATATTTTAAAAGGAAAAAGGTGGAGGAATAAAAAAGGTATCTCCATAAAATCTTTTTAACAAATTATGAGTGAGTGGTACTTAGAGAAGCCAAGTCAAACCAAAATTGCCGCTTGCCGGGTGCCTATTCTAGGATCATGAAACTAATAATGAAAAAAAAAAGAGTGAGGGGTTAACTTAGTCAAAACATTATTTGTGTGCGAATTCTTCAAATTGTGGAAGGTGCGGTTGACAACTAGGACATACATATAGGCTACATGTATTGTATTTTTTCCATCGAAGTCAATCATGTTTGATCCTATTAAAATTACTACAAAAAAATTTCTAGATAACAGTTATATTTAAAACTGTTAGTTAAACTAAAGTAATCTTGCACAAGTTAATGCATATGCTTAATTTTACGTAGATAGATGTACGTAGAAGTCAAGATGTATTATTGGAACAAGATGGTGAATGATAATGCGGCGTTGGCTCAGCATAAATGTGTGTGGGAGTTAGGTGTGTGGAGTCACATTGGTATGATGGACAGTGTCCGAGAGAGTCTGAATCACTCGTGTGGTTAGAACAGTTAAGCATGTGGGGGACCTGAATGTGACCTTGCTGCCGTTCTTGGACGGTAAACAATGCTCAATTGTTTCCGCATGCCCTTGGAGCTTTGTTTGACCATAACATCACCCTATCTCCCACTCTTCCACGTTTTTGCTTCTCTTGCTTTTCCTTTTCTTTATGAGATTCCTAAAATTCATACCATACCCCACTCTTTTTTTTATTTTTATCACCATCCATCCATACCCCTATGGCTTTTTTTTATTCTTCATGGGAGACCTTGTTCATCCTTCTCCACTTCATTGTACGATCGAATACTTGTTTCCTGTTTTTTTTCTTTCTTATAAACATGATATTAGTACAAAATATCATCTGTTAGAAGTGATGATTAATTATTATTGGAGATCGTAAACATATGTAAGATGTAAGATAAATATTTTTTTTCTAACATAATTTATTTTATATTTAAGGACTAACAAAGATTTGAATCCTGAATTACTTAATTAAAAAATACAAATTCTTATTAACTTTGCACACCGTGGTTGGTACTTGTTTCCTGTTCATGTTCATGGGAGTATGCATTCATTGTATTATTTTGGGAACGCAGGAATTAAAGATAAAAATTAAATAACTTTAAAGAATTGGTAATTCAAAATACTATAAAATAGCAATTTCAATTGTTATACACTTATACCATGTTTAGTTAACGGATAAAGCAAATATAGAAATTCATTGTGCTTGAAACATGAAGAATATGTTATCCTTAATACGAAATTTTGCCACTCTCGCTGTTTTATGCAGGATTTCATTAATAAATTTTGTATCACTTTGTCGTATGGAAGTTTTATGTTTATCTTTCTTCATAAATTTGATAGCACCTGACCTATTTATTAATGCTTTAAAATAAGTTGAGTTTGAGAGATAAATTCTGACTTTTTTAATATAATTTTATTTTACAGAAGTTAAATCTAAAAATATACATTCTCCATTTTTCTAGTATGCATGTGAGGATGAGTAGATGACACAATTATCTATATCCGTAAATAAAATTAAATAGAGAATGAATTTAGGAAGTTTATTTTCCCCCTTCCTAGAGAAAGCATGTGGTTTGCTTTTACACTCGTTTATAAAACAAGATGAGACTGGATAATGAAATACTCGTACGATAAATAACCAACACGTATATTACTTAAATACTTTTAACTATTTAAATAAAATTTATTTTTCCTGCAAAAAAAATATAATTAGTATTTACTATTATAATTTTTTCCCAAAAATTATGTTTTCTTAAATATTCTGTTCCGTTTACGAGAAACAGAATGTACCCAGCAAGGTTTGCTGGGATTTGCTATGGGATCAAACTCTCCCTCTCTGAAGATGCCTATGGAGATGAAGCACCCCCAGGAAGATGATCACTGCCGGAAACAACACAAGTGGTGTGCTGTGTGTGCAGTGTGAATGGAAAAGAGAGAGTTAGGATTGTTGTGTACCTTTCACCATGAATGAAGCTGTATTTATAACAGAATACCTGGACCCTGGGAAGATATTGTTGAGGCCCATTATCTTTTGTAAAGATATTCAGATTATCTAATATATGAACGACATTGGTTATAATTATATCTTCTGTTTTATCTTCTATCTTTTGGTGGTTGTAGAGTTTAAATATTTGAATGGGCCTATCCGTAACATATTCTTTACAATTTTTTAATTTATAATAAATTAATAGATATTATCCATACATATTCAAAGATATCTATCAAACTTGTAGTA
Organism: Glycine latifolia; assembly: GCA_013407115.1. NCBI lineage: Eukaryota > Viridiplantae > Streptophyta > Magnoliopsida > Fabales > Fabaceae > Glycine > Glycine latifolia. The sequence goes on from CM023942.1 coordinate 28,323,490, forward strand.
CGTTAAAGAGCAATATTCATTCAAAATATTTTTCTTAAATGGACACATTAAATCAACAATGATTTGTTTAAAAGTGGTTAGGGTTTAAACTTTTTAAACATTTAGTCAAGAGTTTGAATTCTGAATTATGTGTATGAAAAAATCATTGATAGAGGAGGACAACCCATTTATTAGTATCAACAAATTTTTCGACGAAATTTAAAAATCATTGTGATAGACCAAGATACTCCTTTACAATCATATGGGGAAAAAAAATTAACCCATTATAAACCTATGGTACTAGCTCAAGAGTAGTGCCCATGCATTCTCCCCATCCTTAGCTCATATTCTTTTAAGTTAACTTTTTAAAAAAAATTATAAGATTTTCAAATTTTTAAGGCTTTTTTGATCTCTTATCATTTTTTATAAAACTCTTATAATTTTTGTTTAATGATCAAATACTGTATTAAAAAATTTAAATTAAATAATGTTCTATAAAATGAGATGCTAAGTGAGGAAATTTATAAAAGTATCGGAGATAAATAATAATAATAATATAGAAATTTAAACTCTGTTTTAAGTATATGAAAAATCCTGTAATGAAGCTAGTAAAATAAAATTGCTACCAAACATCTCTATTTTAGTTGAACAAATTTATAAATTAGTTAAAATAAATTATTAAGTTAACTAAAATAACTTACCAAACACTCTACATTTTGTACCCCACAAAAGTACAAAGTTTCAATGCATTACGTGGCATTTTGATTTTTGATTAATTATGTGTACCCTAAATCTATACAAATTTTGTATCTGCAATTATAGTTCTACAGAGGAGGGAGATCCCTAATGCCTAGTCCATCGAATATGAGAACAATTACATTAAGTAATTTCTGATCAGGTTAAGACCTGGTTTAATATTGCACATCACAAAGTGCTCCTATTGACAATTGGGAAAGGCGAAAATACCATAAGCGTCCATAAAACCATATATGATATTTGGTATCTTAAGAATACATGGTTTCTTCAAACTATTGGAAGGAAAATTAGCAGATTTTATAAATAGTAAATTTTCTTTTTTCTGATCTAGTCGAGCTCAAATGATTGGTAAGGTTACTAGATCTATTGAGATGAGGCGCCTGCTGGTCCAATTCGACGATAAAGGTGGAAATATCTTTAAAGCTACTTTGACACTCAAATCAACATTTAAACAAAAGTAATATATATATATATATATATATATATATATATATATATATATATATGAGATGGGATCCTTTTACACCGGTGTAAAACTTGATAGTTTTACACCATTTAATAACTTTTTACTGGATAAGTATTTTACAAAATCCACCGTTAGATTGAAAGCTTATATCATGTAGATCACATATCTCAAATTTCATATTAATCCGAAATCATTTGAAACCTAATTGATATATATAAAAATTAACGGTATATGTACTTCTAAAATATGTGAAAATTAGACTATTTGATTACATTCATATTGATGTTTAAATTTTGTGAAATTTGAGACATATGATCTACATGATATAAGCTTTCAATCTAACGGTGGATTTTGTAAAATACTTATCCAGTAAAAAGTTATTAAATGGTGTAAAACTATCAAGTTTTACACCGGTGTAAAAGGATCCCATCTCTATATATATATATATATATAATGTGCATATATGAAGCCTTTGAATGTTGTATATGTATAAGATTTATTAGTGGACCTTGTATTGATCTTTGGCCCAGTAAAAAATTGGGAGTGACGGATTGACGCAACTAGCGACATAGCTTCTTATCGATAAAAATTAGTTGTTAGTAATTTTTTTTGGTTGGAGAATTTAAACTCATGATGTCTCATCGTGTCTCTTCTTCTTTCACCAACAAGCCATCTTATAACTACAATTACTTTTGAGATGTAGAAGCTATAATTATTAGTTGCTGTAAAACACATCCGTAACCTGAAAAATCGTGTTTGAAACGCAAAACCAAACATGCTAACTATGGTGTGAAAAACTTTAAAAAAAAAAAAACCATTTGACTTGTGCCTACATCTCCAAAGCGGCTCTTGTCATGGGCCAAGGAGTTCTAAAATTTTGGTTTCAACCAATAAATCCTCTGATGCACAAAAATACAAGATGGAATGCCTACCCCTCGTGACAGTTCATGCTAATAGACACATGCTGGTGCAGCCAACACCTAAGGAGGATAGGGGAAGAGAAATTTAGCAGGGAGACAATTTTAAAGAACATTTACTAAAATAACTGAACATTGTCCAGACATGACCATTCTAGGTCACATATGCCACAACTGTAGTCTGTTGGTGCTCATAATACTACCTATTATTATGTTAATTTTTAGTTAGAAAGGAAGGAAACACTTCAATCAAAACAGCTGTCACATAACAGCAAAGACCAGTGTATTAAACCTTACATTATTCACTTGGCAGTAAAAAGTTAAAAATTAACCAACCACTGCCAGCCACTGAGGCAATAACATTCACCAGGTAGTTGGTAAACTTGTTCAATAAATAGATTATAAAATCTTGTTGATGTTAATTGTGCCTATATCATCTGTTTGATATCACTCATATCAAACATTGATGTCTTTACAACGTTTATTGTACTCATTCAGACCTCAGATTATGATTTCAGAACGTAAGAAAGCTGAATAGGTATAATTTGAATGAATCAATATACAAAACGGTTAGAAGGAATAAATTTCCAACTTGCTGAACAGAATGAAAACTACAATTTCTCCACTGGATTCAACAGTTTGTTTTGTCACGAGGATCTCCAGTACTAATGATTGTGCTAGTAGTGATAGCTATGATATACACTGCAAATTTTTGGGGTAGGAGGGAGGCACAGTAAAATAACAAAAATTCAAAGAGTCACCACAGTCATTATTCAATATTCATAAATCACTCTTCACTCTTACTAGGTTACAGCCATTGGTCAATACAATCCAAAGCAGAAGGTATAACAGACTCGAAAGTTATATCAGTTAATGAGAATTTTTTAGTGGATTTAGACTGCATCATAGTTTTATATTCACTACAAGAAAATCAATGAATATAATTTAAAAAACATCATTATTTGCTATACATGTATGTCTATATCACGAAACACGATCATAACAGCTGGTTTTCCAAATATGATTATACATGCAATCTTGCATACTAAAGAAAGAGTCGCATTCACACTCGCGGCCAGCAAAGAGTTATGGCACATTGAAAAGCCACATTTTCTTCTAAGGAGACTGACTGAGCAGAAACTTTCAAATTTCAATCCAGATTCAACCTTCCTACAACTATTGAGAACAAATGTGTGTGACTCACATATGGTGGTCCTGATACACATTGATTCTATTGTCTGTACTCTGTGGCAACAATTACCTAATAATATTAAAATAAGAACATTCTAACATACCACTAGAAACACGTTTCTGTCCTTCCAGATACTTCAGTCGCTATAGGGGGACTACTAACCCCAGATGCACCATTAGACATAGTCCCATAGGTGGTGCTGTAGGCATTTATAACATTGAACAGAACATGTGTTTCACAGTTGAGTGTCCCACATTAACCGGACCAAGGTTCTTTTTCGAACAAGCCATTTAAAGAATGAAAGACCACTCTCCACAACACTTTAAATCATAAATGCACAATATGCTAGTCATGTAGGAGGACCTCTTATTAGCACAGAAATCAAAACTCAGCACCAATCCCTAGAAAACCCTTTCTATATTGTAACACTGATTTCTTGTAAAAACATTGAGGAAGTCAGAGGTCGGAACTCAAATTTCATGAATTATTGGTCATATTTTGTACACTTGACAAAATTATTTCTACAGGTCCCCCACTGATGCTTTACAGAGAACTCACACACTTGTATTGTAGTAATTTGTAAGCAAGCATCCATTTTTAAAACGGTTCTGCATACTGAATGAATTTTTTAATAAAATAAATATAAAGATTTACTTTGAGTATGCACGATATGATTTAGGAGAGATTATACTCAGTTTGAAGTCTATTTAAATGATAGACACTCACTTTCCCTTACTTTACTTAGTAAAGTGACATTCACACCCCTTCTTTAGGGGTGGTGAGTGTTTTCTTAAAAACTAGAGGAAGGTGTGAATGTAATTTAGGAATACCTCGAAAAAGGCAAGTAAAATTAATCAAATATCCTTACTGTAGAATGGAAAACCTAAGACGACCCTTGAAAGTAAAAATATACGAATTTAATGTAACGAAAACGAAAGAGCAATAAATAGATATTGGTAATCATTTAAAGCCATGTGAATCACGTTAGGTGGACTGAACTAAAGCGAAACCATAAGCGATTATTAGTTAACTAAAATAAGGCTCTCATGATTTTCTTTTTCCTCCATTCTTTGGGCTTCTAACTCTTTGGTCTTTAAGAATAAAAAGGCCCCAGACACAGCCCACAAATCATTTCATTTATATAGTCTGTATTTTTTTAAAAACAGTTTATATAGTACGGTTGTTTATATCATATTTTGTAATAATGTGTATTGGGTTCCTAAAGATTAAATCTGAAGCCCGCTGCAAAAACCCGTTAGGGATTTGACGAACGGGTTCTAAGTGACTAAGTTCTATCAACTGCTCAATAGACACAGAAATTTCAGACTCGTGTCAATTGTCAAGGAAAACATTAGCTCTAGAAATCATTGACAAATATTCTAATTAATATGTTATTAGCATTTTGAATTTTGAATAGACTTTAATAGATATGCATTTTCAGTATAAATTTTTTACATTATAAATTAATCATACTTTTAAGATTAATTGCTATAAAATTTAACTAATTTGTCATATATAGTTGTGATTTAACGATAATCTAAAAATGTTTTACAATTTATGTTCATATATTATCTATTCATTTAAATAACCAAGATGAAATCATATATCAAACGATTTTATTTTATTTTTGTGTGTGTGAATTAAATGAAAAGGGAAGTGGTAGCCCCTATAGCGAGAAACTGTGCATGCTTCCCCCCCAGATATCATATATCCAAATTAAGAATGTTGTCATTTGTTGGAAAGGAACCTGAATTGAGATGAACATTGAACAAACACTCTTTATTGAGCAATGAATGTTAAAAAGGCTGCAATGGAGAGCCTATAGTACAACCTTCCAGGCATGGATACTCCTTTTCCTGCTAATAACCATTCCTCTTTTTACATAAGTTCATATGCAAAACTATTGGTTTAAAACTGATGTGTATCACATTGTACCTTCATTTGGACAGAAGATTACTATCCTATAAATGCTAGTGTTGGATCAGTGAGCTGTGCATGTTAGTACGAGATGCTCTAATAACTAAATCTCAAATGAATTTTAGAATTATATTTATATGTTCCTCATACGTAAATTGATCTGTGTATCCATATCAGTACGATTTTATACACTATAGTTATAAAGTTAATTTTATTTTTCTTGCCTTTTGCTATGAAAAGTTATGAAGAGTCCTTTTTATAAATACAAAATTTAGTGTCCCACTGTCTTGGGCTAACAGGACAGCAGATAAGTTTTATATTATGAAGAGTCCAATTTGTACTTACATTGTATCTTCACTCAGATTGTTCCGCTAATAAATAATTAAGTTCTCTCAAATATTCGACATAAAATGCGTCTATATAATTTTGGAAACTTGTTTGCATTAATGCAAAAAGGAATTTATACTTTCCAAAGAACAAAACAAGAAAGCAACACATATTATGTCATTCTGTGGATTGTTTTTCCACGTTCAACAACAGTAAATCAAACACAGCCTTAGCTTCGGCCCCCTTCATTTCCAAAAAAACAAAAAAAATAACACTTAACTATACTCATTTATCACTCCAAGAAATTAACCACATTGCTGTCAGACATTTGATCAAACATTTTACTAAATACACATGGGTGGGCAAAAGCATCTCAAGAGAAGTGTTCGATCAATTCTAACTGGTGGGACAGGGAAATGGAACATATTTGGGGGATAGAATATTTCTATAACCTCGAAAGATCAGTGAATATTACCACCCAAAGTAACTCCAAAAATAAAGTAAGAAACCACACCACACTGCCACAAAATTAGATAGAAGCTGGTCCACATGAAAAATTAGCCAAAGCTACCCAAATTAACCTACAAACTAGAGATAGTCTTCAAAATCTTGAGGAAAGAAAGAATATTCACAACCCTTATCTAGAAAGTGAACTACATCATCAACAAATTGTTAAATCACTTTAAAGAGATTCCTATCCTGTTAGTTGAAAAATACCGACAGAACCGACAGAGAATATCACCAAGTCCCATTGATCCAGATTTCACTCGGTTGGAAGAACATATTCATATTGTATCAATTGATTAATCTATAAGACAAATTATTTCACATGATGCACTTTATATCTTTTCCATTCCCCTGTATCCCCATACCCAAAAGACAATAATGTTTTAAAAGAAAAATTGTTTAAGAAATGGTAAAATAAAAATTTTCTTGTTGAATGATTTCAGTCTCATGTTCAACTCATATTAACTCTGATGACTTTTGGTGATGCATTCGTCTTCCTTCAATCCTAAAAATCAAGCGCCTGTGACACATAGGCACTGTCAATTGTTCGACATCACTTACACTACAAATGTTTTTCACATCCCACCATTTAAATTTAATTTGTTATCTGTTTCACAGAAACTCAATCATTTCTTTTGTTTTAGTTAAATTTAATATTTAACCTTTTTAAAAAAAGTATTTGTTTCTCCATTCTCATTTGTCACGTAGCAATGTTAGGTGCTCTGTTTGGCTTTGGCAAATTCAACCATTCTCGACCAATAGGCTCTAAATAGTGTTCGAGCAACATGGCATTGGGTTGTCATGCCCAACTTGTTAGACAAATGAGACGGAAATTTAAGAGGTGTAAATTGGATTGTAAAAACTTTTTCCAAAACTCAGTCATTCCAAATATAATTTCAATAAAAGTTCTTAATTGATTTTGGTTGTTTAAGACGCATAAAGGATGTTTTTCATATGGTATATTATTATAATAATGAAAGAATTTTACTTAAAATTGAAATTCGAAGCACAAAAGATAGTAATCTTGGTTATTTTTGGCAAAATTAGTTTAAAAATTAGTTGGAAGTTAGAAAAATAGTTAGAAGTTGAAAATAAAAAGTTGAAAAGTTTAATAACTAAAAATTTAAAAAAACTAATTTATTAAATTATAAGTGTTCAATAAAATTAATCGTTGTAATAACAAAAAAATTGTCAAATGACAAGAAAAATAATAAAATTATAATTTATTTAAAAAGACAATAAGAAAAATGAATAAATATATTGAGGATAAAAGTTAAAGAAAATATAAAAAACTAAAAGCTAGCATTTTAGACTATATTTGATAAGACATTCAACTAGGTTTTAGCCTTTTTTATTAGCTGAAAAGCTTATTCGAATATTCAGTAAATAATTTTTTTTAATAACTTTTTAGTATCTTCTAGGCGTTTTAAAACGCTACTTGAAGTAACATTTTAAAATAACTAATTTTACAAAACATTTCTAATTTAAGAAATTAGTTTTGTCTAACAGAGTCTTAAAAAGCAAAACTTTACTAAAAAAGATTTATCAAACAATCAAACAAAATTTTCAACTAATAAAAAAAGTTAAAAATTAACTGAAATATCTCGGTTAATTATTTTTAGGCTTTTGTTATTGATGTAATTGATTAGTGTGTCTCTTTTAAATTGATGAAAAAGTCGTATTATTCTCGAAATACCTACAAACGAACTTCACTCTATCAAAATAATAGAAGAAGGGAAGAGATTCTCGAACCAAATTAGAAAACGGATCCAATAACTTTTAAAAAATTGTATGAGTAGTCATATGAGATAAAAATCTAATGTACGATTATGTAGAGTGACAGTAATATCTGTCAACTTTTCCTTCTTAAACCAATTTGAGTTTGCATAGATGAACAATACCGTTGATTACCAAACCTTATAATTATTCCATAAAGTATTGCTTTTTATGTAACTTTTCAAAAAGCCTTGTAATTAACTACATTTTTCTTTCTTTTCTTTTCTTTTTTAGAAGAACTACCTTGTTCTTAAAGTTCTAGAAATAGACCAAGAAAAAAAAATATTTCAAAAAACTTATAATTTATTGCAAGAGATTCAGGTTACATATAGATTTTCAACATCCAAGCCTATAAACGAACTATTTTAACTAATGAATTAAATTGAATTAACAAATTATTACGCGCTTGATTTATTATAATGATGAAAAACATTTCATATGAATATTTAATCATGGCTCATGGACTTAAAACTCTCAAATGAACAAGCTAAGCCAAAAAGAAAGAGAAAAACTATATAAAAAAAACACCGGGAGACCCAACACACATTCAGAAACACAAAACAAGAAGACACAACATATCAAAAGTGTGAGGTTAACATCAAAACTATATATGTTTTCAGGTATATCATCCATCTTCTTCTATCAAAAGAAATACCTATATATATATATATATATCATCAAAATGATAACTTACTAATTAAAATAAAATAAAAATTTGAACTTTTACAATTTTTATTTTTGATAAAGTATATACTGAATTTCTTTTAATACTCGAAATGTGCTAAAATTGATGTATCTCTCTTGCAAACGAAAACGACATGTACTAGCATTAGCATGGACCCGTAAAAGATATTCTTTTTGGTAAAACATATATATTTTATGTGAGCCTTTATCGAATAAAGAAAATGACCCACTATTGCAGAAGATTAAAGAGTAGTACATAGATAACGACATAAGAAGAGTTCAGGTACAAAGGATTTGCGTACCGTACCCTTCTTTTCTTTGATTTCTTTCGGTTGGCGATCCTACAAATAAGTAATATCCGTAAAATAAAAACACTGGATTAAATTTGTGTATCATATTAAAATATTGTTTGATGTTGATAATTTGATCCCGTGGATGAAGGAATCAGGGTGCATAAACAATTTAGCAATGGAAGATTTATTTTGAGCCAAACGATACAAAAAGTAATTATATACACACACAAGAAGATCCGATATATATATTTTTTTAATAAGCAAAAGGAACTTATATATTAGAATAGCAGCACAAGAAGTGCCAAAATAACAGATACAAATTAAGAGCAGGACATCTAATCTAACTACAAAATACAAATCATTCGAGATTAGGATTTACTTTCCTAAATTGAGGAAGCACGTTTTAGAATATAAATTTTAATTATAATAATTATTTAAAAATTAAGAGTTAAAAAATCAATTAATAACTTCATAAAATACTATGTACATGTATACATTTTATTATACTATTAACTATTAATATTATACTTTAATAGCTATATAGCGTCAATTTAATTGAATTTAACATTATCAACTAATATGAAATTATTGTTATAGGATTTTTAAAATAATTATCATAAAATTTAATAAATTTATTATTATTTTTCTATTTTTCTCATTTTTCTTTACATAATGGATAAAGATGTCTTTATACATATTCTCAATTTCTTTCTATTTACTCTTCCATTCATCTAAACAAAGTGAATAAAACTTTTCTCATTTCTATCTATTTAAGCAATATAGTTTTACTCTATTTTTTCTCCTAAATTTTTCTTTAATTAATGAAACACGGTATTAAAGCCTACCTCTCATTTAGAGAGGTCTAATCCTTGAAACCAGCTTTGCAAAACCCTAACACAAAAAAATATAAAGTACCGAAATGTCTATATAATTTCCACTAAGAGAACAAGGCAATCTTTCCATATAGCTCTACATTCTTTAAAAAAATATAATGTCATCACATACGAATAATATTGGTTGTAAAGTTAGAATTCCGTTAGACAATAAACAAGAAATTACGAGTTACTCTATTATGAAATTTTCCTACGATCGATAGTTTGATATGATGTCATTCTTAAAGAAAAGAATGTTTTTCCTATCACACAAAGAAAATTTCTTAATTTGTTTATGGGTTACTGTGCATAGGCCAAAGAAAACAAAATTCTCAAAGATTCGCGTATCATCATCATTCGGAAAAGGGATGGCCGTAGTGAAATTGAGTGGAATGGAATCATATGATCATGCACACACTTTGATAGCAACATATAACCACACACTTTGCGTGGGAACTTTCAAGTCCAAAACTCCGTTATCTACAAGTGGAAGATATGACTTATATAGGAGGTGGATTAATTCATAGCATATTGCATTTCTCAATTTTAAAACAAACATTTTGGTGCAAATGGCGGACGTTCCTTGTCACTTTCTTGATTCTCAAATCATGGGCTGGTCTTTTCTGAAATCATCGATCTCTTCTTTGATTTGAGCCTTTCGTTTATCAATCTCTACATTTTTTATTTATTTGTTACAAAAAGTGGTCTCTTCTCTGCACCGATCAATAGCAGCACCGAAATACATCTGTATTTATTGCTGCTATTCTCTGGAAACACCTTTTTGCACGTGATCATCCTCATGTTGGAATCAAAGAGAACCTATCTATTGAGATAAATAGCAGCAGTTCTAGTTCGGTGACCAATTCGGCAAAACAAATCAACTAAGAGGGTGTCTGACAATTGTTTTTTAATGAGTTAAAAATTGAAAAATTAACTGAAAGTAAAAAAAAAATCTGAAATATATTTTTTGAAAGTTATAAAATTAATTCATTGAAATAGAAATGTTTGCTAAAATTTATTATTAAATTAGTTAGTAGTTAAATATAAAATAACATAGAATGCATTTATATGTTTTTAAATTATATAAATGCATTTTATTTTTGTTTGTACAAATAAAGCATATAATACAAGAAACGGGAGGAAAATAAAAATATAAAGTGAAAAAAGAGAATGCAAAACCTTAAAATATAAATTTAAGGCAAAAGTAGCAACGGATCACTGGTTTTTCTTTTCTTCTATTCTTTTCAAAATCGACAAAGACAATAATATTATAAGGTACCTGTCACTAGCTTTACTTCTGTGGATGGGGGACGGAGAATATCGCGAAAGACGGAGGCAATGGCTGTTATTGACTAGGAGAGATCGTGGATATTTTAAAGTTAAAGGTAAGGATTTTTCTTAAATTAGTGGGTCAAATATTAAGAAAGTAAAAGAAAAATTTTAAAAGAAATAATAGAAAAAGTTTCTTTTTTATGTACTATCAAATAAAAATTATATATCATGAACTAATGAAAAATCATTATAAGCATGAAACTTATGATATATTTTAATATGCAATATTCTATTATTGTGTAAAAAATATTTTTAGTGTGTTTAAATTGAAGTGAGAAACAATAAATTATAAACTCAAAAGTGGGTATAATAACATCTAAAAAGTATTACAAATTAATGAAATAAGTTTTTAATCATTTTTTTAAATTAAATACATTTATAAAGTATTTAATAAATTATAAATTAATTGAAATAACGTGTTAATCATACTCAACCTCCAAAAGCATAATAAAACAAAATCTCAAGATGAATTTGTCCAAGAAAAATTGGCATGAGACTGGTTATACATATTACAAAATGGATCATTCCAATAAAAAACATCTTTTGCCTATTCATATTCGGTTCAGCAGTAGCTGATTTGAAAAAATACTTGACGGGTGACGAGTACGTACGGTCAGCATATTTTAACTTCTTAGTTGGCCTAACGTACCAAACATCAAATATCACCCGGTGCATGCCACGCTCAACATCAAATGAGAACAATGCACAAACTACTGACTCCGTATGATTTATCATTAGGTTGGTTTTGAATTAAAAATAAATCACTTTCAAGCAAAAATTAAGAAAATTTCTCTTTGGTGGATACGTAATTTTTTTAGAGTAAGCACTATACTTTAATACCTCTTTGAATTAAATTATTTCTTTGGCAACTTGATGAACACGGAAAATTGCTTTTGGAAGCCAAATTAGAGGTTCGTTTGTTTCAAAATCTTGCACAACAGGGCTTTAGTCAATTCTACAAAATAAAATTTTCGCATTTTTTTTTCTTTCAAAATCCCGGCAAAATTACCAACCCAGGGTTACTGCTCAAATGCATTCTCCTTGCCGTAATTATTGGGCTTGGAAGTTGGCACCGTATTGTGGATGAGCACCTTCTAATTCTAAGATAAAATATAAACAAAGTTTCTCGCTGACACTTCTGTTGACTACAAATACGATTTGAATTGCCAACCCATAACCAGCGCCATACAGTTTCAGATTAACATGAAGAGAAGAGAATATACCTGCAATATTAGCTCACATTCACCATCTTAAGTTTAATTGAATAGAAGACAAGGAAGGAAATGATGAATCAAAACTAGAATTTTATTATTCCATCAAAATCAAAATCAAAAACTCAAAGTTGAAGAACTTCGTAAAGAATCAAAACCAAAAACTCAAAGTTGAACAATTTCCTAAAGAGGGTTCTCGGGTTAGCGAGAACAGAAACAAGCAAAGAAATACATATTACTGATAATAGTGGCATTCATTCACCACAAAAGGCATCATGTTCAATTCCCCAAGAGTTTTTTTATTCAATTAATCGAATCAGTGGGTAGAAATCTTGAGGTTGAGGGATTTGTTGAACCAAGCCTTCCAGCTCCCACTCCCCCTGCTGCTGCGCGAAATCCCACTTGCACCTCCATCTACATCCGCCACACCCTCTGGCTTCTTGCACAGCATGAAATTTCGTACCCCATGCGATCCAATTCTATCCCAAGGACTTAGAGCTGCAACACCATCAAATCAAACGCACCACAATCAGCACAAACAAATCCAATACAAAAGTCAAAGTTTTAAAAGGACCTAAAAAGACAAAACTTAGATATAGTCTGAGCCTTAGGTGTTTTTGGTGTTGTTCTTTGGTAACCTAGTTGGAACATGAAGACAAACCTTTATTTATATTTTATACATATTGCTGAGATGAAAGTTTAATGTAATGGGAGAAAACCACCAAAAACGCCTACGAAAAATTCATAAAAAAAATCAATTTTTAAAACACACCCACACCATATATTCACCCAAAAAGTGGAGAAATTATTATATGTTTCAGGACTACGCAATTGCGGTCACATTTTCCTGTAATTGCCCGTCATGTAAATGTTTTCTGGCTCACCACAACCGCAATTTAAAACCATGGGACTACCATCCCATGAATCCATGTCTCAAACACATGACAAATTTCAATTCATAAAAACAAAAAACTAAATGTGACTAGACAGAGATTAGCATGCTCCATGATTCCAGACGATACAGTAATTCCTCCAATTCAATTTCCCGAAAATATCTTGCAACCACAAGAGAATAATTTGCCCAATTCAATTCTGAAAAAATCTTGCAACCACAATAGAGTAATTTAAAAATCCAGATTTTCAAAAAACCAATTTTGGCAATCGGATTTAATAAAGAGAGAGGAGTGAAGGTACCATCGGATCCAAGATGGAGGCAGTAAAGGGCGAAACCGGTGGTGTTGTTTCCCAGGACGGGAAGCCTCCCCTCACGAGCGTAGGACTTGAGGGCGGTGTCTATCACCGCCGCCACAAGCTCCTCCTCGTTCACCACAAACCTAATGGGCCCCGCGCTCCCCAGCACATTGATGCTTATCAATAGCCTCTTCGCATTCTGGTTCTGGTTCTGGCTCTGGCTCTTCTTCTGCTTGCTCATCAACATCGTGATGATTCGTTCAGGAAGGAAACAAAAACACAACAACAACAACAACAACAGCAACAACAAATCGAATCGGAAAAGGAAAAGATGATGAGAGAATGAATGATGAATTCAGGGGTCGAGGCCGAGGCAGCGGTAGTACCAGCCTTGCATACAAGAACCGAATGCGCTCGCCCTTAATTTCAAATGGGAGCGCATCAAATCGAACGTGCCTAGGGTTTCTAGCATTCACAGGCAATTTAGGGATTTCGGAGAGAGAGGGGGAGGGGAGCCTCAGAAACAACAGACTTGGTTTCTTTCACATACGAAGGGGCGGGCCTTTATATAGGAAAGGCTGTTGGGTTATTAGGGTTTTGTTTTTTTTTTTTTGTTATTAATTTCGCGGGTGCTTTCTGTGTTTATTTGTTTCTTTTTCTTTTCTTGAATATTAGAGTCTGTTAATTAATCCCTAGTCAAATTTGAATATGTATTATATCTCGATTGTTGTCTAAACAGAAAACTGCTGCAAATCTGCATGCAAAATATTCATATCATAACTATCTTTACATACAGCTCCTCAATTCATCTATTTAATTAAATGGAATGAGATATAAACTTCAGATGAAAATATCTTTAATAGTATTTTAGTTTTCTTAATAAATATTTTTTATAGTTAAAATTTATAATAAATAATTTTATTACTATATAAATTTGCTTTATTTATTGATCATCTTTTAAACTTATTGAATATATTCTAGTTAGAAATAAAGATGAAAATAGCATATTAAAATATATAAACAGTTAAGAAAATCAAGAATGTGGATAAAAGATAAAATGTAATTGAGATATTTCTTTTGGAATAATTATTAAATTCAAAAATAAACTAAAAAATATATCTAAAAGAAATAATAATTAAAACTAAATATTTTCAATATGTATAAGATTTACGTAAGGCACATGGTTAAAAAAACTTAGTTAGAATTACTCTTAAAGAATTGTTCTTTTAAAAATAACTCTGACGATGTTACTAAAAATAACTTCTAAAATTTCTTCCAATTCAATAAGTTAAGTTACTCATTTTTTACTTCTAACTAATATTTTAACTTTCAAATTACATTTTTAACCTTTCATTTAACTTATATATAGGTCAGTTTTGTCAAACATAATTATTATGTATTATTTATCAAGAATAGTTTAGCACGTGAATTATAAAAAATATAAATATTTATTATATATAATTAAAATTTGTAAAAAAAAATTGAAATTTTGGTATAGGATATTTTCAAAATAAAATGAAAATTATAAAAACAATTTTATAAAAAATCTTTGTTTGGTAGTTGCCTGGTTGTTAGCTGCCTGGTTGTAGCTGCCTAGTTGGTAGCATGAAAGAAACTTGAGTCTAAACTCTAGACCCATTAAAAGTAACGTCGGATCTCAATATAGACACTTTAGGAAAATCATAATAGCAAATAATTGTATATTAAATGTATTTATTAAAAATTTTAAGATGAAAAATTATATTGTTCATTATTTTTTATATTTTTCTATGATTTAAATCTTTAATTACTTATGTATTACATGATTATTGATCAAGGTCATGGATAACATGGTGATCATAAATTACCTAATAATTTCTTTTAAAACATTTATTAATAAGACTCATTAGTGAGATACCATTGCACTTGGGCTTAATTATACAATTGACACCTTATTTATATTTTAAGGTTTAATTTGATCTCTCTAATATTAAAAGGTTTTATTTGACCTCTCAATTGTTTAAAATGAAATAATTATACCATTTTCATAAAATCAATTGTTTTGCAATCAATGTAAAAGGACGCCTTCAAACTCCTTAAGCTTTACCTAAATTTAGTCTTTTACATCGATTGTCAAGCAACCGAATTAAAAAATATAATGTTTTGTATTGTGTTGACAACAAATGCAAAAAATGCCAATTTTTGTCAAATAATTATGGATCTAATGGAAATGGTATAATTATTTTATTTTAAACAATTGATGGATAAATTAAACTTTTAAATAATTGATGAACCAAATTAAACCTTAAAATATAATTAAGTAACAAATTGTATCATTAAATCTTGCAATTAATAGGTAGGCACTCCAAGCAACGCTCACTTCCAAGCAAAGTTTTAAAATCCGGTCCGACCCAGCTAGTCCAGTCGGTCGAATCGCGACCCGGTGGTTGGACCTGTTCAAGTTATAAGTTCGATCGACTACACTTTTGACCCAGAGCAACCCGAATTGACCTAGTTGGGTTTGTGGTCGAACCTATGACCTGTTGACTCGGGCCAGGTCATTTAATTATTTTTTTCATTTTGTTTATTTTAGTTTTTTTGTTGTGATTTTGAGTTAAATTGATTTTTTCATTCATTGCTGAATATTTTTTGTGGTCGCAATTACATTTTTGTTGAGTTAAATTGATTTAGAAGTGACTGCTATGGTGGTTGAGTAATAGGTGAAATTGTGATCCCAAATCATTTATTTAAACTGTGCTTTAAAATTTTGAATTAATTTTTTTATATTTTATAATCTATATTGATGTAATATGGTTATGTTTCATTTTAGTGTAAATATTCATATATACTGTCATGATGCCTTTTATATTAAATGTTAGAGATAATAATTTTTGTTAACTTGTGTTTTTTATATTTTATTTGTGTTTTTAAGACTTTTGAATTTCATTGCACTAGAAGAAAGATTTTAAAATATATATAATTTTTTTATTACAACTAGTCATACGATTTAATTAGTGACCCACTGATTCAACTATTCACTTAATGATCTAATACCATGAGCGAATCAGTTACCAGATCGATTCTTAAAACTATCATTCCAAGAAAAGAATGTGTGACTAAGCAATGGTATTGCGGATAACTTGATTATTACTCAAACATCAAAACTTCTATTTATTTAGCCTAAGCACAATCCATTGCTACATCAAGTAAAGCACCAGCTCAAGGATTATCTTTTCCATCATCTTCATAATTACACCCTTTAGTCCTAAACTTGGGCCTCATACCCCACTACAAGAAAATCCATAACCAGCTTATGTAGTTTAACCTTCTTGTCTCTTCTTTAATTTCTTGGAGATCAAAGAAGATGTCTCGCTCATATTTAAAGAAAGAGAATACCCAACTCTTGCAACAATAACTTGTAAGCTCCAATAATTGACTTATAGTTCTTCATGTTACTTTTTCTGCCCCTGCATTGTTAGTTGTGAACAATATGAAATGCCAACAACAACATGTTGGAAAATTTTATTTATGTGGGCAATATTAATTAATTACTTTTGTGTTTTTTAAAATTAATCGGATTAATGGATATTCTAATTTTTATTATTTTGTTGGTTTATTGTGATTATGTTGAGTTAGGCTTATAGCATCTGTTGATATTGGACCTAGTTGGACATCAGGGTAAGCATTAGTGTCTGATTAGTTTCTGTGACATGTGGACCCATCAGACACACCATTGATTAGGTTTTTGCTAGCCTATATATAGTGGGATTAAGTCCCATGAACCATAATGCTCCCCTGCCAATTTCTGAATAGGCAATAGAGAGGAAGACTCTGACATGTTGTTCCTTCATCTTCTTCCATTTTTATTTGATCCAGTAATGTTTCAACAAGAATCATAACTCTGATTTATTATTATTTGGTATTTTATAATCATATACATTATCAGTTATTTTAGATTTATCACAACATACTTCGGTTTTATATCTCAGTACCAGACATCTTCAGAGAACTTGGTTTTCTCTATAATTACATGATAGGTAGCAATCCAGTGCCAATAACTTAATGCTCTTCAAGACAATACTTACAGGCAGCCATATTTATATGCTAGATCACAGTAGTTGATATTAGTAAATGATTTGCAGTAATTAATCTACATGTGTGGTTGACAATTAATTAAAAAATTGTTTTTGCTACATCTTATTCCTATGAAGACTTTAACCGAGGGCCTGTTGTAAATTTGTCAGTTGTTCTGCAAAACTGTCTTCTTTCTTATTTTTTTAATCCTTAGCAATCAAAGATAGATCCTAGAAAGTTTATAACAATAGATACTAGGAGATTTATAACATAACTGAGCTGGACTTCATTGGTACTGTTTATCTATTTATGGTGATCTAAAGCTGTAGGAAATGCTATCTGTAAATTTAGGTGATTTATTTTTTAAATGAATTTTTTCCCTTGGTTTGCTTTTCTGGCGACAGTGATGCTGCTTTACCTGATGCATGCCATGCAGTTTCAGGCTTTGAGCCCATGCTTCCTCTCTCTCTCACACACACACACATTGTATCAAAGGATAAATCATTCAAACCATGCTCTAGGAGAGTTCTGGAAACTGTATATTATATTTATATTGTTTTTATATAAATTCTTATTATTCTAACTTAATCAGCAACTGAATTTTGATATTAATAGTATGTCAACTGGAAGTCTGTAAAATTTAAGATGCTATAATAAGAAGTTTTCGGTGATTAGATTACCGTACCGTTTCAACCCTTTTTCAATCTTATGGTGTATTAACTATTAAGACGTGTCAACTGGCACACAACGAACGAACCATGTTTTGTTTTATTCGAAGAGAACGGTATAGTTACGACCAGGACCCCAAACACCATCTCAAATGAAGGATGAAATTTATACTATCAGGGTTAACATCAAGGCTAATGAAGAACCAACAACGTTGACCATAAGAAGACTAAGAACATTCACAATGGAGCACATAAACAGATATAGAAGGTAATTAAACCAACTAGTACGGAATCAAATAATCTGGCATCTCCTCAGATGATGATGATGATATAACTTGCATTAAAAAACAAGATTTACGTAATTAAGCTAATGTAACCTACATCTACGGAAGAAAACAACTCTACTATGAATTAAAAAAATGAGTATATAAATTTTAGGTTATAAAATTGAACAAAAACTTTAATACAAGTTTCTTATATGTGCTGTTTAATTTGTATTGTTCTCTACTTAGAATTAAAATTTCTGCTTGATAATTTGCATAATCATCTAATGTAATCCTTTAATATGCAAGTTATCAAAATGAAACTCCATTTCTTTTTTTGAGGGAATGAAACTCCATTTCTGATTAGACAATGACACAAACAATACTTATTTAAATGTGTATCTAAGTATTATAAGTAAGGTTCGCATTCTATTTTTTTAATTAGACTTTCTCAATCTCTTTTTTCTTTCAAATGTACATTTTACATATAATTAGCCAAAAAAATCTCTCAATAATCTCATATCATTTTTTTAAATCTTTATACACTTATTTGATTTTTTAACTGTACGTATCAATTTATCATCTTTTATTTCTATTTCTATATTAAATTTCAATATTTTTTAAATAAAGAAAATATCATTAATTAAAGCAATGTTAATACATGTGAATAGATCTCTAAACTTTTAAATTTTTTTTATAAAATTCTTGAACTATTTTTTTTGATTAAGTCCTTGGATTTAGTAACACTTTCACAAATTGTTATTTTTTGTTTTTTGTTTTAAGCTGTTGTAAAGTAGCTTCAAAAATCCAATATTAAATCTTAAAAGTTAATATATCTTTATCTCTTTTAATATGTCATTATATATATATATATATTTGTTTTTCTTTGTATATATAAATTGGCAACCAGATTTCCACCAATCATTTTCCTGTTAATATATGCCACTAAAAAAAACAAATATAGAAAAGACACATTTTATGGTAGGTAAAACTAAAAAATACTTTTACTTACAAACATTTAGTGTAGGTAAAATCTTATATTAATATAATAAATATATAACATTAAAAAATATTCCTACTTACAAATATTTAATGTAGGTAAAATTTCAAAAATCTTGTGCTTATAATTATTTGGTGTAGGTAAAATTTTAAAATATTTATACCTACAGACATTTACTATAAGTAAAATCTTAAACAACTTATACTTACAACTGCATGATATAGATAAAATTCGTAAAAACTTCTACCTACAACAAATATTTAGTGTGGATAAAAATCTTATAATTAAATTTATTATAAATTTAAAATATAATTTGTACATTTAAAAATATTTATGTAGTATGAATTATAATTATATAAAAATAAGTATTTATAGTCTATAAATATGCCAAAGTACTAATTAAAACATAATTTTTTAAAAATATTTATAAAAGTTCAAATAAAATCTATTTATCATGATTTGTGCAACATTAAACACTGAGTGAAGCGCCCAATAAAAAACCTCAAGGGAGAAGAGTAGATAATTTAATAAACAAATAAATAAACAATAGCCTTGTCTCAACAAAAACGTGGAAGAGCATGAAATGTGATTTAAATCAAAAGGAATAGCGAAAGTGAAAGTGAAATCAAAAGGAGCAGAAGAATAGCGAAAGAAGCAGAATCGGAGAACGAGAGGTTGAGAAAGGAATTGCAGGAACTGAAGGTGAAAGCGGAATCGCCATTGTTCCCTTTTTTTCTTTTTTCTTTTCTGATTTTGCGATTCAAATCTGTTCGATTTTTGCTCCCGATTTGCGATTGTGCTTTACTGTTTTTCGATTTGTGTTGTTCTGACTATGAAATCTATCTGATTATTTGCTCGATGGGGTTCTGTGAGGCGGTTACGCGTTATTCTTTTTCTTGTTTAAAATGTTTAAAACCTTGATTTCTCAGACTCTCCAATACCATTCACGACTTCGTTTGGATTTCATGGATTACAGGTATCTCCCGTTCCAATACACAAATTTTAGTTCTTACATCTTTTTCGCACTCACGTTCTCATTTTGTAGTTCAACCTCCAGCTACAGCAAACATTCTCAAACCTTCTTTTGCTCCTCCTCTGGTAACACTTATTCTGCGCACCTTTGCTTCATTTTCTTATGCTCTTTTTAAAAAAAAAAAATAATACTAAGGTGCCATTTGTTTAGCTCTCTCTAAAGATTGTTATACAGCTTGAAGGAGTGAGCAACAAATTGTGAGACACGATTGCCGAAATATAAACAACATAGGCAGTTTTGGAGTCCATAAGAATATTTTCTTAACATACTTGAGGGTGACACAAGGTGTGGTGCTTCTGTCAGCTGGAAATGTCAACGGTTTATGTAATCCTTTTGTTTTCTCATCTAATGGTGGTGCTTCTGTCAGCTGGGAATGCAAATGGGCACCATGATGAGTATAAATTTTTAACATTCAAATACATCATGCTTCTAAATTTTAGTTCCTCAGAATATTAGTTTTAGTTCTTATCAAAATTTAATATAATTTTAGTTCTTATATTTACTGCTGACTAAAAACTAAAAATACACGTTTCTAGGTAAATGTATAGACGAATAACATTATTTTTTTTATAAAAATTAAAACTAGTATTTTAAATTTTAACTGTCTTTCAATTTTATGTAGAACTCCAAAATTATGTAGACAAATAGGAGTATTAGTTATGTAGATACATTTGAAAAATTAAACAATCTTTATTAGTAATAATCCTTAATCAAGAGACATTGGTGAGCATAACTCTTTCAAACTAACTAACTAACCGTGGAGTTTTTTTTCTCTTCTTAGGTTAGGTTACTAGTTATGAAGTTGGAAAAAATAAAACAAAATACAATTAAATCTGAGACTCTGTCAATTGTGAAACTAATTATTGAAAAGCCGCAACCTTTGAACTTTGAAGGCACCACCAGCGTAGGGCCATGGATCATATTTGGGTTGTTTCTCACGTTACGGCACTGCAAACGGAAATATGGCCAATCCAGTAGCAACACTAGTGATGATCCGGTTGATCCCTACCCAAGTCAGGACACAGATAGTGGCAGGATCTTCTTTGGGATACCCATCTTCTCCTGTAAGGTATGAGCCTATTTGAACTGTGAAGAACGAAAATGTACATTTGAAATTAGTTTTTGATATTTAGTTAAAATTTATTAAACTATTTGTTATGTTGATATTGAAAGAAAAATATTTGTCTTCTCTTTTTCTTACAAGAAAAGGAGGGATATAAAATACTGGGGGAAAATGGAAGGAAAATCCTTTAATTTTAATTTAATATTTGTTGTGTAAAAAAATTTAATGAAATTTATGTATACAATCATTATCAATTTATCAATATATATACAATCATTATCAATGAAATCACATAATAATCAAAATTAAAATGATGATTATTTGTGAAAATAATAAAAATACTACTTATATATTTTGTCCACGATTCAGTTCTCATATTCTTCAATAAGTTTGTATTATTAATGTTATGTACAATATTATAGTGAGACAATTAATGTTAAATGGATTGGGCCAAGTCTATTTAACTTGTACGACAAAAAGTAGGGATTCTTAAAAAAAAAATGACAGATGTGAATGGCTTGATGAACAAATAAAAAAAAGAGACAAAAAGAAAAATGGATTAAAATGAAATAGACGAGAAAATGGGAGGATAGTTATAATTTTTCTTATGCTACATAAAATAGACAAACATACTCTAATATCAGACAATATTCAAATTATTGAGGTAAGCTTTCAAAAACAATTTCAATAATATTCTACTTTACAATGCCTAAACAAACTCAAAATTTAAAAACCTGCTACTCTACAATAACATTTGAACATTAGCCATTAGGTGAGTAGTATGGCATATTCACATCCTTATTGAGTTTATTCCAGATACAAAAGCTGATCTTACATTATTTCATACACCAAAAAAGGAACATACACACTACCCAAGTCGTGACACATTGTGAGATCCTTAATATTTCTTTATTGTTTCCATGAAAGTTTTGAAATAAGAATAATGGCTGATAACTTTGATACGATATTATGATAATTTCAGAAAATTTAGTTCATTTTTTTCTTTCTATTTTTATTGCAGTGGTAACTGCTTACTACACCACTACCGTACTACCTTGTTTCCATGAAAATTTTCAAACAAATACGATTTATGATTGGCATAAAATCAGGATAATTTCATGAACTTCTAAATATTTCTATTATTGTTGCTGTGGTAATTCTGCTTACTACATTGCTACCTATGTATATCCACTTATGCCATTATTTCCTTTTATTAACTCTGGATCAGTTCACTTTAACAGGCTGTTTTGGCTCGTGAGCTGGGTCACCTAAAATGTGATCATGGTGTATGGCTCATATGCAAATATTCTAACCCTTGGAGCCTATTCTATACCTGGTAGGTGTATTTAACTCTATTAGTTTTGGCTATAGAAGTAATGAATAATGATACTCTTATTCATTGAAATAAACGTTCTTGGCATTATAGTTATACTCATAATAGCGCAGAAGAAAAAATAGGAAAAGTTAAATATATAGAATCCGGTAGTTCACAATAATTCGGTTTCATTATACCTATGGTCTCTTTATTATAGTTAATATATAATTCTCTTTATTTTTATAATTAGATAAGAGTACTTTTTTTAAGAGTATATAAGGGTATATATTTAACGGTTATGTTTTGGAGGAAAAATGATAAGAAAGCAAACTTTTCGTTCTATTAATTAAATATTCTCTAATTTAGAACATTTTAAAATATAATTTACTATTAATAATGAATGTTTGAGTGCTCCTGGGTAATTATTATTAATTTAATTTTTCATTAGACTTTACCTTATAAAAAGGGATTTTAAAAGAAACACCAAACAAGCAGGAATGATATCCTGCACGTATCTTTTTTTTCCATACTTAGACACTTGCTTTCTCAATAGAGTCACCTTAGCTTGTTCTTGCATCATCTATATGTGTATGGAGTGTTAGTGTTTGAATTAAATGACAACTCTCATATGTAATCATAACTTATTGTAGCAGTTGCTACATGAAAACAGAAAAGAGGAGCATCATAGTATCTTAATTAAATGTTATAAAATGATCAATACTTAAAACATCTTGTAACTAAATTTTTTGAATTGGAATTGAAAATTGATTTGGAACAGTTGGATAATCTGAAATTGTGTAACATTTTATTCTGTCCATTTTTTTTACCTATTTTACTATCAAAGCTAAAGCTTTCACAACATGAATTAAGATATTCCAATGTTAAACCCTTTAGGTGGTCCCAACTGAGTTTGTTTCCTCATTTAATTTTGTCACAGATAACAACTGCAAGAAAAGGCAGTGACATTGCTACTATCATACCTTATATTTACAAAACCAGTGATAGAGCAACATGCAATTGGACTTCTACTCATAGCTATGGGATTATAATGAAGATATTAGTGAGTGGTCAGACATTGGTAAATTAAAAGATGTCAGGGACATACCACTCCTGAGTGCGGCTGACATTTTGTTCACTACAATAATGAAAAATAAATTCACTGAATGGCGTGATGGGTTATTTCAGGAGCAAAATCAAGAAGACCAAATTCAAGGAATTTCAACTCTTTTAATAACTTTTCTGTCAATTGTGATAGCTTGTTATCACTTTTAATGATTGGTATTTAGATATTATCTTGTGCATTTCTAGATTATGAATTTACTTGGCTTGGTTCAAAATATCAAGATTGTTAAGTTTCGTATGTTATTCAATATTTAATAATCCTTTCTTCAATTATATTGTATTTTCATAAAATTTAATAATAAGAAAATAAAATATATTTAGTTTAATTTTTATTATTATATAACTTTTGCCTACAGTTAGATGTTGTAGGCATATATTAATGATTTTTACCTACAGCTAGAGATTATAGGTATATGTTAGATTTTTGCCTACAGTTAGAGGTTGTAGGTATACATCAATGACTTTTACCTACGCCTAGAATAAATTGTAAGTACTACTTATAGTGATAGATAAATATAATTATAGGTAAATATATATCTGTAGGTAAAATTTGTACATACATACTAATAATTATCACAATACAATTCCTCAAAGTTAACGGGGTAAGTTTATGTAAATAAATATTAATTATACTTTTATTTACATATTATTGACTTATAACAATGGATTCTGTTTGCAGGTAAAAATCAACTTTGTTTTGTTGTAGTGTGCGGTCCTATTTCTACCACAGCATGTTATTTAAACAGTATATAGATCTATTAGATCCACTTGCGAGTCTATACAAATTGACCTATGAAGAAAAATATATAGTCAAGTTTCCGTCGTACAGAGTTTCCTTTTCATAGAGGGGACAAACTCCTAATTTTTCATGTCATCACAATCAATAAAAACTTCTGCAACAGGCAGAGCAGTTAGCGAAATTATTTGGAATGCCATCTTCAAAATTTATCGTTTAACGTGCAGAAATAAAAATATATGGTAGTTCCATAGATCTTAACTCAAAAGTATTCCTTTATTTGTTTCCGATTTAGAGATAGAAAATATAGAAAATTCAAAAAACTAGTAGGAAAAAAAAAAGGTGTTCCTCCACCTACAACTTGAGCAACTCCTCCATGGGAGGCAAATCAGACAACAAATCCTCAAAGTCTTTGAAGGACACGTTCATGAGTAGCATGGAAGATGCAATACTATTCTTTTTACCATTAGTGGTGGTATGTGGCTTGGTACTGACACCACCATTTGCAATTCCTCTTTTGTTGTAATCTGAAGAACCTGCCAGGGATGAGCATGAGGCACCATTTCCTACGTCCCAATTTGTTGTTGATGAGTTCTTCCCTGTGAGGTGCTGAACCACATCTCTGAAGTTTATGGCATCGGTTTCCACGTACAGTGTTTCGATGTGCACTATCTTTGGTCCACTCGTCATGATGTGTGATGCAATGAGCTTTATGTTGAAGAACAGATCTGAAGCCAAAGTTAGGTTTGCTTCTTAGGTGTTGTGAGATTTGGAGAGTGTGTGTGAAGTGGAAAAGTGCATGAGGATATGTGGGTGTTTTATAGATGTGGTTGACGTGTGCCCAGCAAGACTAAGTTCTTGTGTGGGGCTTTGGACTTGGCAGTCTTAGGGGACTAGAAGTAGTCATTCGAAGAAAAGTGTCATGTTGTCTTATACAAGTCAAAAGCACCCAACTTGGAATTTCATCAACTTGATTTCTTCTTCGATTATCATAAGAAATTCAGTACATGTGGTTCCATTGAAAATGAAATTTACAAACTGACAAAAATATATAAAAAGAGATATCAGTTATATTATCTATAAGATGCTTTTATAACATTATTTTTGCTTTATTAATTATAACTATCTACACGCTTTCTCAGTTTCTCTTGTGTTTGTTTCAGCCTATAGAAATAATGTCTAGTAAATAAAAATAAGTTTCATGTGTTCGTCACACTTGATGACCTGAGAAGTAAATTGAAAATTGGTGAGACACACCATATTATTTTTATTCTTTTCTCTATTTTTCTCCTCGTCTTTTTTTTCTTCTCTTCAACCAAATATTTTTATATTTTACTTTATTTTTCTTCTCATTACCAAGCACAATCTTAACATTTAATTCTTTTGTACAAAACAGTGTTTCGAAATATTTAATTATTACTAGCATTTCTCAATAATTATTTTTCTTTTGTGATAACATGGTCATAGGAAGAGTACTTGAACATAAGATATTGTGCAACTTATTCAAACCTCTTGTTACTATGTCAATTGTAGTAGTTATTTCTCAACAACTATCAAGGGTAGGCAAACAGGACCTTATTAAGTAGTTAGCCCCACATTTAATTCAAGTATTGTACGTTAAGTATTAATTTAATGTAATATACTTTTTAAATTAAGTTAAAAAATGTAAGTACTTTAAATTAAAAAAAGGAAATTTAAAGAAAATAAAACATTGATTTTAATATTGAACAAAGTCATTTTAAATAAGGTTTCAAGTTAGTTCGAATTTTATAAATTAAAATAATACATGATTAAAAAAATACTTTACTAAAAATGACTATTAGAGATTAATTATAATATAACTTATAAATATTTTATATTAATATCATGGCAATTTATTTTTTGAGAAAATAAGATTTCATTTAAAAACAATTGGATTAATTAAATTTTTATTCTTTTAACGGACCTAATTTTTAAATTTGTAGTCCCTCAAAATATTTTTCTAACTTTTAATCCCTCATTATTTTTCCCGTCACATCGTTCCTACAGTTAACTTATTTTATCAAGGGATGATGTATCATTTTTGGACAATGTTCATTGGGTAAGTGGTGCCACATTACATGCCAACTCATTTGTCATATGTCTTAAAATTACTGATTATGAGTGAGTTATTGTTGTGTGAGAGAAAGTTAACATTGACGGAATGGGTTTCAAGATATTCACGTTGGAAATTAGGGTTACTATTTTAGAAAGCACCAAATTAGTCTTCATGAGTGGTTCCAAAAAGAAAAAGAGGGAGACAAATCTTCTCAAACCTATGACCTGTTGGTGCGAAGGGATAGTCACAGACCGAAGGTGAGAGTTTTGGGAATCTTTAGAGAGTGAGATTTTGTTGTCCCTACGAATATTTAGTCACTCAAAGGAAATGATGCAACGTGTTAGACGAAGCTTGACGCTAGGAACACGTGAAGGTAGGCGAATCTTGATTTACCCTTTTTTGCTTGACTTCTTGTTGGTGTGAATCGATAGTCACAATCCATGTGTGTTGAGTGTTGATCACTGTTGGTTTTTTTTTAAAGTTTTTTTTAGGGTTTTCTATAATTATTAATGAGGGAAATTGCCACTGTTGGTTGTGAGTGACTATGGGGTGGGGCTTTTTAGGATTTTTTTTCTGTAATTATTTTCTATCATTGTTAATTGAGGATTATTTTAATTGCAATTTGTTGTACCTACGTGGAAGTGGGGTTGGTTACTTTTGTCTCATTATTATTGTGTTTGGTGTATTGTATACATGGATGCTGTTCACGGCTGCTTTCTTCCATATGGGGAATTTTGTAAATACTCCTAACTTGAAGTATAATGGCCACGGGAAAGATGTATACAAGAATGTAGATGCTGATAAATGGTCCTTTTTCAAGTCTTTAGGCATCGTAAGGGGGTGATTTGGGGTACCATGGTGAAGTTCAAATGTTGTGGAAGCCTAAGGAATTGTCCCTTGAAGATGGATTGTTTGACTTTGTGAGTGACAAAGAATCATCGTTGTTAAGTGATTCTGCTGTGAAAAATAATTGTGAAGTGGAGATTTATGTTGAACAAAAAATGATTGACCAAGTTGAGTATGTTGATGATGATTTAATTGGACAGAAGGCAGTTGAAGAAATTCCTGAAACTAACAAGAATGACCAAACTCTAAGGAGTGTAGATGAGGTGATAAGCATTCTTCGTGAACAAAGTCAGTGTGTGGAGGGGAAGCATGTCAGAGTAAATTGTGAAGGATTGGATGTTGATAGTGAAGATGATGACAATGACTTAGAAGTCACAGACTGTGATGTTGAACTTGAAGATAGTGAACTAAGTGAAGTTGAAGTTGATGACATGGAGGTTCAATTTGAGGACAGATTCATGCCAACCAATATGGATTAGATGCATCATCTGGAGGAAACATACACAAGTGAAGAGCTTGATTCTGACTTTGATTCAGAAGTGGATGAAGCTCATAAAAAACCTATTACATTCAGAGAAGAAGACATGTGTGCTGATTTCAAGTTTACTAAGGGAATGGAATTCTCTTCTCTAAAACAATTTAAGGATGTTGTTCTTGAACATTCTGTGCTGAATGGGAAGTGTGTCAAATTTGAAAAAAAGGGTGATTCAAATGTAAACAAAATTGTGGATTCAATATATCTTGTAGCAAATTATCTCACAAGCTCACCTATGCCATCAAGACTCTTTATCCAAAACACAACTGTGGAAGGGTGTTTGACAACAAGAATGCTAAGGCTAAGTGGGTTGTGAAGGCAATTGTTCATTTGTTGAAAGCAAATCATAAACTATCTGTGGCTAAGATTGTTGATCATATTAGGATCAACTATTCAATTGGGATCAAAGCATGTATTGCTGAAAGGGCTAGAGCCATAGCAAGGTGAATTGTTGAAGGGGATTGTACTAAACAATATACTCTGTTATGGTCATTCAGTGCTGCACTGACAAAAAAAGGCAAAGAAAACACTTGTCAAATGAAGCTGGACAGACCAACCCTTGATGTAGAACCTAGATTTCAAATATTCTACATGTGTCTCGATGGATGGAAAAAGGCTTTTAAATTTGCATGCATTCCTTTTATTGGTGTGGATGGTTGTCGTCTTAAGAATAAGTATGGAGGTATCCTTTTAGCAGCTATTGCAACCGACCCAAATGATCAGTATTTGTCACTGGCCTTTGTGGTTGTTGAGTCAGAGAATAAGGAAAGTTGGACATGGTTTATGACTTTATTCTTGAATGACATTGATCATGATGGCTGTAAAAATGGGTTTTATATCTGATCAGCAAAAGGTATATTTTCCATTACATGTTTTAAATTGTACTTTAAATTGAACTTGAGTTGCAACTAATTTAATCCTCCCAATCATTGCAGGGCCTAGTTCAAACTTTTGAGGAGATGCTTGGGGATAGTGAACATCATTTCTGTTTAAGGCATTTATAGAATAATTTCAAGAAGAGATTTGGAGGAGGCACTATCATGAGGGATCTAATGATGGGTGCAGTAAGAGCTACCTACCATGAAGCATATTTAGAGAAAATGGCTCAACTAAAGGAGATCAATGAAGCTGCACATAAATACTTGGTTGAAATTGGTGAGCAACATTGGTCCAAGCATGCTTTCAAGACCTATGCAAAGTGTGATGTTCTCATGAACAATCTAAGTGAATCCTTCAATGCTACTATTCTGTTGGCTAGGGAAAACCAAAGATACTATGCTAGAATGGATTTTAACTTATTGTATGACTAGATTTGCTACTATGAATGAAACAACTCATAAAGTTGAAGGTAAAATAATGCTAAAGCCAAGGAAGAGGCTCGATAGAGAAGATCAATACAGTGGGAGCTGGTTTGCTTCATTTTCAACAGACTACATATCTGAAGTTACTTACAACTTATTCATTGAACGGTTTGTTGTTGATTTGAGCAAGCATTAATGTTCTTGCAACTTTTGGCAGCTGGTGGGAATCCCCTGCAGGCATGCTATAGCTGCAATCAATCACAAAGGAGTGCATGCAGAAGACTATGTTGACAAATATTATCATAGGGATACTTACAAGCTATGTTATAGTCATAGTATTACAATAATCAATGGTAGGAAAAAATAGCCTAAGACATGATCCTGAGATATTGCCTCATAATTACAAACTTGCAGGTGGTAGACCAAAGAAGTTGAGGTGAAGAGAAGTTGATGAAGATCAGAATCAACAGAAACTAAGGTGGGCAAATACAACCAACAGATGTCGGAGATGCCATAAGCTTGGACAGAACAAGAGGACTTGCAAAAATTCCCCCATTTATCTAGAACCAACAGAGACTCGTGTTGAAGGTGAGGGACCCACCCAGTGAAGAACAACAAAGTCATGATCAAGTTGAACCAAATATAACACAAAGTGCAAACTGAAGCGAACACCGAAGGTAATAATGGAACACATGAAATGGAAATTGAGGGACGAAAATTTGGAAAAAAAAAATTGAGGGACTAAAATTGAATTCATTAAAAGTTAAAGGACTATAAAAACTTGATTAACCCAAAATAATTTATAAAAAGGATAGTAAATGAGTTTTGTAAATGTAATATGGAAATGAAATTACAAAAGGATATATTTTTATTTGTAAGAATTAAACACATTACTAAAGAGTTTTATAATACACATCATACTTAACCAATTGAGTTTAGAACTGGGCCAATGGGCTTGGCCTCACATGCCACCTACAAAACCCACAACCTGCAAGGTTTACAGACCTTGATATAAAAAATATAATACTAATAAATAAGGAATGTAAGCAAAGTAAAATAAAAATAAAATAAAAGTATAAAATTTAAGTATTTTCTATATGGTTCAATGTGAAGGATGATACAATATTTTAATTTAATATAAAATTATAGATTAAGTATGATGTAAAAAATATTTTACGTAACTTAAGATGCAAATTATGTTATTATTTTGGATAAATAATTATTTTTATTAGACAATTCATAGTTAGTTTACATTTTAAAAAGGGTCAAATTTTATATTATAAATTCTATTTTCAATTTTTTTGTCAAATGTGGACCGATCGTTTTAGCCCACGGATTCTACAGGATGGGTGCGGGCTAGAAAAAATTGAGTCTGTTAAGAATATGGACTTTGCGAATTATGGATTTTACTGTTGCGAACTTACCCGGATGTCCAATTCTAACTAAATTATTCCCTTTTAATAATGAATGGGTGATTTGAATATATTATTAATAACTTTTTCCATGATTTTTTTACAAGTATCTAGAAGACACTAATCAAATAATTAAAATTAAAAAAATAAAAAATATTATCAATAGAAATTATATTTTATTTAGTATGAATGTTCAATTCTTAAAGTAATTATTAGCCACGGTAATAATAAAGTCTTACGTTGGCAGTGACTTTTTCCTGAGAACAATAGAGTTGTGACAAAAAGTCACGTGTAGTAGTTAGAAAAAGAATTATTTTCTTAACAATATTATTAATTATTGTTGTAAAATAGGTTTTTCAAAGTTTTATCTATCTATCTATATATATATATGAAACTAAAAACCAAAATCTTACACTATTTTTATTTTATTTAAAAATAAAAATTCTGGACCTAATTAGCTAACTCACATTGCAGCTTTTGCAAACTCTGTTTTTTAGGCAAAATGAGGCAGACAACATGGATTGACGAATTGAATACCTCAAACTTGACTTGCCTAAAATAGTAGATTAAAAATATCGGCTCACTTAATGTGTAAGTGTATTGGATCCAATATGTGAATATGCTGATCTGATTATATTTTCATGGATTAGATTGAGTTATTGGATTGAATTGTTTTTTCAATTCAATAAAATTGATTATAATTGAATTGGGTGACAAGTTTAAAATTTTGGATTCGACTAAAATTTAACTCAACTTATATAAGTTATTATATATTAGAAATCCTAAACTTATTAAACATTACACACATCTACACAACATTGTATCCCAAATCTTAAACTCCGTCTTTAATTATTATTAACTTAAGTATATTGAGTTATAAGATAATATTATGTTTTATGATTATTGTTAATTTAAGTATTTTAAGTTGTAAAATAATGTTATGTTTTATGATTATTGAATTTTATTAGTGATTATTGTTTACCATACTAATAGTATTTTTCTCATTTTTTGTCTAATAAAATATCTTAGTATTTTTTGAGTTTGATGATTTTTTTAATTTTTTTTCAAGACTTAAGATGATAATTTTTTAATGGTTAAACCTGATAACCAATTCAATTAAAGTTTAATTAATATTGAATTGGATTGAAAAAAATATAATTTCAATCCAATTCAACCTAATTAAATTTAATTAAATTAAGTTAAAAAAATAAGCAAAATACTATCCAACCCAACCATTTAAACCCCTAGGCTCACTCAATCGATCAAGTTCGTTTTGTCACTCATGTGGTATCTTAAAGTGAGCAAGGATAAAATTAGTAATTTTTTTGAGCAAATTAACAATGAATATTCTATTACATGCATTTTTAATCAAACATTACTAAATAATTTTTTTTTCGAAGGGTACTAAATAATATTTAAGACACAGAAAAAAACAAAAAAAATGTAAATGATTTTTTGTATTGAAATTATAACAAAATTTTAATTAACATAATGAAAAAATTAAAA
Source organism: Glycine latifolia (assembly GCA_013407115.1). NCBI lineage: Eukaryota > Viridiplantae > Streptophyta > Magnoliopsida > Fabales > Fabaceae > Glycine > Glycine latifolia. Next base: position 28,355,840 of record CM023942.1, read on the forward strand.
TTGTTTAGTATAAAATAATATCATAAAGATACTATAAAAAAATTATTTAATAATATTTCCACATAATAAATTTACAAAAAATACTAAATTTTGAAAGTCATAAAATGTAATGAAAACTCAAAAGTTAATAAAACAAAACAATTGTTTTACAATATTTTCTTTTTTAATTTGAACATCAAATTATATTGGAATATCTATTTACGGGTACAATGGAATAAACTTATCATATCCTTATTTTAATATTATTTTCTTTTACAAAAAAAGTAACAATTTTGTCTCACTTCATGCTTTCTAAGCCAGGTTAAAGAAAAAAAGAGGTATCTAATCCAATGAAATAAAGTAGTTTATAGTTTTTTTTTCTTTTTCATTTCATCTTATTTTAAACTATTCTAATAATAATAATGAATGTACCTGCAATTCATTTCATTTTATATCTCTTTATGTCATATCCATCACCTTAAGTTTTTTCTATATTGTTTTTGAGACATTTCATTCTTTCGAGTTTCTTAGAACTATCACTAGTATTTACTTTCTTTAAAATCTTGACATATTTTTTTCCCTTTATTTTGATATTTTAAGTTTAATTTTTATATTGTTAATTAATCATAAATGATATAGATATAATTTTTATAATAATTATTATGAAAAATTTATCATATATAGATAATAATTTGTTGTTGATTGTCAATGCATATACTATGTTTTAAATATTTGTATATATTAATTATTGTTTATACAAGGAAACATACTAAGAATTATTTATTTATTTTTCATTCATTCATAAGTAACACGTTAGAAGAAGAGTTGTTAACTTGTTATAATTGCTTCCCACGGGTATTTCTGATTGTCGTATTTGGGGATGGAGCAAGAATGACATGTATGTACTCACGTAAAATGATAATATCATGGCCTCCGCGATCATATACTAGACCTAAATCACTTGAAGACGAATGGGGAGTGGAGTTTCATTAGGAGGGTAAAGGTTCCCCAAAAGGTCAATCATTTTCTCTAGATAATTTGTCAAGAATGCTTGCCAACCATAATTGCCACATTGGTTGTCCAGGTATTTGTGTAAATATTTGATTATCACCTGGAAAATGCATGGCATATTTTTCTGGGGTGCCCTAAAGCATTAAACTACTTTTGGGCAAAAGGGGGCTTGGGCAACTTTATCTCTGACATTATGAACCAAGTCGATAGTAAGAGGGACTTTGTTTTCAAACTTGTGTCTGCAGGTCCTGAAACCAAAAAGCTAGAGGGTGTTATGATTCTCTGGAGCTTATGGAAGGTTGAGAATGAAAAACTTTGGGAAGAGAAGGACGCCGCCGGTGCTGAGGAAATCACAATCCAAGCTCGAGAAGTTTTGGCCCAATGGCAAAGAGTCCAACTCAATATGCAGAAGACAAATGAACCTAGTAGTGATAAACGTACAAACTCCATTTTGGTCTGCTCCACCTACCAGCTTTATAAAGTGCAACGTTGATGCTAGTTTCTTTCAAGAAGAAAATAGCATGGGTGTGGGGATGTGCCTGCGGGATGAGAATGGAGGTTTTCGATCAGCTCCAGTTATTAAAAAAAAGATTTTATCCCAACAGTCCTAGAAGGCGAGGTGCTTGACTTGTATAGTGCTTTGGTGCGGTTGAAAGATTTGCATGTTTTAAATGTTATAGTGGAGCTGAACTGTCAGCAGATCGTCAACCTTCTAGCATATTAAGGAGAAGTGATCTATTAACTTCTGGTGCTGTCATTGCAAAGTGTCGTGACTTAATAATCTCTATTACAAATCCAAAAGTTTGTTTTGTTTGTATGCACTAGATCGTGGTACTAGTCCATAACGATCAAAAGTCGAATTATGATCCTATTAATGAAGCAAATTCAATGAAGCTAGCAACAAGTACCATGGAGAAGCGGCAAACTAATCAAGTTACGCATAACTTAGTTAGGATGGTTTGATCTTATGCTGGTCTCCATGACTTCCATTATTTACCTTCTTATTGCGGAGCAAGCATCTATAAAAATAAGATGAGGCATGTTACTTTTAAAAAAAAACTTGTTATAACTACTTTATCACCTGAAAAAGAAAAAGAAAATCGTTAAAGCTATTTTTGACTTGATAAAGAGAAGTGTGTGAGTCCGATTTTGTAATCTTCTCATCATCGTCTCACAACCTTCACTCTGACCTTCTTCTGATCGGGGTGCGGGTGCTCTTCTTGTGTTCTGCTTCACTCACTCACTCACTCACCACTCAATGTGTTGTTGATGTCTAATACGAAACTATCCCAGCCTATGAAGAAGGCGAAATCCATCCACTCCAAGAACGCCGCCGCCTCCGCCTCCGATGACCCCAATGCGCCTGCTCTCATCGCCGCCAATTTGTCGCGCAAGAAAGATACTCCCCCCATCCCCCCAAGAAGTTCCGCATTAAGTTCCACAAAGGTAATCCCACTCCCTTTAATTCTTATTCTCCATTTCGCCACCGAACACTCACTCACTATTCACCAATGAATCTATTGCTCATTTCTTTTTTCAATTCTTGCTCATTTCTTTTTTCAATTCTTGCTCTCTTCAGACGCTGGATTCAATAACTTAATTCATGGATTTCTATTTATTACTTTGTTAGTTCACTTTTAAGCTGCATTTTAGTTTCTTGCTTTGCTAGTTTAGTTCGTGCTCTTCTCCGATCTTTGCACTTCAACAGCTGCACAGCGTTCTTCTTTCGTTTTAGTTATATTTGGCTTTCGGAATTTGAAATTTGAAATTTGAATTCTAGAGAGCTCGTTTTCATTTCCCATGTTGCATCCAGAAGCACATTTTATGATGTTTGGCGTTTTAGCCTCCTAATTTAGGAGTTGGACATGTATGTTTTGCATTTTCCAAAGGAAAATTCTGTGTCGTAGAAGCTACTGATTGAGGCTTTTGATTCTTGTGAAAATATTTGTTTTGATGAAATGATGATCATCTCGTTCCAGTTAGCCATTGTTGATCTCCCCTGTGCTTCATTTTATGATGGAATCACGTTGTGCGTGACGCCTTCGTGTTGTTCCACTTGCCACATGATACAGGCTGGAACATACTATACTGAATTGACTCAATGAATCTCCTCTTCCGATACTGATACCAGTATTATTGGTGTCAATAGATTAGAGATTTGTATGCAGAAACTAGGGTAAGATCTCTTGAACCAAAAATAGGAAAAAGATACGAGATAATGCAGATATATCAAGTGGTCTGTTCTGGTCTCTCCATTCCAAGACCCTTGCCATGTGTAGGCAGTTATTTATAGTCACTTTGCTTTCTGTGCCTACTTGAACTACCAATCATCTACTTCTCTTACCCCCCCTCTCATAATGTACACCTAAGTGAGTGGAGGTTTCTTAACAACATACATTAACGTGTTCTGGTCCAAAATGGCCGTTGCAGGTTTGAACTGCAGTTAAGTTTAATTTTGAGATTCCATGCTTTATCCTTCTTTGAAATTTATTCTTATTTTCATTTTTTCTTAATTCATTGACACGGTAATATTGTAAATATTAAATATTTATCTTATGAATGGGATGATTGGGGGTGATCCCTGGCACATAAATAAGGTTGATGTCTTGTGAGTTGAAGGTAATCATTTCAAATATTGGAAACAGCCTCCCCTCTTGTGGTACCTTCCCTAGACCTAACTGTTGGGATGGGAACCTCGTGCAATGAATCACCCTTTTTAACGAATTGGACTGGATTACTTCTACATTTTTTTATACTTTTGTTTTTTCTTGTGAAGCTATACCAACATTGCCCCCAAATTTTGAGGAGGATACATGCGCAAAATTGAAGTCAGCCATTGGTGCTATATTTATGAAGCAACCTGTTTCCTGTGACTTGGAGAATCTTTATCAGGTAATCATGGAAAACCTTTTTATTTTATTAAGTAATGGGTTTAATTTATCCCTGTGAATATATGTCACACATTAACTCATTAGAGTTTTATGGGAATCAAATTCTTTTCCATAGGCTGTGAATGATCTTTGCCTTCACAAAATGGGGGGAAATCTTTATCAACGAATTGAAAAGGAGTGTGAAGCAGATATATCTGCGGCACTGCAGTCTTTAGTTGGCCAAAGCCAGATTTGATTGTTTTTCTATCCCTAGTTGAGAGATGTTGGCAGGATCTTTGTGACCAACTGTTGATGATTCGTGGTATAGCCTTGCTTCTGGATATGACCTATGTGAAACAAACAAAAAATGTACGGTCATTGTGGGACATGGGTTTGCAACTTTTCAGCAAACATCTTTCTCTATCTCCAGAAGTAGAACATAAAACTGTTACTGGTCTTCTGCGTATGATCGAAAGTGAAAGGTAATTTATATTTTGCAAGCTCAGTTTTGAAAATTACTAGTACAGTGTATGTGCAGGTTGTTCTTCATGTGTTTCGTATATGCATTCTTGAATTCATGTGATGGGAACTAATTTTTACTGATAAACCCAACAAAGACTAGTTCTTTACAATAACAGAAGTGCAGAATAAAAGATAAATCTAAAATTTTGCAGAATGCAGATAAACTAAACCTCTAGCCCAAGCCCATTCCCTTTTTGCCCTCACTGCGTGCCTTTTATGCACTACATATCTTTCCCTCATTTTTTTTTGTTTTTTCCCAATTATTGTCCACCTCCAACCATTCCTTGTCAGTCCAGCTCTTGGTTATGCAGAGAACTTAACAGCGTGACTATTCCCTTTATTTCTTATCCTGTCCTCCTTACCCATGTGTGTTTATCCTTTTTACTTCCCACTCCCTTCCTTGTAGCAATTACCTTTTAATAGGGCCTACCATCCAATTTTCTTAATATTCCAAGCAGAGTGACCATTTGTTTGGTGAGACCTTAAATTACCACTCTGCTTTTTATTTTGTAAAATCAGGAATCATCACTCTGACATGAGGGAACTAAAACCGAGATTTCTGAATGGGTTTGGAATGAAGTTCTTGTTAGAGATGGCTCTTTTCATAATTATTTTTGCTGATCCTATTGCTTTTGAAAGGAACAATCCTTGAACTACCTGCAAGACCATCTTCTACCAATTGCCTACTGTTGTAGTCAATCATATCAATATGTTGGGCAAGATGGAGAGACTCAGTGCAATGTTAAAGGTGCTGCCTTGTGACCTAAGAATCTACATCTTGCCCAAAAATGGGTCCATCAGTGTATAATTGAATCAGAATAGTGATATATAATAAACACCATACAGAGATTCCTATTGTAATAATTGTTGGAAATGTATATTAGAGCTTCTTTAATGTTTGTTTTTCATTGTGGCCTAGATACTTATTATAGCTAGGTTAAATGCATTTTAGGAAGCAGTAGTATCTGAATTGCTCTCTTGTAAATTGTTTTAGCATTAATTATCTTTGTATTAAGGCCATTCTGCTGGGTAGAAAACACAATCAAGCATATTCAGAAAAATTTCGTTTCTCATCTTCCATAATAATTATGTGATTTAGCCAGTAATTTTCACTCTTACTACAGGGAGTTGTCTAGCTGATCCATCTGTATATGAATTAGGCCATTTAATTCTTCAACTTACTCTTCGTCTTACATTTTCAATTTTGTCTTATTTTTCAGATCAGGTGAATCAGTAGATAGAACTCTTTTAACTCATCTTTTGAAGATGTTTACTGCTCTGGGAATTTATGTAGAAACCTTTGAGAAGCCATTCCTTGAGTGCACATCCAAATTTTATGCTGCTGAAGGTATGAAATACATGCACAATCGGATGCTCCAGATTACTTGAAGCATGTTGAGGTGCTTCTTTTCACTTTCTTTTGTGTTTTATAATTTTAGCTTTAATCATTGATATTCCTATGTTTGTGTCTTTTAACAAATGGATCATGGCAAGACTTTTCACTTTTCAGATTTTTATTTGACCATAGAAGTTATCTTTCTTTTTTATTTCAATCCCATCCTTGTTCCACATTGTATTTACTGTGAGTATATTTTTGAATATTCATTTTTATAGACAAGATTGCTAGAGGAACATGAAAGATGTTTGTTGTACTTGGATGCAAGTACTAGGAAACCATTGATAGCGATTGCAGAAAAGCAACTTCTTGAACGTCATATACCTGCCATTCTTGATAAGGTTCTGATAACAATTTTTGGATCTTTGTCTGGTGAAATTTCCTTTGCAATTTTTTTTCCTTTCCTTACTTTTGCCGTCTTTTACAGGGTTTTACTATGCTTATGGATGAGAATCGTATTGAAGACCTTCAGAGAATGCACTCACTCTTTTCAAGGGTCAATGCCCTTGAATCACTGAAGCAGGCCCTTAGTTCATACATTAGGAGAACTGGGCAGGACATTGTTATAGATGAGGAGAAAGATAAAGATATGGTCTCATCCCTTCTTGAATTTAAGGCTTCTCTTGACACAATATGGGAAGAAAGCTTTTTCAAGAATGAACCTTTCAGCAATTCAATTAAAGATGCATTTGAATATCTTATCAATCTTCGTCAGGTATTATGTATTTTTCTATTATGATTTACAGCTTTTGTGTTATGTAGATTCCATACTAACATGCAGAAATGCCTCAAGATAGAAAGCTTGAACTGATATGTTTTGGGTTGACCTTTGTGCTAGTCTTTCCTTGTTTCATAGTATATCACCTTCCCATCTAACATAATGTTAGTCAAAGAACTGAACAATTAACACCAAAACTTTTTTTTTGGTAGTTAGTTGTAGGAAAGGAAATATAGCTAACATGTAGCATTTTGTCGTTAGCTAGTTAAGCTTTTATGCCAAGTAATCATTATACACTCAAATTGGGATGTTTGGTGTATGATGTGACTTGCAGTCAACTCACAGTTATGCTATTTTTCCATGACAGAACCGACCTGCAGACTTGATTGCCAAGTTTTTGGATGAGAAGCTTCGTGCAGGTAATAAGGGTTCTTCTGAAGAGGAACTGGAGGCTACACTTGTTAAAGTCCTGGTGTTATTCAGGTTCATTCAGGTATGCTCAATGTTTTATTGGAGTAGCTAATAACTAACTTGTTTCTGAATTTTTATTCAAGCTTCTGCCGTAATCAGGCACTCCTATTGGTCTTTCTCTCCATGCTGATATTTACATTATTGATATTTTGTTGTTAGGGCAAGGATGTATTTGAAGCATTCTATAAGAAAGATCTTGCTAAAAGAGTGCTTCTATTGACGGTGGGAAATCTATGATCTCCAATGTCAAGGCTTCTCTTCCCCTATTTTAATATCTGAAATCAATAGATGTTTCTTATCAATATTTTTAGTAATGTTAACAGTTTTCTTTCATTAATACAGTTGAAGACTGAGTGTGGCAGCCAGTTCACAAACAAACTGGAAGGAATGTTTAAGGTATACATGTTTCTTCTTGGAGTAAATTTTTAATTTCAGAGATTTGATTCAAATTGTGGACTTCTGATTCAAAAGATGTTTTCTTATAATTTTTGTCACATCCATGCTTGGGTGGCAATGACTGATTGATGGCAATCATCAACTGGGCTTTTCTGTCTCCTATCTCTTTTCTTTGGCTTGCCAATTTACAGGGAATTAAAATCCATTGAGAAACCCTTCAACCCCTTTCTCAAAGGGATAGGTCAGAGCTTCTGTTGTTGTTGACTATTTTGAAAGGTCCAACATTTTTTTTCAACATTAAGACAATTTTTCGCACCAACCCAGCATTTGCCTGAAATTGCCCACCACATATTTCCCCTATTTTTCAATACCTTCAAAAGCATCCCTATACAATTTAAAAAGAAATAACTACAAATAACCCAATTGATCTTTTTCTTTAAACAGAAAACTGTGCTAGAGTCCTATGATATTGGTCAAATTCTTCAAAGAAAGGTACTGAATTGGGGTTATTTTTGTAATCGTTTTTAATTGTTAATGCCTTAATGGAGGATTTTAGTAGGATTTAAATATAGAGGTGTGCATTACTTCATTAAATGTGTGCAACAACTTTCCAACGAATAACCAAAAACCCTTTGATTTAAATATCTAGTTGTTTGACATGGTCATATAACAATTACTCACGTCATTTATTCATTTAATTAAATGTAATAAAATTTGCATGGGAAGATGTTATGATATTAGTTCATTTGTTACCCTTTTATGGTGTGTACTTCTGTATGGATAAAATATGTACCCTAGCAGTAATGTGCAGCATGATCATAGTGGTGTTTTTGTTTGTTTGGTTGACACGGAGTAAGTATTTATATCACAGACATGTAAATTCTTAAACATTCTGCATAAACATAGATTCCAGTATGTTTGTTTGATGAAAAGTACATTTATATAGATCGTATGCTTGGCTTTATTGTTTTGTGTGATGATCTGACAAACTTCATGAATTATTATAGTTCTTATTAATATCACAGCTTCTGACAACTACGTCTCAAATTGTTGTAAATCAGGACATTGAATTATCAAAAGAAATAAATGAGTCATTCAAACAGTCATCACCGGCGAGGTCAAACTTGCATCAGGGATTGAAATGAGTGTTCATGTTTTAACCACAGGGTAAGTGTTGCGGATTCGGCAAGTGTACCGATAGTTCCAAGTAATAAAGTGATAAATAAAGTATCGTCTCCACGAGGATTGAGACACTAAAATTAACGCGACTATTATCTTTAAATTGGATCAACAAATGTTTATGAAATGAGTTTCGTATCTTGAAGGTAATGTACCAATTGTTATTTTACCACAGTCAGAAATTAAAGCCCAATATTCCTATTGTGAACCCTAACCCTTAGAACTTCATTAGAGTGATCAATTCTAACAAAGATATATTTCATTCAACACAGGATAAAATAAAATAACTTTAGCATAAAAGAATCATAGTATCAATCAATTACAAAAGAGTTCACATAAGATTCATGACCCTAACCACGATAAATGAACTAGCCAAGCTTATTCATGCTTGACTTCAATAGCATTGGATACAAGTGGACTAAGTTCATAAAAGAAAAGAAGAAGAAGAAGAAATTAAACCCTTCAATCTTGCTTCCTTTTGACCTAGCTTCCTTGAATCTCTTCCCAATCTTTTCCTTGGCTTTCCTCTATCTCCTTTAATGCAAAACTGCTCTCTGACTCTGTTGTCCACCCCCTTTCAGTCTTCTAAACCTCTATTTATATTTAGGTCATCAAAATCCCCCAAAATCCCTTAAACTCGTGCAATAAAAAGCTGTGTATTGAAGTCACGTGTCGCCCGCGCGAATGGCGCCACATCTCACGCTAATCGCGTGAGATTCCAGTGAAAATTACTAAGTTTCAGGGTGATGGCGCGTCTGGCGTGAATTGGCAGTTCATTTTCTCCTCTTTTTAGTCTCTGGTGCGAATGGCGCCACTTCTCACGCTAATCGCGTGAGATGACAGTGGAAATTGCTCTATTTTCATTTCTTGACACGAATGGCACTAGACTAGCGCGGATGGCGCGAGATTCCAGAAAAACCTTTGCTTCTTTATCTTGCTTTCTTTTCTTCTCTTCTTGGTTCCTAATATCAAAATACATGAAATAAATGATAAAGATAAAAATTATGAAACTTCCACCTATTCTAGCATTTATTGATAATTTATGATTGATTTCTTGATTCTTTTAGCTTAAAAACTACTATATGCTAGCAGCGTATCAGTAAACTCTGTGTCTTCTCATTATATATATATATATATATATATATATATATATATATATATTTGTGTGTGTGTGTGGATAGAAAGATAGATTTCTGGAGAATCTAATTGGAGTTGGATTAGTGCAGGTATTGGCCAACATATCCCCCCATGGTTGTTAGACTTCCTCATGAATTGAATGTTTACCAGGTTCTGAACGTGCTATTGACTGAATTCTCTTTTAACTTTGTGGTCTTGGTAGTTTGAGTGATCCCTTGACATGGTCCTTTCTTTCCTCTATCGGGCCTTCAGGATATTTGCAAAGAGTTCTATCTATAAGCAAATACAGTGGAAGACATCTGATGTGGCAAAATTCACTAGGTCGCTGTGTCTTGAAGGCAGAGTTTCCCAAAGGAAGAAAGGAGTTGGCTGTGTCCCTATTTCAGGTTTCAAAAACCATTATGTAAAATGTTAAAATCTCCATTTGTTTTTGCAGTCTATCTTTGCATCTTTTATTGCACAATTTTCCATTTTTTTTAATTAATTCTGCATGCCTGGCTGTCCTCCAGACTGTTGTTCTAATGCTATTCAATGATGCTGAGAAGCTAAGTCTTCAAGATATCAAAGATGCTACTGATATTGAGGACAAGGAACTGAGAAGGATTCCGCAATCACTAGTTTGTGGTAAAGTTCGTGTCCTACAAAAGGTGTGTTTGTAATCATTTGTAGAATTTCCAATATATAACTTTTGTTTGTAATTTATGGTCTCTGTATATTTCTCGATATTTTCCCCTTTATTGAACATGCAACAGATGCCCAAAGGAAGAGATGTGGAGGACGATGACTCATTTGTTTATAATGATGGGTTTACAGCTCCTCTTTACCGTATAAAGGTATTACTCATTGCTTTTGAACACTTGGTCTCATATATTGGATGAATCTGAACTTTGTGTTTTAATTCAACCTCAAAAACTTGGTATAAATTTGTCTTTAATCAGGTTGTTTTCATACTAATTTTGAAGTTGTGAAATGCAGGTGAATGCAATTCAATTGAAGGAGACAGTCGAGAATACAAGCACCACCGAAAGAGTTTTCCTAGACCGTCAGTATCAGGTTAATGTTCTTCCCTTTAAATGTTCCCCACTTTTTTGGAGCTGATGCTGTAGTTTAGGTAATGTTTGGATTGGTAGAAGGGGATGAAATGGATTGGAATGGAACTTGATAGAAATAGAATGCATTCCATTTTATTCTATGGTTTCCATCCAATACCTCTTTCTCCCGTTTCTATTTATTTGGGGAAATGGGATGGACGTGGTCCTTTTACCATTCCATCATTAAAGTATCTAAAATGGTTAACTTTATTTTATTCTATCCATTTTGCTTTATTTCGTTAGATCTCATTTATTTAATTTCACTCACCCGTATCCGACACAACCTTAGATGCTCATAGAATCAAGGTGTTTGTTTGGTGCAGTGCCATCTTTTCTGCATTTGGCACCCTTTCAAATTCATGAGACTAAGATGCATAGGCATGAGATATTATATATACTCTCTCCAGTCCTATTTATATGACCAAAATTACAAGTGGTACTTTTTTTAAGACCTAATCCATAATGCCCTTGCATTAATTTTTTTTTACTAAAATATACCTAATTAAAAGAGAGGTTGTAATGGCAAACAATTAGAAGAAAGATGAGTATTAATGACAATCATAATTTTTAAAAATATATATAAATTTAAAACATTTATTGCTATCAACTAAATTAATTACTTTTCTTAATCTTAATGAATTAGATAGTTGGGTCTTATAAATATGACGAAAGGAAGTTTAGTTACCAAATATATTTTCATTAACTTTATTTTACATAATATGAATATCAGATAATAATTATATTTTTTTTTTTTGGTAAAAATGATAACTAATTTTAAAGTTGCAATGTTTCTACCTTGTCTTTATATATACACATATATATCTCTATGACTTATGCTTGGACATCTAACAATGCAATGCCAAACACAGGAACCTGCTACACTTATGTTAGGTCCAGGATGTCCTGATATAGAATCCAAGATCAAATGTTTATGTAACCAAATCTTCTTAAAACTGGTTATCATCTGTAACAAAATTTTTCATTATTGTCATGGTTCAGATTGATGCTGCTATTGTGAGGATAGTGAAGACTAGAAAAGTGCTTAGTTACACCCTTCTTATTACTGAACTCTTCCTACAGGTGAACTCAATTCTTATCTTTCATTTCTTAATTCAAATTGTATCTGTGTCAACTCCTAAATATTTCGATTTCAAAATAATGTGTTCCTGTTACTCTTATGGCTTAGTTTTAGAGGAAGCCACTTTTGTACATCATGATCCCTTCTGTTGTGATTAAATAAAAACGACACACTTCTGATGCTACTTTTGTCTGATTTTCGGGGATACAATACTTAATTTAGGTATTTATTATTTTTTGTACAGCTGAAATTCCCAATAAAACCAGCCGATTTGAAAAAAAGGATTGAAAGCCTCATTGACAGGGAGTATCTAGAGAGGGGCAAGAGCAATCCTCAAATATACAATTACCTCGCTTAGCATACTCTGCTTTATTTTACAATTAAATTTTCTTTTGTAAATGACATAGGAGAGAGGGTTTGATGTTTAATCCCTTGTTATATGTACAGTTATATGTACAGTAAGCATGAAGGGTTCCTTTTTAATCTTTTCCACCCTTTCATTGATGGCAACTGTACTGTACTTACAAAAGCATGTTTATTCTCTTTTAAGTTTTACTGTTTTTTTCAAAATAAAAGTCACTGACCCAAACCCATACACAAACATTTGGATAAAATTTAATGATAAATATTAGAAGTTATTAGTCACATTACCACTTAAAGTCGTGCATTTTTTTTTAATTTACTATTCAACTTTAATATAATTTTTTTATATTTAGTTTTTTTTCCCTCATAATTACACAGGTTTTATATTTGAGTAACTCTAAAGAATTAATCGTTTTTGTTCCCTATTACATCACAGAAGTATTCTTTATTCTTATTTGTTGCATTAGTAAATACAAGAGTTTAAACTTATTAAAGTAATGATTGCATTAAGGTTGGGGCATGATGGAAAGTAAGTAGAATTTTTAGGAAAAAGATTTGGAACCCGGACTAAGCCTTTGTTGGAAAGGGACTTACTGATTAGCTGCAGTTGTACCGTGTGTGATTATACTATATTGATTGAGTGAACTTCCTTTACTTATTTTTGTTAAAGTTATTTTCCTAATTGCTCTGTTGCTCTTCATATTCTTGTGACTATTGAAAACAACAAATGGAATACATAAAATATCTCTACGTTCTTGCCATTATTGTTTTAAATTAAATTTTCTTTCTCGATATGATTTCTTATTTTACATGCTCGCGTCAATGATACAATAATTTTCCACCTATTTAATTTATGTGTCATTTACAGACTTCCTAATTAAATATCCTGAGTGCTCTTTATCAATGATATTTCCTTTGGCTTTCAGAAAAATATAATGTGTTCTTTCACGAAAGCAATCTCACACAGTTACAATGTATAATTAAAATAGTCGGGCTCCAAAAAAGATAAAAAGAGCCCACTTTAAAAGAAACGTACGGTCCAAATTTTGGATGAATCAATTTCAGGACTATTGCTTCCTGCACCTCCAATGCTTCCGAAATAATCAATCTGAAATGTAAAAAAACATTTCGGAATGCACCCCGTTTTTGGCTGCTGGAATGACCGATCCAGAAGGTAGAAAATATCCCGAAAAGGGTGCAGGAAGCAATTTAAAGATGTAGGAAGTAACAGCCCAATTTCAGATATCCAATAAATAATGGGTTTGATTTGAACCATGCCCAAAACTTAACACAAAACTTGCTCAATCCAGTTGGGCTCAACTAAAGTGTTGTGTATGAAAAACAAAACTAAAATGTTATTATGCACTATTTATTTCTCATAACAACTTTCATTTTCGTTTCCCTTTCATTTTACTCTCTCCATATGTTCCGAATACTATTAATAAAGTTGAAGTTGTGTTTTGACTGTTGCCTACGTTGAAGTCTAGTTAGAATTTATCTGGACGTGGGATAGCAGGATGCGATCCATGAGAGGACAATGTAGACTTATACAATTTGACTCGTAATAAAGAGATTTTGGTAGATCATAGGTCATAAATTAAAACCTAACACCATTCCACCACTGTATCAAAGATTAAAACTCCTCTTATAATTTTTAAGTTTAAATAGACCGAAAACAGATAGAAGTAAAATGCCATTGCGGTATAAGTGTTGTATAACCCTTCAAACATTCGATTTTGAAAAATCATAAATTTGGTTTAATTGATGGAATTCGCTATCATAATCTAAACTTTATACCAAGTCTAAAGTACTACTAGAATAGTATAATTGAATTATTTGACTTGAAAGAAGCCAATTATGGACCATAAACTTGTGTGCATAATTGAAAGTAATGCTCTTTACTCAACTTTTGAAATGTGGTACATAATCTAAACATTACAAATAATTATTTCACACCTTCAAAGATTTTTCAGATTAGAAGCAAAATGGTCCTTGTTCTTTAGAATTGGACCACAAATAATACAAAGATTCATTTATTAGATTAATTGCACCTTTTTATAATTAAATCCTCTTTAATTAGTTGGTATTTTTTCCAAATGACTTATCAAGAGAAGTGTTGACCTTCAAAGTCAGAAACTTATTCCAAAATGATTTGAACAAAGGATGATGCAAATTTCTAAGAGTATGGTCAAAACTCCATTATCTAATGTGAGCCAAGCACATTTTTCCTTCACCATTTCTCAGCCTCTATTGTCAAATGTTATAAAACCATTTTGATAAGATCTCCAAGTCCTTGAAAAGTTTTATAAAGACTTCGAATTTGTTATATAGGAATGAATAAATCAAATGCTAATGAGTATTTTTAAAACCCTTATCATACTAAACATCCATAATCAGTGGACGTATTTGATTCGAAAAAGATTAACTTTTATAGAAGATATTTGTAAAACACACACACATTGGGATCATAATCCTATAGCTAACATATTTTGGGTGAAAGTGATCTTTAAAATGATAAGTTTAGAGAGAATTATGAAGGTGATTTTGCTCCAAACCTTTTGAATTGGTATCCTTACATAGTAGAGCATAAATTCGTCGTATACGTGAATGCATAGGAACATTCTTCTGAGATGGCATGCTTCAGTTGGGTATAGCTTTCACGCAAACTATACACCAATACCCACTAAGCCTCATTGCTTTCTCTTGCGTATGCGCAATATCAATCATGACAATGACAAACTTCAGGTAGGTTTCATGAATCAAACGGTAGTCTGGCACCTCCCCAGCCCAAAAAGTCAGTACTTTGAAGCCACTAACTATAAGCTATGTTTTCGTTTTCATTTACCTTTCCACTCTTAAAATTGGTCAGAGATAAATAACCCTGAAAGTTGAAACGAATAATCTGAGGTCTCTCCCCGCGTGTTTACTACTTCGACGTCTTGTAGTTGTACGTGTCTTCAATTCAACCACCTTCTGCAGGTCAAAATATATATCAAGATAATGCACATGCAACAACAAAGTGTTGCTTCGAAATACATATATGTGGATCCAATGAAAAGTAAACGATAAACTAAACACGATAACAATTACAGTCAAATAAAGATATAAATTGATTGAGTGATTAAGAAAAAAATAGAATAAAATTACAGATTTGATTTTCTTTAATAATAAAAATAATAATTTAATATTTAATATAAAAAATTATAGAAAATATTATTTTCCTTTGACGTGCAACATGACTCATTTGAACTTGAGAATCCACATTTTTTTAAATAATGTAAAAGTGTTTCTGTGTACCCAAAAAAGATGTTTTTAGATACTTGGAATCAATGTTGCAAAAAGGTGCTGAAATTGATAAAGATATAAATCATAAAATTAGAGTATGGTGGATGAAATGACGGAGTGCATTAAAGTTTTTGTGTGACCGCAAAATTTTCCTTAAGCTAAAAGAAAAATTCTATAGAACAGCTGTTAGACCGGCAATGCTATATGGAGTGGAATGCTGGTCAGCACATATGCAATATGAGCATAAAATAAGGGTAGTATAAATGAGGATGCTAAGGTGGATGTGTGGATATACAAAGATGAATAAGATAAGAAATGAGAATATTCAACGAAAGGTAGCAGTGGTACCGGTATGTGAAAAGATGATGGAGCATAGATTGAGGTGGTTTGGGCATGTTATGAGACGGCCACTAGATGTTCCCGTAAGAACAAAAATTTGTTACCAAGAGCTCGACACAAAGAGAGGTAGAGGTCGACCGAAACTTACCTGGGAAAAGGTAGTTAAACAAGACCTAATGGAGTGAGATATAGATTTGCGGACGGTGTATCTTGGGACGGAATGAAGAAAAGTTATAAGCTTGGTAGAGGATTAAACTCATTAGTAGTTTTATGTTCCAGTCGTTCCCTTGTTTTAGTTCTTTTTCTCTTCTTTTCTCCCTTCTTCTTTTCACGTACCCTTTTGTTATTCTAGCTTATTTTCCATCTCTTTTTGTCTTATTTCCATTTTTTTCTTCCCTTCTCCCTTTTTTTTTTATCTCTTTTCTGATTTATCATTAGATTCATTTACCACTAACTTCAATTAACTTGGATTAAAGGTGTTCTGTGATGATGTTGTTGAATGCAAAATTGTTTCTTAATTCAAGTTAACAGAAGTTCACAATAATGCACATTCAACACTTCAACCAGACTGTCAGGTTATTATTGTATATTTTTTTTGGGTGAACATATAAGGTACGCTGTGATACATGTAACAACATTCCAGCATATATGATGTAATTCAATTAGCCACATTTATAATTTCTAATTAAGTTCTAAGTTTCTCTATAGTGAAATTAAAATTGAATGAAATTAAGATTGAATTATTATGTTACTATTTAATCATTAGTAGAAACGATTTTTAATTAGGTTATTTAATTTTTTTCTTGATGATCAAATTATAAGTTAATCAATTTTTGATAAATCAGAGAATTAATAATTTCTAATTAATTAAGTTCTAAGTTTTTCTATAATGAAATTAAAATTGAATGAAATTAAGATTGAATTATTCTGTTACTATTTAATCATCAGCACAAACGATTTTTAATTAGGTTTTTTTTTTCTTGATGATCAAATTATAAGTTAATCAATTTTTAAACTATTTTTTTACTGCAAATTTTAAACTAGTATATGCATGTACGTAAGTATAACTTCGTAATTTATTGTACTTTTTTTTTTACAATAAATCATATATTACAATTATGACCTCTAAATTTTTTTTACTGAATCATAAGTGTGATTCACAAATTCGTGAAACTTACTCCCAGTTTAAAATTAAATATGAAATTGTGCCAAAATAAGAATTATAAAAACATAATTATACCTAAAGCATTTACACGCCATTATGCATTAAGCTGAACTCATTTTGGATTGTGACATGGCACTAGGATGAGTGGTCGCTCTGTTGTTTGTGCTCTGGTTTGTGTTGTGTCTACCATCAATTTTAGATAGATTTGTTTTTCTGCCACAAAAAGCTGTTGATATGGATGTTTGGTTTTGATGTAACTATAAGTAATGCATAACTCAATTTGCTTCTTCAGAATACCTCGCGCCACATACATCGAAATTATACCACACCCAAATTTGTTCTATGTAACTAACATCGATCAACAGGTCACAGGTGGCACCAACAGCAATGTCACATTTTTTTTTTTAATTCTGTCAAATTATGGCAGAACTCATAAGCATTTGTTAGCAACGTGCTATATCAATATTATGGCAACTGTTGATGCCAGTTCTAACTACAGCTACACAAAGGATACGTACATTTATGGGAAATTCTCTAATCACAAAAATTGTGTTCGCATGTCTCAATCTAATTTTACTTGTAATAATAACGGTTAATGACGAATAAGGAGCCAAACCATTTTAAAAGTTCATGTCTAAGCTCAATGCATAGTGGGACTGGGAAAGCATTATCACAATGTACATGTAGAAAAAGTTTAGATGAGTTGAAATTTGAAAACTTATCAAAAATTCAAACAAATCTTAAAACTCAACTAGTATTTATAAAAATATTTACATATTATCTTATCTACAAATAACATCTTCGCATTAGAAATTGAAATAAAACTCACGTTCTTATATAATTCGAGTTCGTTATTTATTAACCGGACATTTTAGACAAAACATATCACAATGATTCAGATATTTTGTAGTATGTCGTCGTTCTTATCCTTACGGTCCACATGTGTTTAAACATTAACTGAATCACTAAGAAATTAATTACGTGGTGGATTTTGATAGTTCCAATGTTTGTGGGAAAGATACTTGTGAGTTGTGAATAATCTTCTTCATTATACGATTGCATTCAAAGTTTCTTTTGTGTGTACATAGTATCCATACCTATTATGTCTAATTTGAAAATTATGTCAACGTACAATTATTATTGTCGCAACACCTATCACATTTTTTTCCCACGATGAGCATCGTTTCAAATGCAAAATAATCATCACATTGCCTTTTTTTTCCTTGTTTAGTATTAACATTGACTTATTCTGAAAAAAAAGAGAAAGTATTAACACTGACTTCTATTGCAAAATAATTATTGGACACGCCTGCACTGCAGGATAGGTTGACCCGCTTCTAATTCGTGCCATATTATCCATGTACTCATTAGAATTAATTACATTGATTGGTTAACTGCATCAAAATTTCTAGAAGATTCAGTTAAAAAAGAACTAGAAAACTGTTTTATTTTTTTAGGTCTAGAAAGCTTTTTGACGAGAAAGATATAACAGAGAGCAATACAAAACTGTTAACAAACACTACCACGGGATTTTTTAATTAAATTAATTAATATAATTTTCTTTTAAAATGATTAAACTAATGTAATTTTAAAATAATATATTAATATATGGTGTAAATTGTATGAGTACAACTTTTGTGACAGGAAATTGATTACATGAAAAAAAGAACGGGATAATTAAGTTTGTTCCATAATTTAAAAAAAAAAACTCATTTAGAAAATTTAAAAGTAAATTACTCCATATTGATGAAAAATCCCTACCATGCATGACTTCTATTCTAATCTATACCAAATTCATCATTACCATTCATTTATTTTAACTGATAATAAATTAAATGATTCACTTAACTAGGCTTATAATGATAATATTTCTTATTTTCTTGAAGAATATAACATATACTTTATCGTTTTAGGATGCCGTGAATCAAACGCAAATTGCACTTTAAATTAATGCATTTAAGTTCTTGCCATCTATATATATATATATATATATATATATATATATATATATATATATATAT
>CM023942.1:28381772-28411001 GCA_013407115.1 Glycine latifolia
ATATATATATATATATATATATATATATATATATATATAATGGTTAATTACATATTTGATTAAATTATTGTACATCAAATTATTCAATGTTAAAATGGTATGTGCAAATAACTTTTATGAATTAGAAATTTTCGGTGAACTAAATAACTTTTGCATTATTCAGTAGACCATTTTTAAGAATTATATTCCCAAATAAGTAGTCCAAAATGGGATTTTTATGTCATCTTATTCGAAAGGACTTCTAGTAAAGATTTCTAGACCTACCTAATTTCAAACGTTAATCCATTGCAAACTTTATTTGTCTCCATTGCAAAGTGACATGAGTTGAAAGGAAAAGAAGTTGACGGGAATGGATGTAATGCTTCCATGCCTGTTTGACAAGATGTCCAAAATAATCAGTAAACTGAATCTCCACATATCTTATATGCACGTGTTTATGTTTCATAAAGTTATATAATATATATATATATATATATATATATATATATATATAATATTTTAGTGGTTTTTCTCCTTAAAAGTCAAGTTGGATCAACTATATATATAATATGTTTGGATAAATTTTTAAGTATTTAAATAAACTTTTTGACGTTATATTCTTCAAAAGATGATTTTTAATCTGTGCTTAACCAAAATGATCATGTGTCTATTTTTCATTCGGTTTAGTTAGCCAGTTCAATTTGATTATGGTAACAATGTGATAAACTATAATCCAAATTTAGGTATCTGATCATGATCGTGCCTATAGATATTTATGAGTTAGTTTGAACTACAATATTGAACTAATTTGGTATGTGGATGATCAAATTAAGATTAAAAAATTACTATACTTTATCAAAGTTTTTTTTTTATCACATAGTATCTTCCTTTTGATATGAAATTTGCATATTCTATGCTCCTGCAAATTAAAAAGTGTTTTGTTTTTCAATTAATTTATATAATAATTAAATTCATTTCAAACTTTGATTATTGTATTTTTTTTTGGTAAGGAAACTTTGATAATACTTTTATATGGTATTTACTTTTTTTTACAATTATAATATCTAGTTAATCTCTACTCAAAACATAATCATGAAGTTAACAAACATGACTAAAGACATTCATCGTTTGGAACCACAGAAAGATATGAAAACGGAAGGGAAAAGAAAGAAATTATTTGAAAACCATTCAGGGATAGCATAAATAAACGAAAAAAAACAAAAGCAAAAATAAAACAGGAATTTTCTTATATATCAGGCATTCATGTGAGACATAATCTGGGAGTCTTAAAACCTTTGGGTAAAATAATTAAGAATAAACCCCCCTTCTTTTTTACTACTATTATTGATTAAAAGAATTCGTTTCACTCATGCCAGTACGTAATGATGACATGCCTTTGAAAACTTAATTTGTAAAGCAATAAAACTTTGATGACGACATGCCTTCAATTAGTTTATGGATCATTTATCAGTACTTATTTTAGATGACTTCTTTTGTTAATTAGTACTTCTTTGGAAGGGCATGAAACGTACAATATCATTCACTAGTGGTATCTATGGTCCATCTTGGTTCAGCTTAAGCGTGGGTCTCAAAGAAATAAAATACTCAACATATATCAATTTTCTCTTCTATATATCTCATTTTTTTCTCCTCTTTTGTCTTTTTCTTTTCATCACATCAGTTATCAAATCTATCTTTTTCTATTTTTTACATTGTCTTCCTTTTGTCTATCACACTTTTTCACCACAATTCATTCCAAAATGAGGTAGATGTTTGTCATTACTCCACAAAGAAAGGTGAGTTTGGGTCTGGTTAGGCATGAACACGATGGTGTGTCAGTGTATATATCAATTGATGCACCCTAAAAGGACCTACACTAAGTTTACTGGTCATCTTTGACTAAAATATTAAGCATGTGATACATTTTTGCCTTTGAGTTCAAGAATTAATCAATTCAGCCGTAGATATTTGTACTGCCCGTAAATCTTTCACCATTTGTTATAAATCTCCGACCATATAAAGCACGCATATTATCTAGCTAATCACTGATCAGGACCAAAGAGAAAAAAGGAAACATTTTCACTTTCAGCACTAAATTAATTGGGTTGCTTTCAGTTCTCTTTTTCAAAAAATAAAAAAGTAGAGTTTAAATGTTCAAATGTCTATTTTTATACCGTCAAGTGTATTGTCAATCGATTCAAATTTATAGTTAATATAACTTTTAAATAAGATAATTATTATAATAATCAACAAATTTATTATATACATACTTTATGAATAGACGATAATGGAAAGTGTATATGACTTTTTTTTTCAAATTTTAATTGATATATTTCTTTAATAATTTCATATAGACATGTTTTTTGATATTAAATTAAATAAAAATATTATTTTATAATTTTCTTTGCAAATTTTAAAATAAAACTTCAAAAAATAAGTTTATTTTACAATTCACGCTATTTAATTATTTGATTTACATTTCATGATTTTAATTTGCATTTCTTTCACTTTAGAATTTGACAAATAAGTTTATTTTTAAACTAATTCAAAGTTTAATTATAACTTTAAATCATCAAATTGGAAAAACTCGATAAATCGAAATCAATGTTTTGTGCATAAATTCTTATAGTTGTTCAAGGTTGCAAGGCTAATATTATAATCAAATTTGATTACATCTTAGGTTCATCGAATATTGATATTTGTTTGACTCAACTACACGTTATTCAATTGAAAGCTAAATTTGGCTGAAATTAAAGAACCCTTTGGTTGGTTTCTTTGAAAAGTCTCAAAATACACTTCATCGTTTAGAATCAAATTGTGGAACAATATTTAAAGATTTGGAGTTCTATCTAAAATTGAAACTCTACAAAAGATCGAAATAAACTCCACCATGAACACCGTACCTAGTACTATTTATTCTATGAAATAAAATGTGTTTATGGAGATTAGCATGCTAGCTAGGCTGTGCAGATGGCCATGGAGAAATAGTGAAGGGATTGGACAAAGACGAATGAAATGCAATGCGAAACATCGGGTCTTCATGAAAAAGGTATCATGCATGTTGGGTTTCTCCAAGTTGTGCTCAGAATAAGCAAGATAAAGTTTTGGATATACAATAAGCAACCAACCACAAAATACAGTAAAATTAACAGAACACAATTGAGTACATTACTGCATAATGAATGAATATATATGTGGGGTTTTATAGACCTAGCTAACAGCCTTGTTTGTTACATGATACCATGCTTTAATTTATGATCTCAAGTAGGCTCTTGCATTGTGATGAAAGGAAATTTCATTCTTATGTGTTAGCGAGTTAATTAATATTCAAACACCTATGATCGATTGTTGTAAATTTTTTAAAATGATACGTGTTTTGGGCTTCTGTTTTTAATTCCTGCTTGAATATATAAGCTAGCTAGTATTATAAAAGAAAAATACTACTTGTTGAGAGTGAAGACTAGAATAAATAAAAATCATAATATAGTTTTGAGAAGTTCTCACTGTACGTTGTGCTAGTCTCTTTTGGTTACTAGCAGTCATTCTTTTTCCTTTCATTTATTTTGATAAATATTACGTTTATATCAGCCAACACATTCTTCATGTGCGTTTCGTGAACACTTTTATAAAATTGACAGAAGCTATAATTGACCTCTTTTTGTACATACACCTTTCAAAAAGTCCATAGCAATTAGCAATAGCATTATTCTTTATTGATACTGAAATATCACAACAAGTTTTTACAAATTTTTTTTCTATGTATCGCCTTTTTTTCTGTCTTTAATTTTCTCATTTCATTACATCACTTATCTTATTCTACACTTTTCTCTCTTCTCTTGGTAAATTTCAAGAAATGTTATGAAATAAATAAGTTACAGTAGTATTATTTATCCTCTTGAGTTTATTAATTGTGTGAACACCTTTGGACCTGGTACTGCAGAATTCCAATTACATTTGAATTTTAAACAGATTGGATATGAATTTTACTTGCTTAGTCAGCGACCGTCAATCAAACAATCGAAATCACACTTTGATTTTGATCAGTTGTTATGGTTTGTTGTTAATAACTGCAAGAACAAACAAGTTTCTTTTCAAAATATAAAAAATAAAACAGTTTAACATTTCATAAAAATAAGATATTTTTACATCAAAGAGAGGATCATAACTGCCAAGAATGCTATTGGAGACAAATATCTTCCCTTGATAATTTGCTCAAGAAAATGACTATGAATATATGGACGAATATATGTTTTTTATTATAATACAATTATATGTTTGTAATTGTGTATCAGACGATACACTTGCCTGCCCATCATAATAGCAGTTAAGATATTTATGAAAAATGATGTATAAAAAAAAAGAAAAAAAAAATGTTTCTCTAATCAGCGAATCAGATAGCTTTCTCCGGATACCTTGTTGGCAATAAGATTTTCAGACATTGAGCTAACTTTTTGGTAGTACAGATAAGAAACGAACAAAGTTACCCATCAACTGTCAAGTGTACGTCCTTCTCTGATTAGTATCCCTGATATTCCATGACAACGAAGTAAAGAAAAGAAATTCATCTTTTACTTTGGTAAAATCTAACTTGCTAAAAAAATGTACTAGCCAAGTCTACAACCCATTTTTATGAGATATTAGTGAATACTTCACTCAACCACCTATCCCACTAACTCATAATTAGTTAATCTCTTCTCTCACTAACTGATAAATTCTATCATTATAAATACAAAGGTATATGTAGGTATAAATATCTTCTAAATGTACACTATAACTATATTACTCACTCACAGATTTAAAGATCAGAGTACCTTTACAAGTATCATTCTTATCATCCAAAAAAACTTTATATATCAAATAGGAGATCAAATTATTTAAGGAGATCGATCTAAAAAGCACTTTAGAATCTAGTAAGAACACTATAATTTGTGGGTAGGTTGTGACCCTCTTAACAAGCTATAATTACTCCAACTATAGAATGATATTCGAACTGAAAAATTGTACAAGAAAAAAACAAAATACTAGAGACAAGGTATATAGCATTTGCAATCCTAATAAAAAGTAGAGGCCGGTCTCGTCCATGTGCACTACAATATCTAGTTTTCGTTTTCGAAAGGAAACTTGAAGAAACAAAGTGATATTAATTAGTGATAGGGCAACAGCCATATATCATTGTTTGTTATCATACTAGTTTGTCCAATGGCCCTTGACAATGGCTCCCATGGCTTTGCCCTCAACAGGATGTGCCCACAAAAGTCCAAAATGGGAAACCAATTACCCGCCCCATCCGTTATGAGGGCATTAATGGCATTTCTCTTTCAATTCAACCGCTTGAAAATTCGCTTCTTCACACATTTATATATACACGACCATTTGTAGGGACCTCTAATTAGAAAAGGTGAACATACATATATATTTGTTACTTTCATTTATCAATTTTTTTTGAATAATTATATATATAACGGATAATTTGGCAGGCAAGGCCTGATATTGACTTCTTAACCAAAATTATTTTATTTTGAAGAAGTGAGTAAATGTATTCCTTCTTAAACTTACTTAATTGTCATAATTTTTCATAACCCTTGAATGAGAAATTTATTGATAGACTGTGGCCATGCAAAAATATTTCTCATGGAAAAGAATAGCCCTTCTCTTCTTAAATTTACGTTCACGGTTTTTTAAGCATAATTAATTACTCGTAGAAAAGAATAACCCATCTCTTCTTAAATTTACATACACGGATTTTTTAAGCATAACTAATTACTCATAGAAAAGATATTTAATCCCATGAGGTTGGTCTAATAGAGAAGACAAGATTGTGCATCTCACATAGGTCCTTTATATATAATAAGTATTCTCACTCATTTTCCTTAAGGGTGAATCCAAGTCCGTTGTATTTTTTTTTTCTTTTTTTTAACTTAGAGGTTTTTGCTCCCTTGGATTGAGTCATCATTAATCTTAATCCAAAAAAAATTCTAACCAAAAAAATTAAAAGGAAAAACAAATTATGAGGTGGGAAGAGTCGTGAATCCATCACTAACTATGACTACGATGGTTTCCTCTAACACCCTGTCAGGACCAATAATAATTTTTACGTGAGTGTGTCATAGATCATTATAATAACTTTATTAATGATAGACTGTGGCCAATGCCAAAATCTTTCCATCAAAAGAAAAAAAATGTTGACGAATAAGCCCATCAGGGGCTGATTTTAATGAACAAATTAGTTTCATAGTAGAAGTTTACACACAATGTTGATGATTTTGGGAGGTTTTGGGTGGAGATTTTGATAAAAGAATATAAACGTATAAAAATCCAAATTCTAGATGTAAAAAATGATATACAAAAAGTAACTGGACATTTCAATAAATCATACTTATACATGTTAATCAGTGTATAGTAATATGCACGAGATCATATGTTCAAATCTCAGTGTAACCATTGTAAAAAAAATTATACCTATATAAATAATTTGCTAAGTATATATTAATATGATGTATGGTACAATTAATTTATCACTATTTCATTAATTAATTTGGGGTGAGAAAGGGATATGTCACTCATAAAACCTATGACGTAGCTGGCTCATATTGGGTCTAGGTTATATGAATTCATTTGAACGTCAAATTGAGATATTTTTAAAGGCTTTTTTATTCAAATTAGTCATGCTAACACATTTAAGAACTTTTTTTAAGTTTATAATGCATATTTAAATAAATTAAATTATTATTATTATTATTATTATTATTATTATTATTATTATCTATTGAACTGATTAGCTTAGATATAAATTTAGATCCATCAAGCTATTTAGTGATAAGTTTGTTAGTCTATTAAAAGATTTTATTACAAGCAAAATTTTAATGAAATCAACTTTAAGATAGATTAGGTTAGACTTTTTTAAAAAAAAAATCAAAATTAGATTTTTGAAACGGTTAGATCTTAAAAGAAGACGTGCATTTAATAAATAAATAAATAGGACTCCTATCTTTAAAAAAATGATATCATTACGGGTATCTTAAATTTAAAAAATAAGATTATTAATGTGGTCCAATAAAGTGTAATTTGAGTAATTTAACCATTTTCACCCTAAACCATTTTCAAATTCTATACTGGTAGTACATTACTCTTTATCTCTTATTAATTAAATACCTAATGGTATAATATATATAGTTTCGGTTAAGGAATTCTGAATGTCGTCACTGAGCTGAAGAAAACAGCAGGGTCCAGATACATTAATACGTAGTAATCCATTTGCATGGGCCACACCATATATAGTTTTGTATAAAGTATCAGGAGAGAAGGAAGAAACAGTGAGATCGATGTCAATTAAAGTGTCTATGTATTTGGGTAACCAGTGGCGGAGCCAGAAATTTTTTTGAGGGGGGGCGAACATAAAAAAATTATATCGTAAATAAAAGTATTTGAAGACAATATAAATATAATATACAAAAATATGCAAACCGCAAACCATAAAAAGACAAATTGCAAACAGGGTGGGTTGATACAAAGTTTAGTGAGTCTTAATAAAATAATTCATAATTTAAAATCAAACTCAAAGTAATAATATGGAGATAAGAGATAAAGAAGACACAATCAGTTTTAGCGTGAAAAACCCAATTGGATAAAAAATCACAACGTCCAAATTGGATAATCAATCCAATGGACAACTCCACTATGATAATAAATAAGTACCTTTAAATTCTGATGGAAAGTTAAGAATTAGACTTGTCAAACGCTTCTATATGATCTCATAACAATTTTCTCAATAATGCAAACATAAACTCTCTAAAGCTCTAATATTATTTGGAATGGAATGCATACTATCAACACAAAAATATATTTCTATTTATATTAATTTAAGCTTACGATTTTAACCAATTTTTGAAATACAATCCAAAAAATATTTTATCATATTATGCAATGCGATCTTAAATATATTTTATATTATACAATACAATCTTAAAAATATTTTATATTATGCAATACAATCTTAAAAATATTCTATCATATTTTTGAATGCAATATTAAAAAATATTCTATATTATATTTGAATGCAATATTAAAAAATATTTTATCTTATTATGTAATATAATCTTAAAGATTTTTATTATATTATGTAATGCAATCTCAAAAATATTTTATCTTATTTTTTAATGTAATATTAAAAAATATTATATCATTATATTATGTAATGTAATATTTTGTTATTGTCAAATTATTTTTTTAATTTTTAATTTTTAATTTTTAATATATATAATAAAAATTATATTAATAAAATTTTAGGGGGGGCGGTGCCCACCCTAGCCCCCCCTGTCTCCGCCCCTGTGGGTAACTATAGCATGCAGTTATTAATGATGTGACTAAGAATCGTGGTCGAAAACAAATAGCTATATAATAATAGCACACCTATTCCTACACTTGTTGATCCCCCGCACTATTCACCATGAACAACTGATCTATCAGATAATTAAACTGGAAAATATGAAAATAAATAAATAAAAGAGTCCTTACTCGAAATGAAACAGTGCTTATTAACTGCCTGTAACTATCGATCTCATTTTCATCTTACTTTTATGGGTACCATTGTATATTTAACTCTGAATTATATATTATGTTTAAAAATATAAGGTGGGTTGAATGATTAAAAAAAATATTATGAATTTATTCTTTCTACAAATAAAAATAATATTTTAACATTTAACATTCATTAATAAAAAATATTATACAATACTCAATAAAGGTAGGATGTAGGGAAAACTACAGAAATTCACAATAGACTATTATAGACATGCAAATGAAGAAATAAATTATGGCAATTATAAAGAGACACCAATTTTAAAAACAAGGCTTAATCTTCTACTTAATTAATTGAAATTATTTTGGAATATTTATTTTGAAAAGGCTAATCAATAATCTTATATTCAGCATGGATATATATATATATATATATATAGTCGAATGAAATAAAATATATTAAGTTTTATTGTTTAGATTTTTTTACAATAGAAATGTAATAAACTATAAAATAAAATATGATGAAATGCATTCTATTTTAGTCCATTAATTTAAAGCCTCATCTTTGTTTTTTTTTCTCTAATTTCCAATAATTTTAGAAAAAATGTTAACAACACACTTTTTAATACACTCACCTTAATACATTATTATTAATTAGGCTGAAATGCAATTTTTGGTCTCCTATTTTTCAATTGATTATTTTCTTAGATGGGACATTTTGTTCTCTATTTTAAAAATATCCATAATTTTAATTTCTTATTTTTAATTGCGATATTGCATCCTCCTCTTTTAAAAATTGTAATTTTAGTTCCCTTTGTCAATTTTAATTTTTTTGTTGTTGCTGAATTTGGTCCTTTAAATGTAATTCAAATTTACTAATAATTAAGCCAAAAACGAAATAGAGAAGGTTAATGTCTTCTAATGTTTTTGAGAATGGATCGATCTGATTCACATTATTAGATCAAAATTCAAAAAATATACTATTATTTCACAAAGTAATGAGGCCACGTTTTTTTTAGAATGGATCGATTTGGTTCACATTAGTTCAATGGGGTATAATTTAAGTAGTAATATTAACATATATTTAAATACCAAAATGATATTAAGTGGGTTAAGTTTAGAGACATAAATGAAACAACTTAAATTCAAAAGTTTATTAGAAATTTCATTATTTCACAAAGTAATGAGGCCCCTTTGTATTTAATTACGATGTTTTGTGCCAAATATTATAAGGATGCAAGTATATTCTTAATTAATGATTCACGTATATGTCATAAATATTTACGGTGACAGAATTCAATTATTTTTTTCAAATTTAAAATTTGAAGCTTACATTTATTTGATATTTTAATTTTATTGTTAAATTAGTTTTTTAGTCTTCTAATATATTATTTAAGTTCAATTTAATCCTTTAATTTTTTGGTTCAATTTGATCATCTAATTTTTTTAATTCTATTCAATTGATCTTTTAAATGGTAAGAAATCATACTTTTGTGATAATTCAAAATCATCATTAAATTATTTTAAAATGTCACAAAATACATATTTCCCCAAAAATGAATTGTTTTAAAAAAATTAGAGGATCAAATTAAATCGATTTTAAAAATTAGAAGATTAAATTAAACAAAAAAATTAAAGGACCAAACTGAATGTAAAAAACTAATTTAACCTAAAAGGTATGAGTAAAATAAAATTATTGTGACCTTTTTTATAGAATGTAAAATAACATTTTTATCCGTGAAATTTATGGTCAAAACTTGCATCAAAATCAAAATAATTGTTACTGGAACTGATTTTATTTTAAATTTATTAATTTTACATAAATTGTAGTAATAGATTTTTATGCATATATTTATTTTTTTATTTTTATGTTCTTTTAGTTATTAATTGTTTTTAATGCAATCGAACTTGTCAAAATGACCTTTGAAGTTTTGGGAGGAATTTTGTTTTTGACAACTGTATATTAATTTATAGGTTAAATTAATTTTTTCATCCTCTAATTTATTAATTTAGATTTAATTTGATCTTATATTTTTTTTGTTTAATTTAATTCTCTAATTTTTAAAACCAATTCAATTTGGTCCTCTAGTTTGAGTTTTGTCCAATTTGATTATCTAATTTTTAAGATCCATTCATTTTTTTGGGAAATATGCATTTTGTACCAAAAATCACTTAGTGAAATTTTTGAACCATCACAAGTGAGATTTCTTATTGAATGACGAAATTAAATCAATTTCAAAAATTAGAAGACTAAATTGAATCTCAAATAAATTAGAGGAATAAGAAATTAATTTAACCTAATTTATAAAATAAAAGATTCATGAAGGAATAAATAAATTTTACTATAAAATACTCAATTGAAATACCACAATAATTTTTACTGAATCTGAATGTAATTAAATTTAAAATCAATCGTTAATTATTTTATTCTAGATTTATTAATTATAATAAATGGTAGTATTAATTTTTATGCATATACTTATTAGTTTTATTTTTCTTTTATTTTAATTATTACTTGTTTTAATACAGTTGAATTTAGCAGAATGACCTTTGTAGTTTTGGGGAGATTTTTTTTTTGGGAAGTGTATATTAACTTTATATATAAAAGATTCATGATTATAAGGAACAAAAAAAATATTGCTATAAAAATCTCAATCTGAACGCCAAAATAATTATTACTGGATCTGAATGTAATTAAAATTAAAATCATTCATTAATTATTTTTTAAAAAATTTATTAAATTTACATAAATGATAGCAGTAATTTTTTATGCATATACTTATTACTTTTGTTTTTATGTGATTAATTGTTTTAATGCAATTGAGTTTACCAAAATGACCCATAAAGTTTAGGGGAATTTTTTTTTGCCAAGTGTATTTTTTTTCAGATATGATTACAAATCATTTCACTCGTTAGAAATTAATATTATTGTGATTGCAGCTAACCTTAGAAAATTTGATAAATCATATATAAATTCTTATGTTAAATAAATCATTTCTCATACATGAATATAATAAAATCTTATATTACTATGTCAATTATTTGGATATATTATTTTATATAGTAAAAGATTTATTATAATAAGGAATAAATGAATATTACTATAAAAATCTCAATCTAAATACCAAAATAATTATTAATGGATCTGAATGTAATTAAAATCAAGCATTAATTATTTTATTTTAAATTTATTAATTCATTAATTGTACATAATTGATAGCAATAACTTTTAACGCATATAGCTGTAAAAAAAACAGTTAACGCATATACTTAATACTTTTTTGTTTTTATGTTATTTTAATTATTATTTGTTTTAATTAATACAATTGAATTTACCAAAATGACCTTTGAAGTTTTTTTGGGGAAATTATTTTGGCAAGTGTATATTATTACTTTATTTTATATAATAAAAGAAAAGAAAAGATAAAAGATGTATTGAATACCCGCAGAAGCATAGTTGATGGAATTGAACCCGTTGTTTTAAACCTTTTGATCTTTAAAATGGACCGAATTTGAACTCTCCTAAGTGCAGCGGTGTAAGACTGCGTAAGGGTTTTGGTGGGGCGATAGGTTTGAAGCAATTCAAATCCTCCTTTCCCAAACGAAAAAAAACAAAAGAATAAAAATTCTTTTTTATTTTCCCCTTCCCCACTCTATTTATACCGATCCAAAACCCCTCTTCACTTTCAATCTCTTTCCCTTCCTTTCCTTGTCATTTTTTTACATCAAAATCAAAATAATAACAGCCATCAAACAAACCACACTTCTCCCCCTCCCTTTGAAGACACCACAATCAATCTCGATGATCATGGCAGCACTCAATTCAAGCACTTGTGCCAAACCTCAATTCCCTCACCCTCTCTCTTCCTCCTCCTCTTTCTCTTCTTCATCATTAACAGCAGATTTGGGCTTCCCCACAAGGTTTCAGAAGAAGCCCATTAGAAAGGTGGTGGATTGTGCTCTACACTCCCCCCCAGTGATCCATTTCCCAAACCAACCCTACAACAAACCTGAAATTACCAAAGTACCCACCACCTCCCCCCCCCGGGAAGGCCTCAGTGGAACCCATTCCAAAAAGCCGCAGCAAAGGCCCTCGACATGTTCGAGAGCGCGTTGCTCTCTCGCGAGCTCAACCAACCCTTTCCCAAAACCACTGACCCACGCGTCCAAATGGCCGGTAACTTCGCCCCCGTTCCGGAACACCCCGTCGAACATTCTCTCCCCGTTATTGGCACAATCCCCGACTCCGTTAACGGCGTCTACCTCCGTAACGGCGCCAACCCATTGTTCAAGCCAAAAGCAGGCCACCACCTCTTCGACGGCGACGGAATGGTCCACGCCGTTACATTCAATGACGGCTCCGCCAGCTACGCGTGCCGCTTCACCGAAACGCAGCGTCTCATGCAGGAGCGCGAATTGGGAAAACCTGTGTTTCCCAAGGCAATCGGCGAACTCCACGGCCATTCCGGCATCGCGAGGTTGATGCTGTTCTACGCAAGAGGCTTGTGCGGCATCGTCGACCACCGCAGAGGGGCCGGCGCAGCCAACGCCGGCCTGGTCTTCTTCAACGGAAAACTCCTCGCCATGTCGGAGGATGACTTCCCCTACGAACTCCGAATCACCGCCTCCGGCGACCTTGAAACAATTGGCCGCTACAGCTTTCACGACCAGCTAAATTCCTCCATGATCGCGCATCCGAAGGTCGATCCTGTCTCCGGCGAGCTTTTTACCCTAAGCTACGACGTCACGAGCAAGATCCTCAAATACTTCCATTTCTCGCCCGATGACGAGAGGAAATCTCCGGACATGGAAATTCCCCTTGCCGCGCCGACGATGACGCACGACTTCGCGATCACGGAGAATTTCGTGGTGATCCCCGACCAGCAGGTGGTGTTCAAGCTCGGCGAAATGATCAAAGGAGGCTCGCCGGTGATCTACGACGGCCAGAAGAAATCGCGGTTCGGAATTC
The DNA here is from genome assembly GCA_013407115.1 of Glycine latifolia. Taxonomy (NCBI): domain Eukaryota; kingdom Viridiplantae; phylum Streptophyta; class Magnoliopsida; order Fabales; family Fabaceae; genus Glycine; species Glycine latifolia. Next base: position 28,395,238 of record CM023942.1, read on the forward strand.
TTCCGAAGTACGCTTCGGAGGCGTCGAGCATCGTGTGGGTGGACTCACCAGACACGTTCTTCTTCCACTTCTGGAACGCGTGGGAGGAACGCGACAAAGAGGAAGTGGTGGTAATCGGTTCATGCATGACACCACCTGATTCAATCTTCAATGACAGCGAAAAGAGTCTGAAGAGCGTTTTAACGGAAGTAAGGCTTAACCTAAGAAGCGGGAAGTCAACGAGGAGGGTGCTGGTTGAGGAAATGAACCTGGAGGCCGGGATGGTGAACCGGAACCGGTTGGGGAGAAAAACCCGGTTTGCATACTTGTGCATCGCGGAACCGTGGCCAAAGGTGTCGGGGTTCGCGAAGGTAGACCTGGAGAGAGGGGAAGTGAAGAGGCACGAGTACGGAGAGAGAAGGTTCGGTGGAGAGCCATTCTTTTTGCCCACACGTGGAGGGAATGGGAATGAGGATGAGGGGTACGTGATGGCTTTTGTGCATGACGAGGTGACGTGGCAGTCCGAGTTGCAGATTGTGAATGCCGTTGATTTGAAGTTGGAGGCCACTGTCATGCTGCCTTCAAGAGTGCCCTATGGCTTCCATGGAACGTTTGTGAAGGCTAAGGATTTGGTGTTACAAACGATTTAATTGAAGGACGTGGACTATTTTATTTGGTCGGGTAAACGGTAAAAAGGATTTCAGAGGGTAGGGAGACAGACAGGTCCCCGGCTTCTCCTGAACAAAGATTTTGTTGCTATTATTATTAGGGTCTCTATGTGCCTTTTCTACCCTTGTACCTGTAGTCAGCGACTGTGTGTGGCTGAATAAATATTTATATATGTTTCTATGTGGATGAAGCTCAGCTGCTTTCTGTTTCTTTGCTTTCTTTCTTTTTCCCTTTTTTTATAAATATATATATTTAGTTCATTGTTTTTTAAAATAAATAAAAAAAGAATTCGCTTTCTCTTTGGCTTTTGGTTCTGCAATTGGATCACACTTGCCTTCCTGACTCTGTTGTCATCTGTCAAAGTGTTGTCTCCATTTGGACCGTATGCCTTCCCTCGTGGCATGTTGATGTTGTTCGGAACCTTACCTAACCGCTTATCATCTCATTTTATCTTATGAATTCAGTCAAAATACATATTTGTTAGTCCAAACAGCTTTGTAAGTAAGGTTAGATCGTCTGTAATTGTCTGCATAATCTGGTGTAATGATCATGATCATACATATTTATTATAATATTTCATTAATACACCTCCGACTAGTTATAGTATAGGATGTATTCCATCTTTTTTCTTATAAAAAGGAATATAGATACTATAAACGAGCGGTTAATGGCCGGTGGAATTTATAAAGCAGTATATGTTTATCCAATTACAAAAACTAGTATTCTTTTCTTAAAAGATGGGTTTGACACTGATTTTAAAACTGATACTGTATTACTAAATTAATCATACTGGATAACCTATGAACTACACGGTGGTCAATGCCTGGTAGCTCACGTGTTAAGCTACGTGATTACATCACCAGACCGGGACCAATTTACGTCATGCAGTGGAATGTTAACTTTTCTATTAATATTTTTTTTATAACTAGAAATTAAATCATAAATATCCAAAATTTATAATATTAACACATTTTATTTTATCTAATATTAATATTAATATATTTAACTCAATTTTATTGGCACTTTATAAACAAACAAATAATTATTATTAATGAGGCTTCATAAGATAAAAAAACTCGAGAAAAAATAAGTTTGCTTTCTATCATTTAAAAGATATTTTAACTAATTATATGCAAAAATCTTATGAGCGTAAATCACAGGGAAAAAGAGAAACAATCCACATAGTTTTTTTAAAGATAACAATCAACATAGTTAATAACTTTATAGACTAATTAGAAAGTAAAATATATCGAGCACTATACACATTTTTTTGTATAATTCAAATAATATGACGAGTAAAATATATTTCTTCTTCTTCTAAAGATAGAACTAAATTGGATATAATGAGAAGACAAATCATTAGGCAATATTCCAAAAAAGCCAAGTAGTTCATAGACCACAGTCCAAATCCAATTTGTCACTAGACAGTATAAAAATAATTAATGACTATCTTCCATAATATCAAAAGTTCAAAACAAAACATATAAGATATAGTATGTAGTGGAGGCAATATTTCTCTTTTACACAAATTAACTCGGGTAGGCAATCCATCCAAAATAACTATGCAAGATAATAGAATCATATTGAGAGCAACAAGTCTTTTTCCAAAAAATGTTATAATTTTTTATTTATATCTTTCATTTTAAACTTGTTAATTTTTTAAATCAAAATAGAATTTTAAACTTGTTCATATATTGTTTTCACTATTTTTTAATTTTTTTAAAAAAAATAAAATCAACATAAAAGATTATATTTAAAATGTTTAAATATGTGAATTTCATTTTTTATATTTAAGAATTTTAATTTCAGTTAAAAAAATCATGTGATTTTTTCTAAAATATATTTTTATTTTAGAATAAAATAAAATATCATTTTAATATTTTCTATAATCTAAATGCTATTGTTTAATGTGTCATTAAAAGTTTTTATTATTGTAATTAACGTGTGTTTTCCAAATATTATTTAATATAATTTTTCAAATGTGATGTTGAATATGCATTTTTTTTAACGAGTCATTATAAAGTATTCATTATTCCAAATATTTTCAATGTATATAACTTAAGGGAGAATAAGAGTAATCAATACAAATCTTTAAATTTAAAATAAAAAATCTAAGACTAAATGATTTCAGTTAAACTACCCATCATTATTATTGTCCCCAATACCAAAGGCACCATGTGATAATGGTTGTAATAACAATATTACAACGAAAATAATAATAATAAAATTTATTGATGCATTTAAAATGTACTTAATTGCAAGTGTGCCCTGTTGTGATAATAACAAGGACGTGAGTCCCATATATCATACGCAAAATACTAATTTGTGATTACCAATTTTAGAAAATTCTTATGTTGTGTTAAGCCGGTTTGATAGTTTAGTTATCAAGAATAGGGCTCGAGTCTTATTTTAGAGGTCTGAATTGAGATAATTATTTCCTGCATCCCCTAAAAATTTAATATCGCCAAACTACCCTTTTTTTTATCATAGCTTGCTCTCACACTTACATACATTTGCTTCTGTCTTCATCCTTCTATTGTAGTTGATGTTCGTCTAAAGCTAAAGTGGCACAAAAAAATAATAATTAAAATAGTATATCTCTTCCATGAAAGAAAAAGAAAGAAGACCACCGAACCCTACATTTGATTATTTTAATTATCTTCACCGCATTCATTAATAATAATTTTTTTACCAATGCTTTCTGCATATCATTTTCCAATTTCTTCCATACGCTAGTAGTAGTACTTGAATTAAGTCACAAAACCACAAAGTCTTCAATATCGTCTGTGTGCTTGTTTGAATTTGGTAAATTTTTTTGTCAAGATTCCCTCCCTTTAGGCGTGATCTTTACCACACAAAAAGTTAGTGTTTCAATAGCATAAAAATGTTTGTAAGAAAATGGAAAAAAAAAATTAAAAAAAGCATAAAAACGTGACTCTTCTGACAATAATTAGAGAGCATGCTGCAGAAGCAAAAGGAAAATGGTGACAATGTAGTATTAATAATATTATTTGTTACGTCTATTCTATTGTAATTAAAATAAACTTATTCTTCATTTTGCCGAAGAAACAATATTGGCCATAACTTTGCATAAGGTTTATTAAGACATTGAAAGTTACATGTCTAATGACAGAAGCAATGGGGACAAAAAGTCCCACTTGCCTTTATCGTAGGTTTGTAGTCAAACAAAGTCGTATTTCTTCTAATGCTGCCTAAAAGACCTCTTCAATGATGGACCCCCAAAAAGCCATTTTTTTAACTCATTGTTATTCTTCTGCTTTTCCTTGATCCTTTCCGGGAGAAGTTTATTTTGATTGGATGAGAAGCTACTGCCTTTGTTCTCACTTACCACTTCGATCTCCACCTCCACTTTTAATTTCCACGTTAATCTAAAGTTTTATCTAGCTTTATTAAGTTTTATCTTAATTATATACACCAAACACTTCTAAAAAACCGTTTTTTACTTTAGAAATTTATATCGGATAGTAGAAAATTAATGTGATATGTTAGATGATGAGATGAGATTTTAGTAACACGACATTTTTAGATTGATTTCTATATAATATATTTTAAAATATTTTTAAAGTTAATCATACTAGGAGTTAATTTATATCGATTCTTTAATAACTGATAATCCAGTATTGACTATTTTTACGACTTCTAATTTTTTTAATAAGATTTTTTGAGTTTGTTGTATTATAACTTAATCTTTTAAATCATTATTGGTACAATTGATTTAGAAGAATATTGTACGCTTTGTAAGTTTTGGAATTTCTGACAAAATATTATATATCAATTGTACCAAAAATCAATGTAGAAAATACTGTCTCTGGTCCTTCATATAATTAACAAATAACTTATGTGTCAGGACCAACAAAAATAATTAAGTTAGTTAATTTAATTTATAATATCATAAATTATATTTTTATTATAAAAACATCTATAAGATTAAATTGTTTAAGTGATGTTGATATTTAATGACCCTAGTACTTGTAATTTAATGATTTTTTTTTACTAATTAGTGTGACTTAGTATATTGTTAATAAGCCAATGAATATAATTTTCATTATTTAAAATGTATCCTGTGAAAATAATTGATGTATTATCTAATAAACTAAAATGTCATAAATTAACGATTAGGCATTTATCTACCTTCATTGGTACAAATTTTATTATAGTAAAAAATAATTGGTTAATATGGATATAACATGTTTATATTATTGTAAAAAAAACATGTTTATTTTTAATTATACGTTTTCGTTTATGTAAAAAATGAATATATAATATTACGTCGTATTTTTAAAATAATATTTCTACTAACAGTTTAATTTTGCTAAATACAAAATTTATATATTAATGAAATAGTCCTATTAAAATATAATATTCTTTTTTTAATATCCAGTTCTTCCTTAAATTAAAAGCAATTTCAAGAGCTTATCCATAAACTGATAAAAGATATGAACTTCACGTGATCTTCACGTGACATGTAGAGAAAGAGATTGCAAAAACTGAAATAAGCGTAGCGTCCAGAACTTCTGCTGGTGCTGGACATGATTAAATCGATGTCTTTTCTATAGGCACTGTCCTCCAAGAACGACTTAGCTTAGGAACTAGGAAGTTCTTGTTTCGCTCAGGACGAACGAAGTCTCAAAAGTCAAAACAATTAAATTCTTGTATTATATAATTGTTTTAATCTTTGTGCTGAACAACCTTTCAAGTTTCAACAATATTTTTTTATTAAAAATTTGGCCTTTAACCTTTTTAGGAGTGTATTAGTACTCTTATTAGTTGTCAACTCTTCTTATTTATAATCTTAACTTTAAAAATTGACTGCACATAGTTTATTCTCCTTTAACTGATGATATTGTTTACACCATTCTTGTATCCACGTTTCACAATTCGCATTATGCATACACGTGATTAGTTTTTGTTCGGAGACTACCTTAAAGTAATTAATTTTCAGTCTAACTGAAATAGAGTAACTGAGTAACCTAAAGTTTGTGTCCCCTCCCATTTTTATCTGCTTCATGTCTAGGACGAAACTGTGCGTGTATACATCCCCACCTCAAGAGGGTGTTTAAGTGGAATACACACCAAATATCTTACTAATAGGGTTTTTTTGGTAAGGTTTCAAGAGGGTTTAAATTAAGAGAAAAAAATTATGCACATATAATTTATATAGTCATATAATTACAATTTATCATATATAATAAATTTATTAATTTTTAAAATAATTATCTTAAAATAATTTAAATAATAATATGTAATTAAATAACAATATAAAATCTTTTATTTTATATAGTTAATGCATAGACATTAACTATTTTTATACAATATTAATTACTTTGTAATCCATTTTGTTCTGTCCTATTAATTATTCAACTTAATCTAAAGTTAATTAACTAATAATTAAGATCGGGTTTTAAAAATTAGATTTAGTGCATGTGTTTGACTTTTAAAGACGAGTTTAGGATATACTTTGAGTTTTAATATTTTACGTTCTTTATAAAAAATATACTTTATTAATAATTATGTATTATTAATATTTTTTAATTTAATAAATAATAATTTGCATAATATGATATTATATTGATATGATATTGGTATTACTTATTTTAAAGTAAATACCATAATATATATATATATATATATATGATATTAATTTAAGTTTTATACATTTTAATTTTACAACTGTACATTTTGCTAGAAATGATATATCAGAAAATTAGATTGACTTGACCTTATTTAATTTAATATGCTATTAGGTTTTGATTAAATCAGAATCGAATTTTAAAAAATAATGCTTTAAAAATTTTAGATTAAAACAGATAAACTCATCTTCTATAAACATTCCTAATTATTGCTTTTTTTTTTCATTTCCCTAATATTAAGTATATCCATGTGTATGTTAGTTTGAGAGGCAGTGAGCGAAATGGACTATGACGAAGGGTGGCTGATGTAAATAATTTAGTACATTTATTTTTGCTACCTTGCTTGTAAAGATAAAATTAAGTTAAGATATTTACAATTACATATTTATTTTTCACCGTAGAAATTAAATATAGTATGATCAATTTTTACCATTCACAATCCGCAATTGCATATAACTATTTCTATTTCCATATATTTGCAGTAGTCCAATACACCTTGTGATGTGGGTTAATCTCTATTTCGCAATAAAATTATTATGAACTTGTTTTGGTAAGTTTTTTAGAAATATTTATAAAAGAAGAAAATAAGAAGAAAATAAATAAAATGAACTTATCCATAAGAAAAATAAACTCTCTATTAACTAATTTGTAGAAACTCACCAATGTAATTTCTCTAAAAGATGATATGACATCTACAAATTAATTAATGGAGAACTTATTTTTACTTATGAAAAAACTCATTTCATTTTCTTCTTCTTATTTCCTTTTTTTAGAAATATACATCCAAATATGTCCTATATATAAAAAATAATATAACTAATTAGGGAGTGAGGAGATACCAATAGCCTTCCATTACTTTTACTAAATTCAGATTATTAGTACGTATTGTCTCTTTAGAATAACATAACTTCACTTGTTACCAACTTAGTAGAATCTTGTTATCAACTTATTAAAAAATTGCTACAATGATGTTTACCCAAGAAATTGCGATGATGACTTAAACCAAAAACTTCATTATTTTTTTTTCCTATGACAATAATATATAGGAAATTAACTCAGGCCAATTTACATGTTGGTATTTATATACTTCCTTATATGCATGTTCCATTACATTTCTCAATTGCTTGAATTTAATTTATTGAGTTGTGCATAGAAACGTTGGGAGCAGGGGGAGTGGCCATTCTAGCCTTGTCCACTTCCAATGGTTGATAGGCTGAAATTAACTTTAGTATTGTCTTCTAAGGATAAAAAAAAAAAGTGTCCGATCCGCTAGTTAATGCAGAACTTTGTAAATATTATATTTGCGCTTGGATTTGGGGGTATTGACGAAATACCAAGGATTATATTAACCAAAAAGAATGTCCAAAAGTTGCGCCTCGCTTCTGGTCGGTCAAATAATATTATTTTTATGATCATTAAGTGCGTTATCCCACCATTTTGGCTATACATACAAAAAGAAACAATAAATTGTTATAGGGTTTAAGATAATTAACTGGTATAAAATAATAAGATATGCCAAGGAAGTTGGTTTTCCAAGTTTAATTTGTCTGATTCGTTCCAAAAATTTATTGTGAATAGATTATAAACATAAGGATAAAAGTATGAATCACATTAAATAAAGTTAAGGTCGTAAATATAAGAATGATGATCTAAATTATATAAATAAAATAAACGATATAGATGTAAGAATAAATATCTAGACCATGTTAAATAAAATTATAATTTTTTCTATTTTTTAATGATTTTTTTATATTAATTGTGCGATTTTTTATCCTAATAAACTTATGGATGTGTTTTTCTTCAACAAGTTTAAGGGGTAAATATCTTATCCAATATATGTTTTGTGTGGTATTGGGGTCACACAAAATTTGGTTTCAAAATTTCAATTATGTCAATCTAATAATTTTTCATTATAGTTTTCTCTTGATATTTTGAGGTAAATCACTTCCACTGAGGTGTGACGAGCTAGTCTGTCACTTTGTATCGTCCATGTAACAACTAAGCTCCTCCTGATTAGGATGATATTTTGTAAAGTCACTACAATGCAAAGTTCAAATCATCAGTAAGTAAATTAATAACTATATATAATTTGTGTATAATTATAACACAGTCTTACCTACCTTGCATCCGTCTTATTTGCAATGTACGTAGGTGTGCATGGATTAGTGAAATAGATAGTTAGTTATATAGTAATTATGAGTTTGGGATTAGAGGTTACCAATCCGTTATTAAGGATAAGATATTGTTGGTGAAATGTTAGGTTGTATCAATCTTATTTTATCGGATAATATAAGTTTGTGAGTGATTAGCTTGTAACAAAATGGATGTAGAAAAAGTATTTTCTATATAAATTTTATAACAACCGATGGATGCATGTGTCTTTTTAACGATTTGTAACAAATTGATGTAGAGAACTTGACATATCATTTTTGAAACATTTTCACATTGACTTATGCAATAAATAATGTAGAGAGTGACTTTTCACATCACTTTTAATATATTTTCTTATGGTCAAAGTGAATGTGACATCGAATATAAAAGAAATTAAGCAAAAAGTTAACGGTAGGTTTGAGAAACAACTTTTTATTCAGTTTTATTTTTCTTAAAACATTTTATTTTCAATTTTTTAACTTAAAAATATTTTAATACACATAGTAAAATTTTTATAGTATTAATTAATTTAATTTTTCTAAAATCATTTTTAAAATTATTATGTTAAAATTAATCAACAAACTTATCGTACATAATATTTTATGCATGATTAACTCATAATATTTATTTTTACATTGTTAATATATTTAAATTAAATTTATTTATTTTATTTTACTTCCTATATACATTCTATTCTATTTTTTAAATATATATATAACTATTTCTCATGCGTGTCATCATCGACTATGTAATGTTCTAGAGACTTCCCCCGCAGCAAAGAAAATTGAAAGCCTCTGTTCCACATTTAATAACTTGTTATAGTTCTTCCACTTTGATAAATGATAGAGATTATACAAAATGACACATACTTTGAGGCAGTGGGGGAGTCAATTTTTACTTTTAGATAATATAGAATTTTAAATAGTGACAAATTTTATTTTTGGGTAGTCTTTAATTTTAATTTTAAATTTAATTAATTATATAAGTATATATAGTTATTAAAAAAATTTATTTTTAAATAGTGCTGTCTGGCCATGGCTCCGCCGCTGTTTTGAGACGATCAATAGATTTATTGAAGAGTCAACTGCCCCGGGCAAAGTAACTTAACTGAAACCGAAATGGGTAATTAGTAATGTAAACATTTTTTTTCTCCTACTAATGTGACCATTTTTACATTATAAACATTTTATTAATATCTATGTATTTTCTAAATTATATCAATTTATCACAAGTTTCTGTTTTTTCTTTTGTTGTCATTAATGAAATATCGACTAGTATATAATAGTGTCAGATAATAGTGTCTAATACATCATTTTCCAACCGATATTCTTGGGGACGGTTCAAGATCGGAACGCACTGTAGATGCATGAAAACCTTGTGGAAGGGACAATTAATGTAAGTTGATTTGACAGTCAAATCTAAAAGATTGGGGGATATACTTGAGAGGAAAAAGAAATTAAGGAACTAAATAGTGAAGGAATAGGAATAGAACTCATCCATTACTGAAAATATTTTGAGCTATTATTTTTAAATAAAATATTTTGGCTTAATTTCCAAAATATATTATTCAAGCTAATCAAACATAATTTCATTATTACTGTATTTTTTTATCTTCATTAATAATAAAAAACAATACCCGAAAAAGTAAACGGTCTAGTGTGTTCAAGTAACGTTTCGAATTCAGCCCATTGGTATTTCACTTGCATGCATGCAAACGTTTATTAGCTCTTAGCTAGCTAGCTGTCAGGATTTTGCCTTTGCTACGTTGCAGAACCGATAGTCCAGTGCTTTGGAGAGTGAAACAAGTGGACATTGCACATAACATGCACGTGTCCTGCAGTTTAGGTATCCACGTATACCATCATTCATGCAGTTCAGATACATTATTATACACATTTAGGTTCATTAACTTACATAATAAAGGTTAGTTATAAAACAAATAATGAGTATAAAATTAAAACCATATGTTCGTGGGATCAAGTTAAAAATCAAATAGCTCCACATACATGCAAAGTATAGTCAGTGCCTCTTCGATCAAAGAGAATTAAATTTGGTTGGCTCCAACCTGTTACATAATGTTTCACATTCATGCATGTATTTAAAGTAGCTGGCTCTTAAGTTCACCCACAGTCCATGTAATTTAAATTTGTTGTCTACAACCAGCTAACTAAAGTAATATTAAGATTAAGTTTTGTCCTGAGTAAAATGGATTTTAATTCTTTAAGCATAGGGTATTTGTTTGACTTTGAAATTTATGTGGATGAAAAATACATACCTATTGAGAGGAATTTTTGTTTCAATTTTTTACCGTATTCAGAGATCAATCATTTACTGGATGTAAAGATATTATGGAAAAGAAAGTGTTAAATATAAAGTTCTTTTATCATTGGTATAATTTAGGGTAAAATAATTTTTTTTACTCTAATTTGTTTTTTTAGATTCAATTTATTTCTTTAATGTATTTTGATTCTCTAATTTTTAAAATTGATTTAGTTTAATCCATCCGTCTAGATTATATTTTATAATTGTTCAAAACCCTCAATTTGATTTTAATTAAACTATTACAAAATGTACATTTTTTGAAAAAATAAATGAATTTTAAAAATTAGAAAATCAAATCGAATAAGAAAAATTAGAGGACCAAATTAAATTATAAAAAATAGAAAATCAAATTAAACTTAAATAATAACTTAGAGAGAAAAAATTAATTTAACATATAATTTATTTAAAAATTATTTTGTTGGTTTTCTTAAAAATCTTTTTAAAAGTTTATTATTTCTCAAAATTAACGCATTTCCCAATTATGTTAAGTCCACTTAATCATGAGAATAATTAAGCCTTTTTATGGATTGCGTGCTTCCAAACATGTCAGGTATATGTTAAATCAATCATGATGATTAGAGTTTGCAGGATGAGCCTTTCTGCTAAGGGTCACCATCCAATATTTTCACGTCGCTTATGTTTGGTTGTCATATATATGTTTATCCTTTTCATCAATAAAATTTTCCCATTTTCTTGTGCTTATATCCAAAAAAACAAACAAATAAAATACAATGATATCAATTGAAGGGACTCAATCTAAAATCTTTGGAAGAGCCAACATTTCACTTATGTGTATCCCGACCAAGGAAATAGTCATCACAACTATCAAAAGATTGTTGCAGGCTCTTTTCAATGTATCAACTATAGTTTCCCGATGTAACATGCATGCCCGCGCGTGCAGTGCCTTCCATGTGATGCACATACACAACTTATTAATGGTCCCCATGATCAACATTTGGTTTTACACGAAAACACGCACATTCTGAACATGTAGAGTTTTTAAGGAATTTAGTTATTACCCCCAAATGGCACAAAATAAGTAAATAACTACTAATTAACCCTATATTTTTTACAACCTGCTGATCCTATAAATTTTTGTATACAGCTTGTTAGACAGAAAGATTCTCCATGATAACAGACACAAATTAGAGTATTTGACACCCCATTTTTTTGTTCATGACAACAAAATTTCTTAAAAGACATAATTTTATCTAAGGATAATTTGAGAATCCAATTAGCAGATTCATTGACAAAGGAAGACTACTAATGAATGGCAAAAGGGCTTAATTAAGTAATACATGGCAGCTAGTTGATCGATGAGAGCAACCAGGAACAGAACATATCATATATTAATTTAACTATCCAAATATCTAAAGCCAGCTTGCGATATAATTCCATAAGTCTTCCGCATGATGCAAAGCTAGGCAGCCAAAATCGGTGGACCATTGTTTGTAACGTTGTACCTAATCACGGTAACATCATTCTTTAGATTTTTTAGATTAATTAGCATCCCCTTGGTATATATGCTATGATTTTTAAAATGGGAAGTATTCTTGTGGATGTGGCTCTAAGAAAGAATTAAATAATTGTTATCTTATCTTTAATAATAGACAGCTGCATTTCACTAACAACTTGAATTTCTGGTATAATGACAGGCACTTGATCCAACATGTAACTAAGCCTATTACCAAATTTGATGATATATATCTTCGTGTATATAAATGGGACTGGCTATAATAATTGTCATCAAAGCATGGTCAAAACCTTACAAATCAAGCTAAACACCCATAGCTGCAAGTGGTTGTTCCAATTTCAGAGAATCCAAAACGCGTGTTTACTAATGTGCCACACTCATGCACAGCCACAAAAACGTTGAGATCTGTCTGAAGCATGCTTCAAGAGACTTAATATTGTTACCGATGCTTGAATAATATCATATACCGATAGGAACGATTACCAACTTTTTTGCCATTTTTTATTTTCAAAATAGAGACAAGAACCAATATTACCTAGCTGTCGATAGACACACAACAATTTGTTGGATAGGATCGGCTATTTTAATTTCTGCTGAGTGATTTATGCATATAACCACTTGCAATTTCTTATTTTTCCATAACAGCCTTAAAGACAGTTAAAAAAAAGGGTAATATTTAATAGTATAATTTTTAAGTAAACTGTTCAAGTCTATGGACTGGTTGGTTAACCCGCAAACTGATAAATCTGATCGTGAGTAATGAGCTCGATCTTAACGTTGCACTTTCGTTATGTATTTCATTTGAATGTGTCAAATATACTCCAAATCTGTCTACGCATGAATGCATGAAAAGACCAAATTGCTTTGATTACATTTTGAAAACGACAAGGCATCAGAACCATTGGAGCAATGGGCATGCATATGAGTAAATGGAAGATATATGAAACAATGAAAGACCGTGATTTTGACAATTTGTTTGAGAAATGATAATGCATCAACATGAATGTTAGATAGAACCACACATGTTTTCCACATGACGAGATTGATCATCTTTCCAACATAAATCCTTTCGAGACAAATCATATCTGAAAGGATTTTATGTTGGAAGCCGTTAATTTCAGTATTATTTTATAAAAAAAGTTACATGATAATTGATAAATCTTGTAACGCATGTTAACTTTTGCGAATCAACCAGCACTGTATCGTTGCCCTTGCTAGCTATTAGAAGGCACGTGCAAAACTATTTCATGATAACTTCATATAGTAATGATGATTGATGAGCAAGATACATTGTATGTTGCATATGTGAAGTGAATAGTTGCATTTATCTAACTCTTTTTAATGTCTAAACTCTTATGATTTTTAAAATAAGATAACCATTTACGAGCTTATTAATTATAATGAGAAGTTCAAAGCAAAACGGGGAGGATTTTTTAAGTCCACACACCGCCCATGCTAGTTAAGATTAATTTACTATATTTTTTTTTTTGTTATGTATATGATTGCAATGAAGTATCTTAATCAGTAATTTAAATTTTTTAAACTCCTCTAAAGTATCTGCTGACACTCATATAGATGAGTTGTCCCCTCCCAAATTAATTTATTAATAATAATAATGCATGTGAAGTACACAATTAAGAATATCTTTAGTGCTAGATTTTGAGTAAGATATTGAGTTTAAGATCTGATATTCAATAGATCTCCCAATAAATAAGGTGAAGAAATCTCCAAAATATGTTCTAGAAGAATACTCAAGATCTGTATATTATTTAAAAAATAATAATTTTTTTTTCTCTTTCTCTCTCCCTAAGATCTCAAAATGAGATCTACTACTAAAAAATAGAAAGATCTTAAGAAATCTTCAATTTTATATGATTTTATGAGAACTATCAAAAAATGATTTAAGATCTCAATTTGAAATCTACCATTAAAGATGTTCTAATATTTTTCTTGCAACTAATGTTCAAATAATATGATCATGATTATTCATATATGATTGTGTGGTCAAAATTAATTAGATTAACTTCTCTCACCTTTCTTCCTAGATATTTTCCTTAACCTCCCTACCTAGCTAGGCTACATAATAAAATTAAGAAAATTGTTACCTACAAAGATCTAGGTCGAAATTCTGTTGCTGCCTGCAACAACATGGCATTATGCGCATGTAACTTAATAAATGCTTGATAAATTCTTTTAATATGGTGGTTTGAGTGGTGATGGACCTAAACATCCTGAAGCATGTTTGGAGCCATGAAAATTAAATAAAATTTGCTCCATTTTTTTCGAGTATTTAATATTCTGTACCCGCTGATAGATATTGCATATCACATTGCTATATATTATACTTCAGTTTAGCCTAGTTGTGCAAATGCTAGGTATAGAAAACCACGGTCGTATAGAAACATTTGTGAATAATCTACGTAGCTAGATTCAAATCCAATTCCTTTTTGTTTCTTTGCGAGGAGATTGAATTCTAATTCTAAGACGAGAATCTCCAAGATCATGTTGCGGAATGAGACTATTTACCTGTTAAGCGATACTTGTGGCCCAAAATGTAACACACACAAGTGCCAGAAAATGATACTTCGTTTCATTCATATGATGAATATTAAAAATTTGTCCAAAAAGACATATCAAAACCAAATCTGCAGTACTGCCACAACTTAAATCACATCATGATATTATTCCATCATTTTTTTTCCACATGGTTAGATTTGAATGCCCACCTAGCAGAAAAGCAGTTGCCAAAAAACGGAAAAGGGTAGCCATTTTGGCTTCAAGATATTAACTACTATTTCAGTTGATTAATAGACCACCAAGACCCTGATGTGTCATGCATATTTAATTATTTCGCCTAGTTGTATATTTAATAACCAGCAATGGTCCAATTATTTTTAGACCACATGCATGCATATTTACAAAATCCACGACAACATGTTTGAGCATGTCTCGGCCATGCCCTCGAATCAGTCTCAGGTTTCGCTACGTAGGTTAAAAAGAATTATTTTCATGTCCTCCCTTTATGTTGGAATTCAGTTTGTTGGATATTAAATAATTAAAAGGACTATATATTGATATATCAGTGCCACCAAAGAAACAAGAAAACCAATTCTTGATAAGAGAAACCCCGACAGGAGGAGAATATATGAAGAATATATACATAATAACGTACTATTTCCAGGATTTTTTTTTCTTCTTTTGTACAAAATTATTTGCCTTCCCTGTTACGCTGATTTTTTTTTTTGAACAAAAAAAAGAGTAAAAAAGCACATCCCTCTGAATTTGACTCCAAGTGGCTGCATACAAATTTTAGAAACATTTGTAATCAAACCTCACCAGCATAGTTGTCACTATTGCGGCAGTCACACAGGAAGCTTTTTATGTCAATAAGTATATCAGGCACCTTTGCACAAAATTAATAATCACAATAATAATAATCGTAATTTTCATGTCAATGGTGTCGTAGTAATAATAATAATAATAATAATAATAATAATAATAATAATAATAATAATAAT
>CM023942.1:28411011-28521002 GCA_013407115.1 Glycine latifolia
TATTATTATTATTATTATTATTATTATTATTATTATTATTCAAAGCGGAATAGTGTTGATATAGTGTTTATACAAAATTAAATCATTTTGACAATTTCTCAGCGAATTAAGTCAGCAACAAAAAAAAACTCAATATTCAGATAAAATTTTACTAATGCTACATTTTTATTTTTATTTTTATCTTTGAGAGGAATCACAAATGGAATTAATGTTCAAAACAAATAAAGGCAAAAGGATGGAGTAATGTTCACAGTCCAGACCAGACTATAATGCATGGTTGACGAATTTTAAAATCATATTAATGAATTATCATTTCTTTAATTTAATATAAAATGATGTTGTCCAAAAATGATACTAATATTAAATAATATAGTACACCTTAAGAGTATGAGGATATCTTATGCGAAATGGGAGAAAAAGAGCTAATATGATTAACCACTTTTTACAAGCACAAGGATGAGTAATAGCTTTTATTAAAAGACATGCATAGAAAAATACTAGAAGCAAAATTTAAAAAATTTAAAAAATTAGAATTTTAATCTTGATCCTTTGATGGAGGCTAGATAAAACAAAATTATTTACTCCTCCTCAATTAGCATCGCAATCGCAAATCACAATCACATAGCATCCATAAAGTGCATCATAAAAAATAAAAAATAAAGAGCATCATCTATATCAAAGCCCATAGGCCATATGGGCGTCCAGAACTTGGAATGAACATGGGCTTGAAACTTTTGTGCATAAGAGTTTATTAATATGTCATAGAACGTTGACAAATTGTAAACGTCAGGAAAAAAATGGTAGTAACTTGTGTTTTTTAAATAAGCAGTTTAAAATTTGAATCATGATTGATTCTTAGATATAGAATAAATTATATTAGAAGATACCACCTTTTATATGCTTTCCAATGAAGATATATTACTATTATTAGAGGAACAATTTTGTACCAATATCAGAATTATAAAAAAAAACACAAAGCTGTCAAACGATTTCCATTGCCATGGTACTTTTCAAGTAAAGTATAGCTTTGCCATTATCTTAGTTCCCAAAGGCTTCTAACTATGTTATTGCAACTGTTTGATTTGTTTGATGAAATATTCCAAATTTGATGATCTGACATTCAATTAAAGCAGCAACAAGTGGTAAGAAAACCTCATCAAAGTTGGGCCAACTTTCTGTAATTCAGTCAAATAATTAACTGGCACATACAATAAGACATTTCCCAAAATATACTGTTAACTATCTATGCACTTTCCCCCTCATTTCTGATACTCCTTATATTTTAATTATAAAATTATTTCAACTATATTATTTTTCTTAAGAAAAGTAGTTATAGCATTAAATTTGTCAATTATTTGTATTATCATTTTAAAATTATTTTTTTATTCTCTCTCAATCCACTTACTTATTTCTCATTAATGTCTTAAGAGAAAATAATTAAATAAAGATATATAAGAGAAAATAATTAATATATCTAGAAATTAGAAAAAAATTCTTATAAAAAAGAATAAATAATTTTTTGAATATGATCTTATAATTAAGAATGGGAGGAATATCTTAGATCTAGTTTTCATAGTTTTGGTTCTTAGAACTGGTTTTACTAAAGTAATCCAAGATTTTTCTTGTTCTTATATAATTTATATGTATGGGAATATGAAAAGGCAAATTATAATTATAAATGCAAGTTACCATTTATAATAATACTCTTTTATGATCAAATTAATTGATATAATTGATCATTTTTAATAATACTGAATGTCTTTTTAATTGAAATTAAATTAATTGGATACAAGTTATCATTTATAAAGGTAATCAAAATAATTATTATAAGAATTACCTTTATTAATCGTAATCAAATCAATTCATGATATTATTTTGATTACAAATAAAAATAATAATTTATGTCATCATTAATTTAAATTTAAATAAAAAATGTAATTTATGTAACAATTAATTTAATTAATGTTAAAAAAGGTAATGTGTGTTGTCATTAATATAATTTGTATCAAAATTAATTGAAGTAAAAAAAGTAACTTAATTATGCAATTAATTTTTCGTGAAAAAATACCTAATGAAAACAATTTTCATTTGCATAACAAAGGGTGCAAAAAAATTACACAAGGAAAATGTGTTTTTGTTTTAGAATTTGTACATGAAAACACATTTCGGTTAAATATTTTTACAAATCATACAACAGAATCACATTTCTGTTATACAATATGTTCTAACTCCCTTGCACAACGGAATTGTATTTCCGATACATAATAGAGAGTGCAAAAATTATGCACAATCGAATCACGATTGCATTATATATTTGCACAACATGATTCCGTTGTGCATAATTTTTGGACCTCTTATTATGTAGAGGTAACACGATTCTGTAGTGATAATTTTGGAATTTTGAGGGATGGTAGGAACCAATAGCAAAATCCATTGGAATCAATAGCAACTCCTTTCTTATAAAAGTTGTAAAGTCCAATAGCCTTAAAATAAAAAGAAGCTATAGGACATAATAAGATGTGCTTTGAACTATTTAACACGTGCATCAACCAGAGCAGAATTATTCCAACTTAATCAAAGATCTCATATTCTAGTCTTGAATATACATCTACGTTAAATACTTAGAAGAAAAAAATTTGTTGCCTATAATAATCTTACTTGATTTAAACATAATTGTTTCTAAGGAAAAATATCGATAGCCTATATAGTCTATAACAAAAAAAAGAGTATGGGCTTTGAGACAACCTGCCAAACAGCTATTATCATTACCATATTCACGGCAAAGTCCCTTAACTCTACCACAACTCGTGTTCTTCAATGGTTGTTTTATTTTGTCATTGGTGGGGAGCATTAAGCTGCTATGTAATAGGAATTTAATACATATAGACAATAAAAATTTTCATGCACAGATGAGGTGCTAAAAGTTAATTGTTGCAGCAGTAGTAAGAAAAATTGAAGCGCAATAGCAAATACTGAATTTCCTCAATTATTATCGTCAAGATAATAAATACGCATAAGATATTCTTACGTGAATACAAAAATTTTAGCTGTTTCGTGCAGGTGAATATTTAGCAGTAGTGCAATCCCACGGCTATTACTAACTAAACTATATATAATATATGAAACTGACACGAAAACTTCCAATTAGAACACGAGAACTCAGAAGCCTAACACTAGGATTGAATAGCATATTCAAAAATCTGTAAGAACTACATCCAAAAGAGTTAATTCAAAATAAACAAGGTTTATAACAGATATTTGCTGGCTTCAGCATTTCAGCACTGACTACAAATATCTCGCTAGTTATAAGGCTTTGCCTAACTCTTACACACGCACCACATAAATGATGCAGATGAACAAGCTGAGAAAGATTTAGATTGGGTTGGCAGTTCTAAGTACTCTTTTTATAAATAAAAAAATGTAAAAGATTATAAGAAATTAAACAACAATTTAAAGTTATGAGCTTTAGACTTCAGAAATAATAGGAAAAGAGAAAATAATAATGAAAATTCAAGCATAATTTAACAAGCACAATAGCTTTACCAAAACCATATCCTAATTGCTGGTTTTTTGTAGCAATCACTTGCAGAGCTGCTCAACTGCAGTCACAATTTGAGCAGGCTGAACCACTGTCCATTCCTCCAATGTTCCAGCATAAGGAGTTGGCACATCCTGAGAGGATAAACATACTATAGGGGCATCCAAATAGTCATGGAAATTTTCAGTAATAGCAGCTGTCAAACTAGCACCAATTCCACCTGTTCGCATACACTCTTCCACAATTAGCACGCGATGTGTCTTCTTCACCGAATTCCCAATTGTGTGAAGATCAAATGGTTTCAAAGACCTGATATCAATTACTTCAGGGTCATACCCCTTGTTCACCAGTGTCTTAGCAGCTTGCATGACATGATACCTCATCCT
The DNA here is from genome assembly GCA_013407115.1 of Glycine latifolia. NCBI lineage: Eukaryota > Viridiplantae > Streptophyta > Magnoliopsida > Fabales > Fabaceae > Glycine > Glycine latifolia. The sequence continues at coordinate 28,414,936 of CM023942.1, forward strand.
GGAATAGGTTAATATCGTGACATGCTCCCCAGGCCTAACCATCTCAGCTTCTTCGAGTGACAATACATACTCTTCATCTGGAATTCTCTCCTTGAGGTTATAAAGCAAAACATGCTCAAAAAGAATCACAGGGTTCTCACTCCGGATTGCAGCTTTCATCAAGCCCTTGGCATTGTAAGGCGTTGAGCAAGCCACCATCTGGATTCCAGGGATTGACTGAAAATATGACTCCAATCGCTGCGAGTGTTCTGCTCCAAGTTGCCGCCCAACTCCACCAGGTCCACGAATGACAATTGGTATCTTGAACTGGCCTCCAGATGTGTAATGGAGCATGCCACAATTGTTAGAGATCTGGTTAAATGCCAGAAGTAGGAATCCCATGTTCATGCCCTCAACAACTGGCCTCAGACCAGTCATGGCAGCCCCAATGCCCATGCCCGTGAAGGAGTTCTCAGCAATAGGGGTGTCCAAAACTCTAAGGTCCCCAAACTTTGTGGCAAGACCTTTAGTCACCTTGTAGGATCCTCCATAGTGACCTACATCTTCGCCCATAACACATACAGAACGATCCCTCTCCATTTCTTCTTCCAAACCTTCACGTAGGGCCTCAAAAAGGAGAAGTTCATGCCTAAAAATTAAATACATATATAGTTAGTTACAATCAGTGCATCACAAGGTCATAGCAAACAAAAAAAATGTTTTTTAACAACTCTGAATTTGGCACGTGTTTCTAACATGTCCTCGGAGTGTAGAAATGTGGATAGCAAAAGGAATATGGACTGATATTGATGGCTTGATTCTGTCCATGGAATCCTTTAAGGATCTGGTATTCGAACTTATGATATCATTACCAGAGGAGAAGTTTTGTTCTTTTGTAATAACCATGTGGAGTGTCTGGAAGAGTAGGAATGAATACGTTTTGAATAATAAAGAGGAGACGAAGATAGGGGTTATCCAGAGGGCTGATACTGTCTTGTTGGAATGGAAAGCGGTGCAGGTGGTTACCACCAATATGAATGTAGCCATCAACAGTTCGTCCAGTGGTTGAAGCCCCCAAACGGGTTCTGGAAGTGCAATGTGGACGCGGAATTTATGGATGAGGAAGGAAAGTCGGGTTTTGGAGCTTGTCTAAGGGATGATACAGGAGAGTTTATGATGGCAAAGACGGGCTGGATGAATGCGGTATTGCGAGTCAACGAGGGAGAAGCACATGCAATATTACAAAGTTTATTATGGCTTACAAATCAGAACATTCTTAATGCCATTATTGAATCAGATTGTAACAGATAGTAGATCAGATTAAGAGTAAAGAGGAAGATATCATTGGTTGTGGGCTTATTCTAAACCAAATTAGAGATATTTTGAGATTTTATCCTTCATACTCTATTGAATATGTGAGAAGGCAATCAAATTTGGTGGCTCACTCTTTAGCTAGGAATTCCTTCCTTTTTGAGCAACACCAAATCTTCCTTAATACTCCACATTGTATTGTTGATTTTATATCAATGGAAAGTATCTGATGCTGTTGCTGTCAAAAAAAAAAAAAAAACAACTCTGAATTACATGTCACAAGAACATCCCAAAAGTTTTCAACCATCATCACCTTAACTCTTTTTTGTTACTGCAATATTGTTTCAGACCTAAAGAAGTTGTCATCCCTAAATTTTGTCCGTAACAAGGTAATCTGATCCTTGGTCTACACTCTACAGGGAGTTTGCCTAAGGCTTTATACAGAAAAGTTTTGAAGTACCACGCCAAAGGACTACCAATCACAAACAATATTTTCTGAGACTCTTCATCCATCAATCCATCTAAAATATAATCCTTTGTTGCATTCTTATCTGTTTTGGTCCTTAAATAAGGAAGTCCAGATTATTTTTTTATCTATCTTATTTCTTTTTGTGTTTGTTTGTCAGTTCCTAGTTTTGGTCAGTCAAAACCTGTCTCTTAACTGGGAGGTGACACCTTATAATTTGATTACCTTTTATGGACGTTTAGTATAGTGAAAGAAAAACTGTAAGAGTCTTGAGTGACTCTTGAGAACAAAGGTAAACATTGTATGGATATTGTTATTAAGTTTAGCAAGAATGAGAAGTATTGTGGGTATCATGGGACAATGAGTTGTTGCCTTACAAGGAATTTTAAAGTGACAAGTACACAACTATTCCAAAAGCTTAAAATATTCTCCTAAAAAAAAAACTTAAAAATATTGGGTAAGAACATGTGAATGATTTTATTCAAATCTGGCCACCCTACCTTGCACTAAAAATTAAATTATATTTAGAAACAAGAATCAAACTCGTCACTTGTAAAGAAGCTTTGATATCAGGTAATTACCGCAAAAGCTCATGTTGCTGGGTAAAGCACATGAATGGTTTGACATTAACATGTAACAATATCTAGTATACATCTCATAACATTATTACCATAGAATATCTTAAAGTATCTAGGATTATCTCTTCCAAGTGGTTTTCATATTTCTTTCCTATTTGATATGGATTATGAGATGTCCTCTAGATATTTTAACACATAGGAATAGGATGTCTTCACTCTTCAGTCTGGGTTAATATGACATACAGGGAAAGATTTGTATAGTCAACTCTATAGAGCATGTCTGTTCTTTTGATTCAGTGTCGTATTGTTTTCTGATGGAGTATGTCCTCTTACTCATCACAAAATTAAAAGCATAAAGTTGTCCAGTATCATTTTGTACTTTCAAGAAGCATTTATAAACAAACCAGAAGACAAGATAAATTAACTAATTACATTATAACTACAATCTGGACCTACTTTTATCTCATCTATCAAAGGGTAAAAATGTGCTGATGATGGGATGAAGCGGAAGCCAGTTCCCCATATTATTTACTCATCCACAAATACGGGAATTTAGGCTAAGTTTAACAGTTTTGACTTTTTCTACTTTACAATGCTTCCATTTTCATGCATACCAAACACACCCTAAACCTATGCTTAATTGGAATTAATAAGAAAAAAGATGAAATTGCAAAGGTATGTAGATTCTATTTATGTTGAAAATTGAAATGCATTGCCATTTCCACTACTCATCCAACCATAGGCCAAGTGTTTGTAGACAATACCAAATTAGCAAAAGTGAAACACAACCATTAATTTACAGTTTTTCACTAAAATAAAGTCAATCAATCAACAAAAGGGTAAACAAATTAAACATATCAACATAGATTCATCTCACATAAAAAAAAAATGCTTAAATTTGTATAACATGGAAATACAAAAGCAACTAGCAAGTGATTACGAAATGAGACATACCCAGATTTTGATGTAGAAGCCGCAGAACCGCCTTCCTTTGTCTATAAAACAACCAACAAACACAATTTACAAACTTGATGACAACATTGATCCCAAATCAAACTTCAAAAAAAGGGAATGGAATGAGAGTCATGAGAAAACTTACTGCAACTGCATTAGTAACCAACAATTCATGCTTACGAGCTCCAGCCTTCAGAACCTGGCTTCTTACCCTTGTTGCATCAGATCTGACCACAAAAATGCCATCTTTCCTCTCTGAACCAATCAATTATTGCACACAGAACGAAAATAAACAAAATTTAAAAGTCAATAACAAAAATCTCAATAAGAAGCAGTTTGAAAATTTTGAAGAAAGAAAGAAAGAAAAGGAAAGAAATTTAAGAAGCGAACCTGAGAGGGATGTACGAGAAGGAAGAAGGAACTTGTTGGAGTTTGAAGAAGCCAATGATGGGTTCACAACTCCCAATCCCTGGAAAAGGGTCGCCATTGGATCACCCAAAAAGATGGAAATGAAAGATTTATTTATAGGAGGGAAATGGGCGGAGAAATTAAGGAAGATTTCTAGTTGTGTTGTGTGTCTGTGCAGTTACGTTCACCTAGTTTCTTATGTTAGTTATTATGAATCTTTTGGTTCTACTCTGTCTCTGTCACTTCTTGTGAGCATAGTTTCCATCGCCAGCACCACCTCTTTTTCTTGTGGACGATGATGCTTTTTGCCTTGTCTAGTTGGTGGCCTAATTGGATTTAACCCCCGTTTATAATGGGGCAGTTGCTTTCTGCACCCTTAGAATTTCAACCTGCACCTCCATTATTTTAAATCTGCCCCTCTCTTTTTATAAGATCCTCTCTGCCTTCTTTCCTGATGCAGCTTCTTCTCTGATACATTCAATTTACATCTTCACGTATAAACTGGTGCAATATTCAAAGTTGATTTTTGTTTTTATCTCAATACTAGGCTACTAGCTTCAGGAATGGTCTTCAAAGTGGATTTCACCTCATGAATAATAGGGACAAACGATAAAATGGGGCTATGGAAGAGGGGTGAGGTGGTGGCCATCGTAGCAGTTTGCACGATGGAAATGAGATTAGGGTTAGGTGCTGTATGCAAATAAGAAGAAAGAGGGAAACAGGGTATTTTTGGGATTTTAAGTTTTCTTTAAAATTATATGGGGTGCAGGAAGCGTGGGCCTTATAAGGCATGGGAATTCCGGAATTAGGCCCTCACACTGCATGCCTTTTTCTTTTCTTTTATTTTCTGGTCACTCTTGCACATTTGTTCCCCTTGTTTGTTTGTGCTTTCCATCTCTCAATTTGTGAACAGTTTTTTTTAGTATGTTATTGGTACGAAATTTTATTGAGGAGTCTAATATTATTTGAATCAATAATTTTCTGTTAAGTTTGAGAAGAGTCTGAAATATGAATAACACACTACTAACTACTTCCCTTGCCAATAAGATATTTTCACATTTAAAACTCCAGAAAAAAAGTCTTTTTGTGTGTACAAGTAATTTAAATTTAATAATAAATTTGATCAGGAAATGCTAATCATTAACGATGATAATTTTTAAGCGGGAGTTTGATTTTATTTCAAATAAATTTCATACATCATAACACATTAATATAATTTTAAATTCAAATTAAGTTTTATACATAATCACATTCAACGTTTTAAAATCAATCTTACAAAAATTTAAAACAGAAACACCTAATCTTATTGGTTTCTGTGAAAAAAAAAGTGCTTGTGTGCATAACTTTGACATCCCTTGATGTTAACATGAGAATTTCATCACACCATGAATTTTTTTGAAATATTATAAAAAAAACCTTTTTAAAATAAGATAGAATAAAATTATAAGAATCATAAACAATTTAGTAAATTAAATAAATTTTATAAAAAAACATAAAGGCTCAGTAATTATTAAATAATTAATGTTAAAGGACCAGGTTAATAATAGTAATTATTGAATAGTAAATGAATAACGAATGTATTTTTCAAGAATTTAAATATATAAAAGACTTTTAAATTTTGTAATTAAAATTATATAATAGTCCTAGAAAAAAAAAAGATATTTAACCAATTTAAAACCTTTCCTTCCATTTTTATTCACAACACATGCCCTTAAATTAGCAAATTCATTGCCAACTAATCATTGGTCAATTATACTTCCTTGATTTGATTTGGAACCTATCCGTGCAAATTCGCAATTTCCAACTTGACTTAAAAACTAAAAACAAAAGTAGTCTAAAGTTTGCCCAAGTTTCCTCCGTCAAGCACGAAAGATAAAAACTTTTCCACCTATTCTGATGCTTTCTATCTATCATGCAATGAACCTATGAATAAAGGAGTTTTTAGAGAACAAGAATGAATGTTTAAAAATAAAAGGAGTTGGATGCGTTTTGTAAGGGTCAAAGTTGGTTAATGACTTGCGAGTTGCCTCGAGGCAAAACATGGTATAAACCACCGAAAATGTCTAACAATATAGTTTGTCATTTTTAAAATTACTAATTCAATTTGATGTTAGTAGGAATGTGAAATGTGACAGAACACATAGTAAATAAAATTTATTAAATTAACGTGAGCATTCTAAACCAAACACATCCTTAGCTTCACATGGAACACGATCATAAAGTGAGTGGATTCCGTAACATGTATAATAGCCTAATAAGCTTTACAAATATTTGTGTTTTTTTAGTTTAACGGTGACACATTAACAATATAAAATTTTTTACATTGAAATTTAATTAGATATCTTTGTTCATATATCCTTTAAAGTAATTATTATAAAAAAGTCAATAAAATTATCATACATATAAATTGTTATATAATGATAGTGCAAAATTATGTTTTCTACTTGTAAAATTGTTTTTCTCTTTTGTTTTTAACTATTTTAATACTTTCTCCATTTTATTATAATTATTGTTTAAGAAAAAATATATCAATAATTGTGATTTTAATTTTTTAATATAACATTAATTACTTATATCTCTTACTATATATATTAATGATGAATTACAAAATTTATAAATGAATTAATGATAATGTAAAGTAACTTTTCACAATCTATTGGTTCAATTGAGTAGATTCCTATAAGAATGTCTATTAGAAAAAACAGTCTATTATTGATGATGATTTTATGGTCTATCTCAACAACAAAAAAAGCAGTCTATTATTGATTATAATTTTATGGTTTATTTCAACAAGAATGCATATGACATCGAACTTCATTTTAGAGGTTCAAAATGAATTTGGACTTTAATAGCCCGACTTAGTATTGTAGCCAGTGGCCCATGACCCACATCAGCTTAGCCTATATTAGGTCGGGTAACCTGTTTTGCAACCTTTGTTTAAGATGAAATAAATGTTGATTAGATTTTTTAATATGAAAGACGTGAGTGAAATTTATTTTGTGTTGAAAAAAATCATGGAGATAAACCACATTGTTTGCTTGAGTTTCTTAGAAGCTTACATGGATAGTTTTTGAGGGATTTAATATGCAAAACTGCAAACTTGAGAATGTCCCATATACTAAAGGTGATAGATTATTCAATAAGAATCAATATCCTAAGAATGAGAATCAACCAATAAAAATAATGATAAATCTTTTTTGAAATACCTATCCTTACACATACTCAAGTATGCACCAAAAGATCTAGTATTACTTTTTATAGTTGGCGTTCTAAATAGATACGGGTTTAATCCTATAAATAATGATTGGATAATTTTGTATTTAGATGTTATGAAGATGAAATATATTTAAAATTAAAATTAAAAAATTAAGTGATAAAATTAAAACTTAAATCAAAAGAAAAAAATTCTAATGACCTAAGTGTCTTTTTAAATTTACAAAGGCAATAAAAAGATACTTTTCCCACTAGGCTAATTTTAATGAGTTGTCGAAATGTTTGTTTGGATAAAGTTAAAATGACGTTTGCTAGATAAAAAACAATTTTGACATTAATAAATGCTTAGATATTTTTATCTTTCAAAATCAATTTTTTAGTAAGTAAAATTTCAAATGTTAATATTTATACTTTAAAAGTAATTTCATAACTCTATTAAAAAATTAATTTCATAATATTAAACTAAATATTCTAAATTTATTTTTAAAAAACAATTCTACTTACAAATTAATTTTAATATCGATTATTTTAAAACTAATTCTTAACATTAAATTTTAAATTAAATTTATTAACATTTAAAATAATCAACCCTGTTACGTACCCCCGCCCCCAAAAAAATGAGCTCTAAGCCGACAGATTTTTTGGTGACGTGAACCAAATAATAATGGAAGAAAAATATATTAAGAAATCATTTTCATTTATAATATCCTAATGGATATGTATATACATTTTACAATTTCGTTTTATTCATACCGACCCACATAAAGTTATTTAAAACATTAAACAACATATAATGTAGTGTTTGATCGTGAAAAACAACTTGGACAAATAGAAAGAATTGTTAATAAAAAATACAGACAAAGAATTTTAAATCATAAAAGCATATAATAAAAAAATATGGAATTTATATTTTATAATTTTATAATCATACTTTTTTTTGAAATTATACTATTTTTATTTTATTTTATCCTTTCTAAGTGAAATATTAAAAGATAAAATAAAATTAAAAAATCATTTATATTCGATATCTTATTGAAATTTTGAAACGAATGTTAAAATACTTAAAAGTTTAATTTTCATAATTAATTTTTTAAATATCTCTTAAATTTTTAATATTTTATTTTTTAGATATAATTAAAATTAATATTAATATAATATCAATGCAAACTTTGTTTATACTAAATGAACTAATTAAAAAATATTTTAGATATGATTTTGAATCATTTTATATACATTTTTTTATTTCTTTTTACTTTTTACACAGTCAAATTAATAACCTAAAAATTAATCCGAGACTCTACTATTTTTCTTTCTTTTCTTTCAAATTTTTTCCTTCATCTTTGCGCCTTAAACCAAACACCCTCATTAATGAAAAATAACAATCTAATTATACATAGTACTCTATAATTAAATGATAGTAAAAAATTTATTTTACAGCGATAACACATTCTAATTAAATTTGAAAAATTAATCTCTTAATGAATAATAGATGTGTGTTGATTATGTATCATTCAATTATAAATTATTATACATAAGAATAATTTCTAATAATTAATAGTAAAAAACTTACACTAACAATGACTCTTAAATTCTTAATTTTTATATTATATTATAAAATTTCAATTTAAATACACCAATAGTGTAAAAAAGTATATAATCACTTATAATTTTGTCAACTTTTAAAGTAAATAGTTACTTTAAAACTCTTATCAGCATAATTTCTTATGAATTAACATTATTTATTTTTTACATTGAATGTAATTAATTAAACAGAAATGAAACTCATATTATAATATATCACATGATTCACATCATACGTACGGAGTATCAAACTAACAATAGTTTAAAGTATTTAATTCTCTTTTTTTATTTCGTATGTTTATCCTTAAGATCTTATTTATTACTAGTATATTATAATGTTAAAAGAAAAAGACTTAAAAAAGTGACAATTATTTATAAATTAGTTAGGAGTAGTTAAAAATAAAAAATATTTGATGAATGCATGGTTTGGCGCAAAACACGTGTCGTTTCATTGGTAAGCGAGCGTGACAAACAATTCGGTCTCGGGTGTTGCCCACCGCACCACACCGCACGCAGCAATGCCATCATCAACACATTCATTCGTCACTCATCACGCCGTCGCCTTCTGTCATAAATATTGAAAACCGTGAAACATGTGCTCAAATTAAATTTAGTAATTTTAATAATAAAGCCCCCCAAAAAAATATTCCAACTCTAACGTGCTTTTTGCTTTTGCTGCCTACAACTAACACTGTATACCACAGCCTTTTGTTGTGCTTTTCGTGTTTAATTTGTGAGTGCTTTTCCAAATTCTTCAATCATATATGTGCGTGTATATATATATATATATATCTACATCCTTCATATCTTTTTTCTTCTATGTCTGGTATTTGTATACACGTTATCTTTACTTTTTCTCTTCTTCACAGTTCAATTTTTTCTCAAAGAATATAGAAGATGAGGAAGAATTGCAACTTGGAGCTTCGCCTTTTCCCTCCTTCCCTCTCCGATCTTCGCCCCATGTAAGCTGGTTATCTCTCTCTTCTCTTTTTAATTAAGGTTTTACTTTGTGATGAGTTTTGATATTTGTCTATATATTAATTTGCACAAGCTTGTACTTTGGATTGATTCATGGTTCTGAGTTTTTAATTTCTTTTGTGTGTTTGAATGAAAGGATGGAAGCAGAAGTGAGTGAGAGCCCACAACAACAGGACGCCCACCATCAACAGCAACCACAACATCCGCTGACCATTTTCTATGATGGCAAGATTTCTGTTTCAGATGTCACAGAGCTTCAGGTATATACATACTGACATACATATATATATATGCTCTTTTTGATTATCCCTGTTCTCTTTATTTTTCCATTTAATGAAGTAATCTCTTTCTCAATTTTTTTTTAAAAATATATAATCTTTGAATACTTGTTAGGTGGTGTAGACACCTTGGAAAAAAAAAGAGATAAAAGATAAATGATTGATATAATTATTGATGTGATTTAAAAAAAAAAAAAGAAGAGAAAATATGAAGAGTTTGGATAGGATGCTTACATTTATTGGGTGTCTGTTAAGATGGCTAGTCTAGGATGGTCAAAAACAAAAGCATAAAATGGTTAAAGGACCTTGTTGAATAAAGCAAGATATAGTAGTATATTAGAATATATTATGATATCTTTTAATTCCTTAAAATTAGCTAGCTAGATGATACTTGTATGATCATTATTCAGTTGTTGACACCTTTATATAAGTGTTTTTTCTTTTTTATCTACTATCATCAATGGAAAAATATAATTAAATATCTATTTTATTTTGTTTATAATTTTAATGGTAGTATTCTACGTATTTTATTATAACAAAGAAGCAGCTATCTATTACTGCATAACATTTTTGTTAAACTGAACATTCATAGGGGTAAATAATTAGGAAAACTATACTTGGACACGCAAGTGCTAATTGATAGGGAGAAAGAGAAAAATATAAGTATCATCATGCATAAAGTGATAAAAAGAGAGATTGAGAAAAATAAAAAATATTGATAAGATCTTACCAATAAAGAGGTGTCCACTGGGTGTGAATGTGGTTAATTAATTATATAATTTGACTTAGTTTCCTACTGTATGTCAGATACTGAGTGTTATGATTATCACTAATTACTGTATTAGACTTGATTCAATTTATAATGTGATGAGTAACTACTAACTACTGCAATAAAATAGAATATTGACTATACCCTGAGAGAGAATAAAGATATTTATTTAGGGTAAAGTCTTGCAGACAAGTTGGTGATAAACCAGTACAAGACAAACGAAAGATATAAAAGGTTCAAGGTCGTATTTATGACTATTTGACTGCTTAGTTAGAATTGGGTTTCCAAGAAGTTTCGGGGTATAAAAGCAAAGACTCATTATTTGACCTAAAAAATTTGGACACAACCGTGGAACCGATCGACAGTACTTTTGCCTTTTGGTGCATGTTTTTCTCGAGAGGTTTTCTTTTAATCGAGTCACCTTATTCCATACTAATACTACTACTACTGAATAAAGAAAAATATAAATGAGTCGATAATTTGTTAGTATGTATAGCTAGCCACACAATCTAGCTCACTACTAATTTTGGCACAGAATATTCACATGGTGCATGAGTCGTGAGGTCAAGTATTTGGATTATGAAAAAGAGTTCTAAAGAGTGGGGTCATGTGTATTGCATGCAGGCCAGATCCATATTAATGCTAGCAAATAAAGAGATGGAGAAAAGAATGATGAAACCAACGGGGTCAGAACCATCTTCACCAATATTACTGCAATCACCTCATAACATGTATAGCCCCGGCACTGGACTTTCCATGAAAAGATCACTGCAGAGGTTTCTCCAGAAGAGAAAGAATCGTGTCCAAGAAACATCCCCATACCATCACGAGCTAATTAATGTTAAATTATCAAAATCATCAAGGGGAAACAAATAAAAATTTGGTTTGGTTGTTGGCTACCTTGTTGCAAGACTATACTATGATGAAGGAAATGCCTTTTTCCCCAACACAGTTTGTGGATCAAGGGCTTGTAAATTAATTAAGCGCGGTTATGAAACTCATACAATTTCTTCGTTAATATATGGTTTCTTAGTGTGTGTATGTCTATGTATACTGTTTTTTTGGAATTGAAGATTTAGCTAATGGACTTTTTTCAAATGACAAAAAAGCACTTAATCTAGTTTATCTATACCAAAAAATAGTACACTTCAATCCGCTGAATTCTTGAAACATATATATTTTTAATCATATCGATAGTATGGTGTACACACATATATATGAAGGAGGGATTAATTTATTGTAAGTGTTTAACCACAAGTAAGTGTTTAATCATGATTATACAACCAATTATATATGACATTTTAAAAATTACCAGCAACTTTTTTATTAAGAATATTTTTTTTAAGTAAATTTAATAAATATAAATTTTATAAATATAAATAAATCGATTTGTAAAAAAAAAAGACACTATAAATATTCCTAAAATGTTAAGTTGATAAAAAATTCATACCAATTCACAAAATATTTTGAATTTTTATGTAAAAGTTCTATAAAAGATATTAACAACTTTGATAGTATATCAAAATCTATTCCTTTGTAGTTAAAAGAAATTCCTATATCTTTTGCTTATATTTTTAATGTAAAATTTGTAAAATAAAGTGTTAAAATATGTAATATTATATATATATATATGTTAAATTTTGAATAAATTGAATATTTAGTTATATATAGTCTTATAGCTAATGTTTTTTTATATTTTGAAAAATATATTATATGTTTAGAATAAAATTAATTAATGAAAATATGAAATAATTTGTAAATTATATAAAATTTTGTATAATTGATTTATTTAACTCCAATTTTCAAATCAAAGAAATTTATTATTTATAAAAAATTTAATTTAAACATACATAAATTAATTTAGAATAAGTTAATTTCTTATGTTTGTGAGCACACACATGCGCATGTACATATGTGTGGGTGTGCGAGAATCTAATAATAATTAGAAAAATAATTAAAGTGATTATTTTCTTTATTCTTTAATTTAATTTACAAATTCAAAGTGATCGATGTTTGCATTGCCTGTTTGCCTGAAGCTCACAAAATAATTTTAACAATTCTTAGTCGGTGTTCACATTTAGGGGGATTTAGCATTACTCATGTGAATATTCACAGATTACTGACCTCTTAAATCTTATTTACGGTTTAAAAATTTAAAAGAATACATGCTAAAAATATATTTTATTTATAAAAGAATAATTTATAAGTAAGTTTTCTTGTATTCACTTAAAAATAGGCATATTAGAAGTTAGTATTTATTCTTTTATTATTTTCCTAATCTCTTTTCTTTCCTTTCCTATCATTTTCTTATGATCGATTCTTTTCATCCCACTACTTCTCTCTCTTTTGAACGGATATATACCTTGCTTGTTTCTTTTATCTGTAGTTTGGGAAGCACAAAAAAAAAAGTAATTTAAATGAGCCGATAAGTACTTTCGAGTTTAGAATCTTCAAAACAATCACATCCTTCCGCTTCGCAAGAAAAAAGTGGGGCAAACTATCAAAGGGGTATTTTTTTAATTTATTTTACTAAATAAAGATAAAACTTAAATTAATATCTAAAAACAAAAGTAAATCATAAAATAATCTACAACTTCTAAATTATAAATATTATAAATTTTTTACAATTTTTTTTATTTCTTTCCATGGAAATAGTAAAAAAATTTACGACTTTAATTTTTTTAAATATGATTTTAAAATTATATATTTATTTTTATTTTTTCATATGATTTTAAAGTCATAATGATATTTTTTTATGACTTTAATTTTTTTAAATAAATATAGAGTACATTTTAATATTTTTATTTAAATTTAAATCATTTATAATATTTTTTAATTTATAAAATTAATAATAATCCTTAACATTAAAAAATATAGAAAAAATATTAAATAAATGATATAAAAATATAAATATTAAATAAAACTAAAAAAGAAAGCATACATTAATTTATTAAATAATTAAAATAAAAAATATTTTAGATTAAAAAACAAACCACGTGCAAATAAAATATTGAAATCACGACTTTAATAAAAAAAATTCTATTACAATTTTAAAATCTTGTGAAAAAATATAAAAGAAATTCTTATAACTTTAAAGGTATGTTTTAAAAAATATAAAAAATTGAAGTTGTAATTTAATTTACGATTTCAATGAAAAAAATTGCAAAACAGTTTACCTTTCTCAATTCAAAAGTCATAGATTATCATACCATTTACTCCTTTTGGGATATTAATTTAAATTTTATCTTGATAAGTTTGAAGAAAAAAAAGTACCCCTTTGATCATATGCCCAAAAAAGTGTATATATAAAGGAAAATGGAACGTATATAGTATATACATTATATTCTTTTATAGAAAATAGTTTTGGATTTTTCATTGCTTTTTTTTTTTGCTGAATAGATTTTTTATTGCTTGCTTCAAGGTATTCGTTAATATTTTTTTCATAATTTTATTATAAAAAGGGATACCATGATTTATGTCTTTTATGAATTTGTACAATTTTTCGTATATTTTATGGAATAAAAAGAAATAAAAATGGAGATTAAAAGACAGAAAAATGTATAATATAAGATGGTCTATACATAAGAAATTTAGAAAAAAAAATGTATAAATAATATAATCCTTTTAATAAGGAAACTTAGAAAGCAATTGAGAAGTGTCGGCGAAAGACTTGCTGAACCTTTGTAATCACACTGCAATAAAACGTTTTTAAAATTGCACCGTGCTGCTACATCTTTAAAATGTCAGTGTCCATTATTCTTGAAAATGCTTTTTAGGAATTAGGAATCATGGTTCCAACATGAAACGCATCTTTAATTTGACGTACTACGTTGAGAATGAGGATAGCATTCGAGGAACTGAACTACGTACGTATCATTTGTTTGTACATATATATGCTTAGCTTTCATTAATCATTGCTCATTAGGATTGAACAATATGGCTAGATATAAACTAGGATATATATTTTTAGGCTCTTCATCGTTGTTCAACCTGAATATCACTTTCAATATAAATAAAGGAGATTTTGAATAAACTGATATTAAAACACACGTGAACATATATAGTTGTGTTAAATGCTGATAGAAAAAGTTGTTAGTTAGTTTGTAACTAGTAATGGTACAACTACCATCATTTAATGTTCAGCATTCTTTTGACCCTATCCCATGCAACAATGCAAATATATGCCTTCTCTCATTGTTTCGGGATGGATTTAAAGGAAAATTATTTATTATAAATAATTAGGAATGGAAATGGATTAGCCTGATTTCACTTATATATATATAGTCAATTTGTCATATTCTAATTCTATTCGGGTCTTAAAAAATGGAAAATAAAAATATTTTTTAAAAAAATAATTAAAAAAATGAAAATGAAAGAAAAAATAATAATTTAAAAAAAAAGAAAAGGAAAATGATGAAACAAAAAGAATAAAAAAAAGGGAAAGAAAAATATTAAAACAAAAAAAAAGACAAAGAAAATGTAAAAAAAAAAGACAAAGAAAGATAGTAAAAAAAAAGGAAAGAAAAATATTAAAACAGAAAAGAAAAATATATGAAACAGAATAAAGAAAGAAAAAATAAATAAAGAAAGTAAGAAAGATTGAAATAAAATTCATAACATACTTTTTAATAGATTTTTGATCAAATCAAACTTTTAAATAAATAAATAAAAAGTTTATAACAGATAAATATGTCTAACATTATATTTTGAAATCAAGTTTGACCTGGTGTAACTAAGTCTGGGTTACCTATTTTCTCTCCTACCATAATGAGGAAATAGATAGGTGGAGTTGTTAACTTGTGAGGCATGTGAAAATGCAAATACAAATGGAGAGAATCTCGCGCGTGACACTCTTTGTTGTTTTTTTTTATCTTTGGCTATGTTGTGGGGGGTCCGGATTGCCTTGGATCCTGCAGTCACAATCCAAAGGACCAGATTTTTTTCATTTATATTTTGTTTAAATATTTAATGGTGAGGATTACATGCAATCAGTGCTGTGACAGCAGGCGATCCATGTCCATGTTGTGTGTATTTTCTTCTGCCCATTTCACTAACCCCATTGAAAAAGATACCGTGATTTGTGACACATTCAAGTAAAACGTTTTCAAATTTGCACTGTGTCGCATCATTGTGTCAGTGTCACTCACCCCAAATCCATAAACCAACCAATGAATAGGGGTATGTTTTTCGTGAACCTTGAACATGGAAATCTTGTACGTGTTGTTGGTTCTATTTCAAAGTGACAGTGACACATCTCTTGAAAATGAGGTTTGGGAACCATGGTTGCAGATGAAACACAACTCTTGACTTACTTCAGAATAAGAGGATAGCATTTGATTGAGGAACTGAATTACCTATCCTTTCTTCTACATATATGCTTTGCTTTCATTACTCATCAGGATTGGACAATATCGCCAGATTCGTCAGTAATATAAGCTATAACTACAATATATTAATTATAAGCTCTTCGATGTTAAACCTGAATACCAGTATCAGATAAAAACAAAGAAGATTAGGAATAAACTGAGATTAAAATCAACTGATACAAAATTGTACCAGTTCAATCATTGATATTGAGTTTGAATCTTCGGTATATGTACAACTGTGTTAATTAAATACTTAAAAGAAAATTTTATGTTATCTTTAATAGTCTTATTCAGTTCTAGTTCAAGTAGGATTTCTCCCATGTAAAAAAAAATACGAGATTAAAACTAAGGTTGCATTTCTTATTGAATTTGGTGTAATTGAAATTCTGTTTGCTCCGATCCATTTGTCTTAAGTTGTTATAACTTTGATCAGTTCTTTTGTTTCTCCTTTTCCATGGTCTGAAAGCTCTATGTCCTATGTAATAAAAAAGGAAAGGAAAAACAAAAACAGAAACGAATTTAACCCCTTGATCTGCAATCTGCATGCATAGGTTCATTAGACTAAAAACTTATATGTTCATTAGATTTATATCAACCATCCAAATTCTCATGTTGAAGTCGGAAACTGGAGTACAATGATCTTCATCTCAGGGGCTAAGTGCTACAGTTTGTGTATCACTTAATGTTCGACATTCTTTACAGTAACTATAAAGGTGCAATTGCAACTAGCATGTGTTGTTTAACTTAATTTTTATGCATTCTAGACATATCATTTATTTAAAATTAAAAATTTCTTCTCTAATTGTACAATATATTCTAAAAAAATCGATAAAGTTGCAAAAGTTTTGGGTATACACCTTCCAGTCCATCTTCAACGTATAGAGTTAGGCATTTGTCGAAACTAGCTCTGAAAAAGTGGTGCCATATACTTAGTGATGCGTCGGCAAGCACCAATAATTTGGCTTATTTTTGTTCAAAGAAGACACTATATCCCATGCAAATGAAAGTGGTGCTTCTCGACGTTGTATCAAACACAATATGTTGTGGGTATTTTCTTTTGAAGAAGGTCCATGTGTTTATCATGGATTTTGTTCATGGTTGGCTCCTAGCTTTATAAAGTCTCATGGTTTGCATTTACAGTGGTTTAGAGTCAAACAGGGGGGGGGGGGGGGGGGGGGGGGGGAATTGAAAGAAAAAGTCTTGGTAGATGAGGCAATCAATGGGTTCTTTGGGGGTTAGAAATTAAATAAATGACAAGTCGCCTTTTGAGTGTCGTAGGTTCCTTTTAGCTATTTTTGAGTAAGGCTAATTAGGTAAGGGGCATCAAGTTATTTAAGAGGATGCAATTTTCATGTGTAAGGCAAAAAGAAAATGTGGCAAATAGCTTGGGTTAAAGACAAAAAGGGTGATAAGGTCAGTTCATCTCACTTGGTCAAGAGCGGTGTACCAAACATTTTAAGAGGGTGACCTTAGCCATTTATGTCTTGGGGTCCTAGGTATCTTTTGTTCGAAATATGATGTGTATTGTTCTCCATCCCATGATAACCATCACATCATTTACATGGTCTTAGGAACATTTTCAATCCAAAGACATCAAGCAACTAATCAAATCAAAATTGTCGCACCTAAATGGGAGATACATGATCATAAAACTGAAGCTTTTTGGCAAGAAAAAAAGTATATTTTGTTGGCAATCATGTTTCTAGAGTTTACCAAATCCAAGCACCAAGTGCAATGAATTAATTGATGCCACAGATATAAACGTATTGTGTACAGTGAAAGGAAAGAAGTAGCAATTACCAATGGATCACTAATGCATTAAGGCTCGTTGTAACAACAAAGTTCTCCATTGAATCATGAAATAAGATCAAAGGTTATTCTAAAATTCCTATCAAGGTGGAGTCCTACTCCTGCCATCTCATAACTTGGGAGCAAATCTTGGACGATCCCACTCTGTGACAACATGGTCACGACTTATCTCCTTGAGTGAACGGCAACCACTTAGAGCCATAGTTAGTTCAAACTCATCTCGAAGCATTTGAAGTACTTTTCTCACACCAGCCTCACCATCAGCAGCCAGCGAAAACAGCACTGGTCTACCAATCTGAAATTTGAGATGAAAGGCAAAGATATAAATAGAAGGAAGGTGGGGTTAGCTAGATTATTTTATAGATCATCTGCATCTAATGAAACACTAGAAAACAATGAAATAGAAAGCATATTCCATAAGTTTCCTTGGCATTTTTGGGAAATCCATATTCTGAGGAAATTTCTTATATCAGGATCATATGCACCGTGGAACTTAGGAACTGCACCTCTATGATGCATATATGCTTTGATTCAGTATCGCACGAAAGCATTCAACAGTTTAATTAATTTGCTATGATGGTGTGATCAAACTTTCGTGTACTTACGAATACACCAGCTGCTCCAAGAGCTAGTGCTTTAAAAACATCTGTCCCTCGACGAATTCCACCATCCAGAAAAACTGGAATCCTTCCTTGTGCAGCCTTAACTACCTAGACAAGTCA
This sequence comes from Glycine latifolia, assembly GCA_013407115.1. Taxonomy (NCBI): domain Eukaryota; kingdom Viridiplantae; phylum Streptophyta; class Magnoliopsida; order Fabales; family Fabaceae; genus Glycine; species Glycine latifolia. The sequence goes on from CM023942.1 coordinate 28,433,348, forward strand.
AGCAGCCAATATTTCCAACATGTTAATGAATTGAAAAATAACATTATTCTTCAATAGGACCAAGAAATTTAAAATAAAAAGATGAAAAATGCGATGATTACAAGTAAGGAAACAGGCAAAAAAAAAAAAAAGATATTTATAATGATTCAAATATAACAGCTTTAAAGTTTTAATGCATGATTAGCTAAAAAATCAAACAAAGAATGGGCAAGACTTAAGTTCTACAATCGACAATTATAGCACTTGAAGTGGTTCATTTTTATTTCAATTAATTAAAACATTCCAGAAATGATTAGAGTCTAGTACCTCTTCCAAAGCCATAATAGTAGCAGGGACATAGTCAAGTTGGCGAGCTCCATGATTGGAAACAATGATTCCTGCAGCTCCAGCTTGTACGGCTATCCTTGCTACATTATATGCGAATGGAGTCATGATTCAGAAAACAATCTAATAAAGTGGACAAGGAAGGAATAAAGTGCATCTGTTTGATAGGCTTACTATCTTCAGCAGTAAGTACACCCTTTAATAAAATTGGCAATGAAGTGATTGTTTGGAGCCATTGGATATCCTGAAGCCAGATTTACCATAGTATTACTTTCCACATTCAGTGCAACATATTAGAAAATTGTATATGTCAAATATCTATATCACCTTCCAGTTGAATGACTGATCAAATGGTCCAGCAACATAGGAGGCAACATTAGAGTCACTAGTCTGGAATGTAATCCCAAACAGAAAATAGCAACAGTTATAACAATAAGATGACCAATAATGGATAAAGCCATCTGGTTTCAAAATTTCATACCAATAATGGAAAGTAGCTATGTAATCACCCACCTTGTCCAGTTTGCTAAGATCCAATCCTTCAAAATTCTTCAATACCAGGTGTGATGGCAATGTAAATCTGTAAAATACCCCATCAAACTATGACCAATGTAAAGTTTTATGAAAAGACTTTCCATTGAAATTTCCAAATGGTTGCCAAGTGCCAACCTGTTTTTGATGTCAGCCTCCCTACGACCGAGAATCGGAGTGTCCACAGTAAGGACAATCACCTTAAAACCAGCTCTTTCAGCTCTTCTCACAAGCTGAGCAGCCACATTTCTATCTTTAAACACCTGAGAGAAGAAAACAACAGTAACATATTAGGTATTAACACAAGATTGTTGAGAATTTTGGATAAGAGGAGATATTCATATTAGTGTTGGTAAGAACCAAGAATTGAAATGAGAAAAGAAATAAAGAACTTTACTGAATAGTGAGAAAAGAACTGAATATAGGAGAAAAAACTCTCTTCCAAGGATTTTCCCTTCACAAAAGATTTTTCCTTTCACAAAGAGTTAATGCTGAATTTACAATGAAAACAAATCTCCTCTCTCTCCTATCCTTCTTCCCTTATATCTATCTAATCAACCCCTCTAACTAACTAACTCATTAATAGTTTAATCATCCTAACTAACTTTCCCTTCTTATATCCTAACAAGTGCTTGCATAATTGAAGCCAGGAGATAACATTTTGTTATTAAAAGAAGTGTGGAGGAAATTACAGAGCAAGGAAAAGAAATTATTCGTGAAACTATTAAGATCTTTTCTAGCAAAAAACACTGGAAACAAAATGCAAGTAATACATTGCCCGGTGGCAGTATGCAGGAATGAAGCCTTAATTTGCGAAACTCATTAAAGCATTGATAAAAGTTCAACCAAAAAAAACATAAATTGACAATTCATAAAAGTGACTTCCTGTTTTATACTAAGTTGCTTGAAAATGTTATTGTATTCAAGGGGGAGACTTATATCACACATCACAGAAAAGAGAACTGTGGAAAAAAGAAATGAGGAAAAAAATACTCACATAAAGTTGAAAAAAACGAATGTCAGGACCTGTTGAAGCAACCTCCTCAACACTGGAAGTAGCCCATGAAGATAATGTCTGTGACCAAAAAACTTATTAAAACTAATCTGCTGGATAGTAAACAAGTGCAACAAATGCATGCAGTTCAGTAGGCATATAGAAATTTATATTACAGTCAAATAAATGATAAAAATACAGGGAAATAAATATAGTCTTTGTCTGGAAAAAATATAACCAAAGTGGATGACAAATATGGTGAAAGCCAAACCATGATTGTGCCAGCTGCTGATGCTGCTCGAGCAGTAGCTAATTCTCCTGAACAAAATTTGCATAATTTGTTTTAATTCAGAAGTTTTTCTCAAATGTTGTGGTAGTAAGAAATAAACTTCAATTAAAAATATACTAAGAATCAGGGAATTATGCATTAACAATATCAGCATAGTTCATGTTTAATTCTGATAATTTGTAGTTATACTAGAAATAACAACCACAATAGTCAAACGACGTCAAGATTGAAGCATTGTGCAATATTCTACTCTATAAAGCACTAAAAAATATAATAAAATATCCAGAAAAGCTCCCAAACCATTTTCTGTTTCATTTGAAAACATCAGTTTTCTTGAGATTGTATTCAATTCATTGCAAACATTTTAGAAAACAAGTTAGACAGACTTAACTTGCTGGTATTTTCTCCACAAAATGGTTATATGAAATTGACTGAGATTTTTAAGATAAATTCATTTGCTTCATATGGGATTGCAATCTTATTTAAGAAAGGATAACAGCAATTTTTGTTGAGAAGGAAATGTTATGTTGTCTCTGTAATTAAGCAAACCTCTTTTAAATCCTCCTTTTATGTTCTTGTGCTCATAGCATACTAAAGTATACAAAACCGATACCAATTTCAGCATAAACATACTCCATAAGCTTTCTTTTAAAGAGCCACAAGATGCCTTCTCATTCAATTAAATGCTAAGAAGCTACATTATGGCATTCTATACCTCATCCTATAATCATTCCACCTCAAGGTATGGGAATGCATAATTCTGTGCCTTTTGCGTTTATGACAGTGAAGTAGTTATATAAAACAATTCAGACTTGGGTTTGCAAACTTTAATCCAAACATGCACCAAATGTAATGGCAATTTCTTAATGTCACACAGACAAATGTGTATGATTACATACCTTCAGGGTGGGCCATCTTTTGCATGGCTGTTGGAGCAATCATAATAGGCATTGATATTTTGAAGCCCAATACAGTTGTAGTCAAGTCTATCTTGCTTACATCAACAAGAATACGCGGCCGGAACCTGTTTGAAGTAAACCAAATAGATATTGAGAGAAAGGCTTCAGAATAAAAAAGATGAAAATTAATTAAAGCAAGCATAAGTTTCAATCTCATAACAGAGGGAAATCCTAATGTGTCCTTAGTAATCAAAAGGTAAACTTAGATTTTGAATGAAAAGTTTCTACGGGGCTAAACAAATAAATAAAGGTCCTGGTTCCTGAGAAAAGTAGATTACAGAATCCTTGAGAATGCATTTCGGTTCTCTTTCAAAGTCCACTGATCCTCTGCCCCTGACGCATAGTAATCATAAATCATCTTTGGCAATTTTTCCATTGCAATTGCCTCATATTCGTTAACATTAGTTATCATATCCATCTTCATAAGATTTTCTTACAATTTCCGCAGGATCTGCTGAAAGTGAGTTTGAAGTATAGAAATTAATGTTAGATTTCAACTTAAAACCAATTGGTACTAAGTGAAGTTGTCCAACAGATATATAAGCTGCACCCCAAAAATTGAGGTAGACGATGTGGGACTTCCTAACAATTAAATGACATGAAATCATATCAAATGCATTCCAATGCAAAGTTGCTATGCAATATCAATAAATGCAAGTATGAATTATATATTTGAAGTTCACTGACTCATTTCAGAATACTACAAAACATGCTAGTTAGAATCCTGTCAAACCCAATTTTGGTCAACGTGACAACCAAAAGCAGAAAAAAGTAGTCTTTTGGTGCCCATCAATGGTATATCAATTAACAACCACAGAAGAGTAGTCTTTTATGAAAAAGAGTTATCATTCCATGTCAAATGAAAGATTCATCAGTCCCCACCACATGAAAGCATGATCTTCTTAAATTTTCACATCAAAACTCCACTTTCATGATTTGTTATATATGTGCACATAATTAGCGTGTTTCGTTTCATGTTTCACATGTGATTTTCCATGTTTCAGATATGATTTTCAAAAAGCTAATAGGTATAGTTTCTACATCTCAAAAGTGATTTCTCTATTCTCAACCTGTTTCCAAACATGCTAAATATCTACAAGTGATATTTTCTTCAACTGAGTAAAATTACTTACTTCATCCTATAAAGCAAGTGTTCACGTTAGAGGAAACAGATCCCAACTTATGGGGTCATTTTACTTTAAATTCACCCTTTCAAATGAAGTGAGATAGGATCAAATTCAGAAGAAACCCATGATGGAAAACAAACCAGGAGATTAAAAGTCCAAACTTTCAAATTGTTTAAACCTCTAACAGTGCCGCAAACAGGTAATTGCAATGATTAAGTACAAATATGAAAGGAACCATAAACTAAGACTACAAAACAAAGTTAATCATGTTCATAATCAATTAGTAATAATAAGAATTTATGATGAAATATGTTATACACAACTGCAAATAACACGGAATTAAAATCAGGTACTAAGGGAGAACCTTTGGCTTGGGGTGCCAAGGTGAGGAATACGAGATGAAGCTAAAAAGGAACAAGAAAAAGTGTTGAGAAAAGTGAAAGAGTCACAAGGCATATAACAGATCCAAAGAAACACAAGGAAAATAATAATAAAGAAATTGCATAGTGACAAAATGATAAGTATTCTTTTTTGGATTTAAAGGGGTGGCTTAAGCCAATTACAATGAAACTCTATGTTGGGATCTGATCCCTACAAAATCACAGGAGGCTCATGGAATCTAATCCCAAAGGTAAGCTATGACCCTGTGAAGCCATCCAATCTACCACCGAGTTCCCTTCTCTGAATACAAATTTTAACTCTCCGGAGAATAGATGCATAGTGATGAGTAGATTTTCAAGTCTTCCTTAACCAGTTCAACATAGCTTTTTAATACCTCTATGCTCTGCCATGCCAATTCAAGAGTATATAGCACTGAATTTTGCCATCAAAACACTTGAATCCTCCACACGCTTCATCCTTATCCATCTATTACAAAGAAATCCCAATGTCTTTTTGAGTTCAACAAAACATTCCAGATAGATTTTGCAAAGGAACAGTCCCTTAACAGATGTAGCTGTCTCCTTCTCAGCAGCACATATATTACATGATTGCCCTTTTCTCGTAAGTTTGTTTTTAAACAGCCACGCAATGCAACAGAGACCAGATGAAAACATTGATCCTTTCCATCTCCAAAGATAATTAATACCAATTTGAACATTTGTCCCTGAAAGAAGCCAGGCCTGATTTCAAAAGGAAACTGACTTTGCATTCCCAATTATCCATTGGGTCCGTCTTTATAATAGCATCATCCCAACACAGTTCAAATGCTTCTCCAAATTGCCTACGCATTATGCCTTTTGCTGAGACTGGGAATAATGTTGCTTCCACATCCACAATGTCATGGTACTCATATATAGAAGGATGACATGGGGAAGATCTCATGACACTATTGGTTTTTTCACATATTTGGCTTCGTGAGTGTTTGTTTTCTTGTTGCGTTCAACTGAAGCTAAATATTTTAGCTATTTGATTTCACATTTCGTATGTGACTTTTCACGTTTTGGACGTGATCTTCAGAAGATAATACTATAGCCTCAACATCTCAAACATGATTTATCTTTTCTCAGCATGTTTCCAAACACTAGTAGGGTACATAGCATGGGTTCACTTTTTTTTTTTTTTTTTGTCATGAGTCAAATATATCTATCAATTCATTTGGGTAAGAGACTAATCAAAATTTGATTTTGAATTATTAGTTTTTTTTAAAATAGTAGTTATGTTCTTTGTTTCAAAGGATAACACACAAGCTATCAATTTTATCTATTTCTTTATTTATGCGTGAATTATATATGTTTGCAACAACATGGACAACATTTTCTCAATTCCAATTGACTAGGCATACTGCGTGATTCTTTTTAGGGATATATCTAGAAATAACCGTTGATCTTACTTGTTGTAATAACTGTCACTATTAATCCAAGAAAATTTTATACACGAAAAATCAAACTCGATTCTATAATTAAATAAATCGTTTTCACATACAATGAGACCTTACACTTTGAATTTTATATCTGATTTAAGATTATTTGTGTATATAATTAAAAAGGAGTATTAACATTATTATACATGTTTTGAAATAATTTTTAGCTTAACATAATTGTCCTAAGTATTCAAAAAACTGAATAGTATTAATATAAAAGGTTGATAATGTTAGTGGTAAAAAAATCAAAAGATAAATAATTTTCAAGATAAGATAATGTTCGAGATAAATATTATTTTATTCTTTTTCTCCATTTCATAATAACCATCACATCTTTTACATGGTCTTAAGAGCATTTTCCAACCAAAAAAATCAAGTAACTAATCAAATCAGAGTTACATAATCATGAAACATAAGTTTTTGCCAAGAAAAAAGTACATTTTATTGAAAATCATGTTTCTAGAATTTACCAAATCCTAGCTAGCACCAAGTGCAATGAAATGAGTTCAGGTAGAAACTTATATAGTGAAAATAAAGAAGTACAAATTATTAATGGATGACTAATGCAAGGCTCATTGTAACAACAAAGTTTTCCATTGAAGCATGAAATAAGATAAAAGGTTATTCTACAATCCCTATCTTAGAATATAGCTTAACAAGGTGACATCCTGCCATGTCATAACTTGGGAGCAAATCTTGAGCGATTCCATTCTGTGACAACATGGTCACGAGTTATCTCCTTGAGTGAACGGCAACCACTTAGTGCCATAGTTACTTCTAACTCAGCAACAAGCATTTGAAGTACTTTTCTTACACCAGCCTCGCCATCAGCAGCCAATGAAAACACCACAGGTCTACCAATCTAAAATTTGAGATGAAAGACAAAGGTATAAATAGCTGGAATGTGGGGTCTGCCTCTAATGAAACATTAGTAAAACAATGAAATAGCAAATCATAATCCATAAATTTCCTTGGCATTTTTGACAAATCCATATTCTGAGGAAATTTCTAAGGTTAGGATCATATGCACTGTGGAACTTAGGAACTACACCTCTATGATGAATATATGCTTCAGTGATGCAAGAAAGCATACATATAATGTAGTTAAGCATTCGACAGTTTAATTTGCTATGATGATGTGATCAAACTTTCGTGTACTTACGAATACACCAGCTGCTCCAAGAGCTAGTGCTTTAAAAACATCTGTCCCTCGGCGAATTCCACCATCCAGAAAAACTGGAATTCTTCCTTGTGCAGCTTTAACAACCTATTCAACTCAAGCAATCGATATTTCCATTATGTTAAATGGATTGAAATTTGGAAGATGACATTATTCAATAGGACCAAAAATTTAAAAGAAAACGAAAATACAACCATTACTAGTAAGGAAACAGGCAATAATTTTTTATTTATTTTTGCAATGATTATAACAGCTTTGAAGTTTTAATGCATAATGCATGATCAACTAAAATCAAGCAAAGAATGGGCAAGACTTTAGTTCCATTACCAAGAATGAGAGCACTAGAAGTGGTTCATTTCTATTCCAATTAATTAAAACATTCCAGAAATGATTAGGATATAGCACCTCTTCCAAAGCCATAATAGTAGCAGGGACATAGTCAAGTTGCCGAGCTCCTTGATTGGAAACAATGATCCCGGCAGCTCCAGCTTGTATGGCTATCCTTGCTACATTATTTGCATAGTATATGGTATTGGATTCGTGATTGAGAAAACAATCTTAATAAAGATAAAATGGACAGGGAAGCAACAAAGTATATCTGTTTGATAGGCTTACTATCTTCAGCAGTAAGTACACCCTTTAATAAAATTGGCAATGAAGTTATTGTTTGGAGCCATTTTATATCCTGAAACAAGATTTACCATAGGATTACTTCCACATTCAGTGTCACAGATTAGAAAATTGTATGTGTGAAATATCTATATCACCTTCCAGTTGAGTGACCGATCAAATAGTCCAGCAACATAAGTGGTAACAACAGAGTCACGAGTCTGGAATGTAATCCCAAACAGAAAATAACAACAGTAACAACAATAAAGTGACCAATAATGGAAAAAAACCCATCTGATTTCAAAATTTCATGCCAATAATGGAATATAGCGATGTAATCACAAACCTTGTCCATCTTTCCAAGATCCAATCCTTCAAAATTCTTAAATACCATGTTTGGTGGCAATGTAAATCTGAAAAATACCCAACGAAGCATGCCAGTAGTATATATATCTTAAAGTAGAAGAGTTATTAATTCAATCGTGATGAACCATGTAAAGTTATGTGGAAAGGCTATTCCGATTGAAATTTCCAAATGGTTGCCAACCTGTTTTTGATGTCAGCCTCCCTACGACCAAGAACTGGAGTGTCCACAGTAAGGGCAATTGCCTTGAAACCTGCTCTTTCAGCTCTTCTCACAAGCTGAGCAACCACATTTTTGTCTTTCAACACCTGAGAGAAGAAAAAAGACACAGTAACATATTAGGTATTAAACAGAAGATTGTTGACAGTTTTAGATAAGGGGAGATATTCATAGTAGTTCTTGCATAAGTGAAGCAAGGAGAATAATATTTTGTTATTAAGAGGAAGTGTGGAAGGAAAAGAAATGGTGTGTGAAACTAACATCTTTTCTGGCAAAATTCGCTGGAAATAAAATGCAAATAATACATTGCCCTGTGGCAATTTGCAGGAATCAAGCCATTATTTGCGAAACTCATTAAAACATTGGTAAAAGTGCAACCAAAAAAATTATATTGACAATTCATAAAAGTGATTTCCTGTTTTATTCTAGGTTAATTGCAAATGTTTCATTATCAAGAAAATGTTCTTGTACTCAATGGTGAGACTTTTAACACACATCAAATCTTAGATAGTTTCAGAGAAAGTTTAGAGAAGAATATTGAAAAGTGAAAACTGATTGATTTTATTCCCCAATTGTAACTGTACAACTGAAAGGTATTTATACAAGGTTAGTTACAACTACCTCTAAGCTTAAGACAACTGTTAGTGACAGTGACAGCTTTCAAGCTCTCACTCCCTCACTAACTAATACCAAAGAGATGCAGTAATAGACTGCTCTCAATATAATATTCACACAAGAAAAGAGAATGATGGAAGAAGAAATGAGAGTAATATCCTTACATGGAGCTGAAAAAATCGAATGCCAGGACCAGTTGAAGCAACCTCCTCAACACTGGAAGTAGCCCATGCAGACAGTGTCTGACAAAAAAAATATAAAAATTAATCTGGTGGAAAGTAAATAAGTAAAACAAAATGCATGCAAGTTGGTAGACCTATAGCATTTCATATTAATGTCAATTGTCAAATAAATAATAAAACTACAGGGAAATATAGTATTTGTCTAGAAATAAAACCAACGTTGATGACAAATATGGTGAAAACCAAACCATGATTGTGCCAGCTGCTGATGCAGCTCTAGTCGTAGCCAATTCTCCTGCACAAAAGTTGCATAATTTGTTTTAATTTTGAACTTTTTCACAACTTTAGTAAGAAATAAACTTCAAATAAAAGTATATTAAGAATCAGGGACTTCTGCATTAACAAAATCTTCAAAATTAATGTTTAATTCTGATGAATTTTATAATTAGTTGTATATACTAGAAATAACAACTACAATAGTCAAATGACGTCAGGGCTGGAGTATTCTTCTATATAAAACACTAATAAATAAAACAGTTTCCAGAAGCTCCTAAACCTTTTTTGTTCATTGAAAACACTAGTTTTACTGAGATTGTCTTCAATTCATTGCAAACATTTTTGAAAACAATTTAGACGGTTATTCTTTCTCGATAAATTCCTTTGTTCATATGGATTGTAAAATTGTAATCCTATTTAAGAAAGGATAATAGCAGTTTTTGTTGAGAAGGGAATGTTCTGCTGTCTTTGTAATTAAGCAAAACCTCTTTTGAATCCTCTCTTCTAAGTTCTTGTGCATATAGTACTCTAAAGCTCACAGGACCTTTACCGGTTTCAACATAAACATACTCTGTAAACTTCCTGTCGAATAGTCACAGATACCTCCTCATTCAATTAAATGCATGTAAGCTACATATTATGGCACTCTATACCTCATCCTATAATAATTTCACCTCAAGGTATTGCAATGTGTAATTCTGTGCTTTTTAGCTTTATGAAAATTAAAAAGCTTTATGAGAGTGCTGATGTTTTATAGTGTTCTGAAATGAGTTCGTGCTTTAGATATATTCATAATTGCATATATAACACAACAACAAAATACTGGATGTAATGACAATATCTTAATGTGGCACAGACCAAAAAATCGGATGACATACCTTCAGGGTGAGCCATCTTTTGCATGGCTGTTGGAGCAATCATGATAGGCATTGATATTTTGAAGCCCAATACAGTTGTAGTCAAGTCTATCTTGCTTACATCAACAAGAATGCGCGGCCGGAACCTGTTTGAAGTAAACCAAATAGATGTTGTGAGAAGGACATTAGAATATAAAACCACCAGATTATCATTATTTCACAAATTTTATCACTCAAATTTTTTTCTTTCCACGCATTATACTAATCCATTCAATGTGAAACGAAGTACTGACGTGTCCCTAAAACCGACATCATTTTGCTACCAATTTTTTTGAAACGACATTGTTTTGATACCAACATAATGGTAAATGAGCAAAAATTGAAAAACATAATAGTAAAATGCTCAGAACAAAAGCTTGGATGGTACAATGCGCAAAAAATAAAAAAAAAATGATAATAAAATGCACGAAAGAAACTTAGGTGGTAATTTTTACAAAATCACGATAGTTGAGTGGTAAAATGTGCAATTAAGTTCAATTAATTAAAAGAAGCATGAGTGCAATGTCATTAAAGAGGGACCAGAACAGATAAATGGGGCCCTAGTTCCTAAGAAAAGTATATTACAGAATCCTTGAGAATGCATTTCGATTTTCTTTCAAAGTCCACTGATCCTCTGCCCCTGATGCATAGTAGTCATAAACCATCTTTGGCAATTTTTCCTTTGCAATTGCCTCATACTCTGTAACATTAGTTATCATCTCCATCTTCATAAGATTTACTTACAATGTCCGCAGGATCTTCTGAAATTGAGTTTGAAGCATAGTGTGATTAAATAACATGAAATTATATCAAATGCATTCCAATGCAAAGATGCTATGCAATATCAATAAATACAAGCATGAATATATCTGAAGTTCACTGATTCATTTTAGAACTCTATAAAACATGCTGGTTAGAATCCTGTCAAAACACAATCTTGAATCATTTAGTATGATACAAATTTATGATAAAACATGTTACACACGACTGCAAGTTACATGAAATTAAAATCAGATACTAAGTTGAAAGAGAAAACATTTGACTTGGGCTGCCGAGGTGAGGAATACGTTGATGCTAAAAACGAACCAGAAAAAGTGTCGTGAAGAGTGAAAGAATCACAAGGCATATCAATGAGCGAAAGGAACACAAAAGGGAAATAATAAAGAAATTGGATGGTGACAAAATGATGAGCATACTTTTTTTTGTTTAAAGGGGTGGCCTAAGTCATCTACAACGAAACTCTACGCGGGAATCTGATCCCTACAAAATCATAGGAGGCTCCTAAAAGGCTTCTCTGCCATGGCAATCCAAGAGCAGACAATATAGCACTGAGTTCTGCCATCAAAACAGTGCAAGCTCCCAGATTTTTAAAGAAACCTTGTGCATCTTTAGAAACCCCTCTACACGCTGCACTAAGTATCACTTGCCACTCTGGAATCACATGCTTCTCAGTAGTCATGTTCTTCCTTATCAATCTATTAAGGTCTGTTACAAAGGAATCCCTATGTCTTTGTGAGTACAACAAAACATTCCAGATAGACTTCGCAACGGAACAGTCCATTAACATCATCCCAAACAGTTCAAATGCTTCTCCAACTGGGAAATAATGTCATTCCACAATGGTACTTTGCTCTTATCAAACTAAACCATGCTTGATAAGGTTGACACATGGTTTCGTGATGGATTTGAAAGGAGAAAAGAAATTATAGATTAGATAATGAGGAAAGAGATCAGTGGAGTGTTAACTGGTGAGGCATGTGAAAATAAAAAATCTCTTCTCATTTTTTTTATCGACAAATGTTAATTGTTAGTTTGTTAATTTTTGTTAGCATAAAAGATCGAACCCGCAACCTTTCCTTCCTTCTTAACCACCCAACCAACCTTATATTTCCTAATCTCTTTTTCAAGTGACTTGAAGATGAACAAATGGATGATGGATGAAAATTTTTGTAGGGGCTTCATGTAGTTGGTTACTTTATATTTAGGGTACTTAATCAAAATGTGTTATTTTTCGAGACTAAATACCAAAATGAGTAGTTTTGCAAACTATTTTTTAGAGTGAGTGATTCAAATCAGGTAAGATTTGATTTTGGTACTATCAGTCAACTCCTCTCCACCTAGGTGACATTCTGAGTGGCTTCACCCAAGTGACACTAAACTGGGAGGTTTTACCCGTTTGACTTGGTGGTGCCACCTTACATGGCTTTATACATGTGATGTTAGACTAGATAACTTCACCTAGTTCTATTAAATTTTATTATAAATAAATTTTTATCAATTTTTTAAAACTATTTATCTCTTACAAAACTAAAAAATGGAAACAATGATTTTTTTTAATAAGATTGTCATATATAAAACTATTTTTTTTCTACAAACTAACATGATAAATAACTATATTTTTGTATAACCTAATTTTTTTCTAAAAAAACTAAACAACTCACAACATTAGATTTGTATAGCAATATACTCTTTTCTACATAAAACTATTATATATATATATATATATATATATATATATATATATATTAAATTTTACTATACTATTTTGTATTAAACTATTAAATAAAATTATTTTCTTATGACGTACGCAGGATATGCTGAAAGTGAGTTTCAAGTATAGTTATTAAGTAACATGAAATCATATCAAATGCTTTCCAATGCAAAGATGCTATGCAATGCCAGTAATGGATATTTCTGAAGTTCACTGACTCATTTCAGAACACTAAAACATGCTGGTTAGAATCCTTTCAAAATACAATCTTGGTCAACGTGACAACTAAAAGCTGAAAAACAAGTCTTTTTGTGTCCCTCAATGGTATTTCATTTAACAACAATAGAAGAGTTGTCTTTTTTGAAAAAGAGTTATCATTCCATGTCAAATGAAAGATTCATCAGTCCCCACCTATTGAAATAAGGATTTTCTTAAATTTTCCCATCAAAACTCCACTTTCATGATTTGTTATGTATGTACACATAATTAGCATGTTTGTTTCATGATTCGGAAGTGATTTTTCGAAACTAATAGTTATAGCTTCTACATCTGAAATGTGATTCCTCTATTCTCAACTTGTTTCCAAACATGCTAAATATCTACCAGTGATATTTTCATCAAGTAAAATTACTTACTTTATCCTATAAAGAAAGTGTTGACTTTAGAGGAAACAGATCCCAACTTATGGATCATTTTACTTGTGATATTGATGAGCAATTCCTCTAACAGGATCAGTTCAATGTACCCTTTCAAATTAAGTGAGCTAGGATCAGATTTAGAAGAAAACCCATGATGGGAAACAATCCAGCAGATTGAAAATCCAAACTGTGAAAACTTCAAACAGTACCCAAAACAGTCAATTGCAATCATTAAGTACCAAAATGAAAGGAAACGTAAATTAAGACTACAAATCAAAGTTAATCATGTTCATGATCAACTAGTAACAATAAAAATTTATGATCAAATACTTCAAGTAACATGGAATTAAAATCAGGTACTAAGTTGAAAGGGGTAACCTTTGGCTTGGACTACCAAGCAGCCAAGGTAAGGAATACGATAAAACTCAGAAGGAACAAGAAAAAGTGTGGAGAAAAGTGAGAGAGTCACAAGGCATGTAACACGGTAACAGAGCCAAAGAAACATGTGCAAGAGGAAATCATAAAGAAATTGCATAGTGACAAAATGATGAGTATACTTTTTTTTAAGCTTAATTGCATTTTTTACCCCAACAAAAAAAGAACGAGATTAAAACTGAGGTTGTGTTCCTTTGTGAATTAGGTGTATTCGAAATTCTGATTGCTCCATTTGTTTTAAGTTATAATTTTACTCCCTTCTTTGTCTCTCCTTTTCCTTGGTCAGAAGGGTTTATGTCCAATGTAATAAAAAACAAAAACAGAAACGAATTTTTAACCCCTTGATCTGCAATCTGCATAACTTCATTTGGTTGAAAAAACTTACGTCCATCAGATTTAGATCAACCATCCAATGTATCGTATTAAAGTCTGAAACTAGAGTGCAATGATTATCATCTCATGGGCAAAGTACTACAGTTTATATCATTTGATGTTCAGCATTCTTTACAGTAACTATAATGGTGCAACTACCATGTTATTTGCTGTTTAAGTTAATTTTTATAGATGGATGATGGATCGATATCACGGTTCTCAAAGAAGGATTACACGTGGAAGATCTCGTGACCACACTTGTTTTTTTCATATCTTTGGCTTTGTATGTCCGTGTTGGTTTTCTGTGGCATGCGTCAAAGGTTAAAAGATGGCAGAGTGAAATTAAGATGAAAGAGGGGAAAAGTTATAAAAAAAACAGTGAGACTCACAATATGACTTTCATTGCTCAAATGAGATAAAAAAAATGGTGAAATGACACAATTTTAAAAAAACTGAGTCTCCTCCATTGTTATGTCTCCCTCTTTTTTATCTCTCCCTTTAATAATGATAATAAATCAAATGATCTCAAAAAATTAATTTTCACTCTATTTCTCTAAAACCAAACAACCCTTATTTCCATCCTAGTTAACACCTACTTTTCTTCTTTTCTTATTTTCTTCTTTTCTTTTCTTACATATTCACTCCCACTCCTTCTCCTTCCTCAAAAATGATAGAGTGGGGTACCAAACATTTAAAGGCACCCTACACTATTGGATGAACTTGGCCCAAAGTGTCCTGTGGTCCTAGGCATCCTTTGATTCAAATGTGATGTGTTTTGCTCTCCATTCCATGATAACCATACATCAAATGAGATGGTCTTAGGAGCATTTTCCATCCAAAGACATATCAAGCAACTTATCAAATCGAATTTGTGTACCTAAATGGGAGATAAGAAAAAAAGTACATTTTATTGGCAATCACGTTTCTAGAGTTTACCAAATCCTAGCACCAAATGCAACAAAATGAGTCTAGGTAGAAACTTATTCTGTACAGCGAATAAAGAAGTAGCAATTATTAATGGATGACTAATGCCTAACTCACTGTAACAATAAAGTTTTCTACAGGAGCATGAAATAAGAACAAAGATTATTCTAAAATTTCTATTTAGAATATAGAAGAACAAGGTGGAGTCGTGCCATCTTATAACTTGGGAGAAAATCTTGGGAGATCCCACTCTGTGACAACATGGTCACGAGTTATCTCCTTGAGCGAACGGCAACCACTTAGTGCCATTGTTAGTTCAAATTCATCACGAAGCATTTGAAGTACTTTTCTCACACCAGTTTCACCATCAGCAGCCAATGAGAACACCACAGGTCTACCAATCTGAAATTTGAGATGAAAGGCAAAGATATAAATAGTAGGAATATGGGGCTAGCTAGATTATTATAGATCACCTTCCTACAATGAAAAACTAGTAAACCAATGAAATAGAAGAACATATTGCCTTGCCATATTCCAAAAGGCAAACAAATGCACATATACTGAAGTTAAGCATTCAATAGTTTAATTTGCTATGATGGTGATCAAACTTTCATGTACTTACGAATACACCGGCTGCTCCAAGAGCTAGTGCTTTGAAAACATCTGTCCCTCGGCGAATTCCACCATCCAGAAAAACTGGAATTTTTCCTTGTGCAGCTTTAACTACCTATTCAAGTCAGACAACCATTATTTCCAATATGTTTCATGAATTGAAAGAGGACACTATTCAATAAGACCCAAAAAATTAAAAAGAAGATGAAAATGCAATGATTATGAGTAAGGAAGCAGGCAATGAAAAAGAATTTTGCAATGATTCAAATATAACAGCTTTAAAGTTTTAATGCATAAAGCATTATGAAATTAAAATCAAATAAAGAATGAGCAAGACTTTAGTTCCACTAGCAAGAATGATAGCATGTGGTTCGTTTCTATTTCAATTACTATAAAATTTCCAGAAATGGTTAGGATCTAGTACCTCTTCCAAAGCCATAATAGTTGCAGGTACATAGTCAAGTTGACGAGCTCCGTGATTGGAAACAATGATTCCGGCAGCTCCAGCTTGTATGGCTATCCTTGCTACATTATTAGATATGGGATAAGATAGGATTGAGAAAACAATTCTAAATAGATAAATGGACAGGGAAGAAACAAAGTGCATCTGTTTGATAGACTTACTATCTTCAGCAGTAAGTACACCCTTAACTAAAATTGGCAATGAAGTGATTGATTGAAGCCATTTGATATCCTGAAACAAGATTTTCTATATTATTACTTCCACATTCAGTGTCGCAGATTAGGAAATTGTATGTGTGAAAGATCTATATCACCTTCCAGTTGAGTGACCGATCAATTTGTCCAGCAACATAAGAGGCAAGACCAGAGTCACTAGTCTGCAATGTAATCCCAAACAGCAAATAGTAACAGTAACAACAATAATTTGACCAATAATGAAAAAACCTAGTTATTTCAAAATTTCAAACCAAATAATGGAAAATAGCAATGCAATCACACACCTTGTCCAGTTTTCCAAGATCCAATCCTTCAAAATTCTTCAAAACCAGGTTTGGTGGCAATGTAAATCTGTAAAATACCCCGTCAAACTAGCCAGTAGTAAATATCTTAAAGTAGGAGATTTATCAATTCAACCATTATAAACCATGTAATGTTTCGTGGAAAGGCTGTTCCAATTGAAATTTCCAAATGGTTGCCAACCTGTTTTTGATGTCAGCCTCCCTACGACCAAGAATTGGAGTGTCCACAGTAAGGGCAATTGCCTTGAAACCAGCTCTTTCAGCTCTCCTCACAAGCTGAGCAACCACATTTCTGTCTTTAAACACCTGAGAGAAGAAGATAACAGTAACATATTAGGTATTAAGACAAGATTGTTGAGGATTTTAGATGAGAGGAGATATTAATATTAGCTCTTGCATAACTGAGGAAAAAATACCCACGTAAAGTTGAAAAAAAACGAATGTCAGGACCTGTTGAAGCAACCTCCTCAACACTGGAAGTAGCCCATGAGGATAGTGTCTGTGATAAAAAAATTATAAAATCTAATCTGCTGGAAAGTGAATAAGTACAACAAATGCATGTAGTTCAGTAGGCATATAAAATTTCATATTACAGTCAAATAAATAATAAAACTACAAGGAAAGAAATATAGTTTTCAGCTCGAAATAAAACCAAAGGGCATGACAAATATAGTGAAAGTCAAACCATGATTGTGCCAGCTGCTGATGCTGCTCTAGCAGTAGCTAATTCTCCTGCATAAAAGTTGCATAATTTGTTTCAATTAAGAAGCTTTTCTCAATTGTTGTTGTAGTAAGAAATAAACTACTATTAAAAATATATTAGGAATCAGGGACTTATGCATTAACAAAATCAGCAGAGTTTATGTTTAATTCAGATTAATTTTATACTTTGTATTTATACAAAAAATAACCACCACAATAGTTAAAAGATGTCAAGGTTGGAGCATTCTGCAATATTCTGCTGTATAAAACATACTCATTGTAATTTGCAAACATTTTGCAAAACAAGTTAGACAATCTTAACATGCTGGAATTTTCTCCACAAAATAGTTAAATGAAATTGACTGAGATTTTTAAGATAAATTCATTTGCTTCATATGGGATTTTAATCTTATTTAAGAAAGGATAATAGCAGTTTTGTTTAGAAGGGAATGTTCTGTTGTCTTCATAATTTAGCAAACCTCTTTTAAATTTCCTTTAATGTTCTTGTGCTTAGCACACTAAGTATACAGAACCTATAATGGTTTCAGCATAAACATACTCCATAAACTTTCTTTCAAAGAGCCACAAGATACCTTCTCATTCAATTAAATGCTAAGAAGCTACATTTTATGTCATTCTATACCTAATCCTATAATCATTCCACCTCAAGGTATGGAAATGCTTAACTCAGTGCTTTTTGGCTTTTGCCATATGAGAGTGAAAGTAGTTATACTTGTATATAACAACAAGAACAACAACAAGAAAAGACTGAAGTTATGTTTATTTTTCGGTTGGGAGGCTTTTAAAGTCCGCTCAAAAAGAAAAACAGAAAAAACTTTGTTTGATTTGCAGTTGGATTCAATTGGAAACTGAAACTCAGTTTGAAAAAGAAGTAAAGAAAAAGTTGCTTTTGCATACTCAATTTACAAAACTAAAGTCCATTCACTTGAGTTTGTAAACTTTAATCCAAACATGCACCAAATGTAATGACAATATCTTAATGTGGCACTGACCAAAAAATCTGATGACATACCTTCAGGGTGAGCCATCTTTTGCATGGCTGTTGGAGCAATCATGATAGGCATTGATATTTTGAAGCCCAATACAATTGTAGTCAAGTCTATCTTGCTTACATCAACAAGAATACGCGGCCGGAACCTGTTTGAAGTAAACCAGATAGATGTTGTGAGAAGGACATTAGAACAAAAAAGATGAAAATTAATTAAAGGAAGCACAAGTTGCAATCTCATAAAAACAGGGATTCAGGGAATCCTAATGTGTCCTTAGCAAATCAAAGGAAAGGTTTTTTGAATGAAAAGTTTCTAGAGGGATAGAACAGATAAATGGAGGTCCTAGTTCCTGAGAAAAGTAGATTACAGAATCCTTGAGAATGCATTTCGGTTCTCTTTCAAAGTCCACTGATCCTCTGCCCCTGATGCATAGTAGTCATAAACCATCTTTGGCAATTTTTCCTTTGCAATTGCCTCATACTCGGTAACATTAGTTATCATCTCCATCTTCATAAGATTTACCTACAATGTCCTCAGGATCTGCGGAAATTGAGTTTGAAATATAGTGTGATTAAATAACATGAAATTATATCAAATGCATACCAATGCAAAGATGCTATGCAATATCAATGAATGCAAGCATGAATATATCTTAAGTTCACAGACTGATTTCAGAATACTACAAAACATGCTAGTTAGAATCCTGTCAACTTGACAATTAATAGTCTTTTATATCTGAAAAGCAGTTACCATTCCATGTCAAATGAAAGATTCAGCAATCCCACCACATGAAAGCAAGATCGTCTGAAATATTCTTATCAAAACTTCACTTTCATGATTTGTTATGTATGTACACATAATATTGACAGGTGGGTTTTTCATCAGCAAGTAAAATTACTTACTTTATCCTACAAAGCAAATGTTGACTTTAGAGGAAAAATATCCCAAGCTATGGGATCATTTTACTTTATGCAATATTGATGAGCAATTCCACAAACAGGACCAGGTCTAATTTACCCCACTCAAATTCTGTCTAGTGAGCAAGGACCAGATTCTGAAGACACCCATGATGGAAACAAAACCCGGAGATTAAAGATTCAAACTTTCAAAATGTTTAAACCTTAAACAGTACC
The DNA here is from genome assembly GCA_013407115.1 of Glycine latifolia. NCBI lineage: Eukaryota > Viridiplantae > Streptophyta > Magnoliopsida > Fabales > Fabaceae > Glycine > Glycine latifolia. The sequence goes on from CM023942.1 coordinate 28,453,071, forward strand.
CAAAACGACGAATTGCAATCTTTGAGTATGAAAATGAAAGGAGCCGTAAATTAAGACTACAAAACAAAGTTAATCATGTTCCTAATCAATTAGTATAGCAAAATAATTATGATCAAATATGTAATACACGACAGCAAACAATTTGGAACGAAAACCAGGTAAAGTTGAAAGGGAACCTTTGGCTTAGGCCTCCGAGGTGGGTGGAATACGATGAAGCAAAATGGAACAAGAAAAGGTGGCGAGAAAAGTAAAAAAAGTCACGGGGTACTATATAACAGAGCCAAATAAAAAGAAAAGGGAAATAATAAAGAAATTGCATAGTGACAAAATCATGAGTATATTATCAGAATCGTCATAAAATGAATTAAAGTATCAAAAGAGTGGGACAAACACTTGTGAATTTGTTGTCGAAGTAAGTGAGGAGTGAGAACGAGACAAAACTGTTGACCATGGCCCGCCGCAATTTTGGCTGTTTCATGGGTTAATGGTTTTACGTTCCTACGTATAACGTATGTTGCCAGCAACTTTTTGGCCAAGTACCATGTATGTATGTAGGTTACTTGATTGTTCTTCTAAATAATGATAATACATTATACTTCCTCGAAGCTTAGTTATAAATATAACAAAACAAAAAAGTTTGATAAATCTAAATACAAGTAAATTTTAACTATTGGTTGAGATTCTTTTAAAAAAAAACTATTGGTTAGGGATTTGTGATTTGATTTTTAATTTTTAATTTATTTTTATATCAAAGTTTATAATTTTAAATATGATCAGTAGAATTAATGATGTTAACTCCCTTTCCCAATTAACGCAAAAAATAATTAACTTTACTTGTATTTGAGTGGAGTAAGCAGTTTTTATTTATTATGGGGTGAAACACACTTGTGCATCTAACCAAACCTTTAAAAATGTTAAATTTTATTTTTTAAAACAGATTTTAGTTTTTAATAAATCTTGGGCCCATTCTTTTAAGAAAATATTTAGGATATGTTTAGCCTAATTAATTTTGACTTAAAAGCTACTTATAAATTAAAATTAAAAATAAGAGCTTAAAAAATAGAAGTTGTTTACTATTTTTTAAAGCTTAAAAGCTCCTTTTAAATAAAAAGTTGTTTAGTAAAAAAAACTTAAATATTGTAATTTTTAAGAACTAGTTATCTCATCTAATGAAAAAGTATAAATTAAAAATATATATTTTAAAAAAGTATTATGTAAAATTAATTTAATTTGGCCAAGTTAAAATTACTTTCATCTAAATGTAGTTAAATAAACTTTTGGTCAAAACTAAATTAATTTTTTTTCTAATGAGATGGAGTTATAAATACCCTAGTCAAGGCTAAGATGAAATTCTTCCAGCAAAGCCAAGTTGAAGATGTGATCACAGTGGAGTTAAAAACATTTCAATGGGTTGCCCAGTCTTAAGCGCTTGCCCAACCTTTGCTATAAATTGGTCATGACCATTGTATTCTATACTCTTATATCTTATGATTGCATTTTGCATCTGCATTTCAGAATTTAAATTTGTATTTCAGAACGAACTTTTCATAATACAAAAGGTGCAAGACGATAACCAAAGTGTAGGAAATAAATGCAATTCATTATGGAGAATAAGGCCTTTTAAGTTGGACTTTGACAACTAAAGGCATGTTTGGTTTACCGTTACAAACACATATTTGTAGCAACATAACTTTTGTAAAAAATATTTACTCTTAAAAAAAAAAAATAGTAGACAACTAGACGTGTTTGAGTTCAGTTTTTTGAGGTGCGCTTGAATGGACGAAAGAGCATGTTCATAAATCATCAGCATTTGGCAGCAGTCCAACGTTGTGCTAAACTAGTGACAGAGAAGAGAATATCTGTATGTATGTATGTAAAGAGATTGAACGAGTATGTTTTGTGACAGTACTATTTGCACCCTCATCCACCGCTCCAAAACCCTCCCTCACCTCCTCCAACTCCACGCCCTCTTCCTCAAAACCTCCCTCGACCACCACCCTTTCTTCATCTCCCAGTTCCTCTTACAATCCTCCACCATCTCTCTCCCTTTCACCGCCTCCTTCTTCCACTCCCTCCCCACCCTGCCACCCCTCTTCGCCTGGAACACCCTCATCAGAGCCTTCGCCGCCACCCCAGCACCCTTCCACTCCCTCACCCTCTTCCGTCTCCTCCAAACCTCTCCCCTCAACCCCGACAACTTCACCTACCCTTTCGCCCTCAAGGCCTGCGCTCGCTCTTCCTCCCTTCCCCTCGGTGGGACCCTCCATTCTCTCACCCTCAAGACCGGTTTCCGCTCCCACCGCCATGTGGGTAATGCCCTTTTGAACATGTATGCTGAATGCCACGCTGTTATGTCCGCGCGCAAGGTGTTCGATGAAATGACTGATAGAGATGTTGTCTCCTGGAGCTCCATGATTGCTGCCTACGTCGCTAGCAACTCTCCCTTGGATGCTTTTTACGTGTTTCGTGAAATGGGAATGGAGAATGAACAGCCGAACTCAGTCACGTTGGTGAGCTTGCTATCTGCTTGTACTAAAACGCTCAATCTCAGGGTCGGCGAGTCCATTCATTCGTACGTTACAAGCAATGGCATAGAAATGGATGTTGCGTTGGGAACAGCCTTGTTTGAGATGTATGCTAAATGTGGGGAGATTGATAAGGCTCTTTTGGTTTTCAATTCAATGGGTGACAAGAACTTGCAGTCGTGCACTATCATGATCTCGGCTCTCGCGGATCACGGGCGAGAAAAGGATGTTATTTCTTTGTTTACCCAGATGGAGGACAGGGGGTTGTGGCTGGATAGTTTGTCTTTTGCCGTGATTCTCTCGGCCTGCAGCCACATGGGACTTGTTGATGAAGGCAAAATGTATTTTGATCGGATGGTGAGAGTGTATGGCATAAAGCCGAGTGTTGAGCATTATGGATGCATGGTTGACTTGCTAGGAAGAGCTGGCTTGATTCAAGAGGCTTATGATATCATCAAGGGCATGCCCATGAAGCCCAATGATGTTATATTGAGGAGTTTGCTTGGGGCTTGCAGAAATCACGGGTGGGTTCCTAGTTTGGATGATGATTTTCTGTCTAAACTGGAGTCTGAGTTGGGGGCGAACTATGTGCTCACTGCTAATGTTTTTTTCCACCTGTGCTTCATGGAAGGATGCCAATGACTTGAGGGTAGCCATGAAACAGAAAGGGTTGAAGAAAGTTCCTGGTTGTAGTTGGGTGGAGGTGCAAAGTTGATATTTAATATACCTTTGAGAAGAAGATCCGCTATAAGTTTGGTACAGAGAAAATATGGCTTTTAGAGCCCTCTGTGTGCATTCTTCCTGTATTCATTGACTTGTTGATTGCAAATAGAATGGATAGATGCATTAGGATGCTCTGACTGTTAGATGTTAGGAGTTAGGACTGACCAGGAATTGTAAATATAGATGAGTTTAACTTTAGTTTTCAACTCTTTTTTTAGGTAGTTCTTAACCTTCCAACTTCCCAAGTAAGTTGTATTTATGTTTTAAGCTACAAATTTTGCATGAATGACATATGCAGTAAACATTAGGAAGCACCACTTCTGTGATTTTGGTTGCCAAAAGAATGCAAAGCCACCGACAATAATGGTGGCTCTATACTTTAGTAATGACTATTGACTATTCAGAGTAAAGAAGTTTGGCAAGGCAGAGTTCTAGATCATTCTGGATGTAAGAAAACCTGGTATTTCAAAGCATCTAGATTTCTGCAAATCCCAAATTTGTGCCGGAGTTGGTGTAATTGTCGATATATATCTAGAGGACGAGTTCTGACACAACGATAAAGTTGTGTCTTGATAACTTGTTAGTCATTGATTTGTATCCAAAAATAGTCTCTTTTGTAGATGTAAGAGTAAGGTTGCGTACAATATCTCTGTCCCTTACCTTCACATGGCGGTGGGCCTATGAGCCACGGGATATGTAGTAATTATCGATATATATACACTTATATATGATATTAAATATGTTTGCAACAACATTTCACTTTTCATGATAGTCAAGCAAAAATTTGAAATGATTTTTAAAATTGTCACCGGAGTAAATGATGGTACACATATTTCATGTGGTTAGTCTCAATGAATGAGCAAGGTTCATTTTTTTAGGTATAAAATGTTGAATATTATTGATGCAACGAACTAGCAGAAACTACATCGTTTGAGATTATCTGATCCACTTGGTAAGGACCTCCTCAATCCAACATCTATCAAAATAGGTCAAAGATAGTGAAGCTAAACAATGTGCCGCCTGGTTTCCCCTGTCTTTTGGTAAAAAACAAGGATTGGTATTTGAATTGGGAAAAAGCTTCCTACACATCTACAATGCTATGAAACAAAGACTGGCCCTGGTCTTCTCTCTTTTTCCATTGTTGGACCAGCTGAAGGCAGTCCGAGCAAGGTTCATTAGAAGAAAGAGTGATTTTGACTTGAGTATTATTTTAAAAGTGAAAATATTATTATTATGCATATATTTTATTTTTAATTTAATTACTAACATGAAGTGAATAAATTTATTACAAAACTATTTTAATTTGTTAATTTATATCTAAATAGCTAATAGAAAAAGAAGTTTAGATAAAGAATTATATAATGGACATTAAAATTTATATTGGTAATTAAATATTTAAAATTAATTTTAATTAAAAATATTCAAACAATATTATCTCTGCAAAAATTATTTTTTTGATTTACTTTGTCTGAAAGGAAGCACATTGATTGAAATATTGCAATGGGTTCTTTGGTTTGGTAGTTTAGTTATTTAGCATTGTCAGCATCAGTAACCAACAAAGAAAAACCAAGTGGTCCTCTACTCTGTTAGTACGTGCTACAGAAACAGGGGCAGGACAATATTATTTTTCTGATACATTATATACAAACGTTCACCCAAATTCACACCAACCAATAAATGTTGTCAGTGTATGTTTGTTTGCACATTATCATGATTTTTCAAGTTTAACCAGAGGGCCTATTAGTTATAAATTTCACGTTTTTGAGCTACATTAACGTGTTTCGTTGCTTTCTAATTAATCAGTATTTAAACATGCACAAAATCAGGATGAGTTAAAATCAAATATATCCAGAGATATCCTAACACGTTAAACAACACTGCAATCAGCAGTTCTTACTTGTCACTTCTACCAATGATGAAAACTACGTGAGGTTATTCACAGCAATGTCTCCTCCCTACTTTTATTCTAGACCAGTAATCTTTAATTTCTTGATTAAGCGTTATTGCTATTCCAGAACAAAAAGCACATTGTAAGCTTGACGTTCTCGTATTGTATTTATATACTCAGTGCAGTGTTGAGTGCATATTGTCAACAAGCTGAGACAGTTTCCATTTTTACCTTACGTTACTGTTTGGCCAGTGCGTGTAATACAATTAATTGTTATATAAATTATTTTAAATTAAATTTGAATTAATAATGATACAAATTATTATTTTTAATTGTAATATTATTATAATTAATTTGATTATTATTAATGAAGGAAATATTTATAATAAATAATTTGATTACTTTTTATAAATGGTAAATTCTATCATAATTAAATCAATTTTAATTAAAAAATATAATTTATATGATAAAAAAAGTTTTCCTTTTTAAAATTAAAATTAAATTAATTAAGATACGATTTATCCCTTTTTAATGATATTCAGTATCATTAATTTGATTGATTTAAAAAGGATAACTTATCATCATTATTCTGATTGGTTTAAAAAGGTGAGTCATATCTAAAATTAATTACAATTTTTTTCCGTAAAAATTTAACACATTTTTTCGTTGTGTAAGAGTAACTGAGTAAGTAAAAAAAAATGCACAACAGAAATATTGCCATGGTATATTTTAACACAACAAAATCATATTATGCATTTAATTAATGGGAACATGTTTTTGGCTATGTAAAAGGAGAGGGAAAAAATAAAGCATGATTTTTTCTATTGATGTCACAAATCCATTGAAATGTACTGAAAATAAATACAAAGAGACACCTTCTGCACCCCTCCACACAACACAAGAACATTAACAGCAACACACTAGGTACTCTCTCATTAGTCATTGCTTTGCAGCACACTCTTGACTCTTGACTCTCCCTCCCAGTTTCATGGCTTCTTCAGTCACAAAATCAGCCTCAGGCTTCAGCTTCTCAGAGATCTGGCTCTTGATAGTAGCCACAGCAATCATCTGTGGCTTTCTCGGCTATATAGTTTATGATGCAATCATGGCCACTGCTTCTGAGTTGCTGCAACGTTTGCTGGTAATTTCTCCACTTTTCTTGATCATCATTGTTCAATGGCTCTCCACTGCAACCCAAATAAGCTTCCCCATGCCAGGATCTGAGCCTAGTGCCATCCACAGGGCTGGTGGTTCCCCTTGGGGTGTTGCCTTTGTTCTTCTTCTGCTTTTCCTTCTCATTTCTTACCAACCTTCCCTGCATGACCTCATTTCTTAGCTAGCATGTACTCAAGGTTTTAAGTACGGTCGCCGCGGATAAATGTGACTGATGTGGTTACAATTCCGATTGTGCTACAGTCACGGAGACCTTTTTAAAAACCTTGCATGTACTATATAGTTTATTAGGGCTAAGAAAATTTAGTGCATGTCACTTTTGTGTGGGGTGTGATGCTTGTTATTTTAGAGTTGATATAGGTACATTAGGTTGCTGTACTGTAGCTCATGATGGACCTGTTAATTTCTATGTGAATTTGGGTGTAAAAACTTGCAATGTCTCTCTCTCTCTCTCTCTCTAAAAGGGCCTTTTCCCCTGTAGCAAAATTTTGTGGCTGCTTAAAGTTTCAAGTTTCGATCTTTGCTGGCCTATGGCGGGTGTTTGTCCTTTGTTAGTGAGAAAATTGAAATGTCATGGTCGTGTGTCAAACATCAAAATTACTAAGGAATTTGACTATTAGAGAAATTATGTATCTTTTCTTTTGGACTTCGTCTGTTGATGTTCATAGCTAAATATAAAATTTAAATAAATAGCGTATTGCTTGGTGGTAATTTTTCTGTCTTGGTAGAAAGAGTTTAATTCTCATGATTTACAATTACAAAAGGACAGATTCTTTTTCCGCTAGTCTCATCTGAATTTAATCTTTCCCCCGCTTTGTTTACTTTTTTTTTCATTAAGTCTCGTGTTACATAGAAGATCTAAGTAGAACATTTTTCACGTAATTAAGGATTTAACTTTTTTAAGTTAAATGAAGTTTTGGTCTTAACTTTTTTTTAAGTTAAATGATGAATACACTAAAAATAAAAATATATTTTCTGAATTAAATTAAATACCTTATTTTATTTTTTACCCATTTAATATCTTGCTATTTTAAAAGAGTCGGACTTTTAGTACTAGTATATAAAATAAGGATATATATTTGCTTCCTCAATTGACTAATTCCCATTTTTCAAGGACTATTATATAAGGATAAAAATATATGACGTGGTTTCTTGGAATTTATATTTGACTCGAGTTAGATCAAAATCAAATTATATCTATTTATTTAGATTGTGTTTGGTTACAGTTTGTTAAAAATTTATGCCTATTTAAATACTACTCTATTACGAATAGATTTTTAAGTAATTTATGGTAAAGATTTTTGTGTTCTCACTCGCCGTTCATGATCGTTCATGTGAAAAAAAATATTGTATATCATTAAAATTGAACATAAATTATCATGTTAAAATAGATTATTTTTATTTATGTAAATCTAATAAGATTTTATACTTTTATGTCAATCATTTTTTAGTTGTCAAGATCATATTAGACCTTAAAAATAGGTTTATATTAGTCAACTTTTATATGTAATAGTGTTGGTTTTAATTTTCATACATTATAGTTTGTTCTGCATAAGTTTTTTTTTCCATTGATTATTCATCAATTGACATATTTAGGTTACGTTTTTTTTTTAAAGAAAATTAGGATTAGTTATATTTATATAAAAACTTTAATATAAAATAAGATTAAGTAGGTTAAAAGGTTAAGTTTGTCTTTCAAAATTATTAGGCGAAGCATAAAAGAAAACCTAATTAATGACATGCAACAAATCAAGTTTAAACCTTGAATTTTTTTAAATCGGCCAAGACTATTTAAATAAAATTATGTTTAACCTAATCTATTCTCACTCATAATTTCTCATCTTTCTGAAATTAAATTAATCTCTAATATCACGTAATTGTCACGTCACACATGCTACCATATGGTAACCACATATCGCATGTCAACCTGTCAGGTTAGGAAACAACTAAGAGAGTGAGAATGAGAGATTAATTTCACTGATTTTTATGGATGAACCGACAATTTAACAAGTTTGGGTTAGCGTGTTGTGTTTTATTTTTTTAATATATGTTTCTTAATAATTTTTTAAAATATGAATTTCTAAATATAATATTTTTTGGAATTTACTATTCATGCGATTCATCTAATAACTTATTGGTTTGACAAATTAACTCACTACTAATCGAGTCAATAATAAATCTAGGTATGACAACATAGTCATAAACAACACAAATCATAAGCAAATCATGGCGTAAATAAATAATAGTGTTATTTCCCCCTATCATAACTATATCCGTTCATTATAAAAATAAAAAAATAAAACACTATACCATGTTTTCTGAAAATTAAATTAAAAAAAAAAACTATAACATGTTTAAGAATGACAAAACTAGTTAGTTCATCCTCATTATGTCATCAAACTGTCCAAAATGGGCCACGGTGAGATGATTTATTTTAGATATGCATTGAAAAAATGTAATTCGATCACTCTTGTTTACAGGTGGATTAGTAGGTTAGCCTGCCCAAAATAAATTATAAAACTAAAAAATTATCTACGAATTAATGTAGGCTCTTATTATCTAGATTTCATTTCACTGGACCACTTAATAGTTTTTAAGTGTATTTTTATCTAATATTTTGCCTCTAATACTAATAATATCAAAACAAAAAATAATCAGAAACACTCATCTACTTCCACTAGTCATTTTCTACCATAAAGTCTTTTTTTTTATGAGAAACTTAAAGTCTTAAGACACATCACTTTTGTAGCAAAATAAAATAGAAATCTAAAATTGTATATTAATTTTTTAATCTAATTTAAAAAAAACAAATTGGCCCATTGGGCTGGGCCGACTTGCCTAGTTGCACATCCATTCTGAGTCTTTTTGTTTAAGTTTATTTTTTCAGAGAAAAACAAGTATTAAATTTTTTAATAAAATAATCAGTTTTATATTTTCTTGATATGTTTGTTCCAACTGTTTTTACTTAAAATAAGAATTTTTTTTAAGTAAATCATATGTGTTTCTTAAAAATATTTTTTTTAAAACATTTTTTTTTAAGTTTCAACAAATTTACCATTCATTTATTTATGATAAATCAAAAAGTTGAGTACATCCCGCCAAAATCTGCCTAAAAAATGACTTAAATAAATTAGTCAATAGACCAAATCCATTTTACCATCTATAATCATGTTCGACACCATCATTAGGAGATCGAAATGCATAAACAACACAAATCGCTTCTATGTAATTTTTTTCCCGTTAGAAAATTTAGTACATATATGTTTAGATTAAAGTTAGGAAAATCTAAAATTACTTTTACTCCGTAAAATTTTTTCCCTTTTTTATTTGATACATTAGAATTCGTTAGTGTGTATTAAAATTCTCCAAACTTAATTTAAATATAGCTCTAGTTGGCAAAATAAAGTTTACGCCAAGTCTATGGAGCTCCGTTCCATTTTGTATTGATGCTTATAAAGTAGAGGTGACAAAGTTTACGCCAAGTTTTGTAGTTTGTGCTGTGTAACTGAAGTGGCCAAGAGAAAAGAGTCGAATAAATCCTAATTAAGGAGAGCCATCAGCTGAGAGATATTGAAATGAACGATCAGTTTATGAAAGTCTATCTCTCTTCATTATAGATAGAAAAACATTCTCTCTTTACAGTTGTAACTTGTAACTGATTTAAGAAACGTTTGTTTGAGCTCAAAAAAATAATTCTGGGATATTTGTTTCCTTTCAAATGTTGTGTTTAACTTCTGGAAAACATAACTTTTCTTTTTAAGTTTTTTTATTGGTTTTGAAAAACTTGTATGGTTATTAATTTCTTTCAAACATCTTTTGATTTTAAAAAACAATTTTTGTTGTAAAAAAACACAAACAAATTACTAATTGAATATTTAAATAAAAATTGATTGATTACGATCGATTTAGTGTTTCTTTTCATTTTAACCAAGTGATAAGTACATAGCATTCATTGCTAAGACAGATTGAATAATGACTTGTGAAGTTCTAGTCTACCTTGCATAAAATCATACAACAAAATTATATATATACTACGTTCTACTCCTGGACTTTTTCTACGTTTCTACTCATTGTTAAAACTTTGCAAGTTGAAGGTAAAAAGATTGAGAATTTCTCATAAGATTCTCTGTCTCTCCCAACACATCAAAACAAGTGCTGAGGTGGGAATCTTTTTTCATGGTGCCAGTAACCAGGGTGTTGCAGCAATGCAGCATGCTCTCATTAATGTCAGAACCGACACTCCTGCCTCCTACTTTTGCTAAAGGCTGCTATAGACAACAACACTCGATTAAAGGCCTTGACATTTCACATTTGTGACCCAACTTTTCACAAAAATTATAAAACAAAATCAAATATGAAAGGCCAAATTTGATCCTCTTTTCTTTTTTCACCATTGCATAATGCATGCAATCCTATATCTATTATTGAAGCCGCTAATAAGGAGTCACCAAGCATTGCAATGCATGCGACTTTATACATGAATAATAAGCAATAATTTCCATGCACGTTTCCAACAAGAAAATGACCTTTAGATGATATTTAATTATAAGCTTCAGGAGGCAAGAGTAGAACATTTATATGGCTGACCAAAGAAAAAAGAGTAGAATAACATTTATATAATATTAATTTCTAGTGTTATACAAAATGATATTCAGGAATCAGATAACCAAGTTTAAAACCAAGGTAAATATGATGACATGTAGATCATTTGGCCATGATGAACATGAACTTTGGTTGCCATCATACCAAGATGGCTTTAGTCCCGAAAGATCTTCAAGTGGTCCACCGGCAAAATAATTATCATTATTTCTCTGTCGTGTGTTCAAACAAGAAGGGATTTCCAAGTAAGAAGAGAGGTTCTTCTTCTTTGACTGATCATTGATGCAGAGTTCACTGTTTCCTCTTAAATCCAATCTTTTACCTAACTTTTGAATGAAGTCACCAGGTAGCTCTAGAACCCCACTCAGCTTGTTGTGGCTGATATTCAGTTGATCTAGGCTTGGAAGTGAACCCAAATTTGGAGGAACTTGTCCAATAAGACTATTGTTACCTAAGGAGAGAGCTGTAAGATTTTTCAAGGAAGAGAAAGAGTAGGGTATGGAACCTGTTAATCCACACCCTGATAAACTCAATGATTTGAGCTTCTTAAGCCTCCCTATTAACTGGGGTATCCCTCCTTTAATGGGGTTGTCATCAATGAGTAAATATTCCAAAAGGTCCAAACTTGAGAAGGTTTCACTAATAGGTCCTACAATAAAATTATGACTCAAATCAAGCAAGACTAACCTCTTTAGGTTTCCTATATCAGGAGGAATGTTTTCACTGAGCCTGTTAGAGTGCAAATCCATCTTCTGGAGAAGTTGAAGCTTTCCAAGAGAACAAGGCAGAAACCCTTCAATTGCATTGCAACTTAGGTCCAATATGGTCATGCTTTTCAAACATCCAATTTCCTTTGGGATTTGGCCACTCAAGTTGTTATAACTAAGGTCAAGTTGCTCTAGACTAACCAAACCACCAATCTGGCTAGGGATGTTTCCTTGTAAGCTGTTCTGGGAGAGGCTCAGGACCCTAAGACCAGCAACACCTCCCAAACTTGTAGGTATTTCACCATAGAGGGAAGGGTTATTCTCCAAAGCTAAGTGTTCAAGTGGAGAGAAAGGACCAAAGAGAGTTTTGGGTAGAGTGACCGGTGAAGCAACAAAACAGTTAAAAATTGAAAGGGTTTTTATATACTTGAGTTTCAGCAAGGAGTGTGAGAGATAAGCTGAGGGTTTGCAAGGTGAGAATGGGAAGACTATATCAGGACCAATGTGGATTTTGGTGACATGAAAGATTGGTTGGTTATTGCTGCTAAGTTCACACTCAACACCTGGCCATGGAGTATCAGTGCATGGCTTTGGATGTGCTTGGGCCCAGTAAGGGTCTTCCAGAAGAGCATCCATCACTTCAAACAATCCCAACAGTTCCTCCTCTTCCATTACCATGTGCCCCTTGTGTAAACTATTTCCCATTGACATCATTTCACTAGCAAAAAAGAGGAACGAAAGAAGAATAAGAGGCATGGATGCCATTAATTTGAGACGCTGCATAGCTACTTCCAAATTCCAATAACTCACTCACAAATGGAATTGCAAAAACTGGATTTAGAGGTAACTGAAAAAGGCCTTGTTCCTCTTTCCCTATTTAAGCTCTCTTGAGTCTTGAATAATGGCAAAGGAGAACAATGTAAAGGTAACTCAAGATTGTCATTTTTATGTCAGCTAGCTGTGAAGGCTGCAAAGAAAAACCAGAGTTGCTGTTACCTCTCCCAAGATTGTGTTGAGTGTGAGTATGACTGTTAGTTTGCATGGAAAAGGGTGTTAGATGAAATAGGTAGAAAATTGGACTACCATAAACGACAATGTAATTTGCCACAAGTGTCAAAATGTATATTTATGAAATAGAAATTATATTAGTATAATTTTTTATATAAACAAAGAAAACAATATAATAAAATAATTATTTATTTATTTACAAAGAAAATTAAAAACATTATAGAAATAATATTATACTATATACTCATATAAACTGTTGCAACCATAAGACATGACACTGAGAGCCTTGGACAAAGTAATAAAGCCACTACCAAACAGGGATCATCTACAAAGACAGAACTTTTCACCATTATCCATGAACTTTTGCATCTCTTCTTTCACTTCACTTACTCAGTTTGATTGGCAGTATTCTATTAACTAGCCTATAGTATTATGGTTTCCTTTCCTGTTTCGGTGTTTCCATTCTTCTAAGGTGCATATTACTAGTTTTATTTATTATGTTTCCTAAGTATATTTGAGTTTGAATCTTTTTAACTAGTACTAGTAGCGGTACCCCGTGTCACTCATGCATTATTTTTTTTCTTATAAATAAATTGTATGTTGTTCTGTGTATCGTGAACGTTTTTGAAATCTTGGTGTTTCTTTTGTGGAATTCACAACGTACAACGATTAGAAGAGGAAAATAGATGTTTGATACATGTGATGATTACTATGTACTAATCACGTCTTGCTCGTGTATGTTGTTCCTAGCCCTTCTTTGTTAGTCATACCTGAACTAAAAAAAATTGAAATATATATAGGGAGAGAAGGAGAGGGGGCAAGGGGGAGGTGATTCGAAGTTAATTATCTCAGGAGTATTTTTTTTTTTTAAAGTAGAGATACTTTAGGTATTTTTATTTTTATTATTATATTAAATATTATAACTTTTAGTAGGATTTTTAATGCACATTTTATAGTGTTTTTTAAGACTAGATATTAAGAGAAGGATAATAAATTTTAAAAGTTTCGTTGTTGAGTATTTCAATTATTGCATTCATGAGTTATTATGCATCATTTATTATATTATATGAATATTAAAATTTCAAATGCATATTAAAGAAAGTCAAATTTTAAAAAAGGAAGCAAATGGTTGGTCCGAACATGATGAACTTAAATCTCTTAAACAAGTTATTAGGTGTTCGAATCCTAACTCTTTTATATGAAGAAAATTTTGGTTAGGAGAAGACAGGCTGCCTACATCTTCAGATCCTTTAAAATAGATTAAACTCAATAAACTTTCAGGAATACTCCTTACAATATAATAAATGTACTTTTTATCATAAAAAAAATTCAAAAAGAAAATTGTGATAGTCCATAACCACTATTGTCTACTAAAAAAAATCAATACTATCTCAAAATTAATTACTCGCTTTAGACCTAAATATAAGAAAAAAAAAATAAACACATAAAACAAATTTTAACGTTAAAATGATATGATAATAAAATATAGTTACTATAAATAAATAAAAAGATATAGAGACAGAAAAATATCCGTCTCTATCATATTAGAATTTTAATTTCTTTCCATTGATAACTTGGGATAGCTTCAGATACAAATTTGTTGATCAATTATTTTTACTGTTCATCTCTAGCTTATGTTTCTAATAATGTTAGAGACGGCAACAGCGATAGAGTTAAACAGAAACAAAATGTTCATCTCTGATATTTGTCCCTGAATTATAATTTTTTTTTCGTCTTTAGCTATTTAAATCCGTCTTCAATTGTTTATATTTGTCTAGATTTAGAGACGGAATATTATTTGTCTCTAATTTTCGTCTTTATATCAAATTATTCCAGTGAATTATTTTGACCGTATTTAATGATTTTAATTGTGATTCTAGTTCTAATGTCTCCCTTTTATTTTGATATCAAATTCAAATGAAACATACTTTAGGAAAAATGTTTACTTTTTAAAATATGATTAGTAAAATTAAATAGCATTAACCAACTTTTTTAATCAATATTAAATTAATAATGTTTGCTTATATTTAGTTCTAAAGTTTAAATATGTTTATTCAATGACGGTTCATAACTATTAGAAAGTATTATTATTTGGAATTTAATGATCAATTAATAGAGTAACAAAATTCATGTCATTTAAAAAAAATGAGAATAAAATGCGGGAAAAAAATAGGGACATAATTTGCAAGAAAATAATAAATTGGCTATTAAAATTAAAATTAAGCCAACTATGTATGTATTAATGCTGGTATGTTCAAAAGTATGTAAAATTTGGTGGAAAAAAGATGTCAATCAAGCCCAAGCCCGGTAGGTTCAATTTTATGTGGCCAACTTTATACTGAACTCGAACCTTCCTGTTTCTTATTCTTAATTCTTTGAATTAATTAATATTAAAAAAAATTGCATTGCACTTGGTTGAAACCAAATTTTAACTATCAGTATAGTATTGGGCAAAGAAAGAGTCAAGAAAATGGAAGGATATTTGGGTTCTTTTTTATATTCTGCATTCTATTTGCTTTATTTTAAGTAAATTATGTTTTTAGTGATTTTTGTTGAATCTTGTTTTTAGTTTTTGAACTTTATACTGGATAATTTTGTTTCTGAACTTTATAAAAAAAAAATGTTACATAATGTATGTGATGCATACTTACGAAGAAATATTAAATTAAATCGACGTTGAAGACCTCTTAAAGAAAATTCTAATTGGAGAAAAGTACAAACTCTATTTCTTATTTATTTAGATGGTTGTAGGACCCACCAAAAATCAATAAAAAAAAAACTCAAATAAACTCCTACCGCAAGAGATGTCCAAAGCATCAAGCAATCGAATGCAAGAAACTGGTTGAAGGCAATGAGAATCACAAACAGAACCGATCAGAGGCAATTACAGGATCAGGTGGAATTGATCAGAAGTAACAAGGATAATGTGAAATTATGCGAAAATGAAATCATAATCTGATGCACTCATACACATTGAAATTCTGTAGTTTTTAAGTATAAAGCGAGAGAATATGGAGAAAAGAGATACTAGTATTAAACAACATTCACTAATTAATGTACTGTGTTGTATATTATACTAATATGGTGTAATGCAATGATAAAAGCTAAAACACTCACCCTAAGTTTTAAAAATAATTAAGTCTCATTAAAAGGAAATAAATTATAAAATATTAAAAAATGAAAACTTAGAAAGTTGAAAAAAACAACTTAAGATGTAATTATATATCCTAACATGTCTCAACTTGTGAATTCAATTATTCATGCTGCTTTTGTTTTGTTTTGTTTTTTAATTTTTATGGTGGCTCTGTCATGTTTAATTATTGGATGATTATTACTTGATTACGCTTCCGCCGTACTTCATGAATACCTTTAACAGATTTCAGGCGCATATTGACTATGCTACACATAACAACAAATAATTTCATGTATTTATATGTTATACATTCTAATAATAATGTCATCAAAGTCTATGATAAGTCAAAAGGCAGACCCAAATCATGGCCTAAACTTTAACTAAACTCGTCTTTATCTCGCCGTCCTCTGGAGTATGTTCTCTTAATTGCAATATATATATATATAAAAAAAACATTATCACGAGGTTTTCTTAATGGCGTAATACTCTTTTAGATTATTTGAGCACACGAAAGGAAGAGATAATTAACCAATCAAATAATGACACAGGCAGCCAGCTTTCTGTAAGTGTTGTAACCCCTTGAATTTTTGCTCCCCACATTAGATAAATTAACAAGTTAAGCACAAGAGCAAGTTCATATCACTTAATCTATAAGAACAAGTAACAAAGACTTTCAAAACCAACAAGAAGGAGAAAAGTATGATGGAAGCATACAGATTCAATTCAACTAGATAGAATGATTTGTAATGAATTTTAGATTGTGAAATTTAATTTCACTTATAATTTCTTTATTTTCAGTGGAATTAAATTGCACAATTGAAATAATAAAAAAGGTGGTTTTATTTTAAAGTTTTAATTGATAAAGATAGAAATCCAAACAGATTGATTTTTTTTATTATTATCTAAATATCTAGGAGGTACTGGGGAAATGTGCCTCTCTGCATTCGTTTTTAAAATAAAAATGAAAGAGAGATGGTGGAGGTTAAATAAAAATGAGGAGTGGAAACCAAATGTAGTGAAATAGTTTGTAAAATTAGTTGAAGAACCGAAATGTCAAAACGAATGTGGAGACCGGTATTATCTTCATTATTAGTTAATATTTTTTTACAATAAATAATTCTGCTCAAACTAAAAGCATTTATACTGTAAGGAGTTTAATATTCAATGAGTTTATTTTATTTTTATTAAGACTTGAATTTGAAAAATTATTATGTTTAAAATAAACGTGTGTTACTTGAATTAACTAGTACAAATTAATTTAATTAAAGAAATTAAATCTTAATTAATTAAATTAATTTTATAATATTTTTAGTACGTTATTAATTTTTTAATTTCCAGTAAAAAATTTCGAATTCAATATAATAATAATTTATGTTTTCTTACTAGGTCATATTTCTACGAAGTTATACTAAGCTTTTGGGCATCAGTTAAACTATTTAAAAAAAAGGTATTTGTTGTGCACGTCTTTATGACAAAGCCCAAATATTTGGCAGCTGCACACGTGTTAAACTTGGGGTCTTTGAAAAATGAATGAGTTGTTAGAAAAGGACCCACAATAACAATTATATAGCCCAAGATCGGCACAAGTTACGCAGACTTTGTGAAAATAATTGCTTTGCTTAAGGGTTTGTCATTTTATTTTTTGGGGAGGGAGGTTATATATATATATATATATATATATATATAATCAACTAATAAAATTTTTATCATCAACATTTACGCTCACGAACGAAAATAATCTTTAATTTAAATATGTGATCTTTGACCTAAAATTAAAAAAATCTAACATCTCTAACTTGTCATATACTTGGACTATACCAAGCATCTCTTAATTATACCTAACTATATGAAAACTCTAACTTTTCATATTTAACATTTTAACCATTTGCAGTAAAAAAAAAAAATTTAACCATTCAAATAAATAAAAAAGAGAAATAAACATTATGTGATATACAATGTGATAGAAAATGGAGATAAAATAAAAATTAAAAATGGAAATGAGATGAAAAAGTTATATATATATATATATATATATATATATATATATAAACAATAACTCACTTGTTTGGTTAAGAAAACTGAATACAGTTCGAATATGCTCAAAAAGTCTATTATTTTCTACTAAAACTGAAATTGGATTACATAGCATAACTATTTCATGATTGCAGTAGAAAAATTATTTCATGATTAATCTTCCATTCCCCTAAAAATGTTCATAAAATAATTTGCAATCTTAAATTACTTTAGAGTAAACTATGACTATAAAGACACATTAAATAAATCAATGAAAACATCAGAACCATAAAATCAAATATATCAATGAGGTTGAGTCTAGTGAAATAGACTGATCCTTCACAATACGATCAATTTTCACTAAAATAAATATTCACACCTAAAACTCAATCTTGTAATTTTATATTAAACAAAACTTTCAAAAAAGAATATAAGTGAGAAATCAAATATACAACAACCTCGTCATAGGTTAATATATACCTAAGAGTTTTTCCATCATTACTTGTTAAGAATCATAACCATTTTAAGAATTCTTTAAAAAAAATACATTTCTATCTAATCCAATCTACAAATTTCGGTAGTTTAGGTAAAAATTATGCATAAGGTCTAGTTTCATGCACAATTCATTAAGTTTCATTTTATACTTCTAATTTTTTAAGAGAAATTTTTTAGTCTTAATGATGTAACTAATCTGTTGACAATCTAATATGGTCATTTTATAGGTACAATATGAATCCATCACCACACGTCCTCATTGAATAGAATAATGAACTCTTGTGGATTTTTCTTTTCTTTTATCCAATAAATGATAAAGTAAAATAGAAAACAACAATAACAACAGGCTAAAATGTCTAAACCAACCACTATTGAATTCTTAGAATTTAGAACGATGTGTCATGCTTTTTCAAGGTTATTCTTTACAAATAAATTAATAAAACAATAGGAGAGTTTGAGGCTTTGAGCACCAGAGTCCAAAACTCTCTGATAATTTGTTCTGATAAACAGTTCCACTAACCTTGTTGTGATAATTTTATCTTAAATAAATACATAACACTCTGAAGCACGTGAGACTTGAGAAATTAATAATTTATATTCTAAAAATCAGACCAAACTGAATCTGCTTGTTTCACCAAAAAATCAGTGAACCGGTCATGTATGCGATTCATTTGAATAAGAAAACTGGCTTACAATAGAACCGGTCAATCGGTCAAAAATCAGAAAATCGGTAATTCAATCATAAAATGTTATATATGATATGTTAACTTTTCTTAATAGTTATTTTAAAAATCATATAAAAAATTATTCTTAATTGATTGATATGGTAAAAAAATTCATACTTCCATTGCATATCTATTAAACTCTAAATTACATATTAGACAACCGTATGATTTAAAAGTTGGTTTTTTCACAAGAAAATCACTTTGTGGACATTTTAGCGACGTGTTAGAACAATCACAACTTAACATTACGAATATAAGCTCCAATGAGTTATTTATTAACTAATTATTATTTTTTCTAAAAGCTTTTGTAGGAGAAAAAATAAAATAAGTTTTTCTATAAATTCAAATGAGTTTTTTATTAATTAACATTAGTTAATTGTAGATGTTGGCTTATTATTTAGAGAAATTATACGATTTCTTTTACAAATTAACTAATGAAGAGTTAATTTTAATTTATAAAAAAGTTTATATCATTTTTGTTTATTTTTTTCCTTAGAAATACTTTAAAAAAAACTTACCCAAACAAGTTTTCCGTTGATTTTTTTTCCTTCTGATGTTATATTGTGTTACACGTTAATTACAAAATTTAACTTGGCATAGCTATTATTTATAATATTCTAGAGCACACTAATTAAGCAAAATGTTACCTACAAGTAGAGGTCAGTCCTAGCCACTTTGATTGTTCAACTCATTCATTTTTTGCGTAATCACGCTCTAATTATATCTGTACGTTTCTTCCCCGGTGAATGATGACGTTAATATTTTCTAAACTTCGTGATGACGTTGATCTCCTTGAATTAGTGCAAGATGTTGTGATAAAAATGAAATCATGAATTTTTTATGTGGCATTTTTAGATGCTTTATCTTGATCGATGTCGCTTTATATACGATGACAAGGTTGTAAACTTGTAATGAATTTATTCATCATAATTAAGTCAGCTTGCACATGTTTATTGGATTTCTCGTATTTTTAAACTAAATTAAAGGAAAAAGAGAAAAATATAATACACAAAGGCCTGACTCAAATTTACAAGATCAAGATCTGTGAAACAAAAAGGTCTCTTGATTTAATTAGCAACCCACCTCTCAAACTTTTGTCAATGGCACGAGAGAAAGATGGAATGATATGTATGTAATTGTAGATAATCAATCATTTAGCACTAATTAAATCAAACTCATACACATCAAAAGTGCATTAAGCTTTTCTATAATAAAAAAATGCATTAAGCAACAATTTGTGACTATGTTTTTTTTATGAGTCATAGACTAAAAATATTTCTTAGCTCAGTTGATGATCAAACACAAATTTTGTTTTTGTAACACATGATTATTGTTGATCCAATTTTTTTTACACATGATTATTCTCTCATATATAAATACATAAATATAATATGATCTTGCACCAGATCAAACATATGCATTTGTGACTATGCATTTAATTATGTATAAAATTAACACAATATAAATTTAATTTCCTTCCTTTTAATTAAAGATTATGTGAGATAAGTAAACTAAATACACAATTTAAACTGTCAATTTTAATTTAATTACTATCATTAAATATTCTTATTTTTTACGCTAACAAAAATTCTTAATATGTTTGTTCTATATATATATATAGAGAGAGAGAGAGAGAGAGAGAGATTAGTTCCATATTTTACACTCGTATGAGACTATCCCAACAAATCACAAGCCTTGTATTCCTCTCACTGACCCATCATCATGGCAAACCCACCATGTCTAGCGGAAGATTCTATCAAATACTACAAACCAAAAGATCATACACAAAAACCAAAGGGTTTTTCCATCTTTGCCTCTATCTTTTCTCTTATTATCTACATCTCTTTGTTCTATATTTTCAATATCTCCCCATACACTCTCTTAAACAACTACATCTTTTGGTTTTTTTTATCCAACAATATCATCCTCATTATAGCCGTAGACTCTGGAGTATTCTCTTCATTGGAACAGGAACAAGATCCTTATGAACAATACCATGTCTCCAACTACCAACAAGTTGATGATGATAAAAAATACATCAACCCCAAGATGGGTGGAGAAATGGTGCAAGTGATCAACAAATATACCATCACTGAGAACAATATTGAGGTTCCTGAATGTGTAATTGAAGTTGTGGTGCAAAATGAATTACCAAAGGAAACTAGTGAAGGATACTCCAATAATGTGAAAAAGCTGTTACTTCCATTGGAAGTACATGATAGTGATGGAGCATGTAAAGAGAAACATGTCCCTGCCAAATTTAAATGTGATAGACCACATAGAATTAAGCGTGTGAATGATGAGAGCATGAAGAGGAGAAGGTCAGCAACAATGAAGATAGAAGCAAAAGTAGATGAAGAGAATGAGTTTAATAGTATGACAAATGAGGAGCTCAATAGGAGAGTTGAGGAGTTTATTCAGAAATGCAGATTAGGCTTCAGGCAATGAGAGATGTTCATCAAGAGTGATGCTTAATTTTTTTTACTTTTATATATCCCGGTACTAATTGTTAGGGGTTTTCATGAGTTAGTTGGATTCGTATTCAAGGTAAAATCAATCATATATAATAAAAATATGATTGGTGTCTAATTTTCTTTCTCCTATCAATTAAACCAAACTCTTGTCATGATATGCTAATAGTACTATCTTTTTATTGGTTAATATTTATTTTATGCAAATTTTCATACTAAAAATATCCGTAACAAATATATAATTGAGTTGATTTATTTGTTAATGTAAAAGTTTTTAAAAAAATGTTGATTAAGTTATTAGATTGGTTTATTTTGAAAAAAGAAAAAAAATAAAAAACAGAATAAATTATAATTGGTTTAATTCAAATTTTAAATTATAAAACAATCAACTAAACCAATTCAAACTAATTTAATTGGTTTAATTTAGATTACCAAATTTCTTTGCATCAATCCAATGCTATGAATATTTGTTTAAATTTAAACTTTGGTATATGGTTTTGTACAGTAGTCTGAATGCTTTTGAACCTTGTTGTTAGAGATTTTTTTGGTGCACCCATCATATTTCTTTGTGCAACCAGTAAGAGGGAGAAATAACAAATATCCTTATATATAACCTATACGAATTATCAATTTCGTATGACCCATTTATTTTGAAAGAAAATCCCCGTCTATTAATGTACAAAATTTCAGCTTTCTCTTGTCCATTTATTTTGGATTTTGTGCATCTTTCTTGTCGGATTTCCCAATTTTTATTTTTGATTTCAATCTTTTTAACACGATCCCATAATCTGATTTATCAATGGACCTCAGAATTACAAAGCTATGATCAGTTTACATTTTGATATATGATCCATATTCAAATAATTGGCTTAATTGCAGTTGAAAATGTTGATTTTGAAAGGTTTTAAATTTTATTTTAGTTTAAAATATAGTATTTTAAATGCCAATTTAGAAGAATTAGTGTTTCTTAAATGATAATATAATCACTTTTTAAGTATACTTCTTTTTCCTCAAGATACCTGATTTCACCATGTTTTATCATTTATTTTAGTATTTAAAAAAACAAATTATCAATTATTTTTTAATTTAACACTTCTGTCAAAAAACACTTGTTGCAAATTCTTACTTCCCTCGTATATTTGCTTTCTCAAATTAATCACTTTTAAACTTTTACATTTAAAATTATCTTTGATCTTAAATAGTGGCTATTTCTATTCTTAAATTGAATCTTTTCGTTTTTTTCCTCATAAATTTTCTTTTCCTCTTAAATTTAAGTACTCATATTTTTATTTATTTATTTGAATTAATTATACATACTTTTATTTATACATTTAAATTAAAAAGTACTCATAATATACAAAAATAAAAGAATAAGTAAAACGAATAAGAATTTTTTTATATTATGAGTACTGTTAATTTAAATGTATAGAATTAGAGTTAAATGCAATTTTTTTTCTGAGTTTTTTTTTTTTGCAGAGTAGAGTTAAATACAATTTAACTCTAATTTTATAAGAAACTATTTCACTTGTCAACACAATAATTGCGAGAAAGACATTAATAACCACTCATTATAGGAAAAAGATTATGTGTTCTCACAAGTTATGATCACTCATTTCTCTTCTTTTAAGAGAATGACATGATCAACAAGGAAGAGTGTCATTCACTCAGATTTTTTTCCTCCAATAACTTTAAGGGTGAATTTATTTAAGACAATGGTCAAGGAAGAGGATAACAAAATTGAAAAGGAAAAAATGACATTAAAGGCGAATCTGAATATAACAATTGTTTATAAGAGCAACTTTAGTGTAAGATCTTAAGTTCAAGATCTGGTCTTCACTAGATCTCCCACTAAAGGAGGTAGAGAAATCTCCAACATGGAGAATGAGTTCTTGTAGAAGAACCCTTAAGATCTGCACATTGTTCAAAAAAGAATAAATTTTTTCCTTTTTTCTCTCTCCTTAAGATCTCAAAATGAGATCTACCACTAAAGAACAAAATGGAAGAGATATTTAGATATCTTGAATCCTACTTGACACTATGGGGTCTACTAAAAAGTGATCTAAGATTCCAATTTGGAATCTACCGCTAAAGATGCTCTAATGTAACTAGCGTTTAAAAAACAAATTGCCAGCACAGGTTGAATAGTATAATGTAAGTAGTTAAGTCAGTTTTGGTTAGTCAACAGTCAACAAGTATTTTTGGAGACGGAGGGAGGCAAACGACATTGCTTGTTATGTTTTAAAGGGTTTTCTATTTATCAATTGATAATATTTGGTCAAACTAACAGGAATTATTTCTTTGTAGATACATCTATAACAAATAATAAAGGACTTGGATTTGGTTTTCACATTTCTCCCTGTGGCCTGTGGGAACAAAAAACATTTGGAAGTTTTAAGCAATGAATTGAAGAAAGCATTTTGATATGTGAAAATTTAGTTTTTAGTCACTGTAAAGCATTCATTGTGTTAGGGAAAAAAACCCTCACACATACACATACACAAGCAAGGATCGATATGTTCCCAGTTCTGTACTTTGATGAAGGCAAAGAAGCAGAAAACATGCAAACTGAAAAACGGCTTGGCTATCCAGAGTATCCACTAGAGTACATCCATTACTTTAAAGAAGCCAAACCGAAAAGCAAGGGAAAGCTTCAAAATGAAGATAAGAATAGGTTGGTTACCTAGAGAGTGAAGTAGAGATAGAGAAGCAGCCTGAAATGAGGATTGCTATCGATATTCTTAGGACTGGCTAATAAGAATGACTCAAACAGTTCCAACACCCTATGCCATATCTTATATTGGATCAATCATCCTTTCATCAACCTTAAAAAATCTAGCTATTAGTGAATATAAAAGCAGCATACTAGGATAAAATAGAGTTACAACCATACACGTTAACAAATCCTATTATCAAATCAAGCTATCAACCATACTCATTGTCATTGAATTTCACAGCAATAAAACTGGAGTTAAATGGATCAACATAAACAATCCCCAAAACAAAAATAGTCCATAAAATAAATTGCTTTTCTTCAAGTTTCCTTAAAATCTTCATTTCAAGAACAAAAGGCTCCCTGCAATATATAAATGCAAATAATTATCATGTCGCCTTAATGCAGGAGACTAAAAATCACAATCAGTGAAAAACTCAAGGTCTGAATATTCTTAATAACATAATAAAACAATATTAAAATGAAAAGTTAGATGATGAAATTTAAAGCTAAAAGCTAAAAATCAAAAGTTTGAACGATTTGCTTGTATAATCATACCTCTTTCAACTTGCACCACATCAAAATGTTTAATGTGAATCCCCATTTTTTCCTATATCGTCGCTCAACCAGCTATTAAAACAGACCAAAGCCTCGAGTGTGGTAGCATCATACTCCTCAAGGTTTGAATCTTCTAAAATATCTAATAACATAATAAAACAACATTAAAATGAAAAGTTAGATGATGAAAATGAAATGTAAAGATAAAAACTAAAAATCAATAAGTTTGAACAATTTGCTTGTATAATCATACCTTTTTCAACTTGCACCACATCAAATGTTTGATGTGACTCCCAGTTTTTTCTTAACTCAACCAGCTTTTTGTACAGATCAAAACCTCAACTGTGGTAGGATCCAAACAACTACGGTATCGATCAAGGACATGATCCCCCGTGCTAAATGCAACCTCAAAAGACACGCTAGACACTGGAATGGCTAATATATCCCTAGCCATGTGTGCAAGAACATAATGCTTAGTGGACTTGCCTTTCCACCATCTCAAAATGTCAAATCCATCATAATTAACCTCTACATGAACCTTCATGTATCTCTCAAGCTCATTTTTCTCATGTTCATCTAGCATTTTCTTCACTGTTATTCCATACTCCTCATCCATATCCATACTACCACCATCATCATTACTCACAATTGTTTGGGAGGTAACATCAAAGGATAGGCCACTAGACTCACAAATATCAGGAATAATAGGATGTGATGAACTATACTGTGTGAACAATTTTTTTATGAAATCTTCCAACTGTTTAAGCATGTCCTTGCATTTTTCAGGACCATACATTCTCCCAAAACAGAATTCAAGATATTTAAACTTGAATCGTGGATCAAGAAAAATAGCCACAAACAATAGATTATTAATATTCCCATCAATATCCCAATACTTGTCAAATTTCAATTTCATAGTAGTTGCCATCTGTTGCAGCCCAAAATCATCATTCTCCATCCATGATCTCAATGCATTTTGAATCTTGACCCACATCCGCAAGAAAGAGTTAGAACTTACATTCAAATAACCAGAGAAAGAAAGTGTAGTCTCATAAGAAACCTTTAAAACCTTAATAAATACACTTGCACGATTCCAATCATCAGCACTTGGAGGTCCCCCCTTCATTATCAAGAGATTTCACATAAGAATCATCCTCAAATTCAAGGAGGTTAAATGCCTTTTCAAACTTTTCAGCAACCACCAACATTAAATAGGTGGAATTCCACTTTGTTGGCTCATCAAGCACAATCATTTGATCACAGGTTATATTTGCCCCATTGACACACCTCTTAAAACACGCATATCTAGATCAAAATGACCTAACATACTTACATGCAGCCCTTATTCTTGCAATGCAACAACCCATTTCTTGTAATCCATCAGACACAATTGAGTTCAATATATGGCTACAACACCTCAAGTGCACATGCTCCCCATTCAGTAAGGTAGTGCCATTCCAAGCACTCATATTCTGAATCAAATACGATGAAGCCAAATTCTCAGGATCAACATTATTTGCTGTAATAGTACAAATTTTGGTAATTTCCCACTCTTTCAAGCATTTCTTTAAAGCTTTACCTACATTGTCCCTCTTATGGTCAGTAATCAATCCAAAACTCAAAATCTTCTTGTTTAATTCCCACCCTTCATCAATATGGTGAGCAGTCACACACAGATAGTTCTTATTATGGATTGAAGTCCAAGTTTCAGTAGTCAATGATACCATTTGCTTGTTGAGAGACAAAACAAATTTTATATTTGCTTTTGCCTCCCTGTACAGAAACATGCAATCTCTAGCAATGGTCATTCGACTGGGAATTTTAAATTGAGGTTGAAGAGTACTAACAGATTATCTAAATCCCCTTCTTTCAACAAAATTTAAAGGAAGCTCATCAATGATAATCATCTTAGCAAGTTCAAGTGTACACATGTCTTGGGGAAGTTCCACAAACTCAACTTTGTTTACATGTGTTACATACCTCCCGTGAAGATGGAATACCTTCGGATGAAGATTGAGTGTTGGCATCAGAAGGTGATTCCACTGTAGTTGTTAAATGATTCCAGTGGAGTTACTAGAAGAGCAAAAATAAATTCTCCCAATCCCGGATTTTCAACAAATTTAAAAGGAAGCAAATCAATGATAATCATTGTTGTAAGTGCATCTCTAATTTTTTCTTCGTCGAATTCCGCAAGCTCATGACTTCGTTTCCTTTTGTTAACTACCTCTTGCCAAGATGGAACGCCTCCGGATGAAGATTGAGTGTTGGAATCAGCATGTGATTCCGGAGTTCTTTGTTGCAATCGTGCACATATTGGTGGAGTGGGAGCACTTGCCCCGAGAGTCCCACTAGTATCACCCACGTATGTTACGAAGCCAGCTTGCACTTATGAAATTTTACAAAATAAAAAAAAAAACGAAGCTGGCAACAGATAGTGCATATAAATAAGTAAAAGAAATGTTTTTTTTTTTAAAAGAAGTCTAGTCAAAGACACTTACCAAGTCAATAACTTGAATCAAAGATGTAATCGATCACCAAATCAAATAAATCGCACTGTACACAAATCCAAAATCATAAGACTTTTTATATTGCGCTAGTTGCTTCACATAAAACATCAAAGACACGGAAAACTAGCTCCCTGAGAATGTGTTGGGAGAGAAAATGTGGGTATATACATTCTTTAGTTTAACCTTTTTCGGTGTTTAACCTTTCTTATGTTCAAATACATATACTATATGGCAAGTCTCTAGTTCAAAAGTGGGAGGTATACCCAACATTCGAGGACCCACTAACTGGAGCAGTAGTGAAACCTAAAAAAGGGTGTATGCATGATGATTGATGAAGCATGAAGAAGTATTAATGAGTAAGGTTTGGCACAAAAACAATAATAATAAGGAGAAGAGAAATGCAGATAAAAATTAATGGAATGCGCACACGTGTGATGAACAAAGCACAATGGGAAGAAAAGAGGAAACAAATAGAAAGAGAGACTTTACACATTCTTCACTCTTTTCAATAGAAGCGGCGTCAACCCGACGGCCCACTAGCTCACAGGATATACTTGTAAATAATTTTATATTTTTATATAATTCAGAATTAATAATTATGTTTTTTTCTAAATCAAAAATATTAGAAATGTCTAATAATATAATTTTTAACAAATCAAATCAACTCTAAATATTTAAACATTTTTTATCCTTATATTTTTCTCTTGTTCATGTTATTAAATAACAATATCAATGGAAAATATGAACAATTATATTTATGATTATGTTATAAATAATATGTTTTTTTTCCATGTATCAAAGATTATAAATATTTCTCAATTTAATGGATCAAATATTAATCACGTTCATAGTATTTATATTTTGTTAGAGTATTTATATTTTGTTAGTCTAATTTTTTTTTATACACAATAAGAATAAAATATGATTTATTCCATTAAATAAATCATTTTTACTCATATAAAAAAACTTATATCACAATATCAACCATTTGAATTAAGTTAAAAAGAGTTTGAATATGAGTCTCATTAGAGAATTACGCTTAAGGATGAAAAACATAAATAAACTACAATGATAAAAAATAACAAAATATTAAATTGTAAAAACTAAAAATATATTTAAGTAAAAATATTATTTCTTTTAATTTATATTTTTTATCTTTATTTCTCAATTGAATTTGAATATTTTTAAAAAATAATATCAATTATTAAAAATCAACTTATATTACAATATGAACTATTATTTTAAATCTAAAATATATTATATGTTTAAAAGTATTTAATTTATTAAAAATTTAATTATAATACTAATATAATTTTAAAAATAAATATTTATCCTATCCATTACATGGGCTAAAAGATTGGTTAAAGTTAATTGCCGTAATTATTGAACAAAAATATTACCGGTTTAATTTCTGAATATATATATATATATATATATATATATATATATATATATATATTCAAAATAAATAAAAAGAAAAGAAACGAATCAGTAGTGTGAAGAGAAAACGTAAAACCTAATTAGGGTTCCGAGACTGAGAATCCTGGATTGCTCGCAGCCTTGACCCACCGTCTTCTCTCAGTCGTTAGGGTTTCGTGTGCTAACAACCAGGTAGGTTCAAAATCTTCCGTTTTACACATCCATCTTATATCCCGCATTCTTTTTAAAATTTATTTATCTTATCTATTTAATTCATGTTTTCCGTGCAGTTGATGATGAATCTCGTTCTGTGCGTCGTTTTTTTAATGTTTTTATTATAAATAATTATAACTCCTCCGTGGAAGATGTTTTGTCCAAATTTTAGTCGCACTTTGGGTGATAAAAGACGTTGTCGAGTTTGAAAGCAGTTTCAATTTGGTTGTATTAATGTTTCGTTGTTATAAGTAATAGTATATTTATAAGTGGGCTTATGCAGGTGTGATTTTTATTGCTTTAATTTAACTTCTTTCTTTATGAGAAGGGGAATAAGGGAGGGAGGATGGTCAGAGACTATCAAATAATAGTATATTTTGCACTGGTTACGTATATAACTAAAATTGGGTTTTGCTTTCAGGAGTTGTGTGATATTTAGTAAAATGGGTGAGACTGGAAAGCGATATCATTCGCATAGAGACCATGATGGGGACAGGAAAAATCAAAAGAGACGAATGACTGACAGAGATGATAGGGGCAATGATGAATTGATTGTATATAGGATACTCTGTCCAGATGAAGTTATTGGGAGTGTTATTGGGAAGAATGGGAAAGTGATAAATTCAATAAGGCAAGAAACCAGGGCGAAAGTCAAGGTTGTTGATCCGTTTCCTGGCTCCAAGTATCGGGTTATAACAATCTACTGCTATGTCAAGGAGAAGGAAGATGTTGAGATTGATGATGAGTTTGCTGGTAAAGAACATCTGTGCGCTGCTCAAGATGCTCTTCTAAAGGTTCATGTAGCCATTGCAAATTCCATAGCAGCTATTGGAGATTCCGAGAAGAAACGAAAGGATAGAGATGAATGTCAAATCCTTGTTCCATCAAGCCAGTCTGCAAATATCATTGGTAAGGCTGGGGCTACCATTAAAAAGCTGAGAAGTAAGACAAGAGCAAATATCAAGGTTACTGCCAAGGATGCAGCTGACCCAACACACTCATGTGCTATGGAGTTTGATAATTTTGTTGTGGTTAGTATATTGAATATTATAAAACTTACCATGGAATGATTTATTGCTTTGTTTCGTAATCATTTTAGAATACTAGCATCTAATCCTCCATTCATTGACACATGCCAATATTAATGTTTTATTTTACTAATAATGTATTAGTATCATACTATGGTTTATGGTGTAGAAGTTTTTTTACATTTTGTCTTTCTAATCATAAACATTCAATGTACAGTATCACTCTAGTTTGTCTTTTTGCATCTAGCTTTTAGAAAAATCCGAAATTTCTATATCTTTTATCATATTTCTTTTTCATGTCAAGATAACTTATTTTGCAGTAAATTGATACCTTATTACTATGTTGTTGCTTTCTCTGTGCGTAGATCACTGGTGAATCAGAAGCAGTTAAAAGAGCACTATTTGCAGTTTCCTCTATTATGTACAAGTTCGGTCCCAGGGAGGACATCTCTCTTGACACAGCTGTACCAGAAGCCCCACCCAGTATTATTATTCCCTCTGATGTTCCAATTTATCCTTCTGGGGGACTATATCCAGCTTCAGATCCTATTGTCACACCTAGAGCAGTTCCTCAAATTATAGGCACAACAAATGTACCAGATCTGCAAGGTTATGCTGATGCAGGAAATTCATGGCCTCTGTACTCATCTTCCCTTCCAGTCGTTTCTGGTGTTGGTGCTTCCCGGTCTGAGGAGTTAATTATTAGAATGCTGTGTCCCTCTGACAAGATTGGACGTGTCATTGGGAAGGGTGGTAGTACAATTAAAAGTATGAGGCAGGCAAGTGGTGCCCATATTGAGGTTGATGATTCCAAGGCTAATTTTGATGAGTGTTTAATCATCATAACTACAACAGAGGTGCACTATCTTTCCTTGTTTACATTTTTTTCCTATAACATAAAATTGATCTTCCAAAAATTGATGGAGTTCATGATGTACCCTTGCACATGTTTGATTGGCTTATATATTTTGCTCCTGGAAAGTATATAATCAAAATGGTAGAGTGCCTTGGGCTGAGAAACTGAGTGAAACATAATCAAAGCTATATGTATGTTGCTGTTCAATTGGGAAAGGTTTGACCCTTACTATTTATCAAGGATTTTTTTGACTTATTTTATAGTTATATTTCTCAAAATTATATGCAAGAATCAGAAAAAAGAAAAATAATGTTATAAATTTCATGCATATCATCCATTAAAACAGGCTAGATCCATAGTTGTTACTAGTCAATAACCTTATGGTTAGCAGTGCCATCCCTTACAACAATGAGAATTGATGCTCATTTAGGAAGTCAACACTTGTACTTGTTAACAGCATTCCAGAAAGAAACAAGAAGAAACAGGAAACAAAGGGTGTTTTTCAAAAAATATTGGCAGATCATGATTTTTACGTGTTCTGTTAAAAATAAATACATTGATTTCACTGTGTTGGCATGTGAATAGTTATTGAGCATTATGTGAGGTGGCAATTAAGTATACAGTTTTGTCACAACTTTTATGTTCTTAAGTAATTTCCCCCCTAGGCTAATATGGTTAATGTACAGCAAGTTCAGTTGTACAAGTAGATAATTTTGGTATCCTAATTTTTTTTTACCTGAAACTTCTTCAAATTGTTGAATTTCATGATCAGTTTTATGTTTGATTTACTTTGTGGTTTGTGTGTTCCCATATTTCTATTTTTTTCTTCATATAATGCAACTATCCTTTTCCAAAACATATTGACTCTATACTTATAGTCTTATTTTATCATAAAATGGATAATGATCATGGGGATATGTATTTTGTAGTCGCCAAGTGATCTGAAGTCCATGGCAGTTGAAGCTGTTCTGCTGATGCAAGGGAAGATAAATGATGAAGACGATACCACTGTTTCAATCCGGCTTCTAGTTCCATCCAAGGTGATAGGTTGTATTATTGGTAAAAGTGGTTCAATCATAAATGAAATCCGGAAGAGAACTAAGGCTGATGTTCGAATCTCTAAAGGTGATAAGCCAAAATGTGCAGATGTGAATGATGAACTTGTTGAGGTTTGACTCATTTCACTTCTTGTTTAAACAGTATATTTATTTAGCAATTCTATTTGGAATGAAAGCTTTTATAGGAAAGTTGTAATTCTTTAACAACCAAACAATCATGATTCGAGAGGAAAAAAAAGCAAAATTGAAAGTAAATGGTAACTGCCATTTTTTTCTTTTTAAAATCTCATTCATGTTTCACACATGAAAACCCATTCATAACGGGATACCACTTACCATTTTTCATATTTATTTCATTCAATTTTTTTTGGGATTTAGGTGGGTGGCCCAGTTGATTGTGTGAGAGATGCACTAATCCAGATTATCTTAAGACTCAGAGATGATGTACTGAGAGAAAGGGATACTGGCCATAATCCTTCAATAGGTGCTGAATCCTTGTACCCAGGTAGTGCTGGTCTTTCATTGCCATCTATGATGCATTCAGTTGCTCCTGTTGCTGCTCCGATGGTTTATGATCATAGGGCTGAAAGTGGAGCTGGCCTGGGCATGCTTTCTTCAAGCAGTCATTATGGTGGATATGGATCTTTGTCGGTATGTTGCATTTTTTTCTTGCTGTGTGGTCATAATAATATTTTGCAGTTTTCTCTTTTTCTAATACAAAATGCTAATAAACAAACAGCTTTCAGTCTTTTTTTTTGTTACATGTCTTTTCCATTTTTAGTTTCAAATATTGTGTCACTAATCTTTTTTCTCTTTTTGTTTGATTGTATGTAATAGATGGGGGATAATGGTTATGGATCTATGTCCTCGTATGCCACCAAGCTGTATGGCGGGTTAGTATACATAATTTATATAACAATTATGTGAACACTATAACAGTTGATTTAGTGTTTGTTTGGATAGGAATTTGCCAAACTGATTTTGGATAAACTCAATTTTTGGAAAACTGGGTATGCAGTCGAGTGATTTATATTTGGATGCCTTTATCTTAGAAGTAATATTTTGTTATGAACATTTCCAATACTATGTAAAAGCAACTCTCACTTTCACCAAAACCATGGTTTGAGAATGAGATTCCATTGACATCCCCAACTGGACTTTTGCCTAACATGTTGAATTGAGAATAAAGCGTTTCCTAATCATGGTTTGTACAATTGTACCCTCTAAAGTCTAATCGTGGATTTGGGCCTAATCAATCATGCACTTAATCTCTGATTTTACTTTCATCGACTTTATATTAAATTGGTTGAACTTATATTTTTGTTCTCTTATTGTGCACAGTTTGCCTCCCCCATCAACTCTGGATATGTTGATTCCTGCTAATGCTGTTGGTAAAGTGTTGGGTAAAGGAGGGGCAAATATAGCCAATATCAGGAAGGTGGGTTCCCACATTCTGAATGGTTTATTCTTTTATATAATTGCAGGGGGAACTGATATTTGATATGAAAATTATCTATTATTTTTATTTATCTGAAAACTTAATTTGAGGTCTGGTTCTTGCTGCTGTATAGTCATTCTTACTGTATGCTTAAAAGAATTACTTTTCTTGAAAATTCCATATCATGCATTTCCGTGAGTAAAGTGGATCAATTAGAAGATATCCAATCAAAAGGAAAGGCTCTAAATGGTTTTGCTGAATATTTGGTTGTTGATTGATCCATCTAACCAACTCATCCAGTAGAATAGTGCTAGGTTGTATTATTTATTTTTATGTTTTTTTAAATTTAGTTCTTCGTGGTTGATTGATTTTATCGATTGCTCAGTTGCATTGGTTCCATTTAGTCCAGTTATTTGTAGGAGGTAAGGGACATCGAATTTTTTTATCATATCAAGTGATTTGTCTTGGACTAAAATAATTTGTGATGTCAATTAGGAAAAAAGAAGGTTAAGGGCTTACCTCGTCTTTGATCAGCAACGTTTTTCCAGTTTTTCACATTTGCTAGGCCACAGTATCATTTTATAATCTAATGAGATCCTTCTAAGGAAACTGCCAATGAAATGTTTTCCTTTGCTTATGCTGTTTTATCCATGAGTATACAACGTTCTGTACAATGTCAAGGGCTAGATTAGTTAGTATAATCAACTTTATTCAACTATGGTTTATGATAATTTGTTTATTCTCCCATACCCCAATGGATATAGGTAAAACTGTACAAACTTTGCTTCATTTCATCTAATTTAATGCCTTGTTGTTTCACACCAGATTTCAGGAGCATCAATTGAGATATCTGACAACAAATCTGCTCGTGGTGATCGTATTGCTCTTATATCAGGCACACCTGAACAAAAGCGTGCTGCTGAAAACTTGATCCAGGCTTTTATAATGGCAGCCTGAATTATTGAAATTCTTTCCTGGGGTATTGAAGGTGAAAAGTTTAATTCTTGAAGTATGTTCTTGTTCCTCCTTATTCTGTTAGGTTGGTCCTGGAGAGACAATGTTCTCTAGTGTTTTTCAGCTTGACTCCTGCTTCTTCCACAACAGTGGCTAACAAGACTGTGCCTGCGGATCCATTGCTGGTTTTTTATGTAGAAATTATAGTTCCTTTCCTTTTGTTTCCTCTTACTCTACTCTCATCTGGGTTTTATCTTAGAAATCTAGGATCTCTCTGTCCTTTCATGATGTTTGTCTTTGACTAGTGTGTAGTCATCACTATCTCCATAAATTATTCTGTGGAACCATAAATCAGTGTTTATTATGTTTCTGACAGCTCACTCTTAATTCTCCTTTGTTGCTGAAAATATCTTCCCTATTGATGCAAAATGAGATGCCTGGGCCTTTAGCAATCTGCGCTTTCTCATATCCTTGGTTATCCAAGTAATTTATTCAAAAGTGGGGAAGTTGCCTCATGAATTCAAACGATTTCAGAAAACCCTGGATCATTTTCTTCGCCCTAATTCTATTTCCATGTCTTGTAATTCTGTCATGCATGAGGACATTTACAGCTAGATAATATATAACCATCTTGTTGTCACACCTAACATGATGTACAAAAATGCTAGAAGCCATATTTTTTGTGGTTAAAATATTAAGACAGAAGATAAATACAAAGTAGGAAGATACAGCTTCTTCTTCCTTAACATATAAAGAAAACATAAGACATCAAAGAACAAAGATTGTGAGTTGACTCTTTGATGGTTGAATGGTCTCCTATTATTGTCTTGATCCAACAGAATGTGAGAATTCTAGCAATTTTTTTTTTGCATGTGCAGCACTACTGATGCATATTATCTGAAAAGCCTCTGGGTTTTAGTTTGGAACTTGTACATGCTTTCCATTTCTTATGTCTTGTGATGGATGTCACTCACAAGATAATATTTTGCTAAAAGGTGTCTCCAGTGGAATTTGAACCTCTGCACTGGAGGTAAAGTTTGTTGACATGGTGCTCAGTTTGTCAGCTGAGCCACACCTAATGTTTGCTAGCTGTTGCATTTTAATGTAGCAAGCCTTCTCTTCCAATATGATTCAGAATTGTTCATTCGAACTCCTAAATTCTATGAAGGGGGGCTATTGAATTTATACAATGATCTGATTGATCCCTTTCTGGCTTATTTGTTTTCCTCCGTATAGCATAATATTTAGTATTCCAACTAAATATGGATTATAGTTACGTGACATGGATAGCATCCTGCTCAAGTAGTGATTTCACCCAACCCAAATAATATTAATTTATGGGCAATAGCTTGGGGTTTATTATAAATCATAGGATGCAACAAGATTAAACAATCTTTTTTCAGCAACATTTCCCGTGTATCCATACTGCCATCTTGTGAAACATTCTCTCATCCAGAATACTAGTTGCAACATCAGAGTGCTCAAAACTCCTTTTCCCTTTTTCAAATGTGACGGACCTCTTTATTCCCATTCTATTTATGCAATTAACTTGATACTTCTCCGGGATAATGTCAAACTTTCACTTTTCCTAGCAAATTTGAAGTACAAATTTTCTTTATTTTTTCATTATCCATCTATTGAACTCTCACCACAATCAACTCAGCACAATTATGTTCGTTATAATATTTTTGAATCTTAAAATCAATATAATCCTATGCATGTGGATCAATTCTCCCTTTGTTCTATAGCTAGCTCAGATTTCCGAAATGTACAATCCCCCATTCTTGATCCTGTACGGATAATGTCCATTCTTTTTCGCCTAAGCTTTGATTATTCTGCTAGCATTCTTATGAGTAAAGATGTCTGGTTTAGTTTGAGTTTAGTCAGGCCGTTGATTTTTAATGGATATAATTTGATAGGTTGATAATGTTCTGCACTGAGACATTTTATTTTGGAGGTTTAGTTTGATGAGTAGGGTTCATTGGGGGGCTGAACGTAGGGGAAGTTAAAATATTAGAAGATCATTATATGATTTTTTACATTTATGGTGCACATTAAGTAGTTTAAGATGATGGTCCATTGTATATACAGCTTAGCTTCATGACAGCTGCTTTGATGTTTGTTGCGTATGTATTTACATTTAATTGAACTTCATCCCTACTAATCTAATTAGTATATGTTTGGCGCCGCAATTTCTTTGATTTTGCATTTTTTTTTTTGGGCAACTGGTGTTAACCTTGATTTAATCTAATCAATTCGATGGCTTCTCACAAATTAGTTTTATATATAAGCATCAATCTTTTACATAATTTGTGATATTAACTTTCAAATTAACAAAAAATCAAATTAAAATCTTTGTATCGCATATTTTCCTCAATATTCCATGATAGAATCATATTAAATATTATAAGTTGTACGCCGCTTCCTATTGGTCGGAAAGCTAGTGTTATAGTTAAATCTTTTGATTTGGTGTGGTTACTAGTTTCCCCGTTTATTCATTATTTTTCACTAGCAAAATTGTACCATTATAACTTGTTGAAAGATTGATTTTTTTTTAATATAAAAAAATTGAGGTTTATTTATTAAAACACGACCACGAAATTATGTTACAGTTTGAATGGCCGTGAACACTTTATGGCTGTTATTACTCGTCATGATGGAGAAATATGAATTGTGAATTTATGGAAATACCATCTACTCAAGCACTTCAAGTTTAAACATGTAAATAACGCCATAGAGATGTTTACACTGATTTTGTTTTTAAATTTTAATATTATTAATGGCGTTAATGTGAAAGAGAGATTGGTTTGTAAGGCACAAGGATTCAAGTCAAAATTAAAACGATTTAAAAACGTTTAAAATTGGCTAAATGTGATTAGATGGACAGAGAAAGAGACAAACTATGGGGAGATGTGATTGATTCCACCTGAACTCAGTTCTATCCGTTTTAACATGTCGTCGGTCGCATAGCATTTACTTCGTGTTTTTAATTTATCTTCAGCACATCGTGTTTTTATAAAGGTCATATGGAGAAGTTTTAGATATGCAATAAATTGTATTAGAAAAAAATATTTGTTTTCCATATGTTTTAACATTTTTGATAAAAATTTATCATTATTTTTATTAAAAATAACTTTCTATCAATATGATAATTAAAAAAATATAAGAATAAGTCTAGGAAGTATATAACTTATTTTGAAATTGGGAACCACTGGTTAGCACCAGTTAAATGATTATTATTTTTGCGCCACTTTTTTTTTCCTGATCACATCATTGTTTTTTTTAATTATTATTTTGAAATAACTCTATCTAGACAAACAGTGTAGCAGTGTTTCTTCTAATACGCATTACATATTCTTTTCGAAATTTAATTTAGGATGTTTTGTATTATTTTCAAAATTACAATTTTGGAAGTGTTTTCTTATTTAATCTATTAATAGAATATAAGTAATATAGAATTTAAGTAATTCACATTTAGGATAGATCTAAACCTGCTCATTATATATATATATATATATATATATATATATATATATATATTAAGACTTAGTATGCCAACTATGAAATAACTTATTAGAAATACAAGACAGCTAATCCGAAATGTCACAAAATCCGCAGCTCTTCGGGGATGCCCTCAACGCTGAGAAATGTGTACTAGGATATATGTGCAACTCGTTCAGATCATATATTAAGAAGAAAAAATCAATTTCATTTTTTCAGTATTGATAAGTTAAGATATTAAAGTCAATATTTGTCCTAAATTTTTTAATTTAGAATATATTGAACATATTTTTAAAATGTTTGTAAATGTTCTTCAAAATTAAAATACATAAAAAGCAAAGCAAATTTTTTTATTTTATACGTGTGCGCAACCTTATGGCCGTGGAGATGGAACTATGCAATAAAAAATGAATGCGATATATATATATATATATATATATATATATATATATATATATATATCACAAGAGTGGGTTTTCTACATATTATAATAATAATAATAAATTATCAAATGGAAATTGATTTTTTTATGCTTCCATATTCATTTTTTAGTACAACATTTTTAACAAAATATTATTAAAACGATACAAAGTGAATCAATCGACAGTGTATCGTGGTGATTGTTGGGTGTGTGTTTATTTTGATTATCCAAATCCAATATTGGAATTGGAGTATGGAGGTGGGAACGAAGATCCAGATATGAAAAATGATTCATTATCCAATAGTAACATGTGGGAGTTCGAGGCCTTTGATAAGCTTTGAATGTGGGGCGAAAACGACAGTCACCGCTGACGCATCATAATCTTCCCTCCCTCCTTTCACTTCTTCAAAAATGGAAATAGTTTATAGAATTTAATTTTTATTTAAATACTTTAACATTATCATTTAATCACAATTATTAAATAGTTTATAGAATTTAATCTTTATTTAAATACTACTTTCATTACATCTTACATTCGCTTGATTCCTGAAAAATAAAAAATTTGAGGAACATTTGTCTCTCATCAATGGCTGCGAGGAGACCGGTGCAGTGTTTGTTACGAAGGGTTTGCAGGGGAAGTAGGACAATTGGGGTTGCCACAGAAGTTAATGCTTCTTCTTCTCAGAAAATCATCGACAAGGAATATGAACACAGTGCTCACAAGTACGTTTCTCTTCCTTCTCTCAACCCACCCCATATGTTGCTACGCCCCAAAGACAAGTTTTTGATATCTTGGTTGTCTTAGTTTGTCTAGACTCTAAATTTTCATGTTCAAATCTGATGTTATTATCCCACTTGGATCAGGTTAAACTTTGGTGTGTTGAATGAATTATTTAAACTTTTGAATCATTCATTGGAATATTTGAATTGTATAAATAAAAAAAGAAAACATAAAACTAATCATGAGTAGTAGTAAGCTGAAAGTGCCTTCCAAAATCTGTACTTTAATGTAATCATGTTGTTTATTCTGTTTTTTCATCACCTAAACATAAAAAAAATACCAGCAGCACTCTGCCAATTTAGCAATTTTTTTTTTAAAGTTTCTTTATGTCTGGAGCTTCCTCAAATCACTTTGAATTGTAAATAATCACAGTTGGTTTCTTCTGAGAATTTTTACAAATAAAAGCATGGTGGGGATTTGTTATTTCTGGCTGTCAGCTTATCTCGTTGGTGTTGAACATAGCTTCTTTTGGTTACTTGCTTAGGTGGCTTCTCTTTTCACACTTTTCTTTTTGTATAGATTGTTAATTGTTAATGAGTTTGTGGTCTAATATTGAAATGATCTTTCCTGTCTCAAATGCAGTTACCATCCTCTTCCGATTGTATTTTCTCAAGCAAAGGGAACCTCTGTTTGGGATCCAGAGGGAAACAAATATCTTGATTTTCTATCAGGTTACTCTGCTGTTAATCAGGTAAAGTTGACTGGATCTTGGTAATTCCCAATGCTCTAGATCCGCATTTTTTCTTCAGAATGGTGCCCTAATGAATAATGATGCTTATATACATTTCTTTTGTTTCCTTTGTGGAGTGAGTTTATTACTGTGGCCAGATCCCTTCTACTGTTGCTACTACTTTTCCTTTTGTTATTCCTTGATTTTTAGGAAAACAAATGGCATCTAAGTTCTAACAATCTAAGTGCTTTTCATTTTGCCTTAGGGGCACTGCCATCCTAAAATTCTGAAAGCATTACAAGAACAGGCAGAAAGGCTGACTGTGAGCTCTCGAGCCTTCTACAATGATCGCTTCCCAGTCTTTGCTGAGTATGTGACAAACATGTTTGGTTATGATATGGTACTTCCTATGAATACTGGTGCTGAAGGTGTGGAAACAGCACTGAAGTTAGCACGAAAATGGGGTTACGAAAATAAAAGAATTCCCAAAGATGAGGTATAAATATGAGAATGAAGCATGCTAATAGTTGTAATATCATGATATGTTACAATTTTGCAAAATTTTGGGGTCCAACTAAATGTTTGCTTAAAAGGGGCCTTTGGTAGTGATTCAACAATCATAATTATATTTAATGTTAACTTGTTCTCAAAAACCTATAATTCACATATTCTGTGTACTATAACAGTATAGATGTTTTCAAAATGTTTACCATTTGAGGCCTGTTGTAGGTTGTGTAGCTTAAAATAGATAAACAGAGGGGTCCAACTCACAAAGCTTTGACCATTGATATGGAAAATACAATTTAAGGATACATTAAATTGAACCCAGAATACTTGACAAATCTAATTACCTATAATTTTTTTTCTCTGGGGAACACTTAAGCATCTGTTGATGTGAGCTTTGACAGCACTTGAAGGAATACATTTTAAGTACGACTGAGATGTATAATTCTTTACGGTTAATTAAACATATGGTATTCTTCCAGTACCAAGAGAAAATTAGAAAATTTATTATATCATCCTCTTTTCTTTTTTATATGATTTAGGAAGTTTAACAGTTTATATTTATTTATTTATATATTTTTCTACTTTTTTTGTCTGGTAATAATGTCAATAATTTACCATTAAATTTTACAGCCTGAAAGTTATTTTGCTATACTTGAGCACAAGCATCTGTCCTTTGTTGCTAATTCTATTTTGATTGTTCTTTTTATGAGAATCATTTTAGTTGTTTTTTCGTATGAATCTTTTTACTCACGAACACTTGTTCCAGGCTATCATTGTCTCATGTTGTGGCTGCTTCCATGGTCGTACACTAGGTGTCATATCTTTGAGCTGTGACAATGAAGCTACCCGTGGTTTTGGTCCTTTATTACCCGGCAATCTTAAAGTTGATTTTGGTGATGCAGAAGCCCTTGAACAAATTTTTAAAGGTTCTGCACTGTGCCACCGTATACTTTTTACTTCTCATCAGTAGTTTGCTTTATCACGGCATATCTTTGAAGTTTACTATTTAAATATTCTTTATGAACTGCAGAAAAAGGAGAACACATAGCTGCATTTATTTTAGAACCTGTCCAAGGTGAAGCTGGGGTAAGTTTTATGGAAGTGCATATTTAATGAGCTTGCCAACACTTGTCTCTTTCTCTAATCCGTTTACTGATATTAGTAGTTACAGAAAAGACTGATGATGTGTGTTTTCAGTCAGAATTTTTTTCCTTGTTGCATGTTTTAGTAAAATACATAATGCATGTCTAGAATGGAAAATTTCTACAGCAATTTTGACATTTTCATTTACATGGATAATAAATCAGAAGCATGCCTCAAATTCTTTATTCAATGAAATCATGTTTTAAACATAATCTAGCAATGTTTAGAAATTCTATTGCTTGCAATGCCACAGAGAAAATGATGCACTGTTTTTTACATTCTAAGCTCCTTTTATTGTATGTTATGCTCCATTCATGCAATGTTTTGTAAATTGGGGGACAAAATTTGTGGAAAAAGAATTGGGGGCAAAATTCGCAACATTGTGAAGACTTTGGCAGCAAAAAGCGAATCAAGCTTCTTTTTTTACTTTCATTTTATTAATCTGCCAACTGGTTTTGATCAGCAAAAAGTACTTTGTATTGCTTGTTCAAATTCTTTGAATTTGCTTTTTAAAAGGAAAACTTCTCTGGTACCCTTGTATATCTCACTCATCCTCTAGGATGGCTATAACATTCAGTAGACCTTTTTTATTGTTTTTTCTTCTCTACATTCTTTTAACATATGATATTTTTTGTTTAAAGGTGATATTTCCTCCAGATGGTTATTTAAAAGCTGTTAGAGATCTTTGCTCCAAATATAATGTCTTGATGATTGCTGATGAAATTCAAACTGGGTTAGCAAGAACAGGGAAGATGCTGGCTTGTGACTGGGAAAAAGTTCGCCCAGATGTTCTGGTTAGCAATCATCTTTACTGCTTGTGTGCTTTATATGTCTAGATTCATTTCCAAAACAATGATACAAACATTACCTGTCATCACATGGTTAACAAAATCTATAGGCAACTCTTAGACAATATAAATTCTCATTGCACTTTGCAAGTATGCAGTTGTATTTTGATGCATTCAACTACCTTCCACTTGAAAGACTTGACCACCCAGCTCTGTGTTTTCTTTCAAGAAAATGAGAAATTTACTACCTATCCTACAAAGTGCAAACTCTTTCTTTGTCACCTTTTTTCAGGGTCTATCTCCTTTCTATACCACCATCTGTAACTGTTTTTAACTGTCTCTTTACTCAGATACTAGGGAAAGCATTGGGTGGAGGAGTTATACCAGTTAGTGCAGTTCTTGCAGACAAAGATGTGATGCTTTGTATACAACCTGGACAGCATGGAAGGTTTCATTTTATTATAAACTTATAATTTATTTTAATCTTCTCCTTTTGTTTAGCACTTTCTTGCCTATAGTTTTCAAACTTCTGGTTATGATGGACCTCTGTTTTCATCCTTAAAGCCCTTTATTGGTCAGATCATGTGAAGAGACAGAACTCTCCCTTCTGTTGGAACCTGAAATCTTATAATATATAGATTGTTTTATTTGGGTTAGGGATGTTAGTTCTGTTCAAGTTGGTAGGATCATGGGACAATTAGATTAGACTACTCCATTTGCAGAAGCTATCTGTGAACAGAACCATTCATATTTCCAAAAGAGAAACAATTGATTGAGATAAGAATTTTAATGCATTGTAAATTCCCATAAGTGGTACTTTGAAGTTTGTAGTTGATGATACTTACGAACACTAGCTTGGTTATCCATATTGTGCTTATATGGGCTTATAACTTTTAACGGTAGGAAGTATGTGAAAATTAAGATAGATATTGTTAGAATATTGGGATTACTATTGTGGTAGGATTCTTATTATGTTCATTTACAAAGTCATTATGGATGTAGATACCAATGTTCAGCGCAGGAACTGTAGCATCACCAGCACATTAAAGAGTCGGCTACTTTTTATTTCAATGCCCTTAAAAAAAATTTGATCCTTCAAGGATGGTAAAATCATTTCCTATTTAATTAAACTGAATCCTCCAGGTTAACGAGCCAATTCAGCAGCCCTCTGTTTTCTTATTAAACTGAATTCTTCATTTAAGAACTTTCAATTACTATTTATTTGTAAATTTTTGCCATCCTTTGAGTACCCAAGAAATTTTGCTTTTAGTTTTGCATTCATTTCTTGTTTATGTAATTAGCCAATTATTTCATTTATTACAATACAATTTAATGTTATTAAAGTATGAAGACTAAGACTAATAGTGCTGAAGCTTTCTTCTTCCCTGTTATTGTTTACAGTACCTTTGGTGGAAATCCAATAGCCAGTGCAGTTGCAATTGCCTCACTAGAAGTA
The DNA here is from genome assembly GCA_013407115.1 of Glycine latifolia. NCBI lineage: Eukaryota > Viridiplantae > Streptophyta > Magnoliopsida > Fabales > Fabaceae > Glycine > Glycine latifolia. The sequence continues at coordinate 28,496,539 of CM023942.1, forward strand.
ATAAAAAATGAGAGACTTGTTGAGAGGTATCAAATGCATTGCCAATACATATTATAATACAGACTTAAATACAAGTCTCGACAAGTATATTTTATTCATTTCATCGGGCATCATCAGCATGTGAAATAAAAGCTTCAATGCTAAGGATGGGGATCTGTTAGTTGAATAACTTGTATAAAATATAATCTTATTCTTATCTTGGGGTAAATTTGTTTATTGATGATTGAGAATTTGTCTCCATGCTTCTTGTGCTTTTCAGAGAATTTTACAAATAAATCCCAGTAACTTTAATCAAATTCTGTTGTGCATTTCTTTTTTGGGTCATGAAATCCTATCTTGTCTAAAGTATCATTTTAGGATATCCTGTGTTAGGGACTTCTATTCATCCATTATCTTGACTATTTGCACTTCCAACCGTACCTATTTTTTATTTCAGATCATATTCCTCACCCTTCCCAAAAAATAACCACAACTCTTCAGACCTTGCTTGATCATTTATTTGTATTTTCAGTCTGTGCATTTTCTAGTTTCACCCCATTTACAAGTTTCAGCCATGTTTAGAAAGCTTCATGAGAACATGGTATTATATTTTTTTTTTTATCACATAACTTACAACTGTGTCTGCGTGCAAAAAAGAATGAATGTTCATTGAAGACACTAAATAATGCAACAAGTTTTGGAGGTTCCGAGGTAAACTTATTTGCTAAGAAAATTTAAATGTACGGAATTAATAGGTCTTTTCTAAGCTATTTAACTTTCTACTCAGTCCCCCTCAAAACTTGAGTTACAGAGCTTATGTTCATCAATTTATGTTCTAAAATTTTTTATTTGGCTTTTCACTAAGTTTTTTTTCTAGCTGTGTTGACTTGAACTCAAACTTTAAATTAAACTTTAAATTTTCCAAGTTTCAGTAAATGCTTTACTAATCTGGTTCAGTTATTCTTTTTACTGTGAATTTCTCTCTTTGAGAATTAATATATAAAATCTGCAAATGATGTATTACTATTGAACAGATCTGCCCAAATGGGAGAGGTGCTTACCGGTCAGCTGCTTAAGATTCAGCAGCAATACCCAGACTATGTGAGGGAGGTACGGGGAAGAGGATTGTTCATTGGAGTGGAGTTTAACAGCAAAAAATTGTTCCCAGTATCAGGCTATGAGCTATGCAAAAAATTGAAGTATAGAGGAGTCCTTGCCAAGCCAACACATGATTCAATTATCCGCTTTACTCCCCCACTTTGCATAAGGTAAGTTATGAAAACAAGAAGCATTGTCTTTATATCAAGTTATCATTATAGTATGTTAAAGTTCTGCCTCTTGGAAATTATTAGTTCATATTAGAATAATTATTGGAAATGAAAACTGGATTACAGTGTAGTCCAAATATTACTGAAGCCAAACTATGATGAATAAATTACAGAAAGACACACTACAAAGCATAAATAGGAAAAAAAAATCTGCTGACAAGTAAAGAAAAAATTGGATTAATAGATGGTTAAATTGAGGTGTCCATGTTGTACACAAGCCAAACTATGAGTATCAAGTTATTTTCTGCTGATTCAGGCATGGGACTATATTTTAAATTTGTTGAACAGTTGAAGTGTAGTTTTGTGTCACCACAGCCAATCATTAGTTCTTTACATTTTCAAATTTCATCTAGCAGAACCAAGTTTTTGTGATTTTCTTCTATCATTGTTGTTACAAGTTTCATGATTTCTTGATAATTCTTGGTTTTTGCAATAAGAATTGGAACTTTCCCACGTGGGAGTATATTATAGACTCACCCTAGTGTTTGAGGAATATTTTAACAAGCTACACCTTAGGGAGTACTCGGACTAATCTCAATTTATAACTTATAAACTTATTCCTTTTAAAAAACAAGTGAGAGTATGTGTGTGTGTTGTGTCAGTATTAAATTGGCCTATTGATCCATCATAAAGTCATAAACTAATGTGGAAATTTTAAGGCTGAAATTTATGGCCATACTTTAAGATATATCTTTCTCTTACTACCTAAAAACTAACACAAGCATAATCATTACTCTAGTTATGTTTATGAAGATTATTTATGATATTTTGTGTTTAGAACAAGATAGATTACTGGGAATGGTAGATACTAGATAATCTCCTTTCCTCCCAAAGGTTCATGAAGTAGGACTACCTAGTGTCTTTGAATTGTCCATTGCAAGTGTCTTTGGTATGTTGTTCTAGGATGTGACCTAAAGTAATGTTTGCAGTGTGGATGAGATCCAACAAGGTTCCAAGGCACTGGCTGATGTTCTGGAAATTGATCTACCAAAGTTGCAGAAGACAAAGCCAAAAGATGCTGCTCCAGTTGCCCCTAGTGCATGTGATCGTTGTGGTAGAGTCTTGTATTAACCATATAAAGACACATGGATTGCATGTACCTTTAATAATAACGTGTAAAGGATCAGGCTAGCCAGTAGTCTGATTATCATTTTTAATAAAAATTTAAGTTCTTGTTTTAACTTTTGCTTAATCTGCCAAAATTTTAGGATGATCTTTTTGGGTTTTGGAGTTAACAGAATTTGTGTTAATCCATCATCGCAGATTGATTAATTTTAAATTCATAAAAATTTAAAATGCAGAGATTTTCTTTTCTTCATGCAAAAATAAAGTTAGAAAACCATTTCTTTCAATAGAAATGTTATTTGCATAATAAATTTTACTATTAGGAGAAAAAAAAGTGTAAAAAAATGTAATGTGATAAAGAAAAGATAAAAACAGACTGTTATTGTACATACTATATTCTACAAAACTACAAATAACATCTTTTTGGCTGTTGCTGTTTGCGTCCCCCCGTTAGAGACATGAAATATAAATGTACTCCCCTCGATTAATTTTTTGTTTGGGAGGATGATTTATCAGTACATAGTCACTAACTCACTGTAGATAACGTTGAGCAATGAACATAAGTTATCGTAAATTCTTCTGCACAGAAGTTTGACACCTCCTTTTTGAAAAGAAATATTTTTTGTTTTCTGATTACCGAATATATTTTGTTGAAAAAACCGTCTACATAAAATAAACCCCAAAAAGCAGGCATTGTTTGTTTAGAAATTTAGTGTGCTGATGGACAGCTCTTTTCTCTATTTATAGTATAGACAATAATATCAAAATAATTGCAGAAAGTAAAAGAATATCTTGAATCAAGTAGCTTTTACATTTCTCCATAAACACAATGATCTCGCAAGCATAGATCAATATATATTTATCCAAATACTGAATGTAATTGAATGACTTCAAATAATCCAACAAGAAATACCAACACTTGATGACAACGCCATCTCATCCCTTTTGGCAAAAGCAAGCTTCAAGCCCTCCAGACCAAGGACACCAAAAGAACAAAAGAGAATTCATTTTAGTAACAAGTGTATTAAAACTTGTAATGTTTAGAAATATGAACACTGAGCAATTCCAAAATTCACATTATACATTTTATTATTATTACTGAGGTAAACAGTGCCCAATATAACTCACAGCCCAAATTATGATATACTACTTTATATTACGATAAACTACTTTATCTTAAATTAAAGATATGAGACAGCCATCAACTAAAATAACCACATCATACAAAAAGAAACTTAAGTTGATAGTGCAACTGTCAAGAATGATGGGAATAGAAGTAATCAAGAAAAGTGAAGGCCAAGATTTCCAGAGTAAATTGGACGCTTTCCTAATTTCATTTGTATGTCTAAATGATTTTCTTGTAGGATGTGGCAATAATTAGTATAGTTTAAGAGTTTCGTTTTAATTAATATATAGTATATGTTAAAGTCCATCTATTTTAACTCCTATGTAGTAAAACATGTTCCCATTATGAGGCAAGTAGAAAATTTTCAAAGAGAAATTTTCTGGAAAAAAAATGAAGGCTTCCTTCTTCAATCTTTTTTTTTTCGTGTGAATTGAAAGCTTCCTTCTAGTATTTGTTAACTCTTTGAGAGATGTTTTTATAGAGACTTATTTGAACTTTATTTTTCTTAAATAGATCGTATGAGCTGTTCATTACTACACCAAACCATTGTTAGTTATTGGTACGTGTCATGTTTTATTATTGGTCAGTGTACTATATGATCTGCTTTTTTGTCTAGGATCCAAACATTTAAACATCACATTGGACAACCAACTAACTGGGTTTCAGCTGATTAGAATTTATTATAATGGGTAAGGTTCTTCCTATCAAGAAGGATAATTAATTAAATTATAATTGTCTCATATCAAATTATTTATGCATTTAATAGAAAAGTTTCATGAGAAATTTTCTAAAGAGAAAATGAAGGCCTCCTTCTATTTGTTAACTCTTCAATGTTTGGATAAATCTCTTTATGAATACTTATAGAAGAAATTAAGAATAAATAGTGAACTGAGCTTCTTTCATAACTTAAAATTAACTTATCACCTCAACTTTTCAAAAGGTAGATATAAGTTAAATACAACTCCATTTAAACTTATTAAAAAACTTCAATTCATTTTATTTTTATATTAGATAGATTTATTTGAACTTTATGTTTCTTAAATAAATCGTATGATTTTCTCTCCAAAAAATAGTATGATTTGTTCATTACTGCATCGAACCCTTATTGGCGTACTCGTGTCAAGATCTATTTGTGGTCCATGTACTATTGTTTTCAAAATAAATCATATGATCTGCTTTTTTGTAAGGATCCAAACATTTAAGCATCACATTAGACATCCAACTAACTTGATTTGAGCAGAAATAATTATTATAAGGGACAAAGTTCTTCCAACCAATGAAGACCATCAAATTAAAACAGTCTCATAGTAGTATCAATTAGAATACCCATATCAAATGTTTAAAAGAATTAATGTTCAAATCCTAAAATATTAGTAATAATTATGGGGAGGACCTTTTTATCATAAAATACTAAAAATGTTAGCCCTAATATGCTTGAGAAAATACCCTACTCAAGTTTAAAAGTCTAGACAAGATATGCAAAACTAAGCTAACAAATAAAGCGACATAATCATTTATATTAAATAATTACTCAAATCTACGTGACACTATTATTATTTTTATTCAAAATGATTATGTGCCAATAGATTATTATTATAGTTTATATAACTCAGAAAGAGCAAGTCCATGTAAAAAATTTCATTTCCAGAAAACTGAGTATTTTCAACATTTGAAAGTGAAAGGATGGTTTTGCTTCGATGCTCTTCTGAATAAATTGAAGCTCCCAAACAAGATTCCATGGTCGCTGCGCAGTTTCTCTTTTGCTTAAATATTGGGCCATTAGTTTAAAGTAAAACAGGTACTTTAGAGAGAAAATTGAAAGTAATAATTATTAATTGAAAATTCCAGGAAGTAAAATTAACTACATAGTACATGTATTTTTATAATAATCTCAGCAAAGTGTTTTAATCATCACTTATAGTTTTCAACTTTAAATAGAGAAAGGAAATTAGAATTTTTCATAAACCATCCAAAACTCTTGCAGTCTTGCTTATGTATTTTATTTTAAGTTTTTCCAAATTTGGGGATATTTGAGGGTAATTTCAATAAAGTTAAATCAAGAGAGTGCTGCAAACACTCTTCATATTTAATATTTTACAAATATCAAAAGCATATTTTCACCGAAATGAAACAAATTATTAAAAGATTTTGTGAGAAGATCCAAAATTATTCTTAAAAAAATTGAGTTATTAATTTCTTCTTGGGTGTGAATCTATGCTCGATACTTTTTTTTTTTCCATCGGCTCATAAATTCAAACTTTTTGTTATGTCACAATGGAAAAAAATGCATATAAAAAAATATAATTTCTCTTTCAATATTTCCTAAGCGTGAGTGGTGTCAGCAGCGAAGTTTCTGACTACGTGCATGGACCTTTCAACACATGAAAAAGTCCACCCCAAGTGTGGTTAAAATCCTAGCTATCCTCTAACCTAGGCAATGAGCCAATGAGGATCGTGTCATGTGGGTGTACAGCATGAGCTTAATTGGAGTAATTGGGATTGTAAAGTCATTTTTAGGCTTTGTTTTTTTGGGCCAAAGCATAATTAACACTGCCCCCACTCATCAGTGCCACACAAAAGCTTACACCTGACATGCTATAGAGGAGGGAACCAATGAGAGCACAAACAAGGAGACAACCAGCCGATAGATACCCTATATATTCACGGCAACCCATATAGGAATCCACAAAAAAAGACAACACAAACAACAACACAACGGATAGCATAACCGGTACCATAAACTTATGCCCAATGGCCAACTTGTTCATCATTACCTAGAAGCCAAGCGGCTCATGGTATTGCACACAACACAACACATCAATCCAAAAACGACATCGTTCAAATAAGCAATACTAACTATACACCATCAAATAATTAATGTCACGTCATATCCTTTAATTGGACACTTAGACTTACGTGATTGGTTGTGTATAAAGCTTACTACTTGTTAGGTGCGGTCTACACAAGTAGGATTATTTTTCTTTTACCAACGCCAAAGGATCTCATTGGGGAAGAAGATTAAGGGGCACCACATCAAACAACCAAAATGGAGTGCAATGTACTATCGCACATTAAAGCCAAACATGAAAGAAACAGCTATAAATTTCAGCACTTTATCTAACTTGTCTTTTCCGACACATGTTTTCTTATTAAGTTAAATCAATATGATATTATGAGTTACTCTAAAAAAAATTCTTTTGGGTCTACTTCTACAACCATTGTAAAAACTATATACTATATCTCTTGTTAATATGAGATTTAAACATTTGTTAATAAATTTTAACTAATAACGAGAAATTCTATGATATCATCAAAATTTTCAAAAATATTAAGGGTTTTAGTTCTGTACGTTATTGAGAAAATACTCCCACCTTTTTCTTTTTGTCCTTTGATGTGCCCAAACTCATAAATATTGGCCAAAAATTCAACTATACTAAAACCCTCAAATTTATAATCTTGGTATCATTGGAACTCAGGTAAGAAAGTGTGTTAGAATGAATTAGACAATGTTTTGTCATTCCAAATGAAAGGATTTAAAAGAGAAAAGATAATAAAAAGATCGATGAAGATAGTCTTACCAGGAGGAAAATGGAGCAATCCAAAAGTCAGTTCTTGGCTTTCCCCTTCTGGTCAGAATGACCATAATAAAGTTGCAAGCGGCTGCCATCAAAAACAGAAGAGAACTGATGCTGGTGATGGTTGTTGTTGTTGTTCTCCATAGCAGGAGCAGCAACTGCAGCAGCAGAAGGAGCAGCTCCAATGAAGAAAGGTACAGTGGATCCGTCTATAGGCGAAAACCTCTGCAAGTGAGGCAGCAGAGACGGAGAATTGGACTGAAGGGTCCCCCTATTGTAACCAGCGAGGCCCGAAGACATGGTGAAGTTCAGATTGTAATCGTTCCCGCTGGGTTGATGATGATGATGAGAAGAAGCAGCAGAAGAAGTAACCACAGCTGACATAAGATGATCCGGTATGAATGACAAGTGTTGCTGCTGCAGATGAGGATCTGATGATGAGTGGTTGTGGTTATCACCACTCACATTGTTATTGAATGCTGAAACATGATTCATTGCCTCAGGAAGAGAATGTCCTATTTGGATTTGTGCCAATGAGAACCCACTAGAAGAAGAAGAATATTGATGATGGTGGTGATTGTGATTGTGTGTCGTTGTTCTAGAAGAGGAAGGCCCCAGAAAGTAGTCCATAGGTGTTGTTGATGAACACCATTGCAGTCTACCTGCTGCTTTGTTGAACATCATGTTGTCATTAGCCTCATCACACCCTTTGTTGGGATCACTGCCAGTGAGAAGCTCAGTGAAAGAAGCTGTTTGTGAAACGGGGTTCACATTGTGGATGTGATGAGGAACAACAACAACATTGTGATGATGATGATGATGATGAGACTCATCATTTTTCTCTTTCTCTTTCTCCTTTTCCTTTGTTGTTCTCTCCCTTGCTCTCTCTCTAGCCTTCACACGAATATCAGACCTTGAGAGGGACAAGCCAGAACCTTTGCTTGTCTCAGAATTGCTACTACAAGCAGATTTAGACAAAGACATGTTCTGGCCATTGCCAATCTCATTATTTTCATTCTCACCATCTACTACCCCAACAGCAACATCAACGGTGTTTTCCCTCTTCTCATGATCATCACTTTGGGGGGTGTCAGGGAAATTGTTCAAAGAAGGAAGTTCAGAAATGGCATCAGAAGCAGATTTGATAAGCCACTCCACAGCTTTACTGGGTTGGTCATAACCCAAGCGATCTTGAAGGTCATAGAACTGAATGGCAGTGGTCACAGATAGCCTAACCCTTCTATCTCTCAACCCTTTTGAAGTCATGACCTTGCTGTGCCTGTCTTTGCCACCAGATGCTCGAGACACCCTTATGATCCTCGAAGAATTGTGGTGGTGCCAGCTGCTGCTGTGGAACCTGCTGTTCGTGCTCTCTCCATCACTGCCTCTTCTTCTTGGCAACTTACACGCCCGTGCTTGAAGAATCTCATCCTCCTCCTCCATATCACAATCATGCCTTGCACAAAACACACTTTTTTTGTCTTTCTCTTTATGTTATATATGTTATGTTACACTTGTGTAGAGAGAGAAAAAAGAGTGCAAGTGTGTGGGGTGGGCTACTATGTCCTTTGCATTGATGATGATGATAATTCAGAGACTGCTTTGGTTGGGTAGTGATAAAAAGGCCTTTTTATGCTATGATATATCACGGTCCAAATCAGGAGGCCCTTGTTTAGCTTTTTGCAGTTTCAAAATCAGAACACTGAACTAGGTTTCAGACTCAGCACCCTCTCACTCACCCTTCCTGCAAAATCTCACCCAGCTACTACCATAAACAACCAAATAATTTTCTATTAATTAATTATTACCATTCAAATTCCAAAAAAATAAAATATTAAAATTTAAAATATAAAAAAAAAATCAAAAATTTCATACACTTCTCAGATTCACTAAGTAGTAAGTACACAGTAGATAAGATCTGACTGTGTCTACTGTCTAGCATAGTTTGTATATAGCACATTAAAAACCGAATATATTTTATGAAAAAACAAGGATTTGAGAAAAGGTTGAATTGAAATGTGTCCCTTGGTACAACCTTACAAACTGTCATTAATAATAAGTTTTTACTAACTTAAGAAAACGAACATATATTTTGGTTTCTGGAAAATGTTAAGCATTATAAAGAACTGTTTACTATATTTTATAAGAAAAATATTATTTTCACAACAATTCATTGAACTTTTTTTGTAAAATGAGAAAAATATAGAATGTAGTAAATGATAAGATAGATAAAAGTAAACACCAAATATTTTTATACAAAACATTGTATGAGTTGTTATATAAAATATAAATGAAACAATATTTTTATGTAATTAATTAATATAGATACTTATAAATTAGTCCTTTATGTTAATGCAAATTGCTAAGGTAATTGTTCATTTTTAATTCAACTCTTTTTTTTTTATTTTATGTTTATGGATAAAATAAAAATACTGCTTTGCTTTGTTAGTTATACTGGTAAGTCAGATAATTTTATTTCTCAAGATACATCAATTAAATATATAATTAGCAACAAGACAACTTGTAAAAATTGCAAAACCAAAACACTAAAATAACATGCAGAAAAAAGCTTTCTGAAAAATCTCAAAGGGCATAGAAGTGTTGCTGTTACGTACCAGAGGAGGATGAAAATATGAGACAACTGTAGCTTCCTTCAACGTGGTTGCAAAGTCATGTAGAAAGGTCCAACATTTGGCGCCAAATTGACTGGGAAATTTTCAAGGATGATATAAGCCCTTTTAAGTATGGAATGGCGCAGATTTTCTCAACTGGAGGCACTGCAAGGTTGGCTATTAAAAAAAACACTATTTCTGAAATGCTCAATAGTGTTAATTAAATAAAAATATTAAAAATAAAATTTGGAGTCTCATTAATTTGAACAATGTTGGCTCAGATTCTGTGACAGGTGTTAAGGTCTTAATCAAAGACAAAAAAAAATTATGAAAAAAAACCCAGGTATTAAGCTTACAGATCTGTGTCCCTAGAGTTCCCTTATTATTTGAAACAAACTAAAAAACACAAAAAACCGAACTTAAACATTTTAGCTCGTTAAAAGACAGTACTTTTTGTTCAGATCAGTACCCCTCATTTTGTAAACAAAAGTATGGATTTAAAAAAAAAAAAAAAAACAGTATTAACAAAAATGAAAGAGATCAAAGTGTGGATGGGGAGAAAAATAAAGACAAAATATGAGATGGAACCTTATTTTGCTGCCTGATTTCAGGAGTTCGTTGAATTTCCCAAATGGTCTTTTCTTATGTCTCAACTCTCAAGAACACCTTCAAATGTAAAAGAGGAAACCAAAAGGTTCAGTTTATTTTTTTTTAATCACTTTTTTTAGACTCTCAAGCTTAACATGGTTAAAACAAGACCTGAAATCCACTACCAAAGAACATATGCTAGCATTTTGTTAAAGGTGAATTTGGAGTTTGGTTGACACTTACAGTTTGTTTGTGCTTCTCTCTTAGCAAAAAGAAACATTGAATTGGTAGTTTGGTGGGAGATAAATCGAAAGAAAGTGAAAGAAAAATCCGGGTATATGAGAATTGCGTGATTTATAGAGAGAGACAAGTCTGTGTATGTGTTTCTGTGTGTGAAAGGTAAACACTAAAACACTAAACAGAGAGAGAGAAGAAGAAAAGCACAAGGGTGAGTTGAACTCAAAGTGGTTGTGAAGAAGAAGGGTTGTTGTTGTTGTTCCACATTCGAACAATGACCGGGCTTATCGGAAAAGGAAAGACACAGTGCTGTTCATCTCTTTATGTATTCTCCACTCCTTCATATTTGTCCCTCCTTTCTCTTGTATTTACTTCCTAACCTTATCCCATTAATTATTACCCGATTTTGTTTTCTAATATTATTTTTTATAAAAAAAATATTAGTTATTAATATATATTAATTTTATTAACAGAAAAGATTAAACTTATAATATTTTTTTCTTTTCTTTTAACTATTAAACTCATATTTATTTTCTAATTTTTAGTTTATTAGAATTAAAGAAAAAAACAATATATATACACAGTATAAAAAAATGTGATGTGATTTTATCACAAATTATTATCTATTAATAAATTTATTTATTTTTATAATAATTATCTTACAAAATTTGTACTATAAATATACATTTTCTTTCATTCACTTTAAAGATAAGTTCTTTTCATTCTTGTCATATCTAATTATTGAAAGCCTGTCATGTGAACATGAGTTGTATATTTTATTAAATAAATACTATACCTGGTCAAATAATGTGGAAAATAAATACCAGATTGGATTCTTTTTAAAATATATATACAGTAACCACCATAAGTTATAATTGAGCTTTGTAAATGTTTTCATCCTACAAGAAAACAAATTGCCCCTTTCTTTTTTTCTTATAAAGTGATTTGTCAATGTTGTGTGTATAGTGAATTATAATCAACTTATCAACTAAACAGTTTAATTTTCATGATCATCCGTATAATCAAACTCAAACTGTAAAATAAATTTAGAAATCAAATTAAATTTATGTAAAAATAAATTAATTATAGAACATGTATTCTTCTTCTTTCTAATTCCCACCTTAAGAAAATAAAAAATAAAATCTCAGGCTTTTGCAGCATGCAATTAGACTTCTTTTTAAGTGGGTAAAATCAACGTAATGATCGTACCCTCAAATAAACTTAAAGATAGATTATCGTCAACCCTCAAATCAAATATGCAGAACACGTAATAAAAAAACACAAAAGGAAGAGAGAGAGACAATCACATAATTAATATGTTTTACGTGAGAAAATCTTCCTTTAATCCGAAAGGAAAAACTCACGGGACTTTGTCCAGAATCAAATATCCACTATAACTGAGAACGGTTATAATGAATCAGAACACACCAAGGTGGTGGTACACTTAACCTCTCCAATAGTGGTGGTAATCAAACTCTCAAAATGTTTCACTTTGAACTTTCAAATATGCAGACATGCAAACTTGCTCAACTATGACACTCAAGAATATCACTTGAGACTCTCAAAATGCGGAGTCGTACTCAACGCTCAATCTTTCTCGATGTATGTGCCATTTCACACTCTACATCTTAGTCTGACCTAATTACATTCTCAACTAATGTATTTATAATGACAAATTAGATATAGGGTTTTGGACCCCTCAATTGGACTTGAACCAACATTGAAGGAGTAAAGTCCAATAAGATTAAATAGACTGATTTTAACAATTATAGCAGAATTCAGTGAGAACAAAAGAAGATGCGAATATCTCCATAATTTTTTTCCTTTCATTATTTGTTTTCTCTTCTTTTGTATAAATTGTCGTACAAAATTAAAGTACAATTATATTTTCTCAAGAAGTAAACACTCCATTGACAAGATGTTATGATACAAGGTTACATGCAAAGAGCCTTTATGAAATTTTTACCATTTTCTGTATAAGCAGCTGTTTCACTAAGATTTACAATAATTAAAGGTAATATGGATATTAATTGTTGTGACATGACCTCATTTATATCCACATGTAGTAACAAATGGGATGAACTAATTGTTATACTATTTGGTTAATGCTAGTAGGATGCCATCTTTCAAAAAAAAAAACTCATACGCGGAAAGCCGCAAATACAAAGCTTGCATGAATTGGGGACCAAATTAAGACTACAGGGGACCATAATAATATGTATGAAAATTCTGTAATAACCTAACACATCAACAGAAAAAGACGGGTCATATATATTGAAATAACTATGCCTGTGAATGATATATTGATATATGTGTCGTGAATTTTCAAAAGAAAAGTCATAGAGGATTCATTTTGATAAAATTGTGATTTTGGAATCCGTTCAGATATAGTAGTACTTAAAAAAGTCTCGATCACATTGTTTAAATATCAAAACAAATAGTATTTATTTATAAATACTCTCTTCCCTTAATTCTCCCAAACATTTTTCAAAGACAACCATGAGATTCATAAAAGTTTTAAAGTAAATAATAATACGTACCTCAAATGCAGTAAAACCTAATGAAGCAACACAATGTTTAATTATTATCTAAAGTGCTAGATAATTATCCTATCACTGTCCTTTAGCAAATAGGTTGTCGAGAACAGGATGTGCCACTAGCAAGCACTAAGTAGTCAAAGTGTATAATTGAATTATGAAACAGCATCAAGCTTTAATTTCTTAGGCCCACATCTCAACAGGTTTTTTGCAGGTACTGCTACTTGCACTTGAAGAAATTGCGCGACACTGAAGTATTGTACTATTGCATAGGGTGTTTTAATTAGATTATATGTTTATTTAGATAAAAAATATCTTCAGCTCTTCCAGCAAGGTCGATGTATGGATTTGTAAATGGACTGACTACATTAATTAGCTCATTAATTAAGAAGTTGGTTCTTTACAAAAATTAAAGAGTATGGGACCCTGCAATTAGTTCGAAAGATTAAAACTATCTAGGTAAAATAACAGTCAAGAGAAATTGTATATGCTGTTCATGTTTGGTTAAAATTACTTTTAAAAATAATTTTTAGAACTAGTAATCAATAATTTTTTAATAAATTAATTTTTACAATTTTCTAGTAATTAATAAATAATAAAATATTCCTTTCGATCAAAAATAAATAAATAAATAAGAAAGTGTATATATAATAATATTGATTTTAAAATATTTTAAAGTTATAAATTAATAGATTAATTTTTAATAGTTTATGTAATAGTTTAATTTAATATTAAATAATTTTCAATATTAAATTAAAAAATATTATCATTTGTTTCTTTGAAAAATATTATACATCATATATGCACACACCCAATACGGATACCTCTCCAAGCAATTATAAGTGTTCTATTTATTAAATGTCTTAAAATGCTAATCCATACACAAATCGCCTTTAAAAAAAATCCATGAACAAATCTTTCTTTTATTCAATGAGATATGGTGGAGTTAATTCATAAGATTGATCAACCTCGAAAAAATAATTTCTTCTTTTATTTTAGGTGGTAATTCTTCATTAATACTTCATGCCTAAGTGCTAATGTAAATTGCACTTGGAATTGGAATGAGATTATGTCTCTCTTTTTATATTTATTTGAGATAAAAAAATAAAAATTCTTAAGATAATCTAGAGTATCGTTGCTTATAAGAGCTACTTCAAACTAAATAATGTTGTTTAACAAATATTACCACCAGAGTATATTACATGTGTCATTACTTATATAAATATCGTTGTTTAATCAATTTTAAACAATAAAAAATATATTTTTGGGACTCATTTAAACAATGCATTTAATATTTATCATTGGAGAAAAATAATAATAATAAAAATTCTCAAGTTTAAAATGGAGTGCAAGGTCCACTGTAAAAGTTCTTAAGCAACTTAATAAGTAATTATATATTGTAGATTCTTTAAGGGAGATATTATCAATATTTAAGTTTATTTTGTTATTATTTTTTTCTTATAGATATTCATGCAAAAAATTATTTAAATAGGATCATTTTTATACTTTTTGTCATGTATTTTTAATATATTTTATTTCATAATTACATTTAAAATCAAGTACTGGACAAACGCATGCTTGCTAATAAGGGTGTTCATGACTTGTCTGTTCCTACTACCAATATCAATGTAAAGTTAATTTTGACTAGTTTGAACTAAAAATTAGATATGATATGTTTTGAGGACAAATTTGGATTGTACTTCGAGTCATCCGAACTCCGTCCAAATAATTATGTATTAATAATGTAATTTCTTAACGTAATAGATATTGTTCTACATAACATGGTATTATATTTATGTTAATATTATTTTTAAAAAAATATATATTATAAAATATACCTTAAATATTATAGTTATATATTTATTAAATTTTACGATTTAGCTATAGATTGTTAGTATTGATATCTTATCTCTCTAAATCTGTTAATCCGATCTTGTTCTAAATATTTTATTTTTTTAATATAAATATTTTAGTTTTTGATTGGATCAAATTTTAGTTTAAATAAATGACCGTAACAAAAAACAATTGAGATAAAAACAAAAATAAACTCTACTTCTCAAACTAGATATGAATGTAGAAATAAGCATTGAATGAATCATTCAGAAATCAAAAGTGTATCACCTACAAACATTCATCAATTTAATGAAAGTTGCCAGCGACAGAAGTCTAATTAATTATAACAACAGATGCTACTGTTTTGCTTGAATGAATAAAGTCTCTCATAAATGAAATTACAACTTCTTAGGTTAAAAATTTATTTGCCGTGTCCTTTCATTCAACTTTTACTGTTTTTATGGATAAAAGTTTTTAGATGAGCTGTGGCTTTTGCTAGATAAAACTTGAAAGGTGTGGCAGGTCCATCAGTGATCTGTGTCCCCCCTCAGCCTTTCTGTACCAAAAATGCAAAAAATAAAAATATATAGATATCAGATAAAGAGGAAGAAATGATTTATTTGACAGAAAAAATATAATGCTCCAATAAACAAACAAAAGAAACACGATAAGTCACTTGGCTCCGAAAAAAAAAATAGATAGTCACTTGGCCAGGTCCGTTAAGTTTACAAAATTTATAGATCAAGAACAAAATGTACTAACCGAAATTCGTTTGTGAATGCATGGTAGAGTAGTAATTGTAATTAGACAAAGGGTTAATTCCAATGAAGATGAAAAGGATGGCACTACCCTGAAAGTAGTGTAAAAAATTTCTTCCCTGGCCACCACCCATATGTCGAGTTCAGAACTAACTGGGCTCCTCTCCAATTAAACACAACTTTATTTTTTGAAAAGTTGTTTGGGGTTTTAAATGTACATCATGTAGTATTAATTTAGATTTTATAAAGCAAAGATTTGAGGGCATTTATGATTTAATTAATGGGCAAAGGTTGTAGATGTCCGTACGACCAATGATGTGTCTTTGCTTCCTTCCCTCTCTCTTTCAACTTTCAAGTGTCATGTGGAAGGTATATGCAATTGCAGGAACAGCATATTATGGGCCATGGAGGCAGCCAAAACCCACTAAAATGATCCCTTTGCTGGCAACCAGAACGGCAATTGGGGAGAGACCAACCATTCGGTCACTTTCCATGATCAATTTGTAGTACAAATGGAACATCTTTTGTGATTATTATACTATTGGAGATAAGTTAACTAATATTACTCACTTGGGTTTTGACAAGTTTCTTTTTTACTTTTTTTTTTTTCAACAGTATGTATAAGAATCAATATAATTATTCTGAAGATCCAGTAGAATTATTATAAATAATAATATTTTTAATATTTAATAAAATTATATATTCTAAATTTAAATTTAAATAATTATATATTAATTGATTTGCCCACTCAATGATTAATTTTATCCAAAGTTTTTACTCTTTTAAAGCCCTCCCAGCATATCAATAACACCATTTTGTTTGCTAATTAGCATTGTAGTCAAATTAACTGTCAAATACAACCAGCAAACCAAAAACCCTGTCATAAAGTAATCTATTAATAAAAATGGCACCATAGCTAGGAAAATTTTTGCATGCAGTTTTTTTTTTACCTTTTAACCAAAAGACAAATACTTGACGGTCAGTTTTTTCTCCCGTGGTATGGCAAGTGATAATAGTTAAACACCAAGTGTTTAATATATTTGATTTGGTGTCCATATGTACAAATTAAATTTGTACAAGAAATAAATTGATATTTTTTATGATCTAAATTATTAATTTTTTCTCAAAAAAATTATCTAAATTATTTTAACGTGTATCGATGATTTCTGTCACTCCTCTGATGTATGTCAATTCTAGTCTCCAAATTCCCAAAACTCTAGTAAGAAGTTAAATGTGTATCTGTAAAGAGTACTCTTAACACTCAAATGAGTACATGGATACTCCAATATAACAGTCATTATGCAAAAAGTATACGTGTTTAACAATATCAGTCGATATTCTCTTTTAGGTTGCTCTTCATTGTCTTTGGGAGGCTCTGCCCTTAGGATCAAGTGTTTGTCATTTAGTGGTAGTTGTAAATAACTAAATATCTAATTATTTGAAAGGGAATATTGTTGGATTACGGTTGTTACTCATTACCCTTCTCTTGGTGGTGCAAAATATTTCTTATGTTCAGAAGAGAGAGTTAGGATAGAAAACAATAAGATAGGAAATTCTCTTTTTCCATCACATTTCATTGCCATTATCACTATTAATATTATTATTATTATTATGATTGTCTTTGTTATTATCATCACCTTAGAACCTCTTTTTACCTAAAGTGTCAAATTCATATTCATTATCATATATATAACATGTCAGTGTTAAATTGTTAAAATAGCGACCAAATTATCACATTAATAGTTAACATTGTGGCATCAACAGTCAACTAATGACAATGAATAATTAACTAATGCCAAGACAAATTATGGAGTATTAAGTACAAGACGGAATTTTAAAAAAATTGTAAAATTTACAAAATCATAAAAGATAAGGGATAAAATGTGTAATAAATTTTATTTTCATTTAAGAAAAAAATGGAGTCCAATGTCTTATAATAGAAAAATATGGAGTAAAAAATTACACGGTTGGGATTCTCTACCGTTTATCTTAACCGCAGAAGAACCATATCCGGAAAGAATTGAGGTTGATAATAGTAAAAAGAAAAAGGGAAACACATTGGGTTTGGAGTCGTCGTACTATGATTCTTAATTTCTTATACAAATCATGACCATGTCTACCACTGAAATGACCTAAAAAATGCAACCAAATCAAATGTGGTTGCAGCGGCAATAATACAAACAACTAAGAGGGCGTGTTGCCGTGTTCTCGCAACTCCATGCTCAATTACTTGCCGGGTAAAAAGAAGCCAACATTATTTTAATACAGCCCCATAAAACCCACTTTCCATTATTATATTACTAATCCAACCCATAACTCACTTTAAAATATAATAAAAGCTTAACACATCACATTAGCCTTTTATTATTATATGCAAAAAACGAACACAAGGATGTACACCTTGTATTATAATACAAATGTTAACTAATGCCTTAGGTATTTGTTAGTTAAACAGAAATATATTTATTATGAGAAAAAAATAACGTTATTCATGTTTTTTTTATATATTTTCTTATAATTTTCAGATTAAATAATTTTTAATTTTTTTTAACCAATAGTGTCTTAAAGACAATAATTAGCAATACCAAGTAAAAAGGGGTAGGATGAAAAATAAGTGAAAGATGGGGGAAAATGGTTGTGTTTGTATTGAGTTGTTCTATGTGATTTATGAAGAGAGTGAGGAGTGAAGTTGTTGGGTGACAGAGCTTGTGACACGCTCGAGAGAGGAGGTACAGTGATGAGGAAGCATGGGCACGTGTCAATGTTAGACATCCAGAGAAAGAGAGAGAATGCTTTGCTTTCTGGCTCTGTGACTGTGCTTTGCTGTAGCTGACTTCTCGATCAGGGAGTGAGTGTGATACCAGTCATGACCATAGACCAGCATTGCACGTGTCACGGTCTTCGTGCATCTTTCAGACCACATTTCTTCAATCAATTAGATTAACAATACTAAAAGTATTAGATATATTTAGGGTCCATTTGACAGAAGTAAAAATGGAAGGAAATAAAATTGAGAAGAAGTTTTTTTTAAGTATTATGATATTTTTTAAGAAAAATTAAAATGAAAATTAACTTCAAGAAAAAAATGAAACATTTTATTTTGTTTCACTTTTTTTAATTTAAAATTCAAATTTTTTTTCTCTATCAAACATAGAGTTATACACTAGTATATCATTAGTCATTACTATTGTTTTTAATTTTATAATTTACATTGATCATATCTTTTTGTTTAATATTAAAATTAATTTATAAGATGAGAGTTGTCTTTTATTTTTGATATTATTTCTTGTTGATACGAGACTAGTCAAGAAAGCTGTCAGTTATATATTCTACGAACTGCTTCCAAAGGTGAGAAAGCCTGTGGGTTTTTCTTTCTTCAAATTAGAGAGAACTCATGCATTTGCACGGTTTTAAGAAATACAGGGATAAAGAAAAATAAAAAGAGAAAATGAAATTGAAAAACAATGAAGGGTTTAACTTTTGAGTCAGAGAGAGCATGCAATAAAGAGAAAAAGAGAAAGTAAAAAAAAAAAAAAGAAACAGATGAAGGATACAATTGTACAACACATGACAAACAAAGCTGATAACAGCACGTGGATAGTAAATTGGAGGCTGGCATTATTATTGATGATCAAGTTGAAATATTAATTAACATAATTTTAGATAATTTTTCACATATTTAATTATATGTTAAAAAATTAATTTTAAGTTAGAACTAATGTTAAGTAAAAATAACTATAAATAGATTTTTATATTAAGTAAAAAATACTAAATTTTATTACTGTCTTATTTTTATAATCAAAATATTAAATATAAATTATTTCATTTTAAAATTAATTTTACAAAATCAATTCGTTGGAGCCAATCCTCATCCAATTCAAACACTCACTAGTTTTGCACACGTTAACGGACCTTTTCACGTTAAAAATACAAAAGACAGAAAAGCAACTCGGTGAAGCTTGGGAAAGCTTTTTTATTTTTCTTCCATTTCAACTGCTTTTATATAATAAAAAAGTTATTTATCAAATAAGCTAGATATTTGGAAAATCAACTGAAATTTAGTATAAAAAAATCCAAAAAAAAGCTGTTTTCATGAATCTAAATTTTTTTAGCTTGTGTTCATTTTCAAATAACTTTTTTTTTCCTTTGAGTTTCATATATATTTTTTTCATATATTATTCAACAAAAAATCTTACACAAAGTACTGAAAATGATTTTTCATCAGAGAATTTTTCCTCTTAGGCCATTGCAATAATTAATTATTGAGTGAATGGTAGTCCTTAATGAAAATTGAATAAATTGGTGATTATATATTTTTTAATCTATAAATGTTAATTATTAATTATTTATTAGTTGTTTGTAGTGGGGGAGGAAAGATTTAAACTGACAATCTCTTTTTCCTTTCTTTTTCTTTCACTTCTAAATCAATCTTATAACCTAAAAAAAAGTATTCATATTGATACTTAAAATTAATTTAAGTGATCAAATGATTTTGGAATTATATATTATTAATCAATTTAATCCCTAATATTATAGTAGATGACCAAATTGGTATCTAAAATAAATAAATGGCACAATGGTCTTTAAAATTATAAATCATCATAATTTTAAATAAAAAAAAATTAATTGCACTTTTCTCCCTAACTATTAAAATTTCACACATTTTGTTCTATAAGTTTATTACTCCCTACTTTCAAAACTTTGTGCATTTTGGAAAATTGTAAATAATACTAGAGATGAGGTTTGAATCCTTAACCCTTCCTTCTCCACATCTCTACAACTACCAAAATCATCAAGGGTGTATTTATGTAACAGTTACATTTAACGTAACTCGCTTTCATTTTAAAGGGATAAACGACTTTCTTCTATATGTTTACTCCATAGGAAAGTGAGAATTTTCGTTTGAAGTGCCTCAAACGTGAATTCAAACACATTCTAAGTGATTTGTTTTGTTTGGTGTTTATAAAAAGTATGTTCAATATATAATATTATTATATTGGTTAATTGCACTTTTGATTTCATGTTAATTGTATGAAAAAATATTAAAAGTTAAAATGACAAAAGAATATTTATTAAATACTTTTATTTTAATTGTACCAATTTATAAATGATACAAAACTACTTATTAATTAAATTATATAATATCTCATAAATTTATTTATTAAATATTTTACTCTGAACAACTTCCCTACAAATAAAAAGGTGGTAGATGTATAACAAGTTATCTTAAGCAGCAGTTTCAACTTCAAAGCTAATTTGATTTTGATGGATCGAATGGAAGTTTTTCAAAGTCTCGCTGAATATGATTGTGGTACCATAAAGTTATATGATTATTGGAGTACCATGTTGAATCCATCATATCATGCTAGATGGATGGTCTTGGTCGGCATATATGACCAAGGCAGAATTAGAAATTGATTTATTGTTTGGACATTGTTGTTGTCTGGTGGGGCGTGGGGGAATATGGATAAAAAGAAAGTATATTGTTAGGATTAAACTCTATTCCTCTACATAAATATCTTCATACGTACCAGTCAGAATACATCCAAACTTCAACCACTTGAACTAACCATTGTTATTTTATATAAGTTTGAGTTTTTATATATGTACAAGCAGAAACTAATTATTATTATAAAAAAAACTTATATAAAAGAAATAAAATAAACCCCCTTTATTAATCATTCATGCAGCAGTTACCCTCAATCATTCAATAATGACTAATTATAATTTTGCAGATATCATGTTTCGTCAGAATTTATTTATCCTGAACTATTTGATTAGAAAAATAGGTATTCACAGTTAATAATAATAAATAAATAAATAAACATAAATAAAAACAAAAGTCACTAGATTGAATTGCACATTCAATAGTAATTTCTGTCAATTGATAAGCTGTGAAAACTAATTTCTTTAGAGACAAAAATTATTAAAATAATTTTGTTTTTTCTAATAATTTTTTTTACTTAATTACATTATCACAAATTGAATTTCTGATACCAATTATGTTTGGGCCTGTTGGTGTATTATTTCATTTCATTTCATTTTATAACCACCTAAATAATTAACCTCAACTGACAGCCCAAATATTCCGTGGCATAAAAGAAAGTTTTGATCTGGAAAAGACAAGAACTATTATCTCCATCTGTTTAACTTGTTATAACTTTTAATGTTTATATAAACTACTAATTTAGGTTCAAAATCACACAGGTAGATTGCTCCACAACTCTAAAATCTTTGATGGGTTTTTGTTAATGATGGTAGGTAGAGTAAATAGCATTTGCTCGTGTGATTCCAACATACAGAATCAACAGCTATGATTAATACATGTATTCCTTCTAATAATTGTTATGATTCTGGCACAATATGCTTCCCCTTTACGGATATCACACATCATGTCTTAATAAAAGCTGTTTGAGCCCTTGATTACTTTTCTCTCCAAACCTTTGTTTATTTACCTGTGTACAAGACAATCACATGAGTTTGGTTATTTAATTACATATCCTCGCCTTGCCATGCTCGCGTAGAATCTTCAAACATTAATGTCTAATATATATTCTAACCTATTGTTGTGTTTTTTCCTAAAACAACACCTATAGCTATCGTAGGAGGAATCCTCATGAGTCTCATGAGGTGGAAATCTAGGGCCATGCCCGCATGATTGAAAAGAGACAATTTAATAATTTTTCAAGAACGTTAATAAAGTTTCATTTCAACCATTGAATTATCATTCAATAAGTTAATTTTAGAAAAAAATAGAAACTATTTGATACTTTATCAATTAATATACTTTCGAATATATATATATATATATATATATATATATATATAAGTATTTAAGACTTTGTTACTTTTAAAATAAATGAATTTATTTATCTGTCTGTATATCTATATGTATATCTATTTATACTTCTATGAAATATTTATAAGTAACATATTAAAGAGACATCCACCTTAGTGTTTGACTGACTCTGTGTGTCTTGAATAGAAGTACTTATGTAATATAACTGTAGAAAACTAATATATATATATATATATAAAGGATTGATAGCAATAGAAATTGTATTTATAAGTTTAGAGGGTGGAAAAAATTACTCTATTGTAAGGCCAGCATTGCGGCCACCGACATTAATAGAAGTTTACAATAATATTTACAAGTCATTTAAAAAAAATTGACAGCAGGAATTATTAAGTCTAATAAGTTATCCTTGTCAACTGATATTACATTGGACTCTTAGTTAGAATATTAAATATTAGTTACTAAATATTCATTACGCTAAACTAAAGGCTCGAAAACTTAGCGTCTCATTCTTGTTAAATATTGCAAGAGAAATCGATTGAAAGGTACTCGCAATCTAATTGTTCAGATTGTAACTTCTTAATAATAAAAAACCATTTATTAATTGTTAAGGTTGTACTAGTATAAAAAAAACTGTTTGGTTTATATTTTGATGTCATTTCATCTCTATTTTATATTTTATGAAGATATAATAAACCGTTGTTGTTTTGAACATGCCAATTATTCTGATTTCTGATACGCTAATATCTAATCAGAAGCGAAACAATGTTCTGCACACCAAAACACACGTGGGCCCAGTGTTTGGAAATTTGCAAAATAAACAATACAATAAAAAAGAAGTATGAAAATGAAAGATTGACTTGAGTTCTTATTCATGGATGGCTTATTGCTTATCATTTTGAAAGTGAGCTGGCAAGACAATTTTCCAATCAACAAGAGCTTACAATATAAAAAAGTGAACTCTAAATCAAACAATCAATAAATTTGTCATTTTCTAATACCAATAGTCAACAATATTATGCAAAGAAGAAAGTCATAAGTTAATTAGGGACAGGTTGCTAGCTTACCCTTTTTTTGTGCGTGTGTCCCCAAATTAAATAGCACAGTGAAAATTCAAAATTGAGTATGATAGTTGACTTGAGAATGAAGAAGCTATAAGCAACCTCAGATTTTTGCCAAACTTAATTGGAAGGCAAAGAAGTTAGATAGATCATAAATGGAAACTTTAGCAGGCAAGTTGGTCGCATGCACGTTAATTTAATGCAACTTGATTCTGGGAACGCCCTCTCCTCCTCAAGAAACTCTACTTTTTCTTTATTCAATTATTATGATATTGACGTGAAATATTAATCAATTTTATTGAAAAAATTTCCCTTTCATTAAGATTTTTTTTAATAATTTAAATGAATTATGATTTGTGGAGTATTTTGGTTGTCTATTAAGGGACGGATGTAGTCGTCGGGCGTCGGCGTCGTTTTAGGTGGGAAACTAGTTTTGGAGAGTCTTTGGTACTCATTCCGTTTTGCTAATGCTGCATGCAACTTCCTCTTCTCTAATCTATGCATTTTCAATAGCCTTTGTCTTCTTCAGTTTACCTTTCGGATCTGCGGCCGCATAGCCGTGGTGATGGAGCCATTACGTCGGAGCTGCGGCGTCAGAGATCTGGAAATGAGCGATAGTGGCGGATCTGCGGTGGTGGAGCCGTGACGTTGGACATTTGGAGAGGAGTGACAACGTCGGAGATATGGGGAGAAGCGATGGTGGAGCTGTGATGTCGGAGCTACGGCGTAGAGATCTAGAGAGGAGCCAGGGCGGTGGCAGGGCTTTAACGTCAAACAACAACGGTGAAGATATGCTAAGTTTAACTTTCATGAAGAACTATACCGTCTTTTTAATTCATTAATGACATAATCGTCATTGTCTTTTCAATTAAATAAAATATTAAAAAAATTAAAAAACTAAAAATACCAGAAATGTTTGGGCTGATTTTTATAAATAATAC
Source organism: Glycine latifolia (assembly GCA_013407115.1). Classification (NCBI taxonomy): domain Eukaryota; kingdom Viridiplantae; phylum Streptophyta; class Magnoliopsida; order Fabales; family Fabaceae; genus Glycine; species Glycine latifolia. Next base: position 28,520,975 of record CM023942.1, read on the forward strand.
AAATTAAATATTTAATTAGAAAAATGGT
>CM023942.1:28521402-28550529 GCA_013407115.1 Glycine latifolia
ACCATTTTTCTAATTAAATATTTAATTTGTATTATTTATAAAAATCAGCCCAAATGTTTGTGATACCCGATTATTTTTCTTTGTACACCAAGCACAAAGAAATAAACTTGTCCACTGGAGCACGCGCCCAAAATCTACTCTAAATTATTCATCATAAGCAAAAGGGCATTCAAGGCCTTGAAGGGGACATCGAAAGGGCAAAAATCCTGGGATTGACGAACTCCAATGTTTGCAACGAAGTGACAATGTTTAAACTATTTCTTAAATTGCATTTTCTTTGTTAGGGTTCCCATAGTATCATCTAAGAAAAAAAAATTCTAGTTTTTTTTGTGTACAATAGATATATTGAGGTTTAAATCTAGGATTTCATGCACAGTAACTCAAACTCCACCATTATAAAAACACTATAATTATGCCATGGCTTCTTTGTCAATTGTCATGCACCAATTTAAACCTGTTTTAATGTAAGAAGTTATAAATATAATATAAAAGCCCAAAGTTATGCAAAGCTAAAAGTATGCGTGCGTGCAAACAGGTCTTAAGGGAGTGTTTAGTATGAAAATAGTTTTTTATGCTTGGGAATTATAATTCCTAAGAATCATAAATATTAGAAATGAATAAAATTTATCTGATTGATAATCGAAAATATTTAGATAAATTTTATCAACATTTGAAAAATTATGAGATATTTTTATCATTATTTTAATTGCTTACCCCATCAATAAGACTCCCCACAAATCACACCGGCCCCTAAATTTAATTGATAATAACCACACATATATGTAGTCCCTGCAACCGAAAATAGAAATCATATAATAAGCTGAATCTAAATAACCACAGATGGACTAATCATAGAACCATCACATCTACTGAATCTTAAAGCAAAGTGAGAAATAGCTCTGCTGAGACCCCCCTGCAGTAACCAATGCATCAAATCCAAATTTAATTACCACTGCGGCACCACACTACACGAGAAAAGCTAGATTATTGGCCCCAATTCTGTGTATCAAATATACTCATGTAGTTACACTTCACAATCCATTTGTGCTGAACCAATAATACTGTCAAAAAGTGTCACACTTGTTTTCTTATTAGACATTAAGCTGGCATCTACTGTTATATCATAATCATTTTAATTAGTAAATGTTAGGATTAACATATTTTGTATTTGAAAAAGTTATAATCAAAATTCTGTGTGGAACTTCTAAGTGATAATTGATTTTCTATAAAAAGTAAGCAAAAAGAATCATTTTCAGATAGATTTGATTTTTGGTATACAAACTGAATATTTTTGCAATTATAAAGCTTAATATTTTAGAAGGTTGGGAACTCAACCTAATCCTTGATTACCAATGAGTGAGAAAAATATTGTGAAAAAAAGGATGAAAATTGCAAGGAAGAAGACAAAAGAATTAAGCAGTTGTAAAATGTTAATGACGAGATCTTCTAAAGAATGGACCTTTCTATATCAAATGGCCCAATTTCAATACCTAAGCTAGCACTAATATGATACTTCCACTGCAATATTCATGGAAAAATAAGGAGAAAACTGAGTTAATAAATTCGTAAACTTTAGATTAAAAAGAAATCATGAGAGGAACCAACCCACTATGCATCACCTCCCTATTGGTATCATAGGCATTAATGTAAGAAATTTTAGTTTTTTAGAACCAACATAATATGCTTTCCCTGAGCCTAAAGAACCACATTCAGACCAGAAAATTCATATTATTTAATAAATTAGCAATTACAAATCTAATTACTTTAATTTTATTAGTAAGTATTTAGTGTAGCATTTCAGCCTGCTAAAATAGGCAGAGTAATTCCTGCCTCTCGGGTGCACTACTTGGCTACTTCATATTCAAGCTTATACTGATAAAATATTATTTATAAAAGTAATGGTAATTTATGCATGAATCAAGAAACGAATATAAAAATAAAAACCTTTAATTTGGCATGGAAGCCAAGATTGATCATATTGACTTCACAACATGTCATGTAGCTTAGGCTAACTTAGACATCACCATCAATGTTAAAGTTGTATTCAGTTCATATCATTAGTGTCGGCAACTATCAACTGATTGCCCCAATTTAAAATTTGGCTGCATATCATGCTAGCAATGCAATAAATTCCTATTAAGGCTAAGAGAAAAAGCATGTGAAAGAATGGAAGGATATAAATTGCAAACAATAAAACGGTAATAACATCATGTTGGAATAATCATAAAACAAAACATGATGAAATAGCAGAGGAAGTCAGAAATCATAATATAAAATGAGTATCAAAAGTACAATAAAGGTGTCAGAAAATATTTTACAAGCTAATTCTTCTTGTTTGCTGTTGCTAATCATCTTCTTCAATTTGCTCACTCACTGTCACAAGGGAGTGAAAATAGAGACTCTGTATACACAGCCACCTCGGATGGATATGGACTAACACAGAAGCTTCGAAGTTCTTGCAGTTCTCCCTTGTCATTAAATTTCATCAATCCAGCCATGACATTTGTTGTTCCAACAATATCACCACTTTTTGTAGAGCATACCGGAAAGAAGGACCGAATAGCAAAGCCATCAACAGAAATAACAATACTCTTAGTCCAAGACGATTGCACTTTGTATTCTTTCATTGCCCACATTTCTACTGAATGGTTGTACCCCACAACAGCATAAAGACTAGGCGGTTCTCCAAGTACCCCCAAATGACAATAATTAAGTTTGTCATAATCAAATTCAACTGGCAGATGCATCTCTGAAAAACTTCTTTCCACCAAATCAAAGGAAACAATAACATTCATTGATACATTAATGCGAAAAGCCAACCAATGAATAGCACTATTCAAGAACGACCCAAATTGGTTAAATAAACTGCCAGGATTGTTGTTGGTATAACGAAAATGGGTATAAGGAAAATGGATGCCCTCAATTTCTTTCCAAGCATTAGCTTTGAGTGAGAAAATCTCGGCACGGTTTGCTTGATGTTTTGGGTTGTAGCATGCGTGAACCACCAAGTAATCATCTGTTGATGGGTCATATCCAAAGCCACAAAGAAGGGTAAAAAAAACGACATCCTTGTTGAAAAAAATAGGTGACAAAGGTACAATTTTGTGGACACCAGTGGTTGGATTCCACACACAAAGATGGGATAAACAGTGCAAAAGTATAAAGCCTCTGCAGGAACCTATGATTTCAACAAAGTGATAGGGTTTGGGGGCAGGAAGGTCCACCGTTAGTGCAACAGAGGCAGAGTCATCATGAAGTGATGCATTGAAATCTATGGACCGGAGTTCAGGAGCAGAAAATGCAATGAACAAAATTCTATCTGCACGTCCTGCAGCTAGTTCAAAATGTGATTTCGCAAAGCGGGGATCAGATATCAGAAAAAGCCATGACTTACACACGCTTTTGAAACGAACTAGAGACTTCGCCGGCAATCTTAACAGAATTTCAGTTATCAAATCCTGCAGAAGCACCATCTTCTTCCTTCTCTCTACAACTGTTAAATCCAGACGCGGTTGTTGTTCGGTTCCTTCTCTCTGGCTCGATGTTCTAAAACAACAGTAGTCATTAGAAAGGGTCAATTTTTTTTATTATTCATGAGTAAACTCTAGATACAATATAATTTCTATTTTTATTAGTATTTAAACATTAAAATTCTCTAATGTTTATTTGCTATCATTTTTAGTTAATTTAATTTAATTATATAAAAGTGATTTATAAATTTAATTGAAATATCACTTATCAACTCGAATAAACTAATTTGATTAAACACTTACCCTGTGTTTGGACGAGAAATTCCAAAATTTTAAAAAATTTGACATGTTAGATATTTAAATGTTCAATGTCCACTATGAGATGCAGTTAAAAATAACAGTGTGTTTGATTCGTCAAAAGTATATTATAATCATCATGGTGATCCTGGGCACAGTTAAAATGGACGGTTGTGGAGGATAGCCCAGGATCTGATATTTTGAAGGACATCAAATTTTTTATTTAGTCAATATAAGTATTAAATTTTTATATAATATTATAATGTAGCAAACTTGATTAATAACTCATTTATAATCAAGATTATAAAAAATAATGAATAGTTAATATTATTTTAAAAGTTATTATTAACAATAGCATGAATAGATTAAATAATTTTGTTTTACTTTAAATAATTTTGTACGAATTATTAAATATTCATGTTATCATTAATAACAAATTTTATAATAATATTAACTATCAATTTTATCATTGTTTTAAATAATTTTGATTATAAATGAATTATTAATGAGTTTTGCAATGGATAATATTTCAATAATTATGAGGACGTAATTTCTTTTATTTGTCTAGGACACCAAAAATCTTAGGACCGATCTTCATAGTAAGAGTACTCAAAATCAACTCAGTCATAAAGGAAGAGAAAGTAAAAATAATGAGATATGAACTAGAATCAAATTAGACACATAAAGCAAAAGTCATAAAATATTTATACAAAGCACAAATCATATTAGGTGTATACCTTCTTCTGGATCTTTGCGCCATGAGAAATCTGACAACAAGAAATACAATGAGCAAGAAGCCAACAAAACCCTATCAAACTAAAAACATGAAATCAACACAACCAAATTAAAAACAAAACACAAAACAACAAATTGAAAAATGAAATCCTAGATAATGAATATGAGATACCAACATTGTATAAAGAACTAAAAGAGTTATGACTTTAAATCAAGAGAAAATGAGCTTCGTTGCCAAGTGAGAAAGCGAGAGTGAGGGTTTCAAAGTCATAAAGGAGCGAAAGTGAGGAAGGAGCGAGTCGAGCTTGTGCAAAGAGAAAAGAGTGGGTTATTAGAAAATAAATTGAAATCTAACAACAAATCCAACAACAATAAAGCCCAAAGAGAAAACTGCCAACAAAACTCTATTAAATCAAAATGAAATATGTGAAATTAAATAAAAAAATAAAAGAAACAAAAAAATGAAACCCTAAATAATGAAGATGGGAGACCAACCTAAGAGAGTTATTGCTCTTAATCAAGAGAGAATGCAAGAGAGAATGAGCATCGTCACCATCAAGAAAGAGTGAGAGCGAGGGTTTCAAAGTCGCAAGGAAAAAGGGTGAGGAATGAACAGGTTGAACTTGTGTAGAGAAAAATGAGCAAGTTGCTAGAAAAGAAATTGAAATCCAACAACAAAAAAAACATAATGGGCAAGAAGTCGATCAAAACCCTATCACATAAAAACAAAATCAATGAAATCAAACAACCAAATAAAAAAAACACAACACAAATAAACGAAATAAAAAATGAAACCCTAGATAATGAAGATAAGAGATCAACCTTGTATGAAGCACTAAGAGAGTGATTGCTCAGAATCAAGAGAGAACGAGCGTGGTCGCCATCATGAAAGACAACGAGAGTTTTAAAGTCACAAGGAATGGAGAGTGACGGCGGAACAAGTCGAGCTTTCATAGAAAAAGGGTACGAGTGGCTATAAAAAGAATTAAGATTTTAGTAGGATTTCAATTCTATCATTTTTGTTAATTAAGTAAAGTTCCTTAATAAAATGTTACAAATTCCATTTTTGTTTAAATTCTTTACCTAAGCGCATAATTTAACCATGTAGTATTTTAAATTCATTAAATAAATGAATTGATTCATAAAAATGACATGTCCAACCGTATGGTTAAATTAATATACCATTGAGAATCAACTAATATAGGATTATCTTACTTCATTGATGATCTTGTGTTCGAGTCCAAACACTTTGTGTTAAGTAAGTGAAATTGAGTATTTTAATTTTTTTAAAGTATTATTTTTACCAAATATATGTTCTGGATCATCAACCTAAATTTGGTGCAATTTTGTTTTTTTTTTTAATAAAAAAATCAGTGGTTTTTCAACGATCTAACATTTAAAGCATATTTTTTTTCTTCCGATCTTCTTCTAAAAAATGTTATCCCTAAATTACTCCCAATTTTTCCTACAACTTTTTTTCCCTTCCAACTTGATACCCCTTTTTTTTTATAATTTATTATGTAAACCTAATTTTTTTGGGCTATATCCAAACAAAATAAATCTTAAAATAACTTTTCAACAAATTAGTAAATTTTTCAAACAAAAAATGATTTTAATTTTGATTAAGTATAACAACAATAAATTATAATGCACTCTAACTGAAAAGTGGTGAGTGTATGTCTATGTTCGATAAATTAGCTAGAAGTTGAAAATAACTGGTAGCTAAAAGCTTTTAAACTAGTTTGTTAAATAACAAGTGTTCGATAAAATTAACGGTTGAAATAGTTGAAAAATATAAAATGACATTTAAAAAGGATAATAATGAAATTGAATAAATATTTTAAGGATTAAAACAAAACAAAATATAAAATGCAAGAAGTCAGTGTTTTAGAAAACACTACTTCAAGTAGCATTTCAAAAAACACTACTTCAAGTAACGTTTCAAAGAACACTGAAAGTTATTTAAAAAAATTTGTTTACCGAATTGTCAAACACGTTTTTCAACTAATAAATAAAACTAAAAACTAGCTAAATTTACTTACTAAACATAACATATATTAGCAAACCCCACAAAATAATCATTGATATTATTCAAATAATCTAATTTTCATACCCATACAAAATACAAAGGGAAATTGACCTCACAAATGAATGAGAGGATAACATCAGGAAGAGGTGTGCAAAACCAAATTGATTCTATTCTAAACTATTTTAACTGATTTGATTTTAAATCCAAATAGCCGAATTATTTTAGAAAATCGATTCCAACCAAATTGATTTGGTTAACCAAACTAGGTTTGAATCATTTTAAATTGATTTTAAGAATTAAACAAGTTTCAAACTCGTTTTCAAACTGCTTTTTTGTATAAAAAATGATTTTTGTGAAAATCAATTCGATTAATTGAACCGATTTTGTATAAACAATTTGGTTAACCGAACCACTTTGTACAAAAATGCAATTTTTTTCCAAACCAATTCAGGTAAAAATTAGTTCAGTTTTGGCTTGATTACAAACCGGTTTGGTCAAACCTTTTCTTTATACCCCTGCACAAGGGGCCACCAATTGCTAATAATTTTTCACATGTACTCTATGATCCCCAACAGAAATCCTCTAATACACTAGTCCAAATGTCATATACTTTATGTTGAGAGGTCTCTCTTCTGGTAGAAATCCACAGTTAAATACAATAGAATCAAGGGTAACTGGGAATGCATTTGAAACATGTATATCACGTTCTCCAATGCATCCTTGACCCATCTCTTTTGATCGAATACTAACCCAAGTTAATGAGTGCACTGGCACAGTAAAGGTATCCACAAAATAAATTTAACATGCCATTATTATCTTCACAACCGTCAAATATTCTGCAACCTCTCAATACAAATGGCATAAGATGACTTGAATCCCTTGCTTTGGGTTTTAGACATCTACTGAGAATTCAATTACAGGAAATTATTCCAGTTTAGTGACTTTGTTTTGACAAGTGGTTTTCAGTAAGGGATCGATGTAAGTTTCAACTAAGAGCAACAAAGAAAAGAGAGAATTGGACCACCTCTGTGAGAGACAACAAAGAACAGAGATTGACAAACTCAGAGAGGATTGAGATTGATAGAAAACAATGAGCACAAATCAGGCAAAACACTATTCAGTATTCACTATGGTTGTCGATTGCACAGTTCAACCTATGCACGCTGCAGAAGCCCAACTTGTGGAAGACTACCAATTCCAGCAGTTTTAAGATTCCCCGGCAATCCCTCACAGGATCAGAAGGTATTGTGAAACTTGTGGGATCAGACATACCTACAAGTAAAAACTAAACATGTGATTTAGACAACCTAGGCAAGGCGAATCATTCCAGGCCAACCAAATCTGGAAGTAAGGCATTCCAGGTATACCATCATATAGAAGTTGGAACAACAGTAATCAGAAAATAAGTTAAAGTCAAATGAGGAGTTATATGCAGAAAAAACATCAGAAGAACTGAGAAGGTAGGAAATTAGAGACCAAATGGAAGTCTGATGTCATCCTGCTTAATTCACAAACATTACCTAATTTCTCAAAAAATATGGAAAATGCAATTATCTCTGCACCCAGATTTTCTTAGCTTGTGAGCAGAACAACTTCTGTGTTTATAGAACCTGCAAAACAGAAGTCCAGTAGCTGTAGAAAGCAGGACTTACAAATGAATCCCATCTCGCTCTCCAAGGGCATAGCTGATTCTGGGAAGTGGCAGATCTTAGAATCTCAGTCAGTATAACAAGCAAACACCGCAAATGCCCAGCACAGCACAAGATATAGGCTAAAGAGCAGATATAATGCCAGGTGGCTGGTGGTTGTATTGTCAGCACTCAGTAGGATAGGCTGATGATGGCAGTTCTCGGTATGGGATGGATTCAGCATCATGTGTATTCAACATGGCAAAACAGGATTTAGAAAGCAAAATTAAAGAGAAATCAAAAGATTCGAAATCCTGTAAAGTCAGAGAAAAGTTTGATAGAAAACTACAGTTCAGTTCCAACTTCTCACTGTTACATTATTCGAAAGAATTGAGTTAAATATAAAAAACATAAATGGAGACCTTGATAGGAGACTGATAACAATATTAAAAAAAGTAAAATAAAAAACAAGTGATGAGTGTCATAACAAATCTTTGATCCAAAACAAAAAGAATGTTGGAGTCAGTAAGAAGACTCAGCACAGGAGTTGCAAATTTGGATTTGAAATAAAGAACAATTCATGAATTCTCTTCCTCATATGGTAACTTATTACAACCAAAACCAAAACAAAAAGGAGTAATACCTGTCTCACCTCTAAAACACAAATAAGAAAATGAAGAGAGAACAAACTATGTGGATACAGTAGGCTTTCTCTTTCCTCTCTTTAGAGGACCTCCATCTGTTCCCTTGATCATTCTTGACAAAACATCTGCTTGCTTTGTGTTCCCCTCCTGATTAAGGCTCTTGATCAGCTCATCACGGCTGTTCCAATCTGTTGATCCTCCTTTCTCCAGAATTTTACATAAAATGGAATAAGCATTGAGTGTCTTCCCTGCTGCCAAGAGAGCATCTAAAACCTTATCATAGATTGAAAAATCTATGATACAGTCTCTTTCAAGAACAAAATCTAACAGTTTGAGAGCAGCAATTGTCTTTTCTTTCTCACACAGAACAGATAAAAGATGGTCAAAATCAGGCTCACACCCATTAAGCATAAGCAAATCAATTCGTCCCAGAGCTTCTTCCACATGACCCCTCATGAGAAGGGCCTCCAATAACTTTGAAACCAAGTCCATATTCTCCTTCACCCCCTTCTCCACCATACTCTTCATTACTCTGCTAGCAGTTTGGACCCTGCCATCATCAAACAAACTCTCCATAACTAACCTATAAAGCGATGATTCCGGTAGGTGCCCGCTCTCAAGCATGCCATCCAAAGCTGTTTTAGCATCAGCCGGCTCCCCTTTTCTCAAGTAACTCTCAATAAGCAACCTGTAGGAATCCGCATCTCTAGCAACCCCTCTCCTCCCCATGATCTTGATAATCTCAAAGGCAGAATCAGGGTTGCCTTCCTTCGAGTGCCCACGTATCAAATTATTAAAAGAAACTGAATCCTGCACCCCCTTTTTCATCAACTGGCGGAAAAAAGTCTCCGCCTTACCGGTCCGCCCATGCTCACACAAATACCCAATCATCAAATTATAAGCACTAGGCTCCATCTCATAAGCATTCTTCTGCCGCAACACAATCTCCTTCTCAATCATCTTGTCAAACAACTTCTCTGCCTTGTCATACACATTTGCCTTGCAAAAATTCTCAATCAGCACACCATAGTGCCCAGCCTCGGTCGGAATGCTCAGCCTAACCATCGCCTTCAGCACATCCGCAGCTGCATCCAAGTCCCCAGCCTTACACTGGCAACTCATCAACTTCATAAACACAGCATTATCCTTCGGCACAATGTACCTCTCCACCATCTCCCCTAACACATCCCTCGCCTCCACCATCTTCTCCGCGTCACACAGCCCCGGCAACAGTGTGGAGAAAGTCACCGCATTCGGCTTAACCCCACAGCCCTTCATCTCCTCAAAAACCTTCAAAGCATCATCAATCTGCCCCACCACAACATACCCCATCAACATGGTGGTGAAACTAATCACATTGGGAACAATATCCCTCCCCTTCATCTCCACAAACAACTTCTCAGCCTCCTCCACCTTCTTAAACCGAAAATAACCATTAATCAAAGTGTTATAAGTCACAACATCAGGCAAAATGCCCCTACTCTTCATATCCTCGTAAAATCTAACAGCAGTGTCCAATCTCAACGACAGAAACATACCCCAAAGCAGAATGTTAAAAGTGTGGCGCGTGGGCTCCACGCCCTCATTCAACATGGCATTATAGTACCTCTTCGCCATCATGTAGCGTCCGCGTCGGAGAATGACCTTGAAAAGCGCGTCGTAGGATTTCACGGTGCGGTCCACGCCGAGCTCCTTCATTTTCTTGAAAAGCTTGACGGACTCCTGTACGATCCCGGCGCGGCCGTAGCTGTCGATGAGGGAGACGAAGGCGTCCTCGGTGACGGCGGCGCGTGACGCGCCTCCGCGAGTGTCGTCGAAGAGAATGCAGCGCGCGTGGTTGAGCTTGGAGTATCGGCCGAGGATTTGGACGATCTTGAGGGTGGTTTCCGGGGTGTGGGTGAAGAGGCCGGCGCGCTCGACCCAGCGGTAGAACTGAAGCGCGTGTTCCGGCGAGGTGGAGCCGTGGAGGACGTTGTAGACGAGGGAGTGGTCGAATTCCGGGACGAGGGAGCGGATTGAGTTTTGGAGGCGCGTGGTCCACGCGCGGTTGGACATCATCTTGCAGATGGTGACTTCGAGATTGTTCTCGCGAGGGGGAATGCTTGGTGGGGATTGGGGCTGCGGGGAGGGCGGAGGGGGGTGGTCGGTGTCGGAGAGAGCTTCGGCGGTGGAGAAGGCGGAGAGAGGGTTTGGATGGAGAGTGGGGGTCCATCGGAGAAGCTTGGAATTGGAAAGGAAAGCCATGCGATTGGAGGGGTTGTAATGTGGAGTGATGTAACAGCTCCTGTTAAGATACTAGGGTTTAAGAGTTCAGTACCTGAAAGTCTGAAACCCTCAAACCAGACCAATTTTAGTGTGTAAAAGTTAAATGTTTTTTGCATGATATGAAAAAAACTTTGAGCATTCGATTTAATTTAATTTTCATCGACGGTTCTCAATTTTTAATTTTTCCTTTTATTTTTTTTTCTTTCTTTGATTATCTTTTCCCTTTTATCTTTTTTGTTTTACCTCTCTCTTGTCTCTTCTCTCTTCCCGATCTTCTTTCTCTTTCTTCTATATGTCAACATCATCTCTCTATGATAGACAATAGACTTCGAAGCACCGCACAAAGGGTTATTAGCCGAGAGAAGTGATTCGGTGTGGAGATGTCGTGGAAAACTCAATTTATTGAGTTAGATCTGTGTTGTCTTTTTTTAGATCTAAGAACGAAAGACAAAGATCAAACAACATTGAGGAGCTTCTTATTCCACGTGATTGGCTCGTCGAGGAAGCGAAGGACGTGCGACAATAAGGTTTTTGCGAGCGCAAACATTATGGGGGTGACAAGGCTCCCTGTAAGTACGAGTTCGACAACATCGAGGCTCCACGTGAGCGCGGTGACACATCGAGGTTCCTTGCAAGCGCGAGGGCAATGGCGTCGAGGTTCCCTCCGGGCATGAGCACGATTGGATTGAGGATCCTGCAAGCACGACGACAAAATGTTGCTATGCCATTTTTTATTGAGAAATGGAACAAATAGATTTCTTATTTATTTGTTTGGTTTGGATTTGTATTGAATCTGATTATTTCTCCATTTTTTTTTTGGATTTGCCATGTTTATTTTTGGATCTGCCATGTAATCTATTGTTGAACCCTCTTTTTTAAATTTGCTATGTAATTCATTTTCAGACATGTCATTGTTGTTCTCTTTGATCTTTTCTCACTATAATTCATTTTTGGATCTTCCATTGTTGTTCTTTTGAATCTTCATTCATTTTTGGATCTGTCATTTCTAATTTTGGATCTGTCATTGTTCTTCTAATTTTGGATCATTTGTTTTGAATCTACTTTATAGTGCATTCATTGTTTTTAAACTACCATTGTTCTTAAAATTAGAAGTGCGCATTTGAAGAAATTGTTCTTTGGTAGTGGCGGCAGAACTGCGATGGTCTGCCAGTGTACTATTTGGAAGCGGTGGAGGTGTTGTCATTGATGGTAGTTCTGCGCGGTATTGACGAAAGTTGAATGAATTGGAATTTGAGAGAAGGAGTAAGGAGAAATCCGAAAAGATAGAGAAAAAGAAAAGAAAAGAAATGCAAAAAGAAAAAAAGATCTAAATTCTCCATTTAATCTAACGATATATATTCACCCTTTTGCACGGTATGTACGAAGTTTACATACGTACAATAGAATCCGTCCTCAAACTAACACTAAAGTGTTTTCTTTTATCACACTTTTTTTGTTTATTCTAATATAAATATATCGTGGATATATTTTTTGTTCTAACAATTTAATTTTTTGTGAAGTTGTTTTTTATAAGGATTGAAATTAAAAAAGTGATATATTAGAGAGATAAAAATATATTTAAGTCCATGAATAATAAAACTAAAATATTTTAAGTTTAAGAAGAAAAAAAGTTTCTATGATGGTTTTACTTTTTAGTTTAATTGAACTATAATTTTTTAATTTCAAAAAATAAAATATTTCTTTAATTTAAATTTTGTAGTAAAATCGGATCAATTAAATCTTGATAAAACTTTTTTTTTAAGATTACCACATTATCTTTTTAGTAAAAAGAACATTCACTTCTTTTCAAGTAACTTCTAACTTGATCTTTAGTTGAGTAGTCTTTGATATGTAGAGTCTGTCTTTATCTAATTGTTCAACATGGACTTGAGGAAGCAAATATTGAAAACAAGTAATAAGTTGGAGAGATTGACAAGAGCTTAAGAGCATACCACTCTCGAATGAGATAAAAAAAAAAAAAACTCTCTTAGATTCACCTGAAGTGTAGATCTCTTAAAGGAGCCTTGAAGCGTGAAATTTATTAAAAATGCCTATCTGAATTTTAGCTGCATTATGCTTGTTACTGGGTCTTGATTCCCTTTTGTACACTAACAACATCTTGAGTACTAGGGTATTATTCCCTTCCCTTTTAATTCTGAAAAATTAAGAAGAGTACCAGAATAATAATGAAACCGTTCTTATCTACACCACTCCTATATCATTTTTTTCTTAAACAATAAAAATGTAAAGAATGTATCACTGTACAAATAAACTAACAAATAACGCTCTCATGAACACTGTCATTGTTGAAGTTCAAGCAATGGTCCTACGCAAAAAGATAAATGAATATTTCATACTTAGTTCACACCCCATTTATATTTATATCTTCATAAAGTAATGGATTATGTTACAAAATGATGTAACAACATTCATGTGATGCAAAAATAAGAGACGCAAACGAAGATGGAAAGTAATAATAAAAAAGAGGACTAAAGAAAAAAAAATCAGCTAATTCAGGACCAAAAGAGTTGATCACGAGGTAGATTTCTGCCAAAACTTCCAAGTGGAGAGATCTTTCTTCCAGAACCCTTTATATATATCCTCCATTGGAACTCCTTTGGTTTCTGGCACGAAAACAAGTACAAAGATAATGGCTACTAAACTAATTATTCCAAAAACCATGAATGTGTATGCAGTCCCAATAGCTTCAGTTACGGATAAGAAGGACTGGGAAACAATGAGGTTAGAGACCCAAATTGCTGTGGATATGCCTTTCCTCCACATACTCCTCTAAACCTTGAAGGGTATATCTCAGAGTTGATAACATATGGAACAGTTCCCATTCCAGGTGAGAAGAACAAGATGTAGAGTGCTAGGCCTATTATTGCAACAAATCCAGTCTTACTAGGACACCCTTTGGAGTACCAATCCCTGTGTTGTGAAGTACAATGATTGTCCGAGTTGTCGTCATAGTCCCAACATGACCCAGGTTTTAGCTGTGTACAACAGCTGATACAAGAGTAAGTAAGAACCAACATGAATCAATATCATTAACATCTTCTGATATTTAAAGAATGACATGAAAAAACATTTTGTTTATCGAGTAATGAAATTTGTATAGCTTTGAATTCTCCACCTATCTTTAAATGTGGTTAATTTTACTTCACAGTAAAATAAATGTGATTGTATATTGTGATACTAACAGTGTTGTGAGGTTATTGAAATGTTTCATGTAGGTCAATTTTACCTCAAAAGTGATTAGTTGTAATTAAATGTGTGTACACAATTATCAATATGTACTTGTGGCATAATGCTTAAATATGTTTCACAAGTGATTTTTTTTCCATTGGAATTGGAAACAGGGTCAAGAAGTTTACAATAACTCATGCACCATATTTAACCAATTGAACTAGAGATCCCTTGATGTTTCATGGTGATTAATTGTGTTACAAGAGTATTGTAATGTTTAATAAATAAAAAAAATCAGTGAAGAGGAAATCTGGGAATGGCAAAACAACAGTAAGAAGAACAAGGGATGTCAAAACTCCAACTAAATTAATAAGAGCAAGCTTCTTTCTCCCAGTCTTATCAACTAAGTATATGCTCAGAATGGAACCAAATGCATTTACCCCTGCTGTGATGTGTGACAGAAGCATTGCTACCTGATTGGAGGCAAAACCAGATAACTGAACTATGCTGGGGCTGTAGTACATGACTGTGTTGATGCCCACAAACTGTTGGAAAATGGCTATGCCCATCCCAGCATATAAACCTCCCCTCACATTTGTGATTTTGAGCATTTTTACCAGGCCCACCTTACCTCCAGCTTCTACTCCCTTGATTTCCATTTCAGTTGATTCCCTCAAAATTTGAATCTCAGCTTCAACTTCCCCTTCTGGGTAAATCTTCCACAAAATTTGTATACCTTCTTCTTGCTTTCCCTGTTACACGTTCAAGAAGCAACCCTCAGTGAGACATGAAAAAAAAAAGGAATACCACTAATATTGTGTATCTTAGAAATGATTATGATGGGTGATCACTATGACAAAACTTAGATATATAACAGCCTTAAATAACTACTAGGTTTAGGATATATACTCGATTTTTGTTGAATCGCTAATAAATTTTTTAGTTTTTGAGTCCCTTATATATTAAAAATGTCCCACCATTCCAAAGGTTAATATGTATTGGAAGAATTGTTGAAATTGTGTTAACTTAAGTCACGATAGAAATTCGAAACAAAACTTTTAATATATTAGAAACTCAGAATAATGAAAAACTTTATCAGAAACTCAAAACAAAAATCAAATATATATCATAGATCTCAGCCTATAAAGTATCATGTGCTCTATTGGTTTTGTTCTCCAATCAAAATCCACACTACATATTACTTTTATTTTGGTGGCTAAAATTGACAGTAATTACTGAAAGGAAGTACCAATTTGATTGGAGAATATTAATAATAACACTTGCATACAATTTTAATAACTGGCCTTTCGGAATAGCCAACGGGGTGATTCGGGAAGAAATAGCATAAGCGAAAGTTGTCGTCCAGCAGGTATTGCTGCTATTCCTAACATCCACCTCCGTGTTCCTTTCACCTAAAAAAAAGAAATGGTACCACAAATTCAGTTAGCATATCATCAATTATCTCACCGGTAAAAATCCTGGGTTTGATTAATAAATTAGATAATGTAAATAACATATGAAAGAGGTATAAAGTTTAAACATCCAACATGAAGGCATTTTTTTATGTGAATGTACATAAAAATAGTAGAAAGAAAAGGTGTGGAACAAGTAAAGCATAGGTTCTTACCCTGGTGAAGCCCAAGTTGACAACGTAGGAAAGGAATTGTCCCCCGCTGATGAGGAAACTATTGGGACTTACAAGGGCTCCTCGAACTCTAGTTGGAGAAGTCTCTGAAATGTAAAGGGGGGATGTCATTGATGCCATTCCAACACCAAGGCCTACGAAAACTAGACCAAGACGAGAACGGCCGAGTTAGTTGCTACAGACATGATGACAGAACCAACAAAGAAGAGTGCATGTGCATAAAAGATTGCTATTTTTCTTCCAAAACGTTCATTCATCCATCCACCAACAGAAGCTCCTATGATGGCACCAGCAAGTGCCATACTCACTATGGCTTCCTGTTTAGTCACAATCAAGCTCTACTTTTAATTGCCATTTTATAATTATTAACAATAACATGTTATACATGTATCCCAGCAAATTACACCTCAAGTTTTAGAGCTGCAAACGTCTCTCTTAAAATGTGAAGGTTTTTTACTTTGTCTTATTCTAATCACATATTATCATTTTATAATTTATATGATTTCTAACAGTTTAACACCGACAAACTCATATTATCATCCAAAGGTTTAGTTTTTTTTTTTTTTTTTTACAGCAATAGAATTACCTCATAAGTCATATCATTATAAAGGATTCAATACAGCTTGGTTCTATATAGTGTAGTTTTTCCTTTATATTAAAAAAATTGCAACTAATTAATATGTTTGAAGCTTAAATATTTTTTTTCCCATAAGTTTGTCTTTTTTTTATTTTTGATATTTGTAAGTTTATTTTTCTAATTTTAGTTCCTATAAATTTATGTTTTTTTAATTTTAATTCATGTAAAATATTTTATTTATTTTTAGTTCATGTAAATTATAATTTTTTATTTTTAGTTCTATTAACACAAATTTATGAGGATTATAAATGAAAAAAATAAAATTTTAAAAGACTAAAATTAAAAAAACATAAATTTGTAAGAACTAAAAATAAAAATAAAAACACTTCCAGAAATCAAAATTGGACCAAAATTAAAAATTAAACTTAAGATAAAAATATATAAACCTATAAAGATAAAAATAACTTACAGGACAAAAACATATTTAAGTATATTTTTAAATAAGAAAACTGAACTAGTGGGTTTCTAATCCAGCTTCTTTGGTGTGTGCCTACCGAATAATTAAATAAACACAAAGATGAAGGGCAAATGGGAAGTGCTGGGACTCTTGAGAATTGATGATCAAAAAACAAACTTCATAATGAGTTGTAGCCACAAGCATTACCTGAAACCAAGTCATTCTGTCCACATCTTTGAAATCTTCTCTGATATAAAAAAGAGACCCAGATATCACACCTATACATTCCCATAAATGGTCAAAGACTATCGAAACAGACACATAAGTAGTGAAATGGGTGTCTTATTCTCAAAAAAGTTAGAGAAGTAAAATACTCAACAAGTAAAGAGACATAAACCATTATGATTACCAGTGTCATAGCCAAAGAGAAGGCCTCCAATTCCAGCAGAAAAAGCAAGGCGAAGAACATAAGGAATGTTCTTTGAAAGAGAAAGGCACTCTTTGAAAGCAGAGCCATCAGCTTCAGGGACACCTCCCTCCATGCTTTTGTCTCGTTTTGTTCAATATGATCAAAGCAGGGTCGTTTATAGTTGAGACTGCTTCAATACACAAAGCCATATATGGAAAATGGACTCCACCAATACGTGTAAGAAGTCCTTGAAAAGTTAAAGTAGGAACAGTGAACCAGAGTGAGTTTAAGAGAAGAAGACAAACACATTGTGACCAAGTAAGAACTCTTCCACTCTAATAATGGAATGTTTTGTGCAGCTGTTCATAAAATAGTAATGGGGGGAATTTATTTTGAAGTTTGTACATATTAGTTTTGAAGGTAGATTAGTTAATTAGGTTGGGTGTTAGTGTTACATAGCGACCCCGATTTCTCAACATCTTTTTTTGTTTCCTAAAATTAAGAAATATCCAATTTTATTTACTCATTTGTTCATATTTTAAGGGCATCGACATTTCGTTAGTAGTCAAATTCAAATTCAATTCTTTAAGTAAGATGCCAGATGGAAACTAGCTGTAATTTGGAGAAGAGACTCATTGAAGGTGTTTAATCAGGTTTTTTAGCAAAAATTAAGAGTGAAAACTCTTGCTATTTTATCTATCAATTCTCAAAATGCAAAATTTAGAACTTTCACTGATATCTGGAAAATGACAATTTTGTTAATACCTCAATCGAACGCTACAGTTAGTTTTGCATTACGAAAAAAAACACACATAATAATGCTGATGACTGAACACTCATCGTTGTATAATTTATGATCATAATATTATTTATAAAAACAATATATTCATTTGTTCATCCGTTCGGATTTCATAAAAACATACTACCCAAACACTAACTAAAATAAAAACAGCAAATCTAAAGAGAGAGAAAAATCTCCAAACAAAAACTAGAAAACATCTAAACTTATTCCTCTTCACTACTTAACCTAAGAAGAAGCCATAATGGTGAAATATTATTCTTTAAACACAGGTTCAATTCAAACTTAATCAACCTTTCTGGGGAGGACTCGCCTTCTCCCAAAACTTCAAGTGCACAGCTCTTTCCTCCAGCATTTGCTCAACTTCTTCCATTGGAACTCCCTTGGTTTCTGGCACAAAAATGAGAACGAAGAAGATGCCAATGAGAGCAACAAATCCAAACAACATGAATGTCCATGCTGTCCCAATAGCCACGGTCAAAGTCAAGAAGGACTGGGAAACAATGAGGTTTGAAACCCAACAAGTTGTAGAAGCAATTCCTCCGCATACTCCACGGTACCTCAGAGGATAGATTTCAGAATTGACAACCCATGGAACAGTTCCCATCCCTGGTGAGAAGAATATGATGTACAGTGCGAGTCCCACTATTGCAAGCCACCCAATTTTGCTAGGACATCCCTCTGTGTACCATGCTCTATGTTCTTTTTGACACATACCCTTTGTTGCATCATTAGAAATCAAACATGCCCCTGGTAAACTCTGCATGGACATGAAATAGACACTAATGTACCAATGACTTCAAAGAATAATAATTACTATATGGAGAAATTCATTTTTTTATCCATAGGAATGAAAGATAGGTCACACACACATTGCTGAACCAACTGAATTATGAGTTACCTTGCTAGAGACGCCGGATGCACAATAGCCACATTTTGCCTTGAGACACATCATGCAATCCCATTGATTAGCATTGGCAGCGTGGCCGAAACCAGGGCAGGTGTTGTTGAAATGAGCGGTCTCAAGCTCACTAATCATTGGAGAATGAGTTGCGGTGTGGCGGAAAGTGAAAGTTAAAAGGGTCAAGGCTACAACACAGCCACACAAACTAAGCAAAGCAAGTTTCTTTCTCCCAGTCTTGTCAATGAAGTAGATGCTAACGATCGAACCGAAGGCGTTAAGCCCAGAAGTGATGAGGGAGAGGAGCAATGCCGTCTGGTTGGATGCATAACCAGCTAACTGAACAATTGTGGGACTGTAGTACATGACAGTGTTGATGCCAGTGAATTGCTGGAAGATTTGAAGCCCCATTCCTGCCACCAAACCTCTCCTCACAGCCTTCGTTTTAAGCAGTTTGATTATGTTGATGTTATCTGAGGATTCTGCTTGCTTCAGTTCCATAGCAACTGAATCATGCAAAGCTTGGATTTCTTCCTCAACTTCATTGGCTTGATAAATTTTCCTTAATATTGCTTTTGCTTCCTCCTCCTTTCCCTGTTACATAATACAAAGACAGATTCTATAACATGTAATTCTTACAAAGATAACAAAAAAGGTAAGCTGTATTATTATAAATTATGATTTAACTCACCTGTCGGAACAGCCAACGTGGTGATTCTGGGAGCGTGAACATTAACACCACTTGTATTATAGCAGGTGCAGCAGCCACTCCAAGCATCCACCTCCATGTACCCGGCGTCTGAATAAAAAGCAAGAAAACAATGTCTTTTATATATAAGTATCTTTTATGTAAAGAAAGTAGTAAAAGAGAAGATTGTGGTCAGTGCTGACCTTCGTGAAAGCCAAGTTGATGAGGTAGGAGAGAAATTGTCCACCAGTGATGAGGAAACTGTTGAGAGCCACAAGGGCTCCACGAACTTTGGTGGGGGAAGCCTCAGAAATGTAGAGAGGAGATGCCATTGAAGCCATTCCAACACCAAGGCCAACAAAAACTCGACCTATGATGAGAACAGCAGGTACAGGTGCAGCAGCCATTATTACTGACCCAATTGTAAAGAGGATATCAGCTATAAGGATTGATGTTCTTCTTCCAAATCGATCGTTCATCCATCCACCCACTGCAGCACCTATTATTGCTCCAGCAATTGCTGTACTCACTATAGCTTCCTGAATTTTTTTAAAATCACAACACAATATATATTAAAAGAGCTTTGATTTGAACACAAGGTGTGTGTCACAATCAAGCCATAACAATTTGACTTGTACACCATGAACATGCTTTGCTTATAATTCAAATCAACACTGAAAGAAAACCATGCACAGTTTCACAAATTCTAAGTAGTTCGTTAACCCATGATAATATATTTGATGAACTTGTGCTTCAAACTCAGAACATCGAGGGAAAAATGTTCTGCATTATACCCATGATAATTAATGAGAGGAACCTTTGACGAAAAACTAATTTTAACCACCTTAAGAATTTATCTGACGTATCGTTTATCAAAATATTACCAGTTAATTTAGCATTATAACAGATTTTAGAAGAACCAAATCCTTACATAATTTGTTTAGTTTGAAATAAAAAAAGATAAAAAAATAATCTTCGTAAAAAAAGTGGTAAAAAAAAATTGCATTTTGAATATTGATATTAAGAGAAAAATATGTGAAAAAAGAGATATTCTCTTGAGTAAAAAAACTAGGCCATTTTTAATAATAATGAATTGAAAATGCAGGCTAAGGAATCTTAAGAATGACGTAAAAAAATATTCTTCTCTACCCTGTTTCCCCTAAAGTGAGAAAAGAAAAAGTGGTGAGGCTTTTTTCCTGTTAAAGATAATTTTTTCTTCTCTCTTATTTCTCTCTCTTGCATTTTGTTATTCTTTTATTTAACCTTCGTCATTTTAGGATTTTAGTGACGTATGCACTCACCGTATGGTTTCAGGAATAAAATTTAATTCATTACAATTTTGGAAATAGTTTTACATAATTTTAATAAGGGCAAAATACCCTTATTTGAAAACTATTAATTTTACCATCATGATTATTTTCATATTAATTTATTCCATATAAAAATAAAATATATTTAATTTTTTAGAATGTTTATTTTCTTCTTCACAAACACATCTCGTATCTTTACCGTCGCACACCAACAATAATACCACATTAAGATTAATATTCTTTTATTAAAAAATTAATGATTAATAATTTTTATTTAACTTATAATTAATTTAATATCTCTAATAATCACAATTATTAGTTAATAATCTATCAAGGAACCAAAATTAATAATTTATAAAATTAGGAGACCAAATACTACAATTAAAAATCAAGAGAATCAAAAACAAAGATTTGAAAAACTAGATAAACCAAAATTAAATTCAGTCAAAATTTTATGAAAATGAAATTAATATTTTTCAAATTTTTTATAGGACACTAAACATATTTTACCTTTTTAATAATTATATTTTCAATTTTTTTTAAGAAACTATCTTTTTGTAAAATAAGATAAAACGTTATCTTAAATAAGTTTTTAGATTTAATTGTAACACATTGAAATTTGATTATGTGAATTTTTTTATATAGTTAATCAATCATAAAATACCACATTAAAAAAAATAATGAATCCTATTCTGATTACCTTAAAATTCTTACATATTATGAAGTGTGATTGATTAACATAACAAATTTTTAATTAAATCACATTAATAAGACATCAATTTATGCGCTTTAAAAATAAACTTATTAGCAACGAGACTCACCTGAGGAATTCGATTTTAAATCACAATTTTTAACCTTTTTCTTATAGACCATATATATCTATATCTATGTCTAGTACAAATTCAAATTCACAAAGGAAAAGAAAACCTTTTAGTCAAATATAACAATAAATAATGTATTTATATATAAAAAATGAGATCTAAACCATTAATTGGGCAATTATTCTTTCAAAAATAGAATTGCAAATTCTTAACAGTAATTTTTCTTCATTACTTTCAGTGATCACCGGGTCCCATCTATTTTATATGCTAAGTTGCTGCCTTTGCTTTTTTATGAATTGATTGATGATGATGCAGTTTGAGAATATGTCATGGTTTGGCAAAATAAAAAGCATTTTTTCAATTTTTGTGGGCTGTTTTCAGATCCGAAGAAGAGAAAAAACAAACAAACAAAAAGACATGTGTAAAAACGTAAAAATATATAAATTTAAACATCTCAAACCGGATCTTGTGATATATTGTTTCTTTTATGAAATTGTGATATATTGTAAGTCAAAATAATTATTAAAAAAAAGAGTCTCATAATAAAAAATAAAAAAAGTGACAGGGTCACATGTCATTTTTAATTACCGATTTAAAGTTTCAGTAACGCATTTCTCTTGATGATCTAGCAAAAATGCAGAGGACTAACTAAACCAATATAATTCGCCAAATGGACTATCAAACAAAATTCATGTCTGACATCAGAGAAAGGGTAAATAAAAATTTAAACATGTTCGTAAAATAGTAATCGTAAAAGAATAATGTTGTTGATGCATCAAATCCTTACAATAAACTATTCATAAGAAATTATACACTCAAGAAATGTGAAAATAAAAAAAAATTAAGATAAGAGAAACATTCTTTTGAAGCAAAGGGATAAGATACGAGATAGTAAAAAAAAGAAAAAAATTAAATAATAATCGGATTAAAAAGTTAATTACCTCCTCTGATCTTGAATATAAAAAATAAAAATTTATTATTTTTTGTCTCAAATATAAGTAAATTTTTATTATCAATTTACCTATATTTTATTTAAATGAGACTCTTCAAAATATTCTTTGTTTAAAAATATCAAAGATTTTTTATGCATGATATGCAAATTCCAAAAAAAAAGTTTAAGAAAATTATTTATTTTTTAATTGAAAATGACAAATTTAATGAAATTAAATAATTTTGTGTAATATATATATTCTTATAATCGAGATGGAAGAAAGTATATGCATAAAAATATCCACGAAAAGCATGGAAATTTTGCGCAACATGATAAAGATCGTTTAATTTGACAAAGTAATATGAATACACAAAACCATGCCTTTTGTTTTTGCGTGCAACATGTGAAGTTGTAACTGAGAACAATCTATGAGGACATAAAATTTCATTAAAGAAAGAGTGCATGTGAATATAATTTAATTGTATGAACGACAAAGGTTTCAATTTTTGAGTCTTGGGACTTAGAGTGATAAACATGCATTAATTTACCTGAAGCCAAGTCTTCCTATCTACAGCTGGGAATTCATCCCTTATATACAAAAGAGCTCCAGATATCACCCCTGCAAAAATACACACCCACCGATCAATCACAAAATACACACACACACAAATAAGAGCAAAAACATAGAAATGAAAAAAAAATGGCAAAGAAACCAAAAAAAAAAAGTATTATCTTTCGGTGATAAAAATCAATTATGTTTGAGACATAGTGAGATATTAAAATATGGACACCTCTTATTCAAAAATTAATCGTCGTGGTTGCATGGTGAGAAAATAGTCTATTCCGCTAAATCTAACCCGAGAGATAAAAAGAAAAAGAGAATTTGAATGGTTTGATTTGATTTACCTGTGTCATAGCCAAAAAGAAGGCCACCGATTCCAGCTGAGAAAGCGAGGCGGAGGACATAGGGATTCTTCCATGAGAGGGAGAGGCATTCTCTGAAGGCAGAGATATCGGCGTCAGGTACTCCTCCTTCCATATACAATTACAATGGTCGTTATATGAACAGAGAAGAGACAGAGAAAAAAAAAAGAGATAGAAAAGGGTGAGAAAAGTATGGGATCGAATGAGAGTAAGGAGGTGCCAAATTTATAGTGAGGACACCACGGTTTCGACGTTGCTGGCTCCACGTAAAGCGTTCACAATCAATTTCATTCAATGGTCTTCCTTTTTCAATGCAGTATTAAATATTTTATTTTTAAATTTTATAAACAATACTACTTCTTTATTATTCATAAGACTCACGTTATGAAATGGGGGCTAATGATTTTTTTTATAAGATTCAATTTATAATATTTTTTATATTAATTATTTAAGATAAATTTATTATTATAAATTATTTTAACCTCTTTCATCAATTTTGATAAATTATGTAATTGGTTCTTATAAATAACAAATAAAATAGTAAATATATTCATTCATTTTACAATTAATAATAGTAATTAATGCTTCCATAAAAATTAATGTTTTTTATTTTTAGTATACTCCTATTAACTGCAATTCATTTAATATTCATGAATTTATTGACTTCAATTTATATAATGCCAATTAATTATTTTTATAAGAATTCATTTAATATTATATTTGTCCCATTATAATTATATTGTTTTAAGTCAACAAAAAAAATCAATAAATAGACAAAGATTATAACAATTTTACAAATATCTTATAATTATTAATTCAATTTTTTGTTTGTTTTTGTTGCTTATATCACTAGTTTTTATATATTATTTTTTCTAGTTTAATTTGATATTCTTCTTAAAAAAAAAAAAAAACAAATTTGCTTCTCACTATCCAATTTGTTTAACACCATTAAATGTGTCCATATAACAAAATAGATTGATAAGGTAGTTCTTCTATACGATGGTCATATGAATTCCAAACTTAATGATGTTAGGTGGAATGGACTGTAAAAAGATTAAATTGAATCCTTTTAAAAAGTTAAAGAATTAAATTAAACAAAAAATAATTAAAAAACAAATCAAACCAAGATAATAAGTTATATGGAAAAAATTAATTTAGCATTTTTTTACAGACATAGTTACTATCTAGCTATAAGCCTATAACTCCCCGGGCTAATTAATAATAAGGAAATTCGGAAAAGAAATAAATATAAAATATTAATTAATCATAATATGAAAATTAATTTAGATATAACCTTATCTGTACGAATATGTTTATATTCTATATAACTTTTTACATAAAGTCAATTTGCATTTAGGCATTTTTGTTTATTTATAATCTAGACTTCAAACGCTAGGGAAAGAAATTTTATGGACTAGTTATTTATCAAATTAAAATTAAAAAGTATATTTGAAAGAATAAAAAACTTATTAATAAATTTTAAAATAAGAAGTGTTCTTTGTGGTATATGTTAGCACGAATTTACAGGAATTAAAAAAGAAAAATTAGAATCACAAGATGAATAAAATTAAAAAATATATAAATTTATAAAAAAAAACTTACAGAAATTAAATTTGAAAAAGAATTAAACTTACAAAAATTATAAATAAACAAATTTATTTTACAGAAATTAAAATTAAAAAAATACGAACTTACTAAAAAAATATATTTAAGTAAAAATAAACACAAATACAAAAATTCAATTAAAAAATAATTTAAGACCTAATTAAATATTATCAAATAGTTCAGAATTTAACATAATTTTATATCAGTTTTTAGTATGGCGACCAAAAAAATAAATTAAAGGAAGATGATATTCCATGACACAAAGTCACAACAAGTATGGCTCTTGTTGGAGAAATTATAGGAGATATTCTCATTTAGTCTGTAGATATTCTCATTTTTTGTCGAGTTTTGGTTGGTCTTTGTGTTGGAATGGCTTCAATGGCATCTGTTATACTTATCAGTTCTCAGAAACATCTCAAACCCAGAGTACGTTTGAGGAGCTTTAGTTAGTTTCAATGGTTTTCTGATAACAAGAGGACAATTCCTCTCATGCCTCATCAACATAGTCTTCACAAAAGTGGTAGCAACTATGCATCACCTATTCAACGTATTTACTTTCACTTAGTTATCCAAAAAATTGTTATAATCTTTTATTTTTATATATTGAGACAAGGACCAATTGTTTGCAGCTCCTACCAGGGGCATGTTTGATCTCGAATGACATCACAAAGAATCAGTGCCACAAAAAACATGGGCTATGTACACCAGAGGATGTCTTATGTATTCAATTTGGATGACTTGCAATAATAGGGCTTGCTGACACAAACATGGAAATAAAATAGATTGCCTTTTAAGACTTTGGATTTAGGAATTAATTTTTTTAAAGGAATGATATTGGTGTCACATAAAGAGAAAATAAGTAACAAATCATATGTTTGATAGTCATGACTTATCTAAATAAGACCAAATTTAATTTTTACTAAAGAATTAAAAGAAGTTCTCACAATAGGAATAAATAATATGATTTTATTCTAACTCTCAAAGTTACAAAGTGATCTTCACAAAATAAAAAGTTACAGAATAATCTGTATTTATAGGTTAAGTTTCTCACTAAACATTCCACTTAATAATTACTTTTCACTAGGAAATTAATTTCTACCCAACAGCCATTAAGTCTTTACTTCCCTATTAGGAATTGAATTCTCATTAAGCATTTACTTCTCACTAATCTTTATAAATTGATTAGAAAGCCTAAAAATCATTAAAAGAAAACAAAAACATATCAAAAGTCATATAAATTTATTACATCAAAATTAAATACGAAAATTTATCTCATGAGGTATCGATGTATATGTGGAGGAATGCCAGCTACGTCAAATTGGGTCTCAAATCTTATTGTTGCACAGTCATTCTTCTCCTTGACACAAGCTATTGGGACATCATTGACATTTATGATATTTATAGTCATCACTATTGAGGCCATTGATGATATTTGTAGTCTTTGATATTATTGATATTTATAGTCTTTGTTACTTTTGAGGCCATTTATTTTATGTTGTTTATAGTCTTTATTATTATTAAAGTCTTGCAAACAAAAGGACTTCCGAATATGTGTGTGAATTGCTTTCAATATTTGAAGTTAGGTTAAAATAAAATTTTGATCTTTTAATATATTTTAGGTTTTAGTTTGGTATCTAAAGTTTATAAAGTTTTACTTTGATTTCTTAAAGTTTCTCAGTTTGATAAAACTGATATTTTCATTAGCTTAATTATCATATTAATTTATCAATTTGGTGACACTTAACAAAATGTGAGATATGACATGTTAGTCAAATTTGACACTGTGAATTCCAAAATCTTACAATACAACATTTGTTCTAATAGAAATACTATAAGGAGAAAAGTAAAAAATTTTAATATAAGATACTAAATTAATTGAAACTTTAGAATATAAATAAGGATCAAAATTCTATTTTAGTCTTGAATTTATTTCTAATAGCATATCATTTTAAAAATCATTAGGATGATAATATTATTGAAATTTTATAAAAATGAAGATTTGATGATTTTGCCTTATCTTTCCTAAGTATATGAGTACAGTAAAAAGGATTTCTAAAGTAAAAAAAAATCAAGTAAATTAGTGAGGATATAAATGAAAAATAGTTATAAGTTATAAAGTAATTATAAGTTACTGCATGCAATAATCTAGCACAAAGACTTATTCTTCTGTGAAAAATTGAATCATCATAGTTTGAGTTTTTGTTAAGAGAAATATATGTTTAGACTTGAGAGAAGTTAATCGATTATATGAAATATTGCGTTTAATTTTTCCAATAATCAATTTGGCAAGGAGCCAAGGATGTTGAGTTACTGAATCATCATCGATTCAATACTCATCGAATATATTGAACTGAAATTATATTAAATATGAAATGAATATATTTAAAATAAAATTGAATGAGCTAAATGTGACTTCTAATTTCATTCCGCTCAAGCTGAATTATATTGAAGGTTATAAAAAAAACTGTCATAACAAATGTATCAAAAAATATTTTTTTATATTATTATAATTCTAATTAATAATAAATAAATATTTTTAGTTTTATAAATAAATTATAATAAATATTTATAATAAAAATACTCTTGAATATATTAACTATATTTTTAATTTACAATAAATAATTTAATAAATTACAATATAAGATTATTTTAAAATTGAAGCAGATATGTGGTTAAGAAAGTCAAATACACAAAAAGATAATTGGCGGGTATGAGATGATTGAGAGATATATTATAAAAATAAAGTGTAAAATACACATATTATAAAGGAAGATAGAATGTTGAAAATCTCTAATTGATAGGGAGAGGAGAGTGAGAGTTTGAGAGCTTTATTATCCAAGTTTAAATTTTTTATAGGTTGAGTTTTAGTTTTAATTTGTTTCTCGTTAAAAAAATAAACACTTTAAATTTATTCATTATAATATGTTTATTATATTTTGATATGTCATAGTAAACTATAGATTCATTTAATATATAGTTTATAAAATGCAATACATACAAAAATTAACAACTAAAGAGTAGTAATTTTTAATCACGCACCATATTTTAATATAAGATATGAAAGGAGACTGATTCTATTTTTTTTAATTTATAAAAATAATATAAAAAATAATTTCATTTCCCCCCTTATTTCACGCTTTAATTTCTTTGTCTTGTGATGACAATTTTTTTTCTGTTGTCCTTTTCTTTTAATCATATATCTTGCACTTAATTGTTCAAGATTGAGAAAAATAGTGAATTAAAAGAATCAAAATTGTCCTTAACATTGAATTAGAAAAAAAAAGCATATCCTTAAGATCTTACATATAAAAATAATATATATATATATATATATATATATATATATTGTACAACTATATATAATTTTTTTTAGACTCCTAGCTAGTAACTCGAAATTCTAAGTTATCACCCCTCCAACGTGGGCCAAGTGCTGGCCAGATCGGTAATAATCCAAATTCCCGTTGTGGGAGTAATTGCTCTCCTAGTAACTACAATTTGATTTCTTCAAACTTTTTTAAAGGAGGTAGTCAAACAAATTGACAAACTTTTCTCTTATAAAACAACAACAAAGTGTAAATCTTCATCTTTATAAAGTTATAAAAGAAAGTAGTTGGGTTAGAACTATTTTTTTTTTATAAAAAAAAATGTTTCATATATGTATATTGTCTATTCAGTTCTTACTTACTGGAGTAAGTGGATTTCTAATACACGCTGTTAATTGTTTTTTCAGTTGTTACATACATGCAATTTTCGATATATATATATATATATATATATATATATATATATATATATATATATAT
>CM023942.1:28550539-28580252 GCA_013407115.1 Glycine latifolia
CCTGTAATTTGTCATATAAAAATGACAAGAAATTAATTAATCACGTGTTGGTTTGGTTGTAGCAAAAAAAATCGACTTGTCTTTCTACATTTTTAACTCTATACTAGGTAAAGACGAAAAGAAAATGACAGCAACCAATCATCTTTGATGGTTTTAGTTAATAAAAAAGAAGGATAAGGGATTGTCTTGAATATTTTCACATGAAGAATTGAAAGGGCAAGAAAGAGACCTCATGGGGAAGTGCTAAGAACGCAGGCAAGTTTGATGACAATGAAGACAAGAAAGTGCTACACTAGTGGTAGAGGAATGAGGTAAAGGCTTGTATTATTTCCATAAAGCTTGGTGCAAAGTTGTGGGGTTGGTTGTGTGTGACCTTTAAGAACTTTAGGTCCATAAGAAGGTTCATCACAAGTTCTTTGCCTCATAAGTTAACGCCTTTACAAAAGTGAGCGAATGTATTCATTAAAGAGAAAGACGGGAAAAAAGAAAAGGGGGAGCGAATTTCTTTGGCTCTGACCCAATTTTTTCGGTTCGAAAGGATCTTGTAAGGGGCACCATTCAATAATGACGATACTTTTTGTATATTTTGTTATAGAATAGTGGATAGCTACAATTTGGTTGTTTTGCATATAATGATAAACGAATAAATACCCATTTTCTCATATTAAGAGGTTCTTATCAAGCTTTCAAAATTGTAAATTGAAATTGCATTATGAGTCAATGTTACATACCCTTTTCTTATCCAAACAATGATGCCAAATTTACTTGTAGTCAATGTTACACTTATTTTATTTTAGTGAGAAATATACTACTGGTATATGTGAGTGTCTGGTGAGAGCAGACTTCATAATAATTTAAGAATATAATTTTTTTTAACAATTAATACATGTGAAAATAAATTACTTTTATAATTAAGACAAAAGAACACTATCTTTATTTATTTTTTTTATAAAAATGGACGTAATACTATTTTTTTTTTTACAGAACTGCAATCTTATAGTCAATTATTAGTCGATTTTTTTTACAAATATTAGTCGAATCTTATTTTACACAAATGCTTTACTCATAAGTTTGAACATTCTTAATTATAATATCACACTCACATGCTTTTTTTGAATTCCCAATCAATTAAAGTTATATACTACTGTTGCATAATTTTTTACACATACATAGATTAATAAAGTTATTATTTTAATTTGAAAAATATGTAATGCTATGAAGATTCATTAAGTACGAACCTCTTTACCCTTTAATTAACTCTCTTTTCTCTTTAAGGAATATATGTATACTTACGGGGTTCTCCCTCCTATTTGTATCCCTCCTGCAGATTAATTTGTCTATATTTATCCATTCTTATCCAATACTCCCGTGAATAGGTTGTCGTACACAAGATTCATGACTTCAACTTCAAGTAATTAATTTAAGATGGTGTTTCCCATGTTCGAAAGAGAAATTAGTACTTGTTCTTTCCCGAACATTAATTAATTAGATGCACTTTTTGCATATTACTCCAAATTTACCACGGTTGGTCCGTGAGTTTCATTTTGTAAAATTTCGATTCTACTTTTCCTTTCTCGGATTTTAAGTTAAAAATATTTAACTACAGTATTATATTATCTACACTAATTTGTTTATAAAAAAATTGACACAGCAATTTTCAGGAAAATTTCATCACCCTATAATGATATTTGAAAATTCACTGAACATATATTCACGTCACGTAGCACACAAAAACCTAATCACTGCCGCAGGAGGAAGATCTCATTTCTTTAGATCAAATTCTTGGAGAAGACTCGTGTTCGCTAAAAATTTCATAACATCGTCCTTTCAGAGACACGTGGCAAATAAAAATGTAATTACACGGTAAAGGTTTAAAAAGAGGAAAGGAACAAACAAAGAACGTGAGAAATCAGAAAACAGAAGTAAATTAGAAGATAAAAGTTAGGGTATAATATAAATCATGCAAATTTAGTTTTTCGTGCTTGGAGGTATTTCTAAGCTAGGGTATATTATATTATACCGTATCGTATTTGCTTCTGTGTAGTGCGCTCCACTTGTATTTATGCAGCTAACCCGCAGTTTTTATGAAACTAACGTAGCCTGAGGGAATTGCAGGTTGATAATATCATGTCATGTTTATTTTTATTTGCTATGTAGCTATAGAGACCTAAAATTCCTCCTGATATAGTTAATGCAGTAAGTTCATTCTTTTTTTTTTTTATCGTATAAACTAGTACAAGTCTACAATGATGGAAAATTAATAACAAATGATATTATAGCATGTTCATAAAAAATAAGAACAATTGATCAGTTAGAAAACATGTACTGAGAAAATGAAATTCCTCTCTATTAGCTGATCAGTTAAATCACCAAATGAAGAAATACTACTCTCTATCTCGCGGTTAGGTTTTCCACGCACAATGTAGTGTCACGTTAAAATATTAAATGAGACAACAATTGACACTAAATGAGAGTATATACCCCAGGGACCAGGACTCAACCCATCATAAGCACGTTCATATAATAAGCCTAAGTAATTAACTAATATTCATTAACTAATATATCGTGTATTTTATTTACAAAATTGATATGAATAATCTAAAATTAAATCCAATAAT
The DNA here is from genome assembly GCA_013407115.1 of Glycine latifolia. NCBI lineage: Eukaryota > Viridiplantae > Streptophyta > Magnoliopsida > Fabales > Fabaceae > Glycine > Glycine latifolia. The sequence goes on from CM023942.1 coordinate 28,553,158, forward strand.
TAATCAAGTTTAATCCACAAAACTTCAACATACAAAAGACATTAATTTTTCCTCTCATATATTTTTTTTAAAAAAAATGACAAAATGTATCGCAATGACAATTTGTTTACTGATACAACATTGACAGAGAGTAATGCGGTGATGCTATTTGCACTGTGCCGGCCACATTCAGAGAGGGAAACATGTGTGCCCATAATGGTCACAATTTGGCGACGATCCCGTTGGAATGCGTATCCCTACCACGTCTCCGGTGGTTAATTTGAAGAATGCATTGTATGCTTATTCCGAAGGTTTTGCTCCTCCATGAGTTGTGCCCCTTAGATAGAGTTTGGTCCCTTTCATGCATGCATGATCATATGTGTGAAATAATAGCAATATTACTACTATTTGCATAATTATTACTCTAACAATTATGTATGTCCTTTTAGTGGGTTATTAAAGGCAAACGAGAAGCACCTTGTCAGAAAAGCATTAAGAACCATGGAGTGTTTCCACTGTGAAGCTAATGGAAAACTATGTATAATCCTTGGGAGTTGAAGAAGAAATAAAGCAGAAATCGAGGGCCATGTATTATGTACACACCTCTAATTTTAGCTTATATACTTTACATTGTTCATTTTTATCCCTTCTTCAATCCTTTTCTTCTTAATATCAATAAAATTGATGAGTAAAATATTAATTATTAATTGTCACAAATTACAAAAATATTTGTTATTATTAGTACAAATTTATTAGTCATTCAAAATAATAAATCTTATATGATTATATAATTGTAATCATTTCCTTAATTAGTTATCCCAGAGTAACATTTATTATATATTAACTATTTAATACATATGTAAAAATAAAATTATATGAGCATTATTTAATGCAGAATTCTCTATAAGATAATATAGTTTTTCATATGCAACTTTCTTAGTCTAATAAATAAAATGTTCATGACATAATATATATATATATATATATATATATATATATATATATATATAATACTATGTTTATTACATAAATTTTATAGGGTTAATTATATTTTTTTGGAATTCAAGTGAACAATAATTTATTATGTAACACTCAAGTTGGGTAATCATATCACTTGTCATACCACGAGTTTGACGTGGCAAGCACATATAATTATTTTTGTAAATTATGTGTTTAATTTTTTATTTTCAAACTAATTGATGAGATTAAAAGTATAATTTACAAAAAAAAATTATAGGTAATTATTACGTTTGACTAATTGATAACATGACAAGTCTTATTATATTATTAGTTAGTATTGTTTCTTGATAGAAAAAAAAATTAAATTATTATTAAAGAAAGCGTGTGGGGAAAAAAAAATGTGAATAATTTAGTTTAGGGATTAAAAGTAAATATTTTGATAAAAAGGGAAAAAAATATGTAACTCCTTTTTATAAACTACATCCAACTGATTAAAATTCATTGTATTTATTTGAGATGCTATACATTCAAAATATCACCATTCATATTTTTCATTTTTTTTTATCTTACTTGGGATCGTTTATCAACTAAAATTAAGATCGATCCCGTTTTGCTTCAATTCTCTAAAATTGTTATTTTATATTTGGTTTCAGTTTCTTTCACAAAATATTATCTTGTGTCTTATGTTTTTTTTCTATTAGGGATATTTTTGTAATTTCCCAAACTTGGCTAAGGGTTAACTTGTAATTATTTAAAATCTAATAGAAGTAGTAAATAACTATTATACTATTTTTTATATAAAAAAATCAAAAGTAATTCTTTATTGCCTAAGTTTGGGAAATTCACACCATGTACTAATCTATAATAGTAGTAAGGTGAATTGTAGATTATTTGTGAAAGTTAGTTGTTAATCGAAGAAATTAAATATACTTTTTTTAGGAAAAGAAATTAAATATGCTTAAGTTAGACTTTTGTTTTTGAGGAATACTTAAGTTAGACTTCAAACCTTATCAAATTGACACACAAAATTCAAAAAGAAAAAATACATCAAAAAATAAAAGTTTCTATTTTTTTAAAAATAAAATTTCAAATTTGAGTTTAATTCGTGTGTGTATGAGAGTTCATTAATTTAAAAATCATAAGAAAACATATTTATAATTTCTCAATATTTTGTTTACCTTTACTTCTTTAGCCCGTATTCTCTTGTAGAGAACATTGGTTATTATTATTTATCTTTTAAAAAAATAGCTATGGCTTTGCCTAAAAGATAGATAATGGTTTGAATGGAAGAGAAGAAAGAGACGGTACAATGAGAGTTATAGCTCTAATGAACCTATTATTGCAAAACCGCCTACTAAACTATTGGGCTTAACAAATTAAAGTGTCCAAAAAGTAATTTTTTGTAAGATTGTAAGACCGTGAAGTGGGTTAAGTTTTTAGGCAAAGAACAAACATGATCTAGACTTTCAATAATACACTAACAAAATAATATATGGGTCTAGGTACTCCCCCAGTCCCCCATCTAGGTTGATTCCCTGTATCCTTACTCTGATATAGATGATATATCGAGGAAGAAAGAAGAAGAATCGGATCCAAGGAAAGTGATATCCAGCTTTATCAAAACGCAATAATTTGTTAATGAGAAAACAATGCTCCATCCAGTTCAAACGGGAGAACCGGAGAACATAGGCTTCCAATAAAAATGGCATTGAAATAAAATATGTAAATCTTTCTTCTTGTCTTACTAGTGCAATTTATTAAATATTTTTTTGTCATTTTATATATACATTTATCAAATATTAGGATTGGACATGCTATCCATTTGTGGATAAACTTTTAATTTGTACAAGACAAGGAAACCATTTGAGGAAAAAGATTATTATATTATAGAGATATATCTAATTATCACTATTGTACTTTATTTTTTCTCTTTTTATTTATATTTTAAACGAATAATAATAAATTTTTATTTATCTGCCTTTTTAAAAATTTAAGTTGACAAGGATTTTAGCTTATTTATTATAGAAAATAAATGTTTAGTTTATATAATAAAAATTTAGAATACATAAATATTTTTGCACATATAAATTATATTTTAGATTTATAGTAAATAATTTATATTTGATATAATGTTATTTTAAACTATTAGTAATTTCTTTTAAAAAAATATTGAAATTCAAGATAGAATAGAAAATATTAAAAATGATAGAATGGAAGAGTTAAAAGGATAAGAAAAATCTCTAAAAATGCTCTTGTTAAAGAAAAACAATTCAAATTGTTCTTTTTAAAGAATAACAATTAAAAACGCTGTCGTTCACGATAACTATTCTAATTTGTATATAAAAATAAATATTAATTTTTATGTTTTTAGTTATATACCTTTATCTCTAGATTATTTTTAAAATATTTTATCCACTTTTTTAAAATGATATTGAATATTTACACTATCAGTATATTATAATTGAGTTTTAAAAATAATTTAATATTAAATAAGATATTAATTATTTTATTTATATATTATCTTCTAAAGAATTGATAAATAAAATAAAAATAATAGTGAGGATCTTTGATTTGAGCATAAAGGGTTGTTATTGGTTGCATGCATATATGTAGGTGAGTTTCAAGCTGTGAGCTATATTCTCTTTTCTTCTAATTATTTGGTAGGTGGCTTGAACTATTAAAGTTTGAATTTTCTATGCATGAATTGGCATCCTAAACGATCCATCTTGGTAATGTGTTCACGGGTGTGAGTATGGGTGAAAAGCATTGTATCATTGTTTCGAATAAAAGACAAAGTTCAATTTCGGAAATGATTCTTTCAAGTGAACAATACTTTTGACTAGATTATTCTTTTCTGTTTCTTTTTTAATGATACTGGGGTCTAATCATAGAGGTAACTTTTAATAATTTATCACAATACGATTCATAAATCAGTGAGATCATATAATAAAATCAAACACTACTTTTACCTTAAGCATGACAAATTTAATTGAATTGAAATATATGAAATTAATAAAAGAGAATAATCAAGTACATAGACATCTCAATATAAACCTCTATTTTATAGTCTTATTCAAAGCAGCATGAAATGTGGTAGAGGATTATTAAACTAGAATCATATAGTTGAAGCTCAATATTTTTCGATGCTTATTATTCTTATTGTATACATTTTTTCTCCACTACTAACTAAACGATTGGAGTGCTTTATTAATCCTTTTCAATTTACTTTATTCTTTATTATTGCGTATGAAATTTACATAAAGATTCCTAGTTATATCACCAACGTGAGCAAAGCATTTTGGTATATTTTGACCATAATTTCGTCCATGACCTCACGTTTTGATGGGATTCGACCTTACAAATATTGTTTTCTTTTTTTTTTACACACGCTGCCATCCCACAAGGAGCAAGATCCATAAAACTGAGTCCAATCAAATATGCATTTGGGTAGCAAGTCTTGTTTTACTGTGTCCTGTCATACTACTCCCAGATCTAGTCTCTTTTGACAAAAAGAATAAAAAATCTTATTTCTTTTGACTATCTTGTTGGAATATCTTCTTACTAATTCTTCTTGTACATTCTTTTACTCACTTATTGACGCGTCATTTCTTTAACTTCTAAAAGCATTTAATACTTCTGATTCTCTTTAAAAAAAATTACCCTCTTTATAGGACTCACTTTTTAGTATACTTTACACAATTTAGATTTTTCTTTTCAAAATATATTTATCATGTCGCTGGATTGATTGAAGAAGTTTTAAGATAAGAATGTTTTGAATAGTGAAATATCATAACCACGTTTTAAAATTGATATACCTCAGATATATCGTCAAAGGTTACATGAACCCCTTTTTCTTTTTGTTGTTATTCATTATAATTACAAAGCATATCCAAAATATAATAATTTGTAATACCAGTATCAAATAAATTATGATATTAACGAGAAGTCATGGAGTTAAGTTGTAATCAACCATGTTACTTGTAGTTTTGTGGTTTGCCAATAACTCAACCATTGGAGTGTGGGTTCGAACGTGCCATTAAATAGGGAAAAGAAGAAGAAAAAAACTAGCAATTCATCATACAGATTTGATGAAGAAAAGTTAAACAGTCAGAATTATGTAATGTGTATTCAATACTACTTCAGCATGATGTTAAAGAAATGTCTTTTTCAAATACCATTATGTTCAGATCAGTAGATTTGAAGAAGAAAAGTTAAACAGTCATTAATGTTTCACCGAATATAACAAATGTAATATGTCAAATTTAATTGGGAAGACTAGTAGAGGATTATAGAAAAATTAAAACTTATCTTTTACTAGTAACCAAAAAAAACTTATCTTTTACTAACTCAGATTCTGTGTTGAGGAGCTTCCATTATGCCAGATGTAACACCGGTAGCCAATTGTTTTCCTTAATGAATTTTCATCTTTCATAAAACAAAATTTTTTGGTCCTTCAAAAGAGTCCAAAATAACAATTTGTAACATTCACACAAACAAGGTATATATATACTTATGATCTAATAGCTACATTCTACGATTTTATTACCTTTGTCCGCACCTATATATACTTCCCTAGTTACACTCCAATATTACAAATGATACAACACAATAGACTTAAGTTGATTGAGTCTTCTGTGTGGCTACTTCTTCTCCATGCTGAGAACTTCTCTGCCAAAACTTGAAGTTGAGATCTCTTCCTTCCAACATCTTTTCCACTTCTTCCATTGGAAGTCCTTTGGTTTCCGGCACGAAAATAACAACAAAGATAATGGCAGCTATGGTAATGAATATAAATATCATAAATGTCCATGAGGTCCCAATAGCTTGTGTCAAGGATAGGAAGGACTGAGCAACAATAAGATTTGAGACCCAATTGGATGTAGATGCCATTCCTCCACATATTCCTCGATACCTTAAGGGATAAATTTCAGAATTGACAACCCATGGCACAGTTCCCATCCCAGGTGAGAAGAATATGATGTAGAGTGCAAGGCCTATTATTGCAAGCCATCCAAATTTACTAGGACATCCCCTGGTGTACCATAGTCTATCTTCTTTATGGCACTGATCTTTTGTGGTATCATTGGAGATCAAACATGCCCCAGGTAAGAACTGCACACAATAGGTCCAAGTGTTACAACTCAATAATAAAGATTATAGCATTTTTTTGGATAAATAAACAACCTAGTTCCTAGAATTCACCTATATAACTATGTAAGAGTTTTTTTCTCTCTTGAATTTACCCAACTTTAAATTAATTTAATCCTTCATAGGGATTAAAATGAGACAGAAAAAATGACTAAGTTGATACAAGTTTTTTAAGTGTACAAAATCGCATTGAACTTAGAACTTATGTATACTATTTAGACCTCTGTCATTAGGCTGATCCTAGTGAGTGCATTTTGATATAAGTTTTGTAGTATTGGTGACTAACTCATAATGAATAAATAAATAAATAAATTCAAGGAATAAGTTGCAAGGGAGAATAATTTCATGGTCTAATTAGCTTATTCGCCATATGATAAACAAATTCATATAATAACAGGACAAGTTTACCTTACTGGCTCCAGAAGCACAAAAGCCACAATCTGGAGAAGCCTTTAGGCACTTCATGCAATCCCATCCACCAGGGTTCACAGCTGAATGGTAATCCGGGCAAGTGTTATTGAAGTGAGAGGTTTCAAGTGCACTAACCATTGGGGAGTGTGTTGTACTCTGATGGAACACAACTGTTAGAACAACAAGGGAAAACACAACACCACACAAACTGAACAACACAAGCTTTTTCCTTCCTGTTCTGTCTATAAAGTATATACTCAAAATAGAACCAAATGCATTGAGACCAGATGTGACTAGTGACAGAAGAAGTGCTGTTCTATTTGATGCAAAACCAGCTAACTGAACTATGGTGGGGCTGTAGTACATCACAGTGTTGATCCCCACAAACTGCTGGAAAATTTGAAGGCCCATTCCTGCATACAAACCTCTTCTCACAGTTTTAGTTTTCAGCATTTTGACTATGCTGACCTTATCTGAGGCCTCTGCTTCCTTGATTTCTATTTCAACTGATTCCTTCAAAGTATTAATTTCTGCTTCAACTTCTTGGGGTGGATAAATCTTCCTTAAAATTGCTTTACCCTCTTCTTCTCTTCCCTGTTATTCAATAGAAAACCAAAAAAGAAAGGCAGGAAATGATACAGCTATTGTATGAAAAAAAAAAATTGACTGCATACAATTACGAATTATGATAGATGATGGTACCTTTCGGAACAGCCAACGCGGTGATTCTGGCAGCATCATCATTAATACGATTTGTATCAGGGCTGGTACTGCTGCTACCCCTAACATCCATCTCCATGTTCCTGGTGCCTGAAATAATGATCATCAAACGGTTAAGGTATGTAACATTAGTTTGGGCCAATAATCTATTCTATATAATAATGTATTTAAAAGTTTAAATAAGTGTAATCATCTCAAAAGAATATGAATGAATCGTATATACATACATACATTCAAGATGTATCAAATGAGAGAACCTTTTTCATGTGAGACTGGGAGAAATAAAAAGAGTTTAATGATGAATTGGTGATGCACTTAGTTTTACACTCTCATGAGAAATTATTATTAATGTGACTTTTAAGATAATTTTATAAAAATCAACAAAATTATTATAAATGATTGTTTATGATTGAATAACAGTGTAAAACTAGTGCATAGTCTTTTTTCTCAAATAAATATTAATCATTAGTTTTTGTAGTTAATGGTCAAAATATTTTAATCATGACCATTCATACATGGTTATATGGCTCTAATTCTTTTCAATAGATACATCTTTATACTTAAATGTGTGTGCATGCATGCATGTGAAGTTAAACACACTATATAGTATATATGACAATGTTATCAACAAAAGTATGAAGCATAGTTTCTCACTTTTGTGAAGGCCAAGTTGATGAGGTAGGAAAGGAATTGTCCTCCAGTAATGAGAAAGCCATTGAGACTAACTAAAGCTCCTCGAACTCTGGTTGGAGAAGCTTCAGATATGTATAAGGGGGATGCCATTGAAGCCATTCCAACACCAAGGCCAACGAAAACTCGACCAACAATGAGAATAGATGGATTGGTAGCGGCAGCCATGACAGCAGAACCAATAAAGAAGAGTGTGTCTGCCAGAAGGATAGCTTTTCTCCTTCCAAATCGATCGTTGATCCATCCACCAACTGCAGCTCCTATGATTGCTCCAGCAAGAGCCATGCTCACTATGGCTTCCTATATTATCAAACATCATTTTTCTTTAGTTTACTTTTTTCTGTGGTCTTAACAAAAGTAATTTAAAATTATTGAATCGAGTAACATTATATATCTCTATGTAATTTTTTATTATTAATTTAATGTATAGGAAGATTAGTAAAAAGATGCTTTGCCATTTAGTGTGTCTAGATTGCAGTTTAAAGCTTGTTAAATGGAGAAACACATTTTCAGTGCTTTGCCAATTGCCATACTCACTATGGTCGGTTACATTGAATCTAACACATCGTTAATCATTACAACTAATAGTCATATATTTGAAATTAAAACAAATAGTTTGATTTTGAGAAAAATAATTATAAAAGTCAATAAAAACTTATTATATATCGCGATTAAGTGATGATATAAAACTGTTTTATTGTTGATGTATAGATTTTTTTTTCTTAAAAAGAATTTTGTTAAAAAATGGGATAAAGTATTAGTATTGACTCTAAATCATACTTGTTGTCTTTCATAACTACCCTTACAGTATTCCATAATATCAGAACAACATAGAGTATATGATAGAGATCGAAATTGGCACGCTTTAGGGTGGAAAAAATTGTGCCTAATTTGGAACTGCCTGGACCACACCTTTGGTACACCGACTTAATGTTTAGAACATTATAGTACAGCCTGATAGAGGCCTAAACTTACATAACTAATACCAGCCGAAATGGTAAACATGAAAGCAATTATGATTTGTTTACATAAAAGGAAAATAATTTATATAAAAGTTTTAAAAAAATCATATATAATTTCTGAACCTTAAACCCTACATGAGAAATTATGCCCATACAATATAGACATATACACACACACACGATGTTATGTTACTATACATACAAATTGTGACTCCGCGAGTAATTTTCTTTCTTTATATATTTTACTGATTGCTATAGTATATCTTTAAGAAAAATTAAAAATATCAAATGAAGAATAAAAGCATTTCATTTTTTAACAATTCAAGAAGAAAATTTTTACTTTCAATATTACTTGGAATATTTATATAATTGTTTTTTTTTCTTTGTTATCTAAATAATTTTATGTAATTAGGTGACACCTGAACACAATATTCAAACATAACTAGTATTTTTTTATTTATTTCATTGGAAACATCGTTGTCGCCAAGATGTGAAGAGTTTGCATAAAAACCAAATAATTACTTAAAAAACAATTCTCTCAGTTTCGGAATGGACCCTATTTTTTGTACACAAGTAGAGTCATGTGGTCCTGGGCTCCTGACCAAGGTAAGGGACATTATTGTCAAGTTTCTTGTGAAAAAATTAGAATTGAACCATGGTAGAGGTTATTGGCTTCGTTTTAGTCTAAGACATAGCCTTGGAAATGAACAGTACCTGAAGCCATGTCTTCCTATCCACTTCTTTGAAATCATCTCTGATATATAAAAGAGCCCCAGATATCACTCCTACACAAGCCCATCACATCAATGTTCAAAAGATGCAAAACAGAGGAAAACAGAGACAGTGATACAGATAAATGGGTGTTTTATATGTGAATTAAAAGCAGGGAAAACAGAGAGATAAAGAGAGAGAGAGAGTGGTTAGAAGGTGATAGAGGTTATGACAGTTACCAGTGTCATAGCCAAAGAGAAGGCCACCAATTCCAGCAGAAAAAGCAAGGCGAAGAACGTAAGGATTTTTCCATGACAGAGACAAGCATTCTCTAAAAGCAGAGACATCAACTTCTACTACTCCTCCTTCCATGTTGTCTTCTTCTTGTTCTAATGTTGACCAACAATATCAAGCTCAACTATGCTTGTTTTCTTTTCCTTCAAACACACAATATCATTAGCAAAAAGGTGAAGAGACTGCAGAGAAAATTTGTGAAAAGAAAATATAAATTGGTGAAATTATCGAATGAGTCATGGGAGAACTGGAGAAGTCAAGATATGTGTGATGGGAGCTGAATTTATAGAGGAAAATGATTAGGATGACTATGGAATCATTGGCAAGTATTGGATATTCTGTTCTAATAACTTAAAAGGTGAATAAGTATTGGTCAAGAAAATAAAAAGAAGTTTTTATTAGAAAAATAAAACTATATACAATAATTAAAATACTACCTTCGTTACTATATATATATATATATATATATATATATATATATAAAAGAATATTTTTTCCTATATTAAAATATATGATCACTTTTAAATACATTAATTACTAAAAAAATTTCATACACTTATTTATTGTAAAAATTATTAATGAAATAAGTCATGTTAAATGTTTAATGGTGGAAAAAGTAATCTCTTGCAAAATGAATAGTGTTATTAGATATAATCCCTACATAAATCAATTAATTCAATGAGTATTTTTAGAATAAAATTTAAAGTAATTATATTATTAATTAAAATAGATAAATTAATATTTTTATTGGTCTTAACAAATTAGTTATTTGTTTCTTATAAATAGGAACAGAGATAACATTTAATAAGAAAATTTGTTAGTTTGAATGAAGTTGACTTTTAATCTTTTATTTAAAGCCTTGAATTCAATGCTAATGGATATTTCACACTATATATAATTCAAAATATTATTTTTCAGTCATCATAATATTTATGAAAAGTATTCAAGTGCTTTGTTAATAATGAATCTTTATTGATATATCCGATCCATTATTTATAATAAGTTTTTTCATTTCTAATCACATTTTTTATTCATAAAATTTTAGACTTAAGAAAATTAAGTTGCTTTACTCAAATCTGATAAATATTTTAATCATATTATAAACATTCAATAAAATGTATTTATTATTTCTTTGTAATCAATGTATTGATTATGATTCATTTGAGAATTAAATGTTTTCAATTTATTAAAATATGATAACCTATTTTCTAAAAAAAATATTCTTGATTCTTAAACATGCATTAATAAATCTAAAAAAATATATAAAAGGGATATTAAAATTGAGTTAAAAAGAGGATAAAACAAATGAGAATAATTTATGTTGAAATTACCAGTGATAAGTTAAAGTCTAACCCTACTATCTTATGCATTCTTATCTTGCTGTGCCGACCGTTGGAGAAGACTCTCGTAGACGGCGGGGACCTAAGCTTGCATCGAGCATTGACACCACATATGTTCTTGAATTTTTTTGAAATACAATTCATCGTATTACCAATTTTAGACCATTAAAAAAGTTAAAATCGGATTTATACAAACTCTACATTCCAAGAAAATATATTTATCATTTAATTTTAAAATTATAAATATATAATGTTATAAATTCAATATTTTACATATAGAGTTTATCAGAACATCAAATTTGTGATAATACAACTCTTAAACAAATGCAATTTCTGTCTTGGCAACTAAACTTCAAATATATTATATTGTTATTACAATACTTAAGATTGATTTTGTTTGATAGTAATGTTTCTATTAAAAGATAATGTACTGCTTTGGGTTTGCATCGTTTGGATTTGAGGTATTTTAAAAAAAAACTTAAAGTTGTTAAGTGATTAATTTTTTATATATATGAAACGATTTTTATTCATCTAAATATTAAATTATAATAATATATGATATTTTTTGTAAATATGAGTCGTGATACTTAGTTTATATAAAAAAAAACTAAATAGACAAAAAAATTATGATATTCTCGGAAAACAAAGACTATTGATTTATTGAAGCGTGGACGAAAGACAATACTAATATACTATGGATTGAGATTCGTAATGCAATAATTTGACAACAGAGCACCAGGTTGGATTTATTTTGAAGGATATAGAGATTAAAAATAGAATACATAGACAAATTTTATTTTAACTTCTTTTCTTTCTAGAACATAAATATCTTTTGTTGAGATATTATCATTTAAGTTTCATTTTTTATTATAAAATATTATATTCCTCCTTTTGTAGTTTTCTTTGTGAAGATAATCTCATTCTTTTAAAACAAAAAATTCAATTACCATTTATTTATTTTAATAGTCTACTATTCTTCTTATATAATTTGTTATTATTTTCAAGACAATATATAATTGTATTTAAAATTAAATGATTTATTAGTCTCCCATGTATATTTATACAAATGGGCCAAAGGACTTTCGATCTATCTTGAAAATTTCTAATATCTTGTGTTCTATATATTGCATCAAATATTCAAACTCAAATGTTAATTATGAGTACTATTTGGGTGAAAGGAATCCGACAAGAAAATGTTTACCCGAAACTCAACCCCAAGAAAGAAATGAAGCATGTTGCTTACAATTTCCACGTGTAACACGGTTGACAGATTCGGTCAAAGTAAGAAAATTTCCATTTTGATGCTTGTCTCATCCATATCGACATCCTACAGCAAATCATCATATTCAAATTTGTGTTTACTTTTATTTTATGGGCAAATCTCATTTGCACTATTATATACGACAGTAGATCGAGTTGTTTATTTAATTCTTATGTATAATATATCCAATAATATTAATGCCTCATCCAAATCAATGGCTTAAACATATCTGTACAAGTCAAGAAAAGAGTCGAGATAGATAAGTTAGCTGAATAAAGCAGTGTGTATTAGAGTAAAATGTGCATATAAAAATGAAGTGAAGGAACTTGTAAAGCGGAAGTTGCCGACTTGGAAAGAAAGATGAAATCACAAAAGTCCAATGTATGGGACACAATTTGATAAATCAAATATTTAAATGACAAATTACATATCACTAACGTCATTCTTGGACTTTTAGAAATTTTGCATTTTAATAGTGGCTAGAGTCCAATTAGACACTCACAGGTCCCATTTATCTTAAAATTCAAATGCAAGAGCAAAGCAAGCATGTGGAATTGTGGATTCTACCGAAACAGAAATAGAGGAAATCCTTAAAAATTATTTTTGGCTGGACATGTGTGTCGTGGAGCCACGTCTTTGAAGCCTAGTGTTTGTTTTGACCGAGTTTATTGAATTATCTAATAAATTGGATATTCAAGTTCAAGGGGATTTATCCCATAAAAAGTTTTTAAATTTATAACTTTTTTTAATAATAAAATATGTAAGGAGGAATTTAGTTTGCATGCACATGTATGTTGTGAAGGTTAATTTAAGACAATTTTAATATATTTTATATTTTTTTATTAAAGTTATTAAAATTATATTTTTATTTTTCATGTATGAGAGTAGGAATGATAAAAAAATCCGTAATGTTAAATATATGTGGATAAAATCCATTATGAGTAAATGAGAAATACTTTAAATGGGTATCTGTCATCTAATAATATGAATATTTTTTTAATCCATTCATTAATAAATAGGGTACGAGTGTCATAGTATCCATATTGATAAATATCTGCTATATTCATAAAATTACAAAAAATATCCTTTTATATATATATATTATCTAAAGAAATAGTCCTAATTCCTAAATCACACCCTTAGCTCCCTGCCCCTCACCTGTTGCTCCTCTTTTCTTCGACCACAAGGTCCAAGAGATGGAGGCTCTCAAGTCTCAATTCTCACGCGTCACGCCCTCAGCCCCTCACCCTCTTAGTAGCGCCTCTCCCTCCATTTTCTTCCTTTCTTCTTCAATCACTACACGAACCAAAACTTTTTTTATGGGCAAAAATTATTTATTTAAATTTGAAATATCCATGGATATCAAGGAAATCGGTGGATATTTTTAAAAATAGATATTCAATAGGTAATGGGTAGATAATGGATAGATTTTTCTTTCAACGAATGAGTAACGAATTATTCCTATCCGTATCCGACCTACCCATTACCACTCCTATCCGAGAGTCATATTAAGCCCATTATAATATGAAAGTGGGCCATATTGCTATGAGACAGCACTCTTGCAGCCCAATCTGATCAACAAACCATATATAGTCAGTAATTCCACCAAACTCTCGATGTCTCTATTTCTCTCTACCTTTCCAAGCCTCAAAGGTGATCTTATTGCACCAAATATAGAAATTAATAATGCATGCACATCACTTTTCTTCTTTCCCCCAACAATATACCAAAGTAAAATCTTCAAATATTCGCAAAAAACAACAATTTGTATTCTTGATCAGCATGGCCTCATTTGCATGCAATTCAACGTCACATGTCTTTTGTTAACAATGGAAACACAAATAGGAGAGATTCAGAGCACACGTTCATTGAGAACTCCCAGAACTTCAATTGCTAGAGACTCAGATATCATTGAAAATCTGCAATACACGAGCCTGAAGGACATCATATGTAACACACCAACCAGGTATTGTTTAACCTTGTATGAGGGAAATGACTTTAACTCGACCGTTGCTATCAGAAACGAGTTGGTGAAGCGTGCAGCTTCGATTTACCTACAATCTGCGGCGTTGTTGTTTCCCAAAAACGAAAACTGCTTTGTGACTTTCTGGGAAAGGCTAAAGAACAGGGCTGCTTCCTGTTCAAGATGGAGGGTTTCATATCATGCAAACCCATTCAGGGATTGTCTTGCCCCAATTTACCAGTTTCTGAATCACATGTTGGGGAGTATTCGTTCATTGCCATGAAGGAAGTACTATTTGAGGGCTTTTGTCATTGCTAGCTCCTTTAAGTTTGTTGTATTTGATTACTTTTTTTCTTCTCTGTTTGTATATATGTAGCACATATGAGATATATTGAAATGTTTAAATTGTAATATTTTGCTATTTTTATTTTAGACATAGATTGTTTAAAGCTAAATATTTTACCCGGGAATTTATGCGATTAACAGGACTTGTTCAATAACTTTTTTAAAAAATATATTTTTCATTCTTATAAAATTAGGAAAGTTTGATTTTTATTCTTATGAAATTTTTTGTACGTTTTCAATCCTTATATTTAAGATGTTTAGTCCTTAAGTGGACACTCTGACAAAAAACATATTGAAAAGGAAAAATAAATAAATTATAGGAACAAAAATCAATTTTTTTAATTTTATAATTTTTTTATTCATAAAAATGGTAGAACAGATACACAATCCAAATATTATCTAGAGGTATACATATGTTGTGGTGCTGTTAGCAAAGAGATCTATCAAGAAGATTAATGCATAGGTTTAAATTGTAAACAATTTTATCATGTCGTAGCTACTTGATTAGGATTTCGATTATATGAGATGTCTATGGAAAAAGTTGTCCACCAAACAAAATTATTTTAGCGATATCAGGAGAATCAAGGCATAACCTGATTCACTAAAAAAAAAAGGAGAATCGAGATTTGAATTTAAACCTAAATCTTTAACACTTTTGCAATTCATATTTTTGGTTTCATGTCACCTCGAGTAATGGTTTGTGTATTTTGCTACTTGGGGTACGTAGAATGTAGCTAGGGACCATATATATATAATATATATATATATAATCTGGAGAATAATTCTAACATGCTCACTTCAACTTTTGATTGTTCTGAATTTGCGGCAACTCTGCTTTTTCTACAATCGATATGCAAGCGCCATACTGATACGCGGATTGCAAGCATTGCAGTTTTCTATATTTCAAAAAGTTATAGCAGAAACTATATATTGTGCTTATGATTGTTATAACCCTTGGTAACTGCAAATTTATCCAACACGTGTTATACCTGCGGATTACAAGCGTTAATGCCGCTTAGAATTTTTTCAGAAGTTCTCCTAAAATAATGATATATTTACTAGTAATTAAATTAACAACTTTTATTTTTTCTATATCTCATTTTTATCAAGTCATATCACCTGTTACATATGTAATTTTCTCTCTTCTATATCTTTCTCTCTGTGAGTGTTTATAGGTTTGTGAGTGTTCATGAACTTCTATTGTTTTCATATAATACAACATTTTACTCTTATGGGTTAAAAAAATGGGAGTGAAAATTTTAATATATTTCAAAATTTTCACCTTATTTGGACCAAAATGGTCGTAATTATAAAGACCTAGCTCATTTTTTTGTGTATATCTGATTTGTTAAAACCTAGCATTTCTTCACACGCAAAAAAACCCTAATATATCGGAAAGAATCCAGTGTGTGATCCATCTACCCCGACTCCCCGAGGGTTTTCAATGGCTTCAAATTAAAGAAGCATTGATTTCAATATAATTAGTTTTCATGACTAATATCAACATACTAGACTTAATTTTTTCATTCAGGCAGCGGTTCAAACGGTATTAAGAGAATTACAAGAAAGGGTAACACTGGTAAAGTTTTGTAGTAGTAACCAATTTTCCCTCTTTTCTTCTAATTTGAATGCGGAACCTCTAAATTAACTAGTCGCCCACTTATTTTTCCAAAATTTTCTAGCCTATCACCAAAATATGCCTCTTTCTACACTCTCGTTTCCTCCCCTTATCTTTCCATATACTCTTACTAATTTATGTATGATATTGCAGCCAGACAGTTAGCAGTCAAATCGATGTCCAGGCACTTGAAGTTTTTCTTGCACACAAGACATGCAAATCTATAATTTCTCCGTGCATTATTGGGATATGATAGCATATAATGTGGCATGCAAGTGTTCCAGCTTTTGCTTTGCCTATTTCTTCTTCTCTTCTCTAAGAGCATATTTAATATTGAATATTGAGAATAGATTTTAAATTGAAGATCTCATCTTTTTCAAATCCATTTAATAAAACACTTTTCAAGATTTTCATATTGAAAATTCAATTTTTTCACAAGAATTATGTAGATCTATACAATTTTAAAAAAAAAAATTCACCAACAACAATAACAATAGAACGTGGGATGAAGATGAATGGTTGGAATGAAGAGATGCAAGTCATGCAACTAACAAAAGAAGATGAAGAAGAAAAAATAAATAAACCGGTGGAAAAAAAGTAAACCAGTAAAACAAAAATACCAAAGGAAAGGAAGGGTCGTGTGCACGCAGAGGAAGGGGGAAGGTGGTGACAGTGGCGAAGGGAGAAAAGGAAAAAAAGAAAATAAAAATATGTAGAGAAAGAAAAGAGAAAAAAAGAAGAACATGTGAAAAGGAGAAAAAAGAAAAAAAAAAGTAATGTGTAGAGTAACCATTATGAAACATATTAAAAAAAGTTATCGTCATAACAATAATAAAATTAGATTTTTCTTTGAAATTAATGTTTTACATTTTATTTATTATCAAATTTTTATATTTTTTTATTTCTTTAACATTTAATTATAAATAAAAATTTAATTTATGTTTATTTTTTCATTTCATAATATTTATATATATTTTTTATATTTTATTAATTAAATTTAATTACTTAATTAATTTTATTTAATTTAATAAATATTTAAAAGTGAAATCAAATTCGTTAATAATTATCTAAAATTTTAAAATAATATCCAACGTTAAAGAAAAAACTGAAAAAGATTTAAAAAAATCTTAAATCTTATATAATAATGTGAAATTCATTAAAGAGTAAATTTCAATTTATAATTTACCATTAAAAATATTTTAATATGCTTGACCCTCCTTTCGTACGGTCAATTACTTACATATTCGTCTTTCAATTTATTTTTATTAATGTTCAACGCGACAGTCCGACATCATATCCTGCAAACGCCGTCGTCTCTATATCATCAATTATCAAACGCAACCCAAGGAAACAAAACCCCAATCCCCATTACCCCCAGCTAGCCAGACACCTTCCTTTTTCAATTCAATTCATTCTTCTCCCCCTACGCTTTTACTACTTTTTTTTATTTATAATATTATTACTTTTTTACTTTGCTTAACTCATCAACAGATACCCATTTTAACAGTAATTAAAAAGCCATTGGATAAACTATTAATGTTATCTGATTTCACTTAATGAAATAAATAATTAACATCCTTTACATTTTTTATATAATAAATATTTTGAAGCACTATTAAAAGATAATTTTAAAGTGAAAAAATATTTAACAAATTCAATCATTTTTTGTAAATTTGACAAAATCAAATTCTTGAATCAATTAAGTTCACAATTTTTTTTGACCAAATTTGAAATTTATTATATATCTGTCATATTTATTATACCCGTTTTCTTTTTCTGTACAATGAGTTATTATACGCGGTAGACTTTAGTAACCAACAATCAATAATTGTGTTCATTACTCATGAACTTTACAATACCTTAAATAAAACTTGCGTACAATTCTAAAAGAGTAAACACAAGCTTACTTTCAGAAGTAAAACACAATATAAACTAGTTACAGTGGAAAAAAAATATAGCTCTATAACCACAGTAAAGCTGTGAATATTACTCTAAACTATCTTAATTTTAAAGGAGAGTTAATCAGTTTTTGTTAGGAACAAATTTAGTATTTGACTTCTCAATCACTTATTAAAAGTCACATCTCTTGAGTACCTCTTCAATAATAACTTGGCTTTGTCTCTAGAGGACTTATCTCCACTTAATTGCTTCTGTTGCCCACATGTCTAATCACCAAACGTACCCCATATCATCTTTGTGTAATGGCGATGGGGGCATACAAAGTTCCTACTAGTTTTAGTACATGTGACATGAACGTTAATTAGTAGTGATTTTGAAGTCGCGAGTGAATGAGTTGAGAAGATTAACGACACTAAAAAATGGATGGGGTAAATAACTTCTGGACTTTTATTGCCATTTTACTTCTAAGTACAAAGCAGAATTTAGAGAGGGGCCGGATTTAGGTTATTTTCATAAGAAAATAAAATGGAAGAACTCACGTGCAAAATAGATGATCATGAAAGAGGAAAATGAAAATCCAACATTACTTAATTTTGGGAGTAACTTAGATTTACATTAAGATAATATATAACTCATGCACATGTATCTTTCCAATATCAATTTTAATTCGGTCGGTCCGTATACATGCATTCCGATACATAATCAGATAATTATCACGGCTAAAAAGACTTGGTTAATCCCTTAACAACTGTTACAGGCAAGTTCTAGAGGAGTTGTCTATCTTCCTTCTTATCTAGTCTCCGCTTGATTTCCAAACTTCTTCTTTATTTGGAGGGATAACTGTACTGAAGTCAGTCAAGTCCGACATGTTTATGTATATCTCT
Organism: Glycine latifolia; assembly: GCA_013407115.1. Taxonomy (NCBI): domain Eukaryota; kingdom Viridiplantae; phylum Streptophyta; class Magnoliopsida; order Fabales; family Fabaceae; genus Glycine; species Glycine latifolia. Next base: position 28,572,343 of record CM023942.1, read on the forward strand.
TAATTAGGATTGAAAACGTACCTTCTGTGTTTCTAATGGTGTATATATAGATGTTCAATTTTAGGGGAGTTGTTTACTAACTGATCCTCCCTCTAAGCCTCTAAGCGTATTGTGCCATCATGGGGTGTCAAGGGCCTTGTGAAGCCGAGTACATGTCGAGTTTATGGGCTGTACGGTACACCAACCTACTCGCTTAGCTTCTTCGATACATCATATAAACTCACTTATTCACACACCTTCATTTCATATGTATGCTCTCCCTCTCTCTCTCCAAGTAAGAAATGGGGATGGAAGAAATGGAGGTAGCAACATTAGAAGCATCGACGATGAACCCTTACGAGGTGGTGCACCGTCTCACGTCGTGCAACGCCGTGGTGGTGTTCAGCTCTAGCGAGTGCTGCATGTCCACGGTGGCCAAGCGCCTTCTCTTCAGCCTCGGGGTGGGTCCCATGGTGGTGGAGCTCGACCACCACGCCGCCGGCCCCGCCATCCACGCCCTCCTCTTCCAGCTCGCCGCTGCCGGCACGCACCACCAGCCCCTCCCTGCCGTCTTCATCGGCGGAAAGTTCCTCGGCGGCGTCCAGACCCTCATGGCCGCCCACATCAACGGCACTCTCGATCCTCTCCTCAAGCAAGCCGGAGCCCTTTGGCTTTAACTAGTTCATTTTATGTTACCTAGCTAATATGTCAATTTTATCATCAGTGTTTTTTAGAATTTTTTATTAAAACTATAGAGTTTTTTTTCTGTGAAAAAGCTTTAAAAAAAGCTTTTCCTTATATCCAAACAAACTCTATATATAATTATATCTTGCGTCAATTAATATTTTGTGTTCATATAATCATAGGATTAGGACATGTGCACTTAATTAATGGTGAAGCTGATATGTGGTGAATGGTGATATTTCAAGGTTAATTTGTCTTAGATAGACTTGGAGTTAATTATTTAGTCTCCAGTAAATGTTCATTATTATTATTTACAAATTTCATCACGGTCTAAGTACATTAACTTTTGGAATTGAACTCAATTGTTATACTTTTTTTAGATTATTTAACTATACTCGACTGAGAAGAGAAGTGGTAGCAATTAAAGTTAACTAATATAGAGTGATCATCGAAGCTGCATTTCCGTACGTGTTCTGAGGGTTCTTCTACTATGTTATGTACTTCTTTCCAGAACAGATACATATAAACTTTTGCCCTTCAAACTTGATTAATTAATTCTAGGTTTCCCACCATTAATTTTCCGAAAATGCTCTTTAATTAATTGGGAAAAATATGGTTTGCTATTTTTCCAAAAATTCTGTTTAATTCATTCTAGGCTTCCACTCTGTTATAAGACGCACAAGTTATGGATTTAACTTTTTCATTAATTTTACTTAATTTAATTAGTTTTACTTTTTTTTTTATATCGATGACCATGCCGATCGAATAAGGTAGTTTATTATAAAGTTCGTTTCTTTTTAAATGTGCGATGCTAAAATAAATGAGAAAAATTAGTTGGGTCGATGATCTCTCTAGCTCCGGCGCCGGTGAGGGAAAGCGGGGTGCTACTAAATGCTAACAATGTCAATGATATCGATATGCATGCAGATAATATTGAAATAATTTTTAAGTGAGAGAGAAGGCACGTCATACATATGATATAATATCCGTACGAAATAATTAGTGTGTACATATGATGGATGCATAATAATGTGATCTCACATAAATGTCATGTGTCGTATGTGTGTTTACTGTATTCACACATATCATGCCATGCGGACTACCAAGAAATTAAAAAAACCGTTTGGGTAATTTGTTCTTCATTCTCTGTTATCTGCTGCATCCTGCAGTGCAGATTGCAGAATATAATGACCTCGTTGTCTATTCAAAACAACAAAAAGGAAATAGTTAAAATTAAAACTTAAAATTGAAAATGGGCAAATGTTAAAACATCACTCGATGTTTAACTACCTTCATATATTATATGTATGTAGTCAAACTTTGTATATTTACTATTTATTGACAGTGTTTTAATTGTGGATAAATGGAAATGGGTAGAGATCGATTCTGATAAGTTTGAGTGTTTGACCAGTAAGCTTTGGAAAGATATACACTGTTGGAAGAATACTAGGATTGATGGCATTGCCTGTTGATGGCAAAACAAAATCATGACTAGCTGACAGTTTATTACCTAAAAATAATCATTATCTACAAAATTAAACAATTATCATTTTAATTTGATTTATATGCATACATCATAACTTATGATTATCATATATAATGACACTATAACTATTTTTTTGTGATAATCATATTTGAGATAATTTATATCTGTCTAATAATATATGAAATTTAAACTTTTTATTATTTTAATTAAAAAAATGTTTATACATAATACAATTTCTTTCGACAAAAAGAAATTGGTAGTATATGTTTCACTCTGCAATAAATTGTGTGGGTCACCTACTTAGTTGTTCCTCCTAATTCTAATGCCACTTTTATTCTTTTTTATTATTATAATATATGGAGTAAATATCATTATATATATACTTAATTATATAAATTAAAAATATGTATTCCTCAAAAAAAAATATTGTATTTTTATTAAAAAAAGGTGATTAAGTGATAAACAAATTAAAAAGGATAAAATGATAAATTAAAATTTAGAAAAAAGAAAGAATTTTTTTTCTCTATTGATGGGAGGGATATAACATGTTATGCATGTAGGAGTTGCATAATCACACACCCATCAGGACAGTGAGAGAAAATCGTTACTAACTTCCTTTCCTGTTAACTATTATTTATCCCATGACGAAATTATCAATTCAAATAATATTGATGAGATGTTTTTTTTCCTTCTATTTTTCGGTGGTAAATCATGAGCCATGAGTGGGATATGAAATTTGACTGATGACTCTTTGTTTTCTTTTTCAGGAAATGGAAGGAAACACAACCAAAGACATGCATGTGACGTGAACAACTGACTGCCCTTCAAATTAAAGCATCCACATTTGAAGACATTTTCTCGTTCCATTTGATCATTTTCTAGTCCTCACTTTACCTCTATCACAATTCATAACTCGAGTCCCAACCTTTCTTTTGAAGTTTAATTTGTCACAGTCCAATGTTGTCTTTTTATACCATGCATAGTCTTGGTTCGCCAATTTCTTTCTTAAGTTTTTTTTTTTTTTGAATATTAAGAATTCTTAATCTAGAAACATTGTCATGGTTACATTAATTCTAACCTAAAAATATTTATATCAATTTTCCACATTTTAGTTTTTTTAGAAGTAATATTTCAGCATTAATATGTGTTGGGATACCGAGGGGGGTAAATATCGGGTTTAGGGGTATTCTCTTCACTTATATGGTATTCAACTTTTCTATTTCTATCAAGTGTGAGTCTCTTCCACATGGTAGCCTCCCCCTCGAGCTTCAATTCACAAGTATTACCAATTGTTGGGATACCGAGGGGGGTAAATATCGGGGAGATTTACACCTTAGTAACCATATAAGTGAATTAGACACCACACCTTAACCCAAAACCTTAAGGCTCAAGTTTATGGATCTTCTCTTCACTTATATGATGTTCAACTTTTCTATTTCTATCAGATGTAAAACTTTAACTCACACTTGTACTCCAACAATATGATGACTTTATGCAATACGTTTTTATGTATTTAGAGGACAATTTTGGAGTTTACTTTAAAGTTTTCTTGAAATAAAAAAAAATTATTTGAATTTAATTCTAAACAAGATAAATTTTATAAAATTAAGATCATAAAAAATAGTCTGCAAACACTTACCAAGAGACTATTTTTTATCTTTATTTCGCGTTAATAAAAAAGAACTTATTTCATATTCTTCCCTCACTACATTCATGCATATATCCACTATGATGTAAGCTATTGATAAAGTAATAATTGGATAGTTTCTGAAATTAAATAGGACGGTACTGTGGGAAATGTTACAATTAAGATATAAAAAAATGTTCTATTGTCCATATTATTATATATAACTACAAGAAGTCCTGTTCACCATTTAAATTTGCTTTATACCATTTCTATAAGCTACATTTAAATTTTCACACAAGCTCCTCTCTCATGTGAATTGATTTGAATAAATACTACTGACCTCCCTCTCATTAAATTTCCATCATATTACACAAGATTAGAGGAGGGTAACAACACATTTTTTTATCGGTTAAAATTGAAGTAAGCCTCACTAGTCTAGGAATGAACTGATCACAAAAAAAAAGTAAAAAAAAAAAACGGGACTGACATATTTAGTAGAACTCAGATAAATTTTACTCGATAAAAAGTATATTGAATAAAATGTTACCATCCAACATTTTGCCACATCATCATTTACATTTATAAATTTTCTTTTTCACAATCTTTTCTTTATAAAAAATTGGGCGTGTTTTTTCCGTTTTAGATGACAGTGTTACTGGAATATTATTAATATATTTTTTTATATTTAGATTATACATAACAGAAAAGAAAATGGAAAAGGGAAGTCGCACAACATAGTTTGAATTTTGTTTTGGGCACAAAATGTCCCTGTCATCCTTATCCCTAAACATAGTAAAGAGGACAATAGTATATCAAGCAGGTTCAACTAGCCTAGTTATAGTTTTAGCAAAACGTAGGGTTAATAGATGACAAGTTTGCGCCATACTTAAACTAGATATAGTTATAGTGTTATACATTACCAAAAAAACTAGTTATAGCTATAGCTATAACAAAAAGTAGGGTTATTAGATGTCCACGTTGCGCAATAATAGTGCAATGCTCAAATATTCCCATTTTTTCCTGTTTTATCTCACCAAGCCCATTGCCTCTAAGGTTTGTGGTTAATTGAAGCTGTCCCATTGTGGTTAAAGTACATGCATGATCCTAATCTAGTGCCATTGGTACTGACTTTATCTTGGAGTTTCATTCTATTTATCTTCACTCTTGGCACAGTTTTTGGGACACACTCCCTTCTCAATCTTTATTCTTCGATCCTTATTCAATTACGTTTTTTTTTAAAGAAAAAGATAAAAGTATGAATAAGTTTTTCTAAGGCTATATAATCCACAATCTAGTAAAAGGGTCACTTCTTTAAGTTATTTTTCTCCTCAGAAACTACTCATACCAGTTAAGCCACCCTACATAAGAAAAAGATGAATCTCGACAGTACCTAATTATGTGCCTACTGAGGCAGCAAAGGCAAGATCAAATAATTGTTTAACTATGGATTAATAATTGTTTTGGGATCATGTCAAACAGTGACTTGCTTTAACTACAAAATTAAATCAAATGTTGACTCTTCAAATTCGGCATAATAAAATTCATGAAAAGAAAATCAAATATCAACTGCAGACAGTCCAACATTCAACGAGATTTAACTATGGATATCAACTGCCAAATCCAAGAGTATGTGATCCCAAAAGCACAGTATATGGAGATCAACATGAGGGGTGCAAATGCAAACTTATCACCAAAAAGTAGAGGGTGCAAAATTTGGCCCCATATCTCTACAACTACAAGACCTATCAGATAAATCCTCTCAATCCAGCCAATAGCAAAACCTTTCTTCACAGTTGCACCCGAATTACCTTCAGATCCAAATTGATCAGCTTTTTTCTTTGAACTAGCAGTTGGCACTCTTGTAGCTTCAGCCCCATCATAAAATTGTGCTGAAAATCCTGACCACATCAAAATGGAGTGCAGAAGCAGCAACAATACTTTGATCGGATACTCCTGTGCCTCAAATAGTAGCGGAAAAATTGAATAGCAAGATACTGCACACACAAGTAACATGGGTAAATTCAACGAAACAGAAATATGAAAAGAATAGCACTGATACCAAAATGGTGAGACTTGCAACTTGTTTTCTTTGGCATCCAAAAGCAGTCTCGGTCATTCAAAGCAAGTTTTTTAAGGCAAACATATAGCCAAGTTCAAGGAGGAACTGGATAGAATAATTGTTGCTATAGATTTGCTTGTCTTTTATTCTGGTTGATTAATGTTGTGCAACATTGCCATAGTTGCTTGTCTCACAAGTATACTTAATCTTAGCTGTAGTTGGGTTATGAAAATATAAATCTCAACAGTATAAAGAAAACTGTATCACATAGAAGTAGAGAAAGAAAACTGAGAGAAACTGAATCTGAACTAATATTATTACTTGCAAAGAGAGAACCCTGGGTTCTTTACATACACAGACAAGAGTTAACACGGCCTTGTAACCCCAGCAGCACCAAAACTAACAAAACTGACAGCTGCAACCCAGCTGTACTAACAGAGGGTACTTAAATAATAGAAGGCACGAAAACACACTAACAGAAGCAAAGCAAAGAATTACTAGCTTATAAAGGGTGTATGAAGATTTATGTGACAATTGCAGTAGTAGTTGTGGTTCTACTAATTGTGCCAAAAGGTTTCGACCCACAAAGTTTTGCTTGGTGGATTGTAGATGATATTTAAAAAAAGCAAGATTACGTGCAAAAGATAAAGCTGATGTAGAATTTTTTTCATGGTTTATTCCGTTGTGCAAAATCCATGTACACTTGTATTGTATCATTCCCTATTTGTCACATATCCTATAGGCACCAGAGCCCATTACAAGTTTCATTACCTGCTAGAATCTCATTTTCAGAGAAACTACTCTTTTTTCACTCTATTTTCTATGACATTCTCTCACTTTCTTAAATATCACAAAGTCATATCTCCTAATTTATATAATATTGTACAAGGTTCTATGATATGAACGAAAAATCTGCTTATCTTTTCATTTCCCCCCTTTGTATTAACAACTAACCAAAAACCTTAAGTATGCTCAATTAACTTCAGAGTGTTCGTTCAGTCTTGCACATAACCGGATGGAAAAAGGCTTCTCGTTCAGTTTAAAGGGAAATAACAAGTACGAACCTAACATCTAACAAATCTATATATACCTAGGGCATAGATTACAATAGATGGAGCATTATTCATAGAAACCTATAACAATAGGATAGGAAGGACCATATTTGCAAAACTACTAGCAATTGGCAAACTATCATTGAAAAAAAATAAAATTATAACATTTAGTGAAATTGTCTTCAAAGGGGTACATGCATCACTTGTGTTTTCCACTAGTTATATAAAAATCACATGTAATTAAGAACACACACATTTTTCATAATATTTTATTTCATTTTACTAATCAAGTTTTTTTTCCTTCAATTTTTAAATAATTAGAAAAATGAAGGGAAAAAAAAGAAAAAAAGAAAAGCATTAGAAATTGGAAAACAAATGAATTAGAATTAAATGCACACCTATTGACAGCAAAAAGTAATGCCTTGCATCCTCCAGAGTTTGTGCCGCAACAATTGCAAGTGGTATTACAAAATGGAGTGATGCCTTCTCATGTACATGCCACCCAAAAAGAAAGCCACATGTATAAGCATAGGCTATCCATCTACTAATCATCTGTGGCTGTGGATTCTTCCAAGCTTTGAAAAGGCAAGGGGATAAGGCAAGAAGAACCATTATGAAGGTCACAGATGGTGTGATCTGCATATTAGTAAAAAGAAAAATGAATGCTTTGATGAAACTTTTGAATAATGAAAAGTAAAGTTTTATAATTAAATGCTGATAAACTTTCTGATATAGATTTCAAATAAACAGTTATCAAGCTCAATTGTAGATGTCAATTGAACAGTAGCACCTTGGAAGTTGAAATAGCTAGCCTGAGGTGTGAAATGAAAAAGCCAATACTATGCATTCTCTCACCAATTATAGAGTTTCACAAGTATCATTTCTTGATGTCGAACAGGTGCTGATTTTGAGTTACCAAGTTGTGGTTTCCATGTGAACATTATATTTATAATCTATATTTTTATTCTTAGAAAATGGTGTTGAAGATCAACAGATTCTGTTTGTACAGCTCATTAGGATTTT
>CM023942.1:28590252-28603408 GCA_013407115.1 Glycine latifolia
AATTTTGAGGCACTTAGAGGCCTCTTTTGGGAAAAAAATTTGGGCAACTCCCTGTGGTAGTTGCCAGGGGCTTCTCCTCTCAATTACGATCGTTTTGACATATCATACGCCTCAATCGGACATCCCAGTCAAAAGTTATAGCCTTCCGTAATTTACGAAAACACCGTGAAAACCCTAAGTCCCTGTTTTTGCCTGCCACGTGTCGCCACCACACCAAATACGCCCCATTTGGGCGTGTTTAAACACGCCCCAAATGGGCGTATTTGGCTGCCCCATTTTTCTAAATATTCTTCCATTTGCACCATTTTTCTAATTAAATATTTAATTTGTATTATTTATAAAAATCAGCCAGATTATCAAGGTTCCTAACTAACATTTTTTTTTTTACGGAACTAACTAACATTGTTGGACCTTCTGTCCTGTAACTATTTCGGGTTTGAATCCTTGTTAAATTCTTTTTAACTATCTATAAATGACTCAAGTTTTCTCACTTGTTATTGTATTCAATCTCATTCTGCCAAAGAACAATGGGTTTTCAAATGGTGAGAAAGATGAAATCTGTCAACAATTGGGGTGAAGCTGCACCAGCCCTCCTCATTTCTCATTCTCGGAGTCGAAGATCCTCAAATTCATTCAAATTAGAAACTATCATCGAAGAAGAGCCTCAAGTGTCCAAGTTATTATTGTACAAGGATGTTGTTTCTTTCCCTTTGTTACTCTCTTGCTTCTTGTACATTTTCTTATACAGAGGATTGTTTTGATTTGGCATGTTATGGGGAAATTTTGCTTACTTTATGTGTACCAATAAAAGTAAAAATAATTAAATTTCCTTTCTCATGCTTATATGTCAATGAACTTCAATCATTTGACATAGACTGCAAAACGGTGTCTGATGGTATGAATTCTTCAAAAACTGGACTGTCACATTTTAATTGTATTTTATCTAAGTGCAAAACCATGATGCCATTGTTACAAAATTCAGTGGTGAGTTTCTCTTGGAGGCAAGTCAATCATGTAGACCACACCTTAATTAAGATTGCAAGATCTTATGCTAGCATCCACAACTTTGATTATGTTTCTCTTTGTATTTCTTCACTTGTTATTAATGATATGAAGTTTGTTTCTCTAAAAAAACTTCAATCAAAACAAAATACTTCATACAAATATTAAGTAGTATTGTTTTTAGATATGAGAAGGGCGTCCGTTTCAGTATATTGCTCTGGTTGTCATCACTCTGCAACACCTTTTCACGTTGCAAGTTATATATATGTAATTGATATTTAATAACATATCAATAAGAGGAAATTGTTAAAATTGCACTTAGAGCCAAGAAAAATATTGGTTAAGGGACGTTAAATTCCCCCCATATTGTTAAATAACAAAAAAGGGTTATTAGGTATCAATAAAAAAATATTTTAAATATAATTAGTAAATTTCATAGATCACTTTCCAAAATAATGGTCTTTATATTGAAATTACTTGCTAATGAATTGAAAATATAATATATTAAAAAGTAAAATATTAAATATACATATTGAAAAAAAATATTTAAGAAATTTATAGTAGGACAAAAATATAACCAAAAACAAGAAACACTAACTAGCACATTGGTTGTCTTCTCTCTCAAAATGTATTTAAGAGATACACATCAGCTAAGATTCATAGACAAAAAATATACTTCTAGCTGGCACTGTCACAATTTAATATATTTTACATTAATTACATTTTAGGGGTGAACAATACCATGAACCTGAACTAGTCCTTTTTATTATGGATTAATATTTAATAGCAAAATTAAAACAAAATATAGTCGTAAGCATTACAACGAGGGAAATAAAACCTTGAGACATTAGCTAAAAGTTGTAATGAGCAAACAGGGGGGAAACTCATAATAAGAAATATCAGTGTCCATATTCAGTCATAGCTTGCAAACTTGAACCAGTTCAACCCATGACAATTTCCCCAAATCAATCGATTAAATGTGTTTAATTCAGCGTCAAAAAGAAGAAAAAAATGGATAGAAAACGTGAAAACTGAAAGCTATCCAAAGTAGCTTTTATGTTAACATGAGATTATGAGAATTGGACGTGTGTTTTGAGTTATATGATGTGATACCAAGCATGCTATAAATATTCCATGTAGTTATATATTTCTCTTTAAATTTTAAATAAACATCTTGAAATTTTCTAATTCATTTATTGAATATAAAAATAAAGTATGTAATTATAAATTATAACAAATATGGATAAAGTATTAAGTAAATTATAAATAAAAATAATATAGATGATAAATCTAGAGATGAAAGTAAATCAAAGAGAACTTATTATTTGATCTGTTTAAGATTTGATTTGATCCAATTTATTTAGTAAAAAAATCAAACTCATTTTTTAAAAAGTATATTTAGTTAAATAGGTCAAATCACATGTCTCAAGAAAAATCCATTAAATTTAATGGGATGGTCCGTTTAACAATAATATTTTATAATAAAATATTATTAATAATATGATATATAATATTATAATTATTTTATTTAAATAATTTAAATTTATGTTTGAAATAGGTTAATAATTCATATAAACATATATGGGTAACAAGAATATAAACTTTTTTCTTTTGGTGAGAAGTAAAAAACTTTGGTGACATGTCATATTAATATTTGTAGGCAAATTTTGTTCATATTTTGTGATTTAATTTTTTTTGTTTTAATGAAAATCCTTGATTTTATTTTAAAAAATAATATTTTTTACACTTCTTATTATGAAACGAATCTTTAAATAAGTTAATGGACACATTAGACTCAAACCTAAAAATATGTTTATGAGGAGTAACATGTCCAAATTTAAATTATAAAAATATAAAATAGATCATATCAGACTTAAAGTAGGATTTGATCCAATTTATTTTCATTCTTAAAAAATCTATATTTTAATTGTAAATATAGAAATAATAAATTTTCAAAACTAACAATGATAAGTGGATTCTTATAATAAAGTATTAACTCAAAAACATTTTACATCATATTAGTTTAGTTTATTATGAAAACATGCAAATTTAAAATAAATGGTAGAAAGTAAAGTTATAGATCAGCACTCTCTGACATTACTGCAAATGCACAGTGTTTTCTGTAGGCTGCCAACATTTACTCATTTAGGATTGAGTGAAAAATTAATGATGAAGACGATAATGAAGTAACAGAAGAATACTATTAATAGGTTAACTAAGAAAAGGGTATGTTAGCAATTAGGGAACATTGGTGGTGAAAACTGATGAACGATCGAGAAAGCAGTGAATGTGTGAGTAATAGGATAATTTTAGGATATGATAATTATTGTCAATACTTAATGAGAAAATTAACAAATAAGTTATGTTAAAATGCTAAAAATTCAAATATACTTATTTTAAGGATAAAATATGTTTGTTATTCCTAAACTTTTTATGCTTTTTATTTTTAATCTCTCGATTAATATTTGATCGATCTAAATCTCTTCATAATTTTTTTTGTTTGATTTTTTAGTCTCTTCTATTAAATATTTCTATTGTATTGTGATGTGCTAGTCTTTTTTTTTTCCAGCTTTTTCTGGCAATTAAAAATTAGTAAAAATTACTTGATAGACACATGTACTGAATAATTTTCTGACGATTTTTAATCCGGAGAAATATCTTTGGAAAGAAAAAAAAATAATCACAAACTAAAACAATGCAATAACAGACAAATCATTCTCAGGCACCATAAAACAAACTCAAACGTAACAATGAATTTTTAGCCCACTTATATGTAAAAACTGTGTCCGGCCACCAATCTCCATACAATTTCAAACCCCTTCCAAACACATAATTATTTAACATCCAAACTCCATACAATTTCAAATCTCCTTTCATAATCCATCACTTCTCCTCCTCTCACTTTCGGTTTATTTATGTGCACACCAAGCACTTCTTTTCCCCATATTAACAGATCATAATCATCAAAAGCGCGCGAACCACATAACCTAGCTCAACAATCTCTGCCGAGAAGAACAAAAAATCTTATATATAAAAAGATTCACACATGACACAACATGACACCTAATCCGAGTATCGTTGCTTTATTCAAATAGTCATATATCAAATCTTTGATTTATATACTTAAAAGTTCAAGTTATTTGTCACTTGTGTCATATATTTTAATGACTAATTAAGTCATATATATATAAAAATAACTCAAATATATATTAAGATCTTTCTTTTTTTTTCGTTTAATCTATGCAGTTGCATTAAATTATTTTTTAAACTATACTTAATTACTTTTTGAAAGGTAGAAATTAGAAATTACTTTGCTAATGCGTGCATGCTTAATGAAGCGATAGAAACAAACTTGTCTTTGCAACTTTAGTTTGGAAACTTCTTAAGACTTGACTTGGTAAACTTGATGCGGACTAACGATTCCTATCAATTCAATTTAGTGTATCTGGATCCACATAAATTTAATTCATCTCCAGAAAATATTATGATGATAAACATATAGTCGATCTGTGAGAGAGAGAGAAGATTAATTTGTAAATAAAGTTTGCATTAATATTGTCAGGGTTAATTTGTTCTCCTTGCATTTCTCTTCTTTTTTTTTTTATGGGGGAGGCCAGGGGGGTTGACAATGAATTAATAATCCAAAACAAAAACAAAAATACAAATTAAAAAGCCACTTGTTATTAATATTTGGTGCATGATGCCAAGCAGAAAGTTGACCTTGAACATAAATCAATCTATAGTAATAATAATATAAAATAAATATTATTTACACATTCCCTCCAGGTGTGCAAATCACTAAAATTAATTAATTAATTAACATACTTTCATCAACTTTTTTTCTTCTTCTTTTTTCTGGCACTAATTATTAATTAACGTTGCTGTACAACAAGAAGTAGTATGTGCCAAAAGAAATCAATGCAGGAACAAGAAACAGCATCCTCTTAGGCATGATCTGGAGGCCCTGAATATTATCAGACCCTTCTTCAATGATTGGCTCCAACCTTGGAAAACGAAGGGGATATTTTTTATGAGAAGTTATGAGGAGAGCCGGTGCAACCTCTCCACAGTACTTTTGGATGCTTCTCACTTCCTTCACCATATCCTTCTTCAAATCAACACTTTAATTTGATGAGAAATTTGAGAAATAATAATAATTATTGTTATAACCAAATTAACCCTTTAATTTCCTTGACCTTTTCTCTTTGATCAAAGAAACTCAACCTTTTAAAATATGCTGAAAATAGGTTGGGGGTTGGGTTTGGGAGAATGGGGGTAGTGCAACCATATATACGTTGGGGAGTCAACTAACGAAGGAGATGGAGATGGCCAAGGTGTTAGAATTATTGGTGGAAATTAATTAGTGACAACTCATTAATGCTTGAAAAAGTCTTAATTTGCTTGGAATGGGATAGCTTGACAATGGTAGATTTCACAGCGAAGCGTTTTTTCCATTCTAGAAGCTGTATTAAAAATAGCAAAATGACGTGCACACAACCGCGTTCTAGAATTGGAGATTATGAGCATCTTTAGTGGTAGATCTTAAATTGAGATCTTAGATCACTTTTTGATAGTTTCTATAGAACCACATAAGATTGAAGATCTCTTAAGATCTCTCTAATTTTTCTTTAGCGGTAGATCTTATTTTGAGATCTTAGGGAGAGAGAAATAGGTAAAGAATTTATGTGCAGATCTTAAGGGTTCTTCTACAAGAACTTATCCTCCATGTTGGAGATCTATTCACCTCCTTTATTGGGAGATCTAGTGAAGATCAGATCTTGAGCTCAAGATCTTTGCTCAAGATCTAGCACTAAAGATGCTCTTAGTGGTCTACAATTTTGTCGATTTTACAGTTGTGACTTTCAATGCAGGTTTATTTATTGGTCATAGATGTGTAGATGCGATAAAAAAGAAGAAAAAAATCTACGCGTTTTTCTTTTTGACTCATATATCACGTTTTTTTTCAATTAATCCTAGGTAAGTTAAACTTAAAGTAAATTTATTTAAAGGAATAAAATTCTTTTGGTGTTTGTTTTCTCTTAATACCTAAATGTTACTTTTGATTTATTTTAATGTAGTATTTTTTTCACTTTTGATATATTAAATTTTTTTAAAAAATTAATCTTTAATGTTTTCAAAAGTTTCATTTTGTTATATTAAGTATAAAAAAAATTATTTTAATCTTTTATGTTTTTAAAAATTTTATTTTGATAATTTATTTTGTTTTCCATTAAAAATATTAATGATCCACTGTTTTAAATTTGAAAATAATATTATTTTAACTATCATTATTTTAAATTAATTATTTTACTTATATTTATTGTTTCCTCAAAATTTAAAACATTAAAAGAGTAATATTTCCATTTTTTTTTATTTTTTTTAACTTTGAATGCAACCTAGTTACCAAAATCAAATGTAAAAAAGAAGACAAATTACCTTGCACAGTTGATTAATTACCTTGGAAGTCACACTTAAAGTTCTACATAAACTATGAAATTTCAAAAATATTCATGCTCGATCATGATGGATTACATTAGATACTACCACGGATATATAATTAAGGTTGAGTGAGTGGTTAGAAAAGAAAAGAAGGAGGAAAAAAAAAAGCATGAATTTAATTTTTTCTGTTAATAAAACATTAATATATCTATAAATAAAATAAAAAAATTAGATACTACTATGGTCTATGCATGCTGGTAGTTATGACCGAACGATACCAAAAAATGAAAAAACCCTGTGATTTCAAACGAACATGTCGCTACAGCTTGAATAGTTGGGAAGAATATTGGTGGTGAAGAGGACGCATGCGTCTCAGAACTTTTCTCCATTTCATCCTCCTCCTCCTCTTCTTCTTCTTCGTAGATGGTTTCCAATGTTATTTTGATTTGTATCTTAGAAAATGGGACCAAACAATTCGGAGCAACTGCAGAAAATGGTGTTAGTGGTGAAGTTTCAGTTTTTGATGGACACATGGTTATGGGTGGCAGAACATTGATATCAGCCATGCTAGGTGCCACAAACACTTCTGCTTTAGAGAGAGAGGAAATGATAGGTGCCACACTTCTGCTTTAGAGAGAGAGAGGAAATGATAGGTATGATAAAATTTATAATGTGATAAAAAAAATATTAATAAAGTGTTTAAAATAAATAATAATTTATATATCATTACTCATGTATTAGTTTCACGGTGCTGAGACCTATCATATGTAATACTAATAATCTGGGATCCAATTATAAACCAAAGTTTTATGAAGATAATTTTGTTAATTAATATGATGTTAATGCATGTCATAAGCTTTTGTGTTTTATTCTCCCAAAAAGTGGATGTGATAGTATACCTCCCATCCTTTTTCAGTTTTTCCACTTTTAACTTTGCTACTGATGTTGATTCTTAGCTATATATTATTATTTCAAGGGGATGACCCTACATACTTTTGGGTTGCAAATCCTACCTCAATTTAGATTAAATTTCGAATACGTATGTTGCACGTCGGGGTGTGATCATATATAAGATATGGTAGTATATAATATAATGACTTGTTCGGGATAAGAGAGAGTTGGCTATGATGCATTAGTAAGTCCATAAATTGGAGAATTGGAGTAGGGGGCGAGTAATGCTTACCCCTCACTTTCATTTCCATGCATGGATGATGATGAGGAGTTGCATATTCATATCTGTGTAATATAAATTTTGTAAGTTTAATTGATAGATATATATTTATAATTAAATATCAGTTATTATATTTTGTAAGAAAATTAAATTATTAATTAATATGATTAGATTATTTAATTTAATTAATTAAATAAAAGAGTTTATATGTAGTTACTGATATAGATTATATTATTATTATTATTATTATAACGTACCTTAATTCATATAATTAAAAAAGGAAATTAAGACTAGAATTGTGTATCTGACACGAGAGAGAGGAAGAGATATATCTTCTTTAATTCTTATTAGCAAATAGAGCAGCCATAACTAATGCAAGAACAGCGTACACCTCTTTAATTCTTGTAATGGAAAATTATGTTTAAGTTATTTTTTTATTTTAGAATATTATATATTTTCATTCCTTAAAAATATTATAAATTTTTTTATCAGCAAAATAGAAACATTTTATTAAGAATAGGTACCAGTGATACCATGACAATTACAAGAACCATAATCCATAAAAACATCAGTTCCAGTAAAAAAGAAAACATATCTGTTAAATTTCTCTGTCTTTGGTTACCAAATATTAAATGTTACCGAGTATTTTAACTTACTTTAAAATAAATGAATTTTTATAATTATTGTAAGTTAGTATAAACGAGTTTTTTTAATAACATTTTCCTCTCTATGGCTAATAGTAGTAGTATTTGACAATTTTAAGCTCTCTGCATACCTAATTTTTAAACTTTAGAACGTACAAGGCTTTAAACACACAATTAGAAAGACAATATTTTTTTTTTCCAAAGTAAATATGAAAGTATTATGATTTAACTAAATTTCAAGAAAGAGGAATATACCCAACCTACATGTAAACAAAGGTTAATTTGGACAGATAATTCCCATGATATCTCAATCAATTAACATTATTTGCATGATTAATATTGGTACGTACAATATTTTATTGGAAATAAAAAAATAGAATGAGAGAAGGTATAGAATATGTGTTTTTCTTAAAAAATGACGTAAGAATGATGTTCAAAAAACGTCATTGACTTATTGTGTAATTAACTTTTGAATAATAAAATGAAATTGATTCTCTCACACACTTTGTTGGCATTGTTACGGAATGAGCTAAAGAGATTCTTGTATCTTTCAAAACAAACAACGATCAAGAACACCTATAAATTTCATTTATAGAATAAAATCTAATTAATCTTCTTTAGCACCCAATTTCACTCGGTATTTAATTAACCAGCTATATACAAAGTTAACTAACCATCCTATATATAATACAATATGAGTTAAAAAAACCTTCACTTTATTCTTGTGATTAATTATAAGCGTTAATTGTTTTAATCTTTTACTTTACAAACTTTTATTGTAATTCCTAACTTTATAAAATGCTATTCGTTCGTTTTAATTCTTAATGACATGAATAAAAATGTTTTTTTTTTGTTAATTTTGCCATGAATAAAAGGAAAGGCTAAAACTAATAATAAAATAAACAAATATTATTAATAATAAATAAAAAATAATGCGTTACAATTGTTTAGCACGTGTCTAACCAAGATTTGTAAATATGTATGGATTTTTTAATTCTTAGAGATAACAAAAAAAAAATTATTTAAAGATTATTTTTAATCTTGATAACCCGTATGGTTGTAGGTCCAAACTTAAAATCCTCATATTCTTAAGATGATTTCACCTGATACACCATCAATATAAATTTATATTAAAAAATATTTTTTCTTTGGACAAATACTATATTAATGAAGGTAATACAATATTTTCTTAATATTAGCATATGACAATTTTCTTAATAAATGTTTTATAGTATTTGATAAAATCAGAGGTTTTAATTAAAGTGAAAAATTTATAAAATTAATAAAAGATATTTGTATGATTTTAAAGACAAGAAGATGATTTACTATATTTTAAATTGTGTTACCAACTATTAAAATTTGAATGAAAGTTTACTCAATTCTAAAAATTAACTCATAAGAGAGAATGATAAGATTTTTCTCACTTATATAATTTATTTTTAATATCATTCATAATCAATGTTACACTTGAATAATATTATTTTCTAATACATTTCTTCATATCTAACACTATTGGAATCGATCAATGTAAGAATAATATGATTAATCACAAAATACATAATATATGTATATTAAATTAGAATTTAGATTCAAATCTAACTTTCTTTTATCAGTCAATTTAAATCTAATTTAATTCCAAAAATGAAGTGATAATTAGAATAAAATTTATTTAATCTATATATATATATATATATATATATTTATATATACTATTTTGATCTTATTTCTAATCAATGTGAAAAGTTGAGTTTTTTTCACAATATCAAATTAATATAGACTAAGGATACAAATTAAAGTGGCATAGCATATTTCTTTCTGCAATGATGTCCTCCTAGCTACACTTAGAACTGGAATACATTCATGATTACTAGTTGATGATGTGCAAGACAACTAAGGCTTTTTGTCCTTCCCATGCATAGTTGTTTTGGATCAGTGTTGGAGACATGACACAAGATAAAGCGGCTGCACAGCCGAACTTGCTTTATGAATTAAATGTAATGTTTGGCATTATTCCTAGGGTTGCTTGTCCCCTTTTACATATTAATCGAACATTTCATATTTAGTGGGGATCACTCCATATCTCTACGCTGATTGCAACTATTGCTTACAATAATACGATTTTTTCTTCAACTTGTGATGTCTTGTTCTCTCTTGTTCTCTCTCTTATTGTATATACCCTACTTGATACGGCACATGTGATGTTTATGGGAGTCATGGTTGAAGGGTCAGGTACTATATTGCAAGCAAGATTATGGCTGTTACGTGCCCTTTCCTGGAAGCAGCTGACATTATTGGTGGTTTTAATTAATTAAATAAAACCTCTTTAAAGTTTATACGTGTGGATTTGGTACTGTAGAATGATGGTGTGTGGGAATGATTTTGTGGAACTTTGACTACATATAGCATCTCCTCCACCGCTAAATTGAATACGAACAATTTACATTTATGAGAAAGCCTGTGGAGAAAAAGCTTGTTTTGGCATTGCTCACTTTAAAGAAAAATATACAATTTCTTCGAACTTCGAAGACGCTCGATTCATCCACTCAATATTTGAGAAAGGGAAATGCTCCTCAAAATTTTCTTGTATTTGAATAATACAATTTAAAATTTAAGGAATTTAAAATTTTAAGAATTTCAAATGTTTCAATTGAAATTCTTTTATTTTTAAAATTCTTGTTTGGATAAAGAAATTATTTTTTTTATTTTTAAAATTTTATGTTTGAATAAAGAAATTGAATTTTTAGTATCGTTCAAGATTATGAACAAGTATTGCCACACGATATGACTATGATTACTCTTCGGTGCCACCTCACCATTGCTTCCCACCATTGGATTCACCTTCGAGAGCGGAAAATCAAAAACAGTAAAAATCTTGAAGTCTTGGTCGGGTTGGATATGGGCACAGACCCTCTGCGGCCAAGACTTTGACGAAAAATTCTCTTGTGTCACTATCGACTGCGGTGTGTTGGCGGTGCCAAACCTCCAACGACATTGGCGGAGTTCACTCTCAACGATGACAATGGGTTGGACTTCGACGACATGAGTTTGGTCGATGGTTACAACCTTTCGATGCTGATTGTTGCCAAGGACGGCACCAGAAGCAAGTGCAGCGCCACCAGTTGCCTCGTCGACCTCAACGATGGGTGTTCGACGAAGTTGAGGATGGCGCGTTCGAACGGCAGCAGTGGGAGCATGGCATGCCAGAGCGCATGCGAACATCTATAGAAGAATATAATTTTAATTTCTCACGTTTTATAAGGAAATTAAAATTTCACATTTTTAGTTGTTTAAAATTCTGTTTTGAATTTAAAAAAGTTAAAATTTTCATAAAAAAAAATCAAAATAATGAATTTTAGATTAAAGAATTTTAAATTCTTTGTCTATGTTAAAATTCTCTAAATTGGATAAGAATGTTTCTACTCTTCATGAATTATAAGTAACTAAATATTTACATATTTTTACCGTAAATCAAATGGCGTGCTTCTAGCTACTCTTATCAGGCATTTTCTCCTTTGTAAATCCTTCCGGCCTAATCTGATATTATAATTTGCACTAAAAATGATTCATACGAAATAACCTAACTCCTTGGGAAAACATCATGTGAAAACATGACTTATGGCTTCTAAGACCCAAAATTGAACTACAAGTTCACGAAAAAATTTGAAGATAAATCACATTTACATATATACATCATTTTAGTTAAACTTAAGGAGTTAGAGAAAGCCCTAGCTACATTATTTGCTTAGAAAGTAAAAATAATATATAAGTAACAGGTCAAGAATTCAAAATGCTAAGATATTATTAGACAAACAGTTCATATTCGAGTCAAAAGTTCATTAATTAATAAGTCTAATAACAAGTTCTGCCTGCAGCTTTTAATTTCCCGTCCGAAGTAAATATTAATAGTTTGCTAGTTTTGAGCTGTTAATTACATGCATATGGCTAAGCATACGTAAGGATTATAAATTTTATCAAATGAAAGAGCTTTTTTTTTTTTATGATCCAGAATAAGCACGTTGGGGTATTCTGCATCCTTATCCAGATAAGTACGTACTTATATTTCTTACAATATAGTGCCCCTTCCGTTCCAAATTAACCAAGAGTTATGGTCCACCGCGTACGTTCACGTCGATCCTTTTCTGAGAATTCGTCTCCATGTGATATGAGAGAAGCTAGTGGAAGAAAGAAAAAAAAAAAGAATTAAAATTCTTATAATATTAGGTTAATTCTATAAAAGTGTTTACGAGTTTGTTCGAGTATGTGGTATATGCATGTATTATTTTTAGTAGGAATGATATATATGACACTATAAAATTATATATCATGCATGCAAAATATACATTTAATGTGGTTCAATATAAATTAGTGAATAGACAATAATATAAAAATGAATTGTTTTGTGTGAAGGATTATTATTATTGATATATTATTAGATTAAAAAGTTTAATTAAAAGCTAATAATATTGTGTATCTACCACAATGTATTATGATGGTGATTCAGTGATTGTAACTGTAACTGCCCTGGAAGACACGCCATTGGAATAAAAACGGAAAGGAAACTATGGAAGGTAGTTATGATGGTGATGGAAGTGATTTAGATGTTGCGTAATCCTTAACATCATCATCTTGCATGCATGTGGCATATTGCCATATTGGGTCCTTCCACGATCGAGGAACTGTTCAGCATCCCCTACCCAAAATAAATAAAATAATTATGAATAATTAGTGTATCTTAAGACATTACAAATGAGGCGTGTGATTAAAATGAAATGTTTGAAGTTTAGCTAAAAAATTGAATTAATTAATAAGATAATATTTATTTTGAAATAAATAGAATTTGAGAGAGAGAATAAACTTGATAATACTTTATTAGTTAAACTTAAAATGTTCACAAAAAAAA
>CM023942.1:28604762-28662876 GCA_013407115.1 Glycine latifolia
AAAAAGATGAATGAAAACAATTATTTATCAGTATTTGATTTTTAACAAAAGAGGGTAATGTTTCAATCAATAAGATGAAAAGATAATACACATTGCACCAACTGGTCTTGTATTAGTAGATTGTAGGTAAGCTTGAAATGGAGGAAAATCAGGAAATTGAGGCAAACTATTCATATTCCAATAACAAAAATAGAAACAAAAATTGATCCCTCTAATCAGACAACAAAAATAGAAACAGGCATCAAAGAATCCAATAGAGATACGAAAAGGTGAAGAAGAAACAAAAATTTCCATTAGAAAACCAATAACCAAACACTCGGGGCGTGGATCAGCACTACAAATCCAAAAGGATCCAAAACCAAGCTATCACATTCTCAACCAAGCAAACTTGCCAAACACATGGCTCGTAACAAAACAAAATTGATGGAGAAAAATGCATTCAAGGATGAAAACTTCGCTGAAAACGATTCCCTAACTTTTTTTAATGTTATCACCAAAGAAGTGCTAAAGGATTATAAGCAGCAATTCCTCAAACAGTTTTGTCATTAAGATCTTCCAGCAAAAAGTAAAGGATTGTTCGGTTGATTAAAAGCTAAGGCTTTAAGTTTGATGCATTATATAAATATCCCATAATATCTACAACATTAGATAATGTCATGAAAGTTAACAATTTTGAACGTGAATAATTTATTATTTGTTAATAATTAAAAAAGTATATTACCAATGTATTTTAATTAAATTCATAATATAAATCACAATTCCTTAAACAGTTTTGTTTCAATAATAACAAAAGAATAAGCATTTAATCTCTTTTAAATTTCATTTTTATTAGTCTACGTAAGCACTAGTGCTTGGTCGTCATCATTCTTTAATCTCCATTTACTCTCGTTAGTTATTAAGAGAAATTGGGGCATCTAAAAATTGGTCCAATATATTGAAAGCAACATAGGATATAGGGCTTTGTATGAAGAGGGGAACCTAACTGGCATGTGACATAGAATATAAGGCTTTGTATAATTTATTTTTATGATTGGCTATAGAAATGCTTCTATCTAAACAGTCATACGTATGATTGGTGTTCTTGAAGTCTCCAGTTGGTTTAGGAAATGATTTTAAGTATTAATTGATAAAAACTATCTTAAACAAATTAAAGTGAAGTTATAAGGGTTTTTAAAAGAGCAGCAGAAGTGAAGAGATCAGAAGGGAAGTATAGTATTTAAGGCGTAAGCAATATTTTTCTTTAGGCTTAGTTTGTTTCCAATTCCATGTATTCTATTTAAATCTTTGGTGTAACTTGGATTAATGGTGAATTTCCTTTATACAACTAAGATCTTTGACCTTGAGTATGATTTGCATTTATAAAACTCTAGTAAAAAAATAATAATATTATGTAACTTGCAAAGTTATAGTTTTTTTTATTACTTTGTAAGGTTATAGTTTGATTTTTCTTCTTTTCGTTCGTGCACTCAAAAGTAACAGTAACGGCAGAATACATTTGTGTACCGAATAAAGAAACATTTTTTTTACTAAAGTGATATAACCTTTCTAGTATAAAAAGTTCAGTTGGGCAACATAATTGAAACCAAGATTTCGTGAAGAGTTGCAACCTTTTAACTACGTAGGATTTTGACGGACCAACGTGATCTCTTAGTATAACTTCCCATTTTCCTAGTTATAAAATTATTTTAACTGATTTATTCATTTTAAGAAAAATAATTAATTTAGTTAATTATATTAAATTATCAATTATTTATGTTATTCCAAAATTACTCTTTCTTATCTCTATATTCTCCTAATTATTTCTCATTAATATTTGAAAAGAGAATAATTAAGTAAAAATATAAAAATATATTTAACAAATAGAAAAAGATCTTATAAAAATAAAAAATGAATAAATAATTTTTTGAAAAAAACCTTATGATTTAGAATTAGGTACGGAGAAAATATTAACTATAATACTTTCATAAGACAAAGCGGTTACTACACAAATTGATTTCACATTTTTTCGAAGGCGACTGTAGGTGTCATAAGTGTAACTACCCTCGGGTCTTCAAATCTATGCACCCAACCTAATTATAAGTATTTAACTCCTCTTAAATATTAGAATTCAATAACTTAATTGCTACATTTATTAATTTGGGAGTTGTGGTTACAATTCATTCAAACCTGAAAGAGGAGGAGTTTGTGAGTCTTGTACCTATAAAACAAAAACTACTAGATTACATACACATGATTGTTCTTTTTTTTTGCATTTACTATGTTTTCATTAATAATTCTACATATTTCACTCTATTCTTATTTTACTTTTTATTTTAAAAGCTTGTGATAGCAATAAAATTTAGCCATTTCATTTGTGAATTTTAAAAATAAAGTAAAAAAATAATATTTTTATAATTATTAATGGAAATATATCAATTAAAAAGATAAGAGTATTCTAAAATAAACAAATAAGGGTGATTGTACCTTCATTTAATTTGATTTTTAAAGTATATTATAATTTCAACCTATTAAATTTCATGGATGAGTAATACTTATACTTGTTTTGTAGTATGTAGAAATAATCCTAATTGTTTGTAGAAATAATTCTAATATGCAGAATGTTTTTCCTAACTGAAAATGAAATCTAAGAACACACCAGCCGCTAACTTGTATAGTTGACGTGAACAATAACACAATCTTGTTCTCTAGTTAAATCGCTTTCTTTTTGTCCTCAAAATTTACTGTAACTTCATCTTAAATTTTGTTTCTTGTGAACTTATTAAAGCCACCAAGTATCCTATTGAACGCGTATCAAATCATTGAAGCACCAATCCCGAATGCTACAATGACTTATACCAAGAAAAAGTCCAGGCATTTATTGGTCATAACTTGTGAGATCAGAATCGTTAACTGAAAGAGTATAAAGAACTAGCCAATGATTGAGGCTGAAACTTAAATGCTACAATGGCTTAACCAGATCAACAAAGGTATTAGAGTAAACTCATATGTGAATGCAACTATTATTAACTTTCTAAGGTTAAAAAGGCCTGCACTCTGCATGACATTTATATATGCGGAGAGCACAGCAAAATGCCCCACTGATCATATAAAAATATCCATTAAATTTGATGAAAATACAGTAAAATAAAAGGACTAGTTAATACAAGAAAACAAATTGATAATCATACCACAGTTCTGAGTTCTACAAGCAAATTTTAAGCAGAAATGCTGCTCAGTCAGAGAAGAGATCTATATGAGAATTTATCATAAGGACATGTTCCCTTGTTTCTCAGATTCTCCATAATAATTATGAATGAACGACACCAATCTTCTTAGCAAAATCATCCCCATCTTCTTCTTCCATGTAATCTTCCTCTTGATTTTCACCCTCTTCACCATGCTCATACTCATAGTATCCCTCTTCACCTTGTTCATACTCATAGTCCGCATCTCTCTGATCATCACCTTCAAAATACTGATCCTCACCCGATTCATCGTACACCATTCCCTCCTCATATTCACCATCATTGTCTCCTCCAGCTGCATCAGTGACCTCAAGCTTGGATTCTTCTTCATTATTTAGCAGAAGATTCTTGTCATCTTCCTTGGTCTCAGACAACACTCCATTTTGTGTGTTTGCAACAGACGTAGGATCTGAGCCATGGGTAACTTCTACATTCTTATTGTCAGATGATTTTCCATTCCCAGAGTCTGAATCAGCTCCAGCTCCTCTCTTCTCCTTCAGAATTTCACTAAGAGGTTTTGGACCTTCAAACAGAAAATCATCCTCAGATTGTGGGCAATCATCCCTTAAACTTCTTCTCCTTCCCAGTGATTGTTGCTCCCTATTCTCGGTGTTCCTCCCATTTTTAAGTTCAGAAAGACTTTTTGGAGCAGCAAAATCATTCCCATCACCCGGTAGTTCTCTACCCATCAATCGATCCTTGGAGTTTCTCCTCTCATCATCTTGCAACCTTCCTCTTATCCTATCATGGACCCTTCCCTCTCTAGGTGACAAATGGTGAGTGGCTGGCAACCTTCCAGATGACAATCTGTTCCTAAATCTTCCCCCGTCTTCCCTCTCTAGGTGATCACCGTCACCATTCGCTGGAAGTTTTATTCTACCCCGGAAGCGATTACCGAGGGAGCTCTCATTCAGAGTTAACTCGAGTGAATCCTTCTGAGAGAAGGACCGGCGACTCTGTTCCTCACCATGGCCCCTGTGCGCATGATCATGACTGACAACAGACTTCAAACCATTACCCTTCCTGCGCTTGGATAAATGATGTCGAAGATCTGAGACCTCAGCATTTTCAGGACTGTCAGATCTGCGGCGAGTCCTTCTGTCTAAATGGGATGAGGGCTTCCTATGCTGCTCCCAAGCATATGGCTCCTGCATGTGATCATATGACTCATAACCTTGAGACCCATGGAATCTTTCTCGATCAATATCAGCTGCTAAACTATAATCACCAGAATGTCCTAAATCATATTCATTCAAAGAGTCTAAGTTCCTTTCATCTTGACCTCTTGCTTTACCAAATTCATCTTCCCCATGGTAGTAATCAGAATTCCTAAGTTCATCAGCTACAAGAACATCAAACCCAGGAGATGATTCTCTGAGAAACTCATCACTGTCCTTGCCACTCTGGAAACTGTGATCATCTGGCACACGAGCTTGGTGCAGACGGTTTGACCGGGCTACAATGGGCCCATTGGTCACTGGTGGAGAAATTGTCTTAAATCTAGAAGCCTCGTTATTGAATCCGGCAGATGGTGGTGGCACTTTCTTCTCCAATTCAAACATATTTCTTTGAGGAGCAGTTTCAATTTTTGGGGCAGGTTTAGCTTCAGGAACTCCACCTGACTTTGCAAAATTTCCTTGGAAAGTGCTCCTTTCCTGAGTATACTTTTCATTTCTGACAAAAGGCTTCTTAAAACTTTGATTCTCGGCTCCTTGGCTAGTCACTGGAACCTGAGCAGCTACTTTATTACCAGTGCTAGGAGTAGGAGCGGGAGGACCATGCAAGAAGGCACATCTGTCACCTTTTAAGCAAAGCCCCTTTTGGAAGAAATAGCAAGGGACAGCTTGTTTACTGGAATTATAAGGTGTATGTGTTGCAGATGCTGTTGGAATCTGTGATGGGGGTACAGATGGTCCACCAGCAGATGCTGCCTGTGTTCCTAACAAGCCATCAAGAGGCTGCATGCAAAAACAAAATGCTGTTAGCAAAAGCCGTACAAAGAATGAATAACAGAGGAAAATAGACAAAATAGTCCAAAAATTGGCATGAAAAGTATAAAAAATTGGTGCTCATAGATGCACTCACCGGATGTCGAAATGGACATTTGGGATTCAAGCAATTGCCACTCAACCAATACCGACAGTCCCTAGGATTAACACGTGCATACTCACTATGGCGGTACTCACATTCATTTCCCTGTTCCGACAAAGAAGAAAACAAATCAAAATGATGCCCAGCAACAAAATCCAGAGTTCAAAATATCAAAGCAGTTTCAGTGACCAATTGACCAGATATCCTCACATTCTTGATAACTTGCACTTTTTCTTTGAATATGCAAAAAGTATACAAGAAACATTACATTGCTAGATACAGTAAAATGCTTGATTTGCATGGCAACAAAACAGCACAGCATGATGGTAAAATACTTCACTTGAAAGGTAACCAACAAAACACGGCATGGCAGTAAAATACTTGATTTGGACGGTACCAAAAAAATTGTTTGTGACAGTAAAATACAATATCTTGCAGATTTTGCTAACAGGACACTATGCAGAAAGCATACGCACAACAATCTGTTGATACATACAGTAAATACTTGATTTGCACAGCACAAAAAAAAGGCATTACACATTCAATAGAATAATTGTAGAAACAAGTTTATGCATTTAACAGAATAATTATGAAAACAACCATCTATGTTAAGTAAAATGTTCTAATGATAACAATAAAAACTTCAAGCATTACGTAACAGAGTGCCGGCAACACCAACGGACAACACAGATCTTGCAAATAGAACATTAAACAGAATCTATCATCATGACTCACATACACATACACTATTGCACCAGGTAATGGTAGTTTGTTAAAACATTTTGTTGTGATGAAAAGTTCAGTCACTATGCCAATTGTTGCTTTGCTTTCAGATACAACCAGAACATGTTGAATATCATTTTAAACCATACATAAAAAAACCCTAAACTTGATTGATCCAATCCTATGTTTTCCTAGCAGGATCCATAGGATTGATCCAATTCAAACAAAAAAGATTTTTTTTTCTTCCTCATATCACGAATCACAACAGGGTTCAAGAACCCCGTTCTCCCTCATTCCCCTCACCTTATCAAATAAAACGAAAAAAAGTGGAAAATACAAAAAAGTAACGCCAAGAAAGATCCAATTAATAAACCAATTGATTAATAACACTTTCACAAAAACTAGACACCCAAAAACGCAATCCAAAATAAAATTCCAAATAAAAACACCCTATGTCCACAAAATTCCCCATCACTGTCCCCAAATTAACGAATTTGGGGAATTCCCACAACCCCTTTTCCCAAAATTCAATATTTCCAGAAGAAAACCAGCCACCAGGACTATTTCCAGAAACACACGAATCAGAAACCCTAAAGAACAGAAATCCCAAAAAAGCAAAAAAGGTTTTTTTTCTCTCTTTGAAAAACAGAAAAAAGGTGGAAGAAAGAACCTTTTTGCATGTCAAAGGAGATGCAAGGAAGTAGACACAATCGGTGTTCCTCTTCAAGGCCTCATCTTGCGAAGAGGGTGGCGTGGGCTGTTGAGGCTGAACCTGAAGCTGTGGCTGTGGCTGTTGTTGGGTAACCATAGCTGTTGTTGTTGTTGTTGTTGTTGAAGTTGAAGCTGAAGACCCCAACCCAACCCAATGAAAAGAAGAAGAAGGAAAAGATCAAATCAGAGATAGAGGAGAAGGAGAAGAGGGTGGATCCAAATCTCAATCTCAATCTCAGAAGAGAAAAATAAGTAGAGAGAGCCGCCACAGAAATTGGGGTCAGAGCTTAGAGAGAGAAAGAGAGAGAGAGTGTGTGTTCGAGTATGTGAATGCGATGGGTTTATATGGAACTGAGAGAGAGAGGGTAAGGGTGAGAGCCTGGTTTCGGCTTCTGTATTTTTCTCTCTTTCTTTCTTTTATTTAGTTATTATTTTTGTAGAAATTGAGATTAATGTGTTTGTGTTAATGATTCTTTTTCGATGTTTCATCCCAAAAAAATTGTAATGGGACACTTGCCTTCTATCCGTTGGTTCATCATCTTTTCTCTCAAATTGAGGCAGAAAAAACGTAAATAATATTTTTTTAATAAAAATTTACGAATTTGGGATTGTTTTAAAATATATTACAATTATGGGATAAGGTGTCACGTTCAAAATGGGCATGACTGGTCACACTCAGATTAGGCGTGACTAAGGGGGGTGTCACGCCTAATCTGGGCATGACCAGTCATGCCCAGATTAGGCGTGATTAGGAGGATAGTCATGTCCAATTTGGGCGTGTTTCACCTCGTAGTGACACGTGTCACGCATACATGAAGTGGTGTGTATATAAACTTCGGAAGGTCATAACTTTTGACTATCCAATTGAGGCGAAACCGATGACAAAACGCTTGAAATTGAGAGGAGAAGTCCTAAACAAATACCCAAAGGAAATTTGGTCAACTATTTTTTTCAAAAAATGTTTCTAAGTGCCTCAAAATTAGGATTTAAGATTCAATCATCTAAAACTTTCCTTTTTGTCTACTTTTTGAATTATTTAATTAGTTAATTTAGTGTTATTTTTTACTTTTTCAATTACTTTTCTTAATTTCGAGCGTTTTGACATATTGTACACCTCAATCGGACATTTCTATCAAAAGTTATGACCATTCGAAGGTTATATACATATTTAATGCTATTCTTTTTTTTTATAATTACAAAATAAATAAATTTTATTTAATTTAAATATCCAGTTACCAATAATATTTATTGACTACAGTGATACACTGACATGTCACATCAGTCAACATTTTTTCTTTAACAATTAACTTAATCAATTTATTAAAACAAAAGAATTAATATAATAATTATCCGAAAACGAAAGTTACTTTTATAAATTGTTATTTAATATTATTAATTGTTATTTTTATCTAATTTTAAAGTATATTTAGACCTTTATTTAGTATATTTTTAAATTTTATATTATTTTATTTAATATATTTTCTATATTTTTAATATTATTTTATTTAATATAATTTCTAAATTTTTATATGGTTTTATTTAATATTTTTTGGATTTTTTATATAACTAATTTTTAATATAATATTTTATTTAAAATGCTTTCTATATTAAAAAATTATTTACAGTTTAAAAAAACAAACTATTTCAATTTTTTAAAATTCGGTCTCTAACACTTTTTGCGACTAAATATTGTGGTCGCAAATATTAAAAAAACAATATTATTGAAAACGTGTTAACGACAGAATTGGTAATTTATTATTAAAAAAGTATTATTTTGGTTTTTTTGCCCTCAAATTGAATATTGCTCCCCATTATTAAGTAAAAATATAATAATATCATGAAAATTTCATTTCTCATCTCCCAACCCTAACACCTCCCTTTTCCTGTCTCTCAACTCGCAATGGCATATTCCCGTGATGGTATCCCTTCTTTTACGACACACCTTCAGTTCCGCGCTCCCTCTTTCTCCCCCAGTTCCCTCATTTCCGCGCTCCCTTGTCCTCCTTCCATGAAGATTAGTGGCTCATTCTCCCTTTTCTTCTCTTTTATTTTATTTTCTTTTCTTCCTTCTCATTCTCCCTTTATCAAATTTAATGATAAAGTTTTCAGAATGGTCTTTCTGTAAGCAAAAATGCTTCTAGAATGGCCTTTTCATAAGCATTTTTTGCTTATGGAATGATTATTTTGGAATAATTTTTGCTTACAGAAAGGTCATTCTAGAAGTAGATTTAGAGTAGCATTTCCAGAAGTGTATTTAGTATCTTCCAGAATGCACGTTCTATAAAAGCATTATTTTAGCTTATGGAAGAACCATTTCGAAAGCAAAAATTGCAATCCATAATAACCTTTCTGGAAATGCATTTTGTATCTTCCAAAAAGATCTTTTCAGAAGCACTATTTTTGCTTACGAAAAATGTATTTTGTAAGATGTTTCCTTCCAAAAAGGTCATTTCATAGGAGTATTTATACCCTTACATAATGTTTGTTCTAGAGATAGATCCAAAACTCAAAATATGAACATCAATTCTGAGAAAAAGAGTGGAGTTAAGTTGGAAAAGAAGAGAAGAACACGAAAGGAGAAAGTTTGGACTTGTGCTAACTACGGGAGAAAGAAGATGAAGAAGGGAAGCAGAGGATCGAAATAAAAGGGATTGTGGGGGGTTTTTAAAAAATGGGAGGAGCAGAATGTAGTAAAAAAAGGTACAAAATTCAATTGCCCAACCTTAAGGTTAACGACCTAGCTAGCTCGTCTACACTAGGCATGGCAACGGGGCAGGGCGAGGGTGGATATTGCATTCCCCGTCCTCGCCCTCGACTCAAAAATCGCTCCCTGACTCCGCCTCCGATCCCCGTCAGATTTAAAAACTCATCCCCATCATCGCCCCCGCTATTTGATTAAAATTTAAAAAAATTAAAAAATAATATAGATTATTTTATTGAAAAAATCGGATGAAAAAACTAATTACGTAACCAAAAATAAAATAACAAACTCACATTTAAAATATGGGATCATAATTTAAAAATTACAAAACAAAATAAATCAATTCAATTAAAAAAATTACAAAACAATATTTTTTTATTTTTTAATATTATTTACTACGGGACGAGTGTGGGACAGGTATAAGTAATTCTATGTTCGCCCCCGCCCCCATCCCCGCTTTTGGCTATCGGGGAAAACCGAACCCGATAAACTCAATTTTTTTCTGTTGAAATCAGGGCGGATTCGGGTGAGTACCCACGAGTTCAAGTCCTACTGCTATGCCTAGTCTATAAACTTCCTACTTCAATTTGGGTTTGGATTTACCTTTTCATGTTTATGACGATAACAATATATTGATAACACATAAAATACTTGGATTTTTAATACTCTTATTATAATTATAATTATAATTATTGTGTAAGAAATATTTTTTGTCTTAATATAATTATCATTTTAATTAATTACTATTTTTACTTATATTTCTTGATAAACAATAAATTACAAATGTTATAAATAAATTAATAAGAATGTAAGATTAATTTTGTAAAATTATAAATTTTTTTATTTTAATTATTATTTTGGAACGGAGTAATTATTTTTACAAAAAACTTTTAGTTTTAAAAGATTCACTAAAGGTATCTAACTAGATTCTCAAATTGAGATTTTTCAATAACAAATACTCCGTACAAATAACATGGGTAAAAAAATTCAAAATTAAAATCTATATCTATCTATAAATACATTGTTAGTCTATTTCTTCATATATATATATATATATATATATATATATATATATATATATATATATAAAGTTTATATATTTATTACTTTTAATGTCCAAAAAGTAATATTTATACAAAAATATAAATAAATAGATTTTGTTCCAGTATGATACAACTTTGTCATATAACTAAGATTTTTACAAAACTTGCTTATAAAATATATTACAAGTTCAAAAGATTCAAATGTCTCTATATATAAATGATAATTGTTATGCATACTTAGTTTGTATATTTAAATTATATAATAATTATCTTTTTTTTTCTTTTAACGTTTCTTTTAACTTAAAAAAAATGAGTTTTTATCTCGAGAATCTTAAAGTTAGTGAATTCACCTGTTTTTTTTTTTTTGTAGAGTTTTGACACATCAGCAGATGTATGAAAGATGTTGAAGAATTAGAGCAGCACATCGATGTACGCCTAGCACGTGCAGTCAAGTTGGAAGTTAGCTTTATCGAGCATGGACACTAAGCGTGCGGTTGGAGACTTAGCTTGTGGTCACTTAAGGCAGTTGTACTTTTGCATGTGTGCTAAGCGCGTATATGCAGGCTTAGTGCACAATGATTTTCGAAAAACATGTATGTGCAATGTTTGAAAAATATAAAAATGCTACACTTTGCTTTTTGGAGGGAAATGGCATCAAGGACATGTAGAAGAAGCAAAATACTCACTTTGGAGCTCTTCGTCTTCCAGTTTTCTTCCATTTCTTTGTTTCATATCTTGTTTTTGTACCTCTCATGACTATGAGAGGCTAAATTACCTATTGTTGGGGGCTTTGATACCAAACACTTTTTGATGTAATGATCTTTATTATCCATTTAATGTTATTTCAATATTATAGTTTTCTTTCTAAGTTTATTGTCTTGTTTATGATTTGATCACTCATTCACATGTATGTTATAGGGTTTTATTCGTTGGAAAATATTTTTACCCTAAGAACTTGAAGGAACTTCTAGGTAATCTATATATAGGGATAGAATGGTGTCACTTAGCCTTATTTATGTATTTTTAATCTTAAAGCAAATTACTTGATTTAGACCTTAAGGGATTAGGATTG
Organism: Glycine latifolia; assembly: GCA_013407115.1. NCBI lineage: Eukaryota > Viridiplantae > Streptophyta > Magnoliopsida > Fabales > Fabaceae > Glycine > Glycine latifolia. Next base: position 28,616,328 of record CM023942.1, read on the forward strand.
AAATTAAGTGATTTAAGCTCTTTCACATGTAGAATCATGATTAGAGTATCTTAGTTTATGAAGGTAATAGTTAGAACAACTATGATGAAAAATCTTTAACATTGCATCAAAAGTAATTTTGGTAGGTCAAACATCCAATATTTTTACAAAAATTTGCACCAAATATCATTTTTCACCTCCAAGTATTTGTTTTTCTTGTCTCTTGCATTTTGCTGTGCTTTCTTATCCTTTGTTATGGTTAAAGTTCATATTTTTGCATTATCACTCTACAAAATATCTAGTTTTAATCATTTATTCATTTAAAATTCAGTATATACAAACTCTGAGTACAGTTAAAATCTCTATAAATTTGACACTCGATCTTACCGTTTAAATATTACTTTGACAAATTGATATAATTACCTAAAAGTTAACAATAAATAATCTAGATTTGAGAAAGGTATTAAAGTGACAATTAATTATATTATGTAATATTTATCTGAATACAAATACATACACTTTTTCTTATATTGAATGACACAATTTTATTATTTAAATAATACTTAAGAAAATAGTATATAAAACATATTTTAAAGAAGAAAATTCAAATATTTCTCTCTCTACATATATATAATTCAACACTTATTTTATTAATATAATATTTGTAAAAACATATAAATAAATAGTTTGTTATATAATACGGCACAATTTTATTATTTAATTAATATTTTTTAAAAGTATATTTAAAAAAAGTATTTTAAGTTTTAAAAGAGAAAATTTCAAATCTATATATATAAGTCTCTTTCTTTATATATAAGTCAACTATATTCGTGTTACATTTAATGCCATGAATTTATTTTTTATATATAGATGATAGATACAAATACATTCTTTTTCGTAAACAGTAATATACAATTTTGTTATATAATTGTCATTTAAAAAAATGTTTATAAAACGCATTTATAATTGGAAAGATTCAAATATCTTTATATATAAATAATCTACATTTGTGAAAAGTATTATATAACATTTCATTATATTATGTAATATTTACACAAATATAAAAAAATATAACGTTTTTTCTTATATAAAATGACATTATTTTGTTATTTAATTAATATTTTTAAAAATAATTTAGAAAACAAGTTTTGAAAAATTCAAATTCAAATATATATATATATATATATATATATATATATATATATATATTATCTAACATTCTTTTGGAGTTGATAATTATTCTTAGAATTTGTGTTTAATTCATTCACAACCAAATCAAGTTTAACATTGAAAATTAAGCTTTTTTATTCATAATATTGGTCTTCTCAAAAGTTTCTCTTAGCAAATTATCATTATTTAGTTAAGTACTTTAAATAAGTATTTTTCAATTCATAAAAGAGATGTTTTATTTTTTTATATTAAATTTTTCACTTACCAACAAAAGTTCTTACATCCTTATTCCATAAGTCATTATTTTGAACTTTGTAATCCACTCTTGATTTAATATTTGAATTAACTTTATAAAGTGGATAATGTGAGTATTATACATATTTTAATTCAAATGAGTTCTATATGAAAATCAAATTTCATCTATTAAAAAAATTGAGTCTATATATTTCATATGTTTGGTAGGTATCATTAGAGTTCCCATATTCAAGGTATTGTCCACTTAGGTGTTCAATGACCGTCACGACTTTGTCCTTGTAAAAGATGCTTTGGTGGGTTGAGAGGATAAAGTGTTTATAAATGATTTGTGACCTCGACTCTTAAACGATATAGGACTTTGTGACTATCAGAACAAACCCCTTTCTAGGGCCAATGTTTAGACCTCAAATCCATAGGCATCATTAGGATCCTTGTATCTGAAGTATTGTCCAAATCCGTATGCAACGTTAGGGTCCCCATATCCGAAGTATTGTTCGCTTAGGTGCTTGATGACCATCACGGCTTTGTCCTTGTAAAAGGCACCTCGGTGGGTTGAGAGGAAAAAGTGTTTATAAATGACCTATGGTCTCGACTCCTAAGCAATGTAAGACTTTGTGATTACAAGAACAAGTTCCCTAAGTTGAGGCAAAGGGCAAAAGTGGACAAGGCCCCTTCTTCTCGGGTCAATGTTCTGACCTCAAATCCGTAGACATTGTTAGGATCCCCATATTTGAGGTATTATCCGCTTAGGTGCTCGATGATTGTTAGGGCTTTGTCCTTGTACAAGCCACCTTGGTGGGTTGAGAGGAAATAGTGTTTATAAATGACTCGTGGTCTCGACTCCTAAGCCATGTGGGACTTAGTGGCTACCAGAACAATAGCTATTACATTTGCAAACCAAGAACAAACAATATTTTGATCTCCATATGAACATATATGCATATCAACTTCTTAATAGTCAAAACCATCATTCTTGGAGGCTCGCAGGCTTTTATGGCTTCCCTAAAAGAGGTAGAAGGAAGGATTCCTAGACTCTCATTCGCTCTCCAACAAATGACACTTCTCTCCCCTGGTGTGTCATAGGAGGCTTCAATGACCTTTTATCAAACGATGAAAAGATTGGCTTGATAGACCATCTAAATTGGCTTCTTATGGGCTTCAGAGAGGTAATTAATGACTATAACCTTCATGATCTCCCAATGGAGGGTTACCAATTCACTTGGACAAAACGTATAGGTAAATTTGATGTCATTGAGGAAAAACTTGATCGTGGTTTGACCACCCTAGACTAGATCGACACTTTCCCAAATTTCGATCTCTTAAATGATATCACTTCAAGGTCTTACCATTCTCCCATCATGACAAGCTAGATGCAAATCGAAAGAAGCCTTTCCAAAGACCTTTCAAATTTGAAAATGCATGACTCCTAGAACCTAACTTTCCTGATCTTGTTAACAATAGTTGGGACAAAGCACTACAAGGTGATTTTCTATCCAAAAAATAAATTATTACATTGATGAGATGAACATATGGGGTAGGAATCTTCGAAGGCAATTCAGAGAATAGATTGAAACTTGTAAAAGAGACCTTGAATTCCTTCATCACTCTCAAACCCTTGATGATGGTACTCAATACCAAACTTTTTTGTAAAAGTTATTCCATTTGGTTGCTCAAGAAGATTTATATTAGAGACAAAGAGCTAAGATCTACTGGCTAAATGATGGAGACACAAATTCAAAAACTTTCCATGCCTCTGCCAATGCAAGGAAAAAAAATAAATTCCATCTCATGCCTCTCACATGATGACGACACCATGGTTAATGGTCACAATGGAATCTCTGATGTAGATGTTTCTTATTTTCAAAATTTGTTTCAATACGCAATAGTTGTAATGATTTCCTTGTAGTGGTTAATAAAGTTTTTGCTTGTGTTTTAGCTTATGACAATGATTTCTTATTGGCCACTTTCACCATCGATGAATTCAAAAATTACCTTTTCTATATGGATTTAAACAAATAACTTGGTCCAGATGGCTTGAATCCAAATTTTTTTATAAAAAAAAACTGGCACCTTTGTGGACCATAGCTATTCCATTATAGTGTCTCTTGACTTGAATCTAGAAATTTCCTACCTCAGATAAATCAAACTTTCATTGTTGTCATCCCCAAAATAAAAAAACCCCACCACCATGAGAAACTTCAGACCTATTTTCCTGTGTAATATCATCTATAAAATCATCTCCAAAGTCCTAACCAACCACCTTAAACCTATCCTCCACAAATGTATTTCACAAGAGCAGTCAACTTTTGTGGAAGACCGTTCTATCCTTAACAATGTCCCTTTAGCCTTAGAAATTATCTACCACATTAGATGTAAAAATAACGGACAAATAAGAGAGATGACTTTAAAATTTGACATCAACAAAGCCTTGGATAGAGTGGACTGAAATTTCCTATTTAGTGTTTTAGAAAAAATGGGTTTCATGGATTAAACTTTGTCTCCAATTTGTCCAATTTTTTGTTGTTATCAATGGAGATCCTATAGGGAAAATATCTCCAGGGAAAGAACTCAGACAAGGTGACCCACTATTACCTTATCTTTCCATTTTGTGTACCGAGGGTCTTTCAACTTTACTAAAAAATAGAGAGGTGAGAGGTGACATCCATGGTGTGAAGGTGTGTAGGGGGGATCTACCCCTCTCACATCTTTTATTTGTTGATGATTATTTTCTGTTTTGTAGGGAGAATGACACAAAAATCTCTATTATCAAGGAGATTCTTGACACTTGTGGTCAAGCATCAGGTCAATTCATCAATTACCAAAAGTAAAAAAAAATTTCCAATGCCAATACTCAGCATCTTGTTAGGAGGAAACTTTCTTCTTATCTTGGCATCTTTGAAACCATTGGCTCTAGCAAGTACTTGGGGCTACCCTCCATTATAGGGAAGAGAAAAAAGGCAATTTTTGGCTTTATCAAGGATAGACTTTGGAATCGCATCAACCATTGGACCAGCAAGCATCTCTCAAAAGCTAGTAAAAAAATTATTGTTAAATCTGTTGCTCAATCTATCCCTACATATTGCATGGGTGTTTGTTTGCTCCCTTTTACTCTTGAAGAAGACTTGTAAAAAATGGTGAATTCCTTTTGGTGGGGCTCTAATAAGCAACAAAGGAGAGGCATCAACTAGCTAAATTGGGACAAAATGAAAATGAAGAAAGAAGCTGGTGGTATGGGATTCAGACACTTGCATGCCTTTAATCTTGCCATGTTGGGGAAGCACAATTGGAGATTTATGACCAACCAAGATACTATAGTAGCAAAAGTTTTCAAAGTCAAATATTTTTCATCGATTGATTTCTTTGATGCTCAATTAGGGCATAATTCAAGCTTTGTATGACATAGTATCCATAATTCACGGGTAGTGATAAAAGGAGGTTTGCAATGGAGGATTGGAAATGGTAATTTTATTCATGCTTGGTACCAACCTTGGCTTAAAAATGGTAACGATTCCTATGTCTCATATTTTCCTTCAAATGAAAATTATGGCTTAAGAGTGGGTGATTTAATATATCATAATAAGTGTGCATGGGAGAAATATCTCGTGGAAGCAAACTTTAGCCACCATGATGCTGAAAAAATTATAGCTCTTCCCCTCTTGAAAGTGATGGAGAATGATAAGGAAATTTGGAATTCTCCCCTATAGGTATCTATATTGTTAGAATTGCCTATCACAATAGCATAGAGAATATTCTAGATAATAGCCATCTTAGATGTGAAGGGGATTGGATGCTCGTTTGGAAGCTTCGGGCAACTCCAAAAATAAAGCACTTCTTATGGAGACTTTTAAGCAGTGTTATTGAACTCGGTCTGGCCCGACCGGGACCCGATGGCTTAATCGGGCTAGTTCCACTATTGGATCGGTCATGTAATTGATCTAGTCAAACCCGACTGGGTAAGTCATTGAATCCCGGTTGGACTGGTCTGACCTGAACGGGTTTGAATTTTTTTATTTTTTAATTTTAAAAAATTAAAATTTTGGATTTTTTTATAAAAAAATTGGATTTTGGAATATTGATGAATTTTTCTTATTCAAATAATGTTAGTTATATACTTATATATAATAGATACATATAATTTTGAATTTTTAATATATACCGGATCAAACTGGGTCAATTATTAATCTACTGGTTGAACCATTGACTCACTACTTCGATCGGATCAATTATCGGATTGAGTTTCACAACTATGCTTTTAAGGTGTTGCCTTCCAACTCTATCAAATCTTAGAAAAGAGCAAATCTTGTACCCTTTGAATTGTGTTTGCTATGAAAAAAACATTGAGAATGAATGGCATCTTTTCCTAGCTTGTGATCACGCTCAACATGTAAGGATGGAAGCAGGACTATGGAACATCATTGAACAAAAGTGGGATAGTGCAGAGAGCTTTCACTCTTTTATTTTTACTCTCTTGCAGGAATCCATTCCACAAATTAGAGTAAAAATTGTAGCGGTCCTTTGGTGTATTTGGAAGACACGCAACACAAAGCTTTGGGAACAAATATCCACTACACCTCGGGTTGCCTACTCCACTGCAATACAACACATCACTCAATGGGAAGAAGTCCAAAAACCAAACTATCCAGCAATATCCTCAAACGAGCAGCAACATTACAACGTGGTCTCCTCTCCAACAAAATTACTTCAAATGCAATCTTGATGCTGCTACTTTCTCGGGTAACAAATCATTCGGTGCTGGTGCTTGTTTACGTGACATCAAAGGAAATTTCATGAAAGCAATAACCTTCAACGCATCAGGTATCCCATCCCCAAAGGAAACTGAAGTTTGGGCACTCTAAGGCCATTTGCTGGATCCATCATCTCAACATACATAATGTCATATTTGAGCTTGACTGTAAAAGTGTTGTGGATTCATTCAACAGCTAAAGAAATTACATAATTCAATCTTATCTTGAATAGATGTAGAGCGGAGTTTCAATTTCTTTCCAACTCTAGGGTGAATTTTGTGAAGAGGCAAGTCAATTTATTTCCAACTCTAGGACTTCAAAATTTTATGCTAGCTGTCATAGTTTTGATTATATCTCATCATGTATTATTTCTCAACTCTTGAATGAAATAATATAACTATCTTTCCTTTCAAAAATAATAAGTCACAAACTATACAAATGAATTTAATATATCAACTTGTTAGTATATTCACAAGTCATTTTGATACATGTGTAAAAATCACGTACAGTCCTCTGACATAAGAAGAGTGTGCTGAAATTTCTGTATTGACTAGCCATATAGCCAAAAATTAGGTCGGTCCTCACATGCTAACTTTTGGATTGAATTAGGCCCAAAACCCAAATTCTAACATAATTATCAACCCCAAAAGAAATTCAGAAAATAAAAACTGGACAAATAACAAAGCACTTACAATTTGCAATTATTCTGCAGAACAATGTAACATTTTACACCACGAGGGAAATGCAACAGACATATTTAACATGCTTGGGTGTAAGCAGCAAAAGGCATTGCATACCTATATATAAAAAAAAACATTGACAAGGATTGGCTTTCTTTAAGAGCACCAATTGCAGCAAGAAAATGATAAATATGAGGAAGGGACATGACCAGTTCTTCGTATATACTCTGCTTGCTCTTCAGTTTTTGCAGCTTGATGATTTCTATTGGCTTCTGCTGCTGCTCGCTTTTCCTCGGCCTTATGCCTTGCAGCTGCTAATTTGTTCATTAGCTTATCATGCGCCTTACCTCGTATTCTTTCAACTTCTACCTGCAACCAAATTATTATTTATTATAAAATTACATTTTTGGGTAACTAACCATTTTTTTTGGGAATACAATGTATTATTATGACTACTTCATTTATTGCTGGGAAAGTTTGCTAAAATGTTAGAGATCTAATAGAGGTCATCATTGCTTAATTTTCAACATCAACATCTTGGTTTTCCTATTCAAGTGCATCAGTCAAAGCAAAGCCACCAACTCTAATAAAAACTTCAGCATCCCATCACAAAGAGTTCTTTGGACTTTGAAGTGCATGCAACTCAAAGGCCTCTTCTATCTTTGGCTGAAATTCAATTTCATTTACAAGTATAAGGATTGAACTCCTGAGACATGGTCATAAAGGCTCTAGTTCCATATCAATAACTAATTCTCCTAAAAGCCTGATAGTTGATTTGGTGTGAACATAATGCCCAATTTAAAGTGAAAATATACAGACTAAAGAAATAAGCATAAACACATTCTCTCAAATTGGTAACACAAGAAGAGAGCAATACTGGGCCACACATCTTACGCATTAAGCCAAAGCCATCAGGTGCACAAGACAAATGTCTCATCACATCAGATAGCAACAAATAGGATGTCCTATTATGCACAACACTGATAACTACCACAGCACCAGAGCATGCATGATGCATCAAACTTGCAAGTTGCAAGAAAAACTGTTCATTAAAGGCCATAACAGTATACCAATTAAGAATTAAATATCAGCGTTTTTACATATCACAATTTAGTATACATTAGCTACCAATGTCTATGACCTCTATCCAGAAAAACATACAAAGTGATAGATTCATGAAGAGAATCAACTGTGTAGTTACTCTAGCTTCCCAAATGGTTAACACCCCTCCTGATAAGCAGAAGGCATACAGTGCCAACCTTTGAAACAAAATGCCCTCAATCTCCTAAACATCCATTGCTTCCTTCTTTGTCTTCAGAAGCAATACAATATCAGGATAGGTATTTACTTCACCTTCCTAGTTCCTACTACTAGACAATATCATGAATCACAATATCTCATCTATGGAATTTTCAGACGTTTGTCAATCATTCATTGCATACCAGAGAGTAAACAATAGAATAATACAAGTAGACAAATACAAAAATAGAGCTTCAAAGATTAATTATAATCATATTGTACAAATAATTACTATTGCATTCTACACATGTTTCAGTAAACTGTCCTCTTTTGGAAGAACATTAAATGGCTGATCAAATGGTCCATGCAAGATATTTTCGAACAAAGTATAGACAAAATTGAATTATTAAACTGAAATATATTTCTATTAGACCCTATGAAGTCAATTGTAAGTTTATAAACTATGGTACAATATGGACTAAAATATATTAGATGTTCTCTTGTTTCAGTTCACATACTCTACTTATTTAGGGTAACTTATTCAACTTCTTACGCAGATGTTGCTATTGTTAGGCTGACTCAGATTCTTCCATATTAGGATTAGAGGTTAATGTCCAAAGGCTTGTCCCAAAAAACTACATTAAACAGCCATGTAGGAAACACCAAAATCAGTAATAATAACAGGTGTATACCTCAATTCTTTTTATCTTGGCTTCTGTTTTTGCTTTCTGATGATTTTCCCATGCTTGAATTTTCATCTCCTCACGCCTAAACCTGTGTAATAAAAAACATATTCCTGCTTCAGAGAATTTTAGAATGTAGCAATACAAAATAATACTAACCAATGTGTTTCCGAAACTGTTTAAAAGCCCATAAAATACTGGTCTCATGTTCCAAAAGTCTGGTTAATTATATAGCGAAATCTTATTCATCTTTCTTCATCTTGTCAAAAATAAGAAACACATTCATAAATATGTACCAAATATCCATGATAAAAGGAGGGAAGACAAATTTTAAGCTATTATTCCTAAGTCTCTAAAGATACAAAGAAACTGAAAGACATCAAATTTAAATACATACCTATACTCCTATAGGCTATAAACTCCACATATTGTCAGAGAATTAAGAATCTCAAGTGCTTCCTTGGTTTATAAATTTTTCTGTTGCCTTTTATTATTTGTTTCCTTGTTTTTGTTTCTTGAGGGATGGGTATATAATTGAGTCACTTTAAACCTAATGAAAAACTGTTAGAGCAACTTTATCAGGGGTGCTTATTTGCATTCTTACTTCTTACTTGTTGAAAACCGTTCTTCCTAAGAATTTGCCATTGCAGCGCTACTCAAAATAAGCACCAGTTGTTTATTTAAGCGCGCGCAAGCACGCACACACACACACACACACACACACACACATATATATATGAGGAAGGATCAACTTACACTAAGAGTAACTCTTTTAGAGTTACTCGTCATCCTCATCATTCATTTTCTTTAAATCTAATGGTTCTAATAAGTCACTAATATTATCCGTTAGATTTTAAGATAAATAATGGTGGGGATGAGGAGTTAGTCTTGGTGTAAGTTGATCCCTCCTCTCTCTCTCTCTCTATATATATACACACACACACACACACACACATACACATATATATATATATAAATGGTCTTTTATCACTGTTTCAAATGTCACAGGCCCCTCGTGCAACAGTTAGGCAGCACCCTTTACTGGATGAAATTGAATTTAATTATGAATAATTGGGCATGTTAATGGATTTATACCTCTTAAGTCTAAAGCAACAGAAGTTACAGGATAGAAATCAAAACTTTAACAGGTAATGTTAACACTAATAATTAGTATAAACTGACCTGGCCATATACTTGGCCTTCTCAGCCTCCTCCCATGCTGCTGCACGTGCTACAATGACACTTTTAGGTGGTTCTGCTTTTTTTTTCAAGGAAGTGGATGCATCCTTATCCTCCTCTTCTTTGCTAGCCCAGGCAGCAATGTTCATTTTACCTAGTTGTGTCCCAAGAACCATTATTTCTCGCCTGGTTTTCATTTGTAGCTCCTTTTCGGACAACTCATTCATGTTGAGATTCAGATTGTCACTTTGTAGATCAGTTAAAGTAGATGCAGGGGATGCTCTGGGGGGAGTAGAAGGCTGGGAAGAATTAGGGCTGCGCATCGGTGTTGTTGCCCTCACTGGGGTACCTGTTCTTGATGGCTCCTGGCTAGCAATAGGGGTCATTTCAGTACCCATATCTCTCATTGATACAGACCGAGCTGTTGAAGGGGGAGGAACAAATGTTGTTTCATTTTGGATTGCAAGAGATGAATTGTGCTGGCTGAGACTAACTGTACAGAAAAAGTGGGTACTATTACCATGAAATATTTTTTAATACACACACACAAACACTTAGCTCTCTTCTAAATTAGCATTCAACTCCGAACAAGCTTTAATAATGACTTCAATGCCTTAAAGAAGAATAAGAATTGCAGTAGTACCCACTCTTTCATTAATAAGTAGGACATGTGGGAGACCCACTAGGGTCAGGCCTAGAGTTAAGGGATTTGAGTAGTATGCATGAGGTCATAGGTTCTAATCTCAGTGTAACCATTGTCAAAAAAAAAAAAAAATAGTACCGTGGGACTACAAATTTTCCAAAGAGAAAGGGATGCATCACAGACCTAGCAGCTGGGAGTCACACTTCATCTTTTATTTTCTATTTTTGATAGCTAACTACATCATTCATACAGGGCCCATCAAACATGGGGACCAAGTAAACCATAACTTAAGGCCCAGGTTTTTTTGGTCTAGACCTCAGGTATCCTCCACTGGAGGCTGTTTGAGCCGGATAGGACTACTATGTGCAGCAAAGCTCTCCCTTTAAGTATTTAACGCATATGCATACCCAAGACTTGAAACAGAGACATTTGGTTTAAGTTGGAACAACCCCACACTAGTTGATCCACACGCTTAGTGGTAGGCCCACGTTGCATAACCAGCCCCAAATAAACATAAAGACCCTCAAAATAATTATAAAAAAAAACGCCCATACAAATGCCTGCCTGAAAATAAGTTTTTAAATGAATTAACACTAACCTACCTGAATTTTAATTGTGATCTGTAAGCTTATATCATCTAGATGCAGAGCCAACATATGCTCGACACACTAGAAGTGATGAAAAAAAACATATTATCTTTCACAAAAGTAGCAGAAAAATAAAATTTATACATTTTAAACAAACAAAAAGTAGTTTATTTGATAAATCCAGTAAAGAATTCTAAAGCACAAACAAACATTTACCACAAGAACTTGCAATTGCATAGGGATCAGCCTCCCAACTCACAAATTTCTGTCCTCCACTTTCCATCTTAGTCTGATCTGTATCAATTTGCTTGGTATCTGGTTCATCTAAAGCAATTTCTTTTTGATCTGGAACTTCAACAACGACCTTCATTGAAGATTGCCGGCTTCCATAACCAAGGCTACCAACCTTACGCGGTCCTACATGCCCACTTTGCCCACCTTGCCCCTGGGTCTGCGCTGTCTTTTGCCTGTTTGAAGTTGGACTTGCTATCCACTTCTGTGCATCATCCCATTTAGATGGTGCTGGTTTTGAGAAAGGCCCCACGGGAACCCTCTGTGGGGCACGCTCGGCCTTTTGAAATTCGAACATTGGCGAGGACATGCTCGTATTATCATGCCCATTATCATAATCTAAAGAAGGGTCCTCCAAGATTCTACTCCTTGAATTCACTCCTGCATTAGCCTTCACGAAACAATCACCACCAACTGCCTCTACGCTACTAGTGCGAACTATAGCAGAAGTTGAATATTCAGGAAGGACACTCACAACATCTACATCTTTGCAATGATCGGAACCGCTACCACCTGCAACAGATATGTCAAATAGGAAACACCAGCCATTCTGTTATAATAGTAACAATTAACAAACACTTGATACACATGCATATATGACACTGCATATAAGTATCATTGTATAAAGTATAAACTAATCAAAAACATCAAACAAAAGAAAGATAGACACAAGGTTTAAATAGTATACCATATTTGAAATATCAAGTACATTATGTATCAAAGAAAAAATTGTTCCCTTTTTGCATATAATTTAAATTATAGTATACTGCTAAATCTCCACAAAAATAAGGGAGTGAAATGAAAACATCATAGGAAACAACGCAACAATGGTGATGGATAAATCACCACATTCAGTCAAATCTTACATTTTGTGAAACTCGGTGTCTTAGATTTACAACTTCTCAAGCTTCAAGGAAGCATTATATTTGTCAAGATTAAGAACGAAAGAGCATACATACCAGATTCATCCATGTCTGAATTCTGAGATCTCGTGGTGAAAGTAGAATCAAGCTCTTCCTCTTCTTTCCTCTTCTTCTCCACACCCAGTAGCATGCTCCTCAATTTTCCCGGTGAAAATCCCCCACCACCCTGCAAGCCCAAGTTCCCATAAAGCCAAAGGCAAATCAGAGAGCCCCAAAAATGAACAGATCAAAACAAGTGCTTGCACTTTGCAGAACACTAAGCAACTTTGACAGTGATACTCACTTTCCAAGTACACCACCAGAACACATGTAAGAGAGAAGAAATATTGAAAAATGCAAATCAAGCCAAAAAATAAATTAATAAACAGGTGAAGTGGGATGAAAGAGATAGAAGAGATACATACCTGAGGCTTTTGGATCCTTTCGTAATCCATATTTGACAAATGGGGTTGTCCTTGTGGGAGCAAAAATGCAATCTTTACATAATGCAGTTAGTGCTCATCACTGGCTATAAGCTAAGTACTACTTCTTTGCTTTGGGTTTGAAGCTTTTGAGTTGCCAAAGTGAGAGAGAGAGAGAGAGAGAGTTGGAAGACAGGAGATGCACTAATAGACGGACCTGTCTCTGAAGTCTGACCTGTTGTTGTACTACATTGGCTTTTGTGGCCCACTTCCCCACCCCATATAATGTTAATCCCTTTTGTTACTTCTAAGTTCTAAGTTCCTTCTGGCATGTGCAAGTATTATCTGTCTTGTAATGCAAAATCTATCAAATTTAGCAGGTTTAGTAACGGGCAAATCATGATAAGAGAGGAGTTTACCTTCCAATCACCCCAATCATGCTGCCACATGATTGTGCATCACACAGTAATACTACTTCATTAAAGTTAAATTAAAGTGAGCTTGATATATTCATCTAAAGTTCAGAATTTTTTTATATGGTTAGTTTACTATACAAAAGCATTTTTTATTATAAAAAATAACATGTTTTAAGAAAATATCAAACTTTTTCTATAAAATTAAACAGTAAAAAAGATGTGTATGGGTTTTTTTTTATAAAAAAAAGTGTTTATATATATATATATATATATATATATATATATATGATGATGATAGTTTTTTAAGAAAACCTTGTTGGTGTTTTTAGGACACCTCTTATGGATTTTTTTACAATAAAAACAACTTAAAAGCATTGATGACATTATTATTATTATTATTATTATTATTATTATTATCTATAAATAAAATATATAACAAACCCTTTTTTTATAAAAAAAAAATAGTATAATTTGAAAATTGATTTTTTTTATTTGTCAGGGCTATGAAAAGTGCAACTTGTTAAATTTATACATCTTAATAGGTTTAGATTTATGATAACAGAGGAGGAAAAAATACATTTTTTTAAAAAAAATTGGGTTTCACACAATAAACTTATATATATAATCAATTTCTAATATATCAATAATTGTTTGTTTTATTTTTTAAATAAAGTCTCGTATTCAAAATTTTAAAAAATGTTAAAAACTTATCTCCTTAAATAATTTTATTTGGCTTGACGTCTAATAAGATACTTTTTAAATAAAAGAGTTTCAAATTCAAATATAAATTACTTCGTAAGATCACAATTATAAGGTTGTAAATTGTAATTCATTCTTTATTGCAACTAACCATATAAACTTTCCTTTAAAAAAAACCATATAAACTTCAAATTTATAAAGTATTGTTTCAATCCGACCGTATTTTAAATAAGCTTAAAAACTAAAATTCATCATATCTTATGCCTATTTTCTATGAATGTATTAAGTTTGGGGGGAAACAAAGATGATCATATTGACACTAGTTCACTCGGAGGGAAAAAAGAGTTAAAGACATTTATTCAAAATACAAAACAAAAGCAATTTCTAGATTTTCCAATTTCTGGGTTGGGCAACTAATTTCCAATTTGGATTGTAATTTTTGGATTTTGATTTTAGGTTGCACTTGTTTGTTTTAAAATTTGTGTTGATCATCGTTTTCATGTTTCTATTAGTTTGGATTGAGGTTTTGGTTTGTTTTTCCTCTCCATTCTCTTGATTTTAAAAAAATACTTAAACAATTGTTTCATGTATAAACAACGTACTTATATGTGAGTTTTACAAACTTGCTCTAACTACAAACGAATATTAGGTTCAATTTTCATATTTAAGGGATATGTTAAACATCAACAACATTAGAGACGCCGGCCCTTGGACACATTTAAATATTTTCATTTTCCTCTAAAAGTACTACTTGCTAAAATAAGGAAACATTAAGCATAATTATTATGGTGGAAAAAGTAATTGGTTGTTGAGCTAATTGAACGATTATTTATATATGCAAGACCATCTTGCTTGACACTTGCCAAAATTTAAAATTCTAATTTGTAACTAATATCACGTGGCATGAACATTAATAGACTACTTCAAAAAAACATTAATAGATGTTATGAGAAAAAAATGGGAACTAACGGGAAAAATACAATTTGATAATATCGATTTTTTTTAAACATTGAAAAAAATTCATAAGCAAGGACAGATATCTAAATCAGCAGGATAAAAAAGTTTAATAGATGGATCCTCAAACCATGCTAACGAAAATCCTTACTAAGTTAGGGGGTGGGACAATTATTAATACATAATTGTTTTAAAAACATATATCATTTGAAAGATGAAAAGGAATTTACTTATTTTATAGAGTTACTCCTCATCTTTATTATTTATTTTTTATCTAATAATTAAGATTAATTATTTATTGCAATTAGATATTAATAAATTGAACAATAAAAATAAAAAAATTACTTTAAAAAATTTACTTTTAAAGTAAATAAATTCCTTCTCTTAAAAAATATTATACATTATATAAATTGAGTCAGAACAAGTTATTCAAATCAACCTCCACTCACCCTTAAGTTAAATTGTAAAGTATAGGAACTATTATGCTAGTAAGTTATACATTTTATTAACTAGAATACAATGATCATAAATTGAAAAATATAATGATAATGATTATAAATATAGTAAGTTGTAATTTCATACACTAAAATAACAGTCATTTTTCGATTGTTATCTATTTTCATGTTATCATATATTTTATTATCAATGTAGTATTTGATAACATATCATTTATTGTATATTCATGTGGCATGACACATTATTGTTTATTTGGCATATGATATCTGATATCATCATTTAACTAATGTCGTGAACAAACCTTTAATGATGTAACAGTTTGAGTAACCATAAGAAAATTTGAGAGTTATTTTATCATTATTTACAGGGAGAAGAAGTAGGGGAGAGTAGGTAATGGAAAATATAGGTTGTTTTGGAGAAGAAAAATGAAGTGAAAATAAATAAGAAAATACTTGAATTAAAGTTATTTGGTAGATAAGAAAATAGATGTTATTTGAATTATTATTATTATTATTATTATTATTATTATTTTGTTTTAAAAAATAAAAATAAATTATTAATAAAACATTTTGTAATTGATTATGTGAGGGAAAAAATTCATCCTTTATGAAACTCACTTAGGTTTTGTCTAGGTTCCTTTAAAAGTGAGTGGTGCATATTTACAATGAACGAACACAAATCTATAACAACGAGACATTCACAAGTGGTGACAATCACTTAAGAGGAGATGCTGGTTATGGTGGTGGTTCCATGGGAGAATACTCTTGAGCACTAACAACAATGATGCCTGAAACTTGCATATTAGAACCATTGTTGCAATGACAAAAGAAGGTAAAACTCGATACAACACACAAAATGAGACCTCGCAAGTCACAATTCTCCTCATATAAGCGAATAAATGTTTTTGCATGGGCCCCACAATAATTTCAAAAAATTATTTGCCATCTATTCAATGCCAAGCTACAAAATTCATACATTTTCACATATTTATCTTCTTTTCACCCCATTTTAACTTCTTTTGTCACTACCAAACACATACTCAGTTTCTAAAATTTTGAAACTTTGTCATAGTAATTTTTAAAATTTAAAATTGAATCCATTAGTTACACTGAACTATAATAATGATAAGTTTTAATTTTATAAATTAAATTTTATATTTTTTTAGATTCTTGTCATTAACTCTGTTATGAACTATAATAATGATAAATTATAAAACTGGATAGTATATATCTAAAGTATTATATTCAATTTTCAGTGTAGTCATTGTTAAAAGAAAAAAATAATTTTGTTAGAGTTCCTCAAATTAAACATTAAATTTTTTTAGTCTGTCGAATTCACAATATTTTTTTTAGTCATTGTGATAATTATACATCCAAATTGCAAAAACTAAGTCAACGGATACTAAAAGAAACATTTTGTGTACTTGAGAAACTAAAAAAATATAAATTTTAATTTGGGGACTAAAAAAAACTAACCTCAAATTTAAAGGATTTTTTTTTACACGGGAAAAATTTAAAATATTTAAACCTAATTTTAATTTCAAATATTTACTCCATGTTAATTTCACAACTTTTATTTAGTTTTTGTTGAAAAAGTCAATTAAAATTGACTAGGAAGTGGAATAGTACAACTAACGGCCGTTGTCTTCCCCGTATGTTCCATAAACCCTAATAGCATTCATTCTTGTTCCTTCAACACTAGTAAATGCAATGAAGTCCCTCATGCATTATCAACACCAATCCCCACTATGAAGAATCCAAATTCAATCCAAGTTCTTTTCACCAAAACATGTTGGTTTTTGCGCGCAACATCGGTGGCAGGGCCTCACTCCGAGTAAGCTCCTTTCATTCCCCACCCCTTCAAAACCCTTTTCCTCTTTTCCTCACTCCTTCATCCCTCTCCTCTCAAAATTCAATTTTTGCTCGCCCCATGATTTGGTTCACCAGCTTTCTGTGTGTTATAAGATACCCCTTTGTCTCAAAACCTTCTTTTGATGACATTGCTTCCGAATCAATGCGTAGTTTCTTGCAGCAGGACGGTCCCCACTTGTCTGATTCAGCATTGGCACCCATTTGGGTGTCTAAGGCTTTGGTGAAGCTGAAAGGGGACCCTAAATCAGCCCTGAAGTTCTTCAAGGAGGCAGGGGCTCGTGCCGGGTTTCGCCACGCCGCGGAGTCTTATTGCGTTTTGGCTCACATTTTGTTTGGTGGAATGTTTTATCTTGATGCCAGAAGTGTCATCAAAGAGTGGATTTTGTTGGGGAGGGAGTTTCCGGGTTGTGATTTCTTTGATATGTTGTGGTCTACTAGGAATGTTTGTAGGCCTGGTTTTGGAGTGTTTGATACTTTGTTTAGTGTTTTAGTGGATTTGGGGATGCTTGAGGAGGCTAGACAATGCTTTTGGAAGATGAACAAGTTCAGGGTTCTGCCAAAAGTGAGGTCTTGTAATGAGCTTCTTCACAGGCTTTCAAAATCAAGCAAAGGGGGATTGGCATTAAGTTTTTTCAAGGATATGGTTGTGGCTGGCCTCTCGCCCTCGGTTTTTACATATAATATAGTGATAGGCTGTCTGGCCAGAGAAGGGGACTTAGAAGCTGCTAGGAGTTTATTTGAAGAAATGAAAGCTAAGGGTCTTAGGCCAGACATTGTCACTTATAATTCTCTCATTGATGGGTATGGAAAGGTAGGGATGTTAACTGGAGCAGTTAGTGTATTTGAGGAAATGAAAGATGCAGGATGTGAACCAGATGTGATAACATACAATTCTCTTATTAATTGCTTCTGTAAATTTGAAAGAATTCCTCAAGCTTTTGAGTATCTGCATGGGATGAAGCAAAGAGGGTTGCAACCAAATGTTGTAACTTATAGTACACTAATTGATGCATTTTGCAAGGCAGGCATGTTACTGGAAGCAAATAAATTTTTTATTGACATGATACATGTTGGTCTTCAACCCAATGAATTTACGTATACTTCTCTGATCGATGCAAATTGTAAAATAGGTGATCTCAACGAAGCATTTAAACTGGAAAATGAGATGCATCAGGCTGGAGTTAACTTAAATATTGTCACCTTCACTGCATTACTGGATGGTCTTTGTGAAGATGGAAGAATGAGAGAGGCAGAAGAATTATTTGGGGCATTGTTGAAAGCTGGATGGACTCTTAATCAGCAGATTTATACTTCCCTTTTTCATGGATATATCAAGGCAAATATGATGGAGAAGGCCATGGATATTTTAGAGGAAATGAACAAGAAAAACTTGAAGCCAGACCTGTTGCTGTATGGAACTAAAATATGGGGTCTTTGCAGACAAAATAAAATCGAAGATTCTGTGGCTGTAATTCGGGAGATGATGGATTGTGGTCTGACTGCAAATAGTTACATATATACCACCCTTATTGATGCATATTTTAAGGTTGGGAAAACCATGGAAGCTGTTAATCTATTACAAGAGATGCAAGATTTGGGTATCAAGATAACAGTGGTAACATATGGTGTACTAATTGATGGTTTATGCAAAAAAGGTTTAGTTCAACAGGCTGTTAGTTACTTTGACCACATGACTAGAACTGGTTTGCAACCTAATATTATGATTTACACTGCTTTGATTGATGGCCTTTGTAAAAATGATTGTGTTGAAGAAGCCAAGAACCGGTTCAATGAGATGCTGGATAAGGGAATCAGTCCAGATAAATTAGTTTATACTTCTTTGATTGATGGGAACATGAAGCATGGAAATCCCGGAGAAGCTTTGAGTTTGCGAAATAGAATGGTTGAAATAGGTATGGAGCTAGACCTGTGTGCTTATACTTCACTGATTTGGGGTTTTTCTCGTTATGGCCAAGTACAACTGGCAAAGTCGTTGCTAGATGAGATGCTCAGGAAAGGCATTATTCCTGATCAAGTTCTCTGTATTTGTCTATTGAGAAAGTATTATGAACTAGGAGACATCAATGAGGCTCTGTCACTTCATGATGATATGCTGAGGAGGGGCCTAATTTCTGGGACTATTGACATAACAGTTCCTACTATGCACACTTGAGAGGAAAACATGTTATACATACTTGGTCTACTGTTCCTTATTTTGGTGGCCTACAATCTAGATTACTTCATTTTATACCAAAGTTCAATAGCATCATTGAAATGAATTTGATGCATCATTAGATAATGACATCTGGCTGTTCCAATTGATGCTTTCTCATTCTCAAGGCACTTGGATTTTTTATGATGTAAATCCTGCAGCTTCTGGGATCTGTACATCAATAATCATGTTTGATAATCAAGACAACTATAATGTGATGTTTTCCTGGTTTGAAATCAACTTGGCTAATATTATACCTTGGAAGCTCATGGACACTATTCTTCTATATACTTAGATTGCTCTCCTTTCGAACTATGTACATGATGCAAGTTGTCTTATAATCTTATTCCTTTTGTTACAGTGCCTTACTGCGACAGCTGTGTTACCAAATTGCACAAGCTTTGTGCTTCGCAGTCAGGAACTGACTTTCACAGAACAGAAAATCTTTATTTGGCAGATGTAGAGGAGTTCAGCCATAGTGGGATGCCCTTTTCACCACTTGGACATGCAAGGTGTATGATACTTTCTTAGCATTTTATTAAAGACAATAATGATAACACACGCAACCATAGTGGTGATCTCAAGTCCCTTTATAGACAAGGCCCCTGTACAGAAACTTTCTCTGTTTTATGAGAAAACGGCTTCTCTTGTAAAACCTTTCATAGCCCTGTTGGACTAGCACCACCTTTCTGATTCTATCTATGCATTTCGCAATATAAATGCCAGCTATTGAACATTTTTTACACAGTTCATACATTTCCAAAGTAATTTTTATTTTGATAATAACTGGCAGCACTGGGGTTGGTGTTAAGTACTCATTCTTTCTTTAATCTAACAAATTGATTTCAGTTTCATTGCATGGATATTAGAATTTGATGTGAGTTTTTCATTGCTAACTCAATAGGTAAGTCTGTCTAAGATAATTTCCCCCCTTATTTCTGCCAATTGTAAACCAACTACATATTTAAGCTAACATGCTGATAATCCGCAGTACATTATTATCAGGTTGTTCACTTGCTTGGAAGCTGAGGCGCTTTATGCACCTGATACGTGTACTTCGCTTATTGCAGGCAGGAGGCTGCTTCTAGATGACATGGATCCAAGAGGTCTAGAGCTAGCAATTTGTGAATCATTCCAATGGGTGGAAAGTTTCAGGCTTCTCTTGTTCTCTCCCTAATCTTGTAGCTAACGAAGACAAACAGTCTAAAAGATCAGGTGTATATTTATTTATTGATTGATTGATTTGGGCAATAAAATGTTTAGGGGAGAGAAGAGGTTGTCTCATTTCAAGGTTACTGGATTCAAGGATGACTTACTGTTGTACTGGCTAAATAGCTTACTGATATAAGATCACCAGCATTCTCAGGTGTTTTGACCAGCCTTTGTATCACAAAGAATAAACAACTAAATGGGACCATTTGCCAAAACAATACCACTATATTATTGCGGTATGGTTAGTAGTATTTTCATACCTTTTGTCAAAATGACGTATGACTATATACTATCATGACTGGCGCCCATATTCAATGAATGGAGGTACACAAGTACATATATGATGTAGATTTGATTTTTGTTAGCAGAAAAAAATTCAGCCCATAGAAACACTTTATTCAATTTCTACCTACAGCATTCCATTTAACATGCATTTCCATCTAATGGGATCCAAAGAAAAAATGGACACACAGGACATTAATGTAAGCTGTGGAATCCAAAGAAAAAATGGAAGAGACCAAAATAAAAGGTTATGATGAATAGTTAGTATAGACTTATTTTTTAATATTTATGTGAAATTTTTTTTATGAAACATCAGATGGTGACATGTATTCACCAATAATTCCATCCCACCCCATTTCACCTGAACATGTCGGGGTTGTATTTATTGGCTTGGCTCTACTTTCTACCCCCTGAATGCAATGTTTCATGAAGGATAAAGCCATTTAGTTGGTGTTTAAATAGGAAATACAACAAATGTGTAAGTGTGGGCGTGTAGAAGATAGAAACAAAACATGATAAGGTCCCTAACAGAGGAATCAATTTTCATATTTGATTTGTTATAATGACTTCCTATAGAATGAAAACCGAAATGAAATGAAATCATTCATTTTTGTCGTGCTTGGTACAATCAAGAATGTCAGTATGTCATTTGTAATTATTAAAAATAATCTACATTTTTATTTGTCAAAATTGTTACCATGTGTACATAAGTTTAACTTGGCTGGAAAGTCTATATATAATTAAATGTTCTTAATCTACATTTTTCTATTAATTAAAGCAATTTCATTTTTTTTTTTTACTTTAGTCATGTTCTTTTATTAACATTTATTAGTACCAGACATTTCGTATACTCTTTCATCTGGATCTAATATCCGAAATCAACAACAATCAAGAAAACGAGATGATCATGTTGAATAGTAATGGAGTTACTTTTATTTCATAAATAACTAAAAATTTAAGAAAGATAGCTTTTTCGGATGACGAAATGATCACCTTTAAAATATATACAAGGTTATGAAGAATAGAGAATGAATCAAACAAAAAACAAAAATAATCCAGAATCCTCATAAGCATTGTTGAAAATAGTATTTTAATTAAAACCTTCCTCATGAGCATTGCAAGTACATTTTACGTCAGCCACAACATATTTCTTGACCAATTACTTTTGCATATATTTTATCATTTCATTCTTAATTCTCTAAAAAAACAAAAATAATCCAGAATCCTCATAAGCATTGTTTAAATTGTATTTTAAATAAAACCTTCCTCATGAGCATTGCAAGTACATTTTACGTACAGCCACAACATATTTCTTGACCAATTACTTTTGCATATATTTTATCATTTCATTCTTAATTCTCTAATCAAGTATCCTTGAAGCATAGTTTTTATTTATTTATTTAAATTGTATTGGGAAAGGCTTTATTTAAAATACTACTTTCAACTGGAAGATAAATCCAGCTATGTTTTTTAATAGTTGAAAGTGATATTCTAAATAAAATCTTTCCCAATACGATTTCAAGATTCAAATCATTGACCCTTCAAGTAAATTTTGGAAGCAATCACGTCATATTTCTATTACGACTAACAAATTTTGCATATGGACAAATCTCGACGGAAATTGAGCTTCTTGTGTGTGCAAAATATACAACGCACGATTTTACCACACCCATGTAGTTAATTAATACAAATATAGTACGTTAGAGCATCCTATTACCAAACAGATTAACAGAGAAAAGCTAAAACCAAATAACCACGTCAATTTCACGTCTTCTTGAAGTTCTGCATTCCGGTTCATAAAGCTCCCACAAGTTCAAACCCAATAGATATATCTACAACTATTTACCAGACCACAACTTTCAAGTGAAAACCATACTATTTTCTATTTATTAGGGTAAATACATTTTTCAGAACATAAAAAATACTATGAAAACTAATAATATAAAAAACCTGAGTACACCTGTGATAAAAAAAATGTTGAGGACAAATGCTATAATGGGAATGGACTAGTAAAACTTGTCTAAACCTGCTATGTTCCTAATCTCTTCGAACCGCACTCGGAGCAGAACTTGGATGTTTCCCTCAGATATGGAGCCCCGCATTCATCACAAAACTTTGTAGGAGTTGTTGGCTGTATAATAAGCAACAAGATACAACTCAGCAAAAAGAAATAGTTTAAGGAAATGTTAAACAACTAAAATCATTAAAATCAATAAATTTGTTTGAATGTCTCGTAGCATTATATAGATATTTAAACTGTTGGTCTGGTCATGTGACATATTTGATTACTACACATAATAAAGCAGATTAAGTAAAACCTTAGTACTAATATGAAGTCTTTATTGAGAAATCCATAAGTATCTACTATCAGAATTATGTTAAATGTTAAAACAACATACCAGGGATAGGCCTCAGAGCAAATACAATACAGTGAGTATTAACTCAGCAATTAGAGAAATGACACAACGGCATAAATAGGTTGGTCTTACCACACTTTTAGACATGCAAATTGAATTGCAAAAACTCTATCCTAATTAGATAAAACAAAATCTATCAAATAAACTCACCAGCATGTGCAAGCGTCCTCCAGCATTGCCACCAGTGAGTGGTTGTAGGCAAGTCATGTGTTGAGATATAGATATTGGCTGGTGAGCATGAGAAATTTCAGGTAGGTGTGAAGGACCACTTTGAGGGTTATGAGAATAGGGCCCTGCATGCTGACTTTGGTGCATAGTTTGATTGTTCTGGAGAACTGGGTGAAACTGAGGTTGATGTGGCAATGACTGCAAGTGATGTTTGCACAGTGTTTGCTGCTGATTTTGTGGCTGGTAAGAGATAATACTCTTAAAATATTATTAAAAGTAACAGGAAAAAAAATGTCCCAAGATCCACACCAAGCACAACTAAAACAACAGAAAACATAATTAAGGCATAAGCATGAAAATAGGGTAAAGAAACCCAATTCCCGGAAGTAGACAAAAAAGAAAAACGCAGCTAATATAATTTTATTGTCAGTTTATAAATAAGGAGAATGCAACATTCATGTACTGAGGTGATAACAACAACATTCATCGATCACTTACTGAGCGAAATCCTCGAGTAGTAGCCAATGTAGTTGAATTTTCAGCTCCAGGATAACTCTGTAAAAACAAGTCAACAGTTAATAGCATAAAATTTAGGTAGAGTCTGGATACAAATAAGTGCAGCCAGCAACTAAAATTCATGCAGCCTTTAAACATGATCTTCTATTCTATTTAGTATAATACACATCAATAATCATGGTGTATCAATCATAATTATGCAGGTAGCAGATGGCAAAGCACATTATATTCATAATCAGCAGCTAGTAAAACTTTTCCAAAAATGGTACAAATTTAGAAATTGCAGTTTAGACATTGTGCACAAAACTGCAGTAGCTTATGTATTATCCATCTTTAAGGAAGCAATTTGTTTGCCAAAAATGAAGCACATCACACATACAGGGATATCTTGGATATTTGAAAGTGAAATTGATGCACCACGCCTATACTTGTGTCTTGGAGAGTAAAATTTGTAATCATCGGCTGAGATAGCAACTTCACTCCGACCTGTCAATCTCTTAAACCTAAAACCAAGAATAAAGCAAATGAGACCAAGAATTACACCTTTAGCAAAGTTCAAATAAATGTTCAATCTCTATCTCATTTTATTTAGGGTCATTAATAGTTTCAGAACAGGATATAAAAAGGCCTAGGATGAGAAAACACAAATGATCAATCAAATATCTTCAACCATATGCTTTCTTAAAATGGCACAAACAAGTTTGGCATCAGATAAGTAAAAAATCGTTTGCTGTAGATTTGTGGATCTAACACATCTCTTGATTATTATGTACAGGTCTAGTTAAAAAAAAACCTTGGAATTTTATGGTTAATCTTATGGAATACTGGGGGTACGCTTTCACCTTCAAACAGTCATGATACAGTTTCAAGTGGTTTTGAATGGAATAAATGAGTTAGGAAGCGAGATATGTGTGCATTATTGGCTTCTTTTAAGGGAAATTTCATTCTTAACATGCAGAGAGATTGGACTGCTACACTGCATTTATGAGTTGCTCTGGTGAACTGTTTTCTTTTCTTTATTTAGAAGGACTCCTATCCTTCCCAAGAATCTTAATTTTAATATTTCTTATTGTTAGACATCGCAAATAGAAATAATAATTTATATTATTAGAATAAAAGCAGACAAAAAAAGGCCAAACTACATTTGCAACAAGATGAATGCCACCATTTGCACTTCCAACCTTGTTCCATTTCTGTTGATCTATCTATGCATCCGTTTTTCCACACTTAAGGATTTAGGGGAGAGAAAATCATATTAATGCTTAAACGAGCCAAAAGCAGATCTACAGGTCAAGAAAAAAGGATATTACTAAATCCTCTTACCTAACAAAACTTTGCCAATCAAAAAGGCCCATAACAATTAAAAGTGAAAACGCCACAACCTTGACTTACCACTCAGCATTATCAATCGGCACATTATTTGGTTTTTCAACAATTCTTAATCCGTTAACTACCACAAAGCGAACACGCTTCTCTTCTTGTATAACTAGTTCTGGGAACCTTGTCCTTGTTTCCAAAGAAGTAGCCAATTCTCTTCTCTTAAATGTACATGGTCCTGATGAGGGGCAACTCACACATTAAATGTTGCTATCAATACGAAACTGTCATGAAAAAAGAAAAGGAAAAAACCCTCCCACACCAAACTGCCTAGTTGCATGTTCGGCCGCCAAAGCACATATTCAATTCTTTTTTACAAGACGAAGCATTATACATGGAATACAAAAATCATCTTAAAACAAGAAAATTGCCACCCAAAAAAAGAAACATAAGCTAATCAAAACTACCTAGAATACATAAAGGATACAAGGAAGAACATATTACCTTTTTTAGGAAATTTCTTAGCCAGTTTTCTATACAAACCACCGGCAGCTTCAAGGGCTACCCCTATTGTCTTCTCCCGAATACCATGCAAGGAAGCAAGCCTATTATTCACATCACTAACTAAAATTTCATACATATTCGCCACATACATCAAAGGCAGAGCAAAATTTGGGTCTCCTTCATACTGGATCCCTCTCGTCCTCCTCTTACTCATTTTGTCTTGGCCAGCATAATCAGCCTCAGAATCCGGCATCTCAATCACACGGTCTTCAATAAAATGATCCACAACAATTTGCAAAAACCTCGCCCTTGCCGGTTCAATAGGCGAAACATCTGGTTCCAAGTTGAACTAAAATCAATTTACCTTACGTCCTTAACAAGTTAACTCAACCTTGACCACACATTTAGAACAAGAGAAAATAGGCTATGCACTGATAGTGTAAAGTAAATAGACACTTTCATCTGATCACAAACTACCATATATGATAACTTTGTTGATTTTTACGATAACTACCTTAAAAGTTATAATAACAATGATTTCTAATTAGTTGACATTATAAAAGTTTTTTTCAAAGTGCATAGCCATTAAACTCCTATGACAATATCAGAATTAAGAAGTTGAAGCGAGTTTTTTTACCCTCAACTGTCAAGATACCATAAGAGGTAGTTCTAGAAGACTCATTAGTGTCTAGACTAGCGCGATCCTCGTCTACCTCCACACTGTGAAGCGGCAAACAGCTCCTATGCGATTCCTTCATGCAATCCTGCAACGAAATTTAAGAAATTTCACAGAATGGAAAAGTTGACATTAGAGGAAACAAAAAAAGAAGGAATTGAGGGAAGGCAGTACTGACGACGGCGGAGGCGGAATCGTCGTTGGAGTTGTCGTCGGCGGTGATGTGGTCGATGGAGGAGGCGGCGGTTCGGGCGTCGACAGCGTTGAGGACGAGGAGAGGGCTGCCGATGAAGGAAGATGGAGAGTTGAGATTGTAGTGCTGCACGGGAACCCTAGCACCCATTTGCGGGAATTAGGGAAATGGAATTCGCAATTCAGCCAAAGTCGATGGGTTGGTTCTTGAATGTGTCACTGCAAAAGGGTTTGGGAGAGAGAGAAAGCATGGTGGAATGGGAAGTGTGAGAAAGAGAATGAGATTTTTAACGGCTATCCAGAGAGAGAGGAAGAAGGAAGAAGGAAGAGTTCCAAACCTGAGGATGAGACCGTACCTGAGGTTTCCTGTGCTCAAACCAGTTCCCAAACCTCACTCCCATCTCCGCACCAGTAAGGTTACTTACTACTTGACTACTGCACCTCCTTTCTTTTATTTTCTAAAATATAAAATAATGTATAGACTCACACTTAGTTTAGTAAACTGTAACTTTATAAAATAAATTTATTACTTCCTTCGTAATTGTTGTGTAAAAATAATTATTATTTTAAATTTTCAATATAACATTAATTATTTTTTTCCACTTATAATAATTTCTTATAATATTAATTATGAACTGCAAAATTTATAAATGTAGTCATTGGAAGACTACTTTAGTCCTAAAAGAAAAAGAAAGACGCATTTGCGTGTAATCTTCTAAAACTGAAATTCAAAGATGTAAACTTTTTTGCTCCCAAAAATCTTATTAGAAGATGACTATGTGAATCTTGGTTAGAAGCACTTATTATAAAGTTAATGGAGAAGATAGTTGGTTATCCTACCAATATAGCTATGCTAAAATAACTATGGAAGTTACATCTTGACTTATAGGATGTTGGCCATGGTTATTCATGATATAATGTGATTAACTGAAAGATAGATGAAAGGTGATGAGTGGTGATCCTTCAACGATTTCTTTTTTATCATTATCTAATAGTGAAGACATGGTCACCATAATTCACTGTTGAAGCTGACACAATGATAAATACGTTAGTTTGGGTTTGCTTCCTTAGCCTACACTTGGTTTTCTATTACAACAGTTTCCTACTTGAGTTAGCTTCAGTTATTGGCAAATCCATCAAAGTGGGTGCGAACGAATTGCATGTTAATCGTGGTAGATATGCATATGTATGTGTGGAAATTAATCTCCATAAACTGAGGGTTAGTCAAGTACTCAAGTTAATATCAGGAGTCAGTCATTGGTACCACATTGAATTTCAATGTGAAGGCCAATACTTACCTTGCAGGAAATATGGACATTATGACCATCATACCAATTACCAAAGATTGTTTGTTTCCTCCCATAGTGTTTCTCGGTGAAGCTCCAACACAAACACCATTTGCCACAATATCGACCCCTTCTACGGATACTAATGCAATAATTTCAAGATATTTCAGAATCCTCAATTGCACAAAATTATGTTATTAATTATTCAAATAAAAACGATAACAAAACAGGGGGTGGATATGCATGGAGAATGGTTAGTTATGCAACACAAGAAGAAAGGGAATAAAAGATCCAATAATTAAAAGCAGATAATGGGATAAAAAAAAGTTTCAGATAATTTGGATTGAGGGTACCATGATTTTGTTTTCAACACCTACCTTGAATCGCACACACAAATAATAATAACAATAATAATATGTACACATTTGCTAACTGATGACCATGGCCTCTTCCATGTCAACCAAACACACACTTCAAGGACTTGAGACCTATATCAATCTCTGTGATGTCCTTCATAAAATTATCTCCAAATTACTTGCTAATAGGCTTCATCTTTTTCTAGAAGAGATCATCAGTACCTTTTAAGCTAGCTTTGTTCATGGCAGAGACCTATCAACCTTTGTAATGTCCTTCATAAAATTATCTCCAAAGTCCTTGTTAATAGGCTTCATCTTTTTCTTGAAGAGATCATTAGTCCTTTTTAAGCAAGCTTTGTTCTTGGCAGAGGCACCACATTTAATGTTATCTTAGCCCAGGAGATTGTCCTCCATATATGCACATTTCTAAGGCAAAGAATGTCTAAATATCTCTCAAGATCGATCTTGAAAAAACCTATGATAGGATGAGATAGGATTTCCTTTACCAAGTTCTAGGCGACTTTGGTTGTCCAACTAGTAACATCTTTAATGCCAAACAACGGTATACCCGTCACAACATGCAAACTTCAATCACACGGTGGAAATTAGTCAAAGAGAGATTATATAAATGCATACTTCAAGCTAAACTTTCATCTGAATCTGACATGCACCATAAAATATTCGCCTGTCTTGAAGTTCTGTGACAGGAATTTTAAATTATCCCCAAGACAGCATAAATTATTTAAGCTACAACTACATAGAACTGTGAATTTCAAGAAAAAATTAACCATAATGTACAAAAAAACAACAAACACCCACAAAAAGCTGCAACTGTAAGTGGTGAATTCAGCGTCTCCCAGATGCAACTGATTCGGTATTGAAGAGATACTTCACTCGTGACAGAACTGAATCATGTGCTGGATCATAAGGATGGTCTTTAGAAGGGATTTCAAGTATTGCAGGAACAGGCTTGTTATAGCTATCAACCAAAAACCTTATCATATTTGCAACCTGCACAGTGAAGGAAAGTGTAAGATCTTTGAATTTATGGAAAACATGCAGGGATACCGGGAGTGGGGGGTAGCAGGGTCTTAACCCAAGATCACAAGTAAAAGTCAAATGAGCAAGAATGTGCCCAAAGAATAAATAACGTAAACAAAATACTTTTGAATCTCAGGTAGGGTACCATGATGTCTGAATGGGCAATAAAAGAAATGGATCACATAATTGAATCAAATGTGAGAAATCAAATTACTTGGCAACATTTAAACCAAACCCACAGGATTACGTCTGAAAAGCAACGAATAAACTTGGGACTGTTATTGTCCCGTTGGTCAGTCCAGCAAAACTCCAGTAATGTATAGCCTTATTCATAGAGCAATTTGTTCATTCAAAACCTCACGTTAGTTTGGAATGTAGTGGATATGAGTAGATTCCTTCCAGAATTTCTCAATTCTCACAACAATAACTTTGATTACCAAGCAGAAAATGTGCTAAATTATAGCTAACAGTAATTAAATGGGCTTGTGGAAATAATAAGGTCATATTTCAGGCCATATGAAGTAGGAAAACAATTGCAGATAGTATTAATTAACATGCAAGTGCACAACAGCCAGAACCATTTCTTATAGCCATGAAATATGACTTACATATTGGCTAATCAGCACAATTGCAACATCCTCCCTTGTTGTAAATTCTTTGAATGCATCCTCGATTTGTTTGACAGTTGTTTCTGAAAATCAAAGTCATGATAAACAAAAACCTAGAGTAAATCAACTTGATTTCAAACTGACCAAAGATACTTCAGAACATGACACTATTGACACACACAAAAAAAATGTTATCTTGTATAGCCCAAAACCTACCTGAGGTTTTAGCCTGATCAACCCCATAGTTTCTAGGATATCTACTAATAACCAGTGAGAAAGTAATAAAAATAATGCATACATATGATATGTCAATTTCTTACAAGTGTCTAGGCTATAAAATGTATTCTCTATCCCTTCTTGTGTGCTGCAGATAAGCAACATGGGCTGTTAAATAGAAACCTTTGGCCTGTTTGGTTTTTTAAGAACATGTTCAGTTTCCATTTCTTATTTTCACTAATAATTAGGAAAAATGCTACTTTGTTGTCAAAGATTTTGATAGGAAATGGTGAAAACAACCTGTACAACACATACCTTAACAAGAAAGTATTTATATTCTTTATTGGATATCAAACTTTGAATGGTAGCTAAAAGAGACAGGGAGTCACTTCATGATGTACAATTTCACAAGAAAAACATTGTAGGTTTTAGGGGATTAATACCAACCATACTCAGACTACAGAATAGTAAGTAAAATATAGTTCAGTGGCATACTTGAATCCACAATGAGGTAATTTGTCTTCCTACGTATGTCAACATTTCCCACTCCAGCCATCAGAAATCCAACTACAGTATCCTGTGTAAAATAAAGTATTCATTGTAAGCCTTCAGGATGTTTTAATCATTTCAATCAGAAATTCAGAATACCAATTACAAAAAAAACTACAACTATAACAGAATGGAGAACTGGTGCAATCAGCATTGAAACATTAAAAATTAAAACATAAGCTTGAACTATAGAATATCTCACCAATTGGTTTCAATTTGTCTGGGGCTCATTGTAATGTTGCAGACTTGCAGTTCTTAGTAAAGTAGCTGTCTAATTTAACTAATTTTTTAAGCTATAGGGATATTCAGTACTTTGCTGTTAAGGGTGTAAAGTCAAATATCTAGGTGTGTCAAACTGGAAATGTATGGTTTTAGGTTTGTAGTACTCAGTATGTGTTTCACTCTTGTTTGGGGTTCCATTATGTTAGTGGCTGAATATCTGATTTGGAGTAATTGTCTAATTGAATTTGAACTGAAGTTTAGGAATTAGGACTACCTGCTCCTGCGTTTTGATAAGTCCTATACTCCTATTTAATTGATGCACTCAACTATCAGAATATGAACATGTCTTATTGAAGCAAATCACTCTCTTCCTGACTGAGTGTGATGCAATAATTATTTCAAGTTTTTAATCTTCACAAACTGAAATTCTAAAGGTTCCAAAGAAATCTAAAGGGCGTGCACCACAAACATGCAATATTTGTTCTTCAGCAGTCAAGACATAAAGAAAGCATATATGACATTGCCATACTCTTACCTCATCTGCAATCATAGCAATGAGGGCTGAATTGTTGGTAGGAATTTGAACTCTGTTGGCCATTTGGTATGACTGGAGATGATAAACAAGGGGAACAACAAAAGTCAGAGAGACTCGCAACTCCATAGGCATTAGACAGTAAACAGTAATAAAAGAAACAGTAACAACAAAGCCTTATTCCACTAGGTGAGGTCGGCTACATGGATTACACGATGTCATTTGACACGGTTAAAAACCAAAGTTTCAGAGATCTGTGTTCAATTCATTATATGACGGTAAACAGTAATAAAACAATACTGCAATTCATATTTTATTCCTAGATGAAATATATGACACACAACATTAAATCATAATATCCATTTATTACTACGATCCACTTTAGTATCCCCTTAAAATTCACGGTGAGAATTTACCCCAATTCTTCACGGGGATCCCGAACTAACCTCACTTGAAAATTTTAATTCTAAGTCAATTTGAGTGCTTCTAAATTGTAAATAATCGCAGATCTTAGGCCCTTTACACGTTATTGATTGAAATTACGATCCCTTTACTTGTCATTAATCCTAATCAAAGGATCTATAAATTGAGAAGTGGAATGCAAATTGGAGCAGACGTACAACAATCTGGCCTCTATTTGAAGTGATTTAAACGAATTATGCGCTGAAATCCCTCATCAGAGGATCGACGTAACCGATATCAGAATCAAAACAACTAAAATCGCAAATTTCACAACTCAGAACAAAGCACAAAAAGAACGCACCAGATCGGTAGGCTGGCAGCGGAGATGGCGGAGGCGACGGAAGATTTCAGAGCGTACGGCAGCGCGTGGACGGAGCTAGGGAGGAGTCCCGTCTGGTTAGGAGCTCCAACAATTATGCGTGCTAGTGCTATATGTTTCAGACCTCGTTCTCTCACGCTTTTCAGCTTTTTAATTTTTCTCTTTTTTTCCTTCTTTTTTTTGGGATAAATATCAATTTTGTTCTCTTAAATTATGAAGCGATTATATATTAATTTTTGAGAGATTGAAAATAAATAAAATTACTCTCAAACGAATAAAAATACGAAAAATTATATCATATTAATTTAAAATTATTTATTATTTTATTTATATAAATTAAAATTAATATAATATTTTCTAATATATTAAAATAATAAATATAAATAATTTAATTATATATTTATTATTGTTTAATTTTAAAAAAATTGACACAAACAATATTAATAATATATAGATATAATTTAATAACTTAATTAATATAAATCAAATTTTATATCAAATTTATTAAATGATATAATAGTGGTATAAGTTAATCTAGATTTATCTCAACTATTTTTGGTTTTGATGTGTTGGAAACTTGGAATTGATCCTAACAAATTTCTGATAAAAAAAAAATTACTAACAATAATAAATTTATCCTAATCTATCCCATGAACTCTCTTAAAAAAATTACTAAAACACGATGAATTAGATAAAAAATAATCAAATAAACTAACTTATAAATCTTTAGCTTTTTAGCTTCTATATTACAGTAAATTATAATTTTTTAGTTATCTTATCAATTAATTTTATCAAATATAATTTCAAATAATTTAAAAATAACATAAATCACTATAATTTTATTAATTAAATTCATGTAAATTAGTTAAATGGAGGTAAGAACTAAGAAGCTTAGTTAAATGGAGGTAAGAAGCACTAAAATGAAACGTGGTCGCAATAAAACATATATGTCTCACAACGTTTATTTTAACATAAAATTTACAATTAAAATTACCTTTTTAGCCTTAAAAAACAAATGTTCCTTGACGTTTAAACCCCAAACAAGGGTAAAATACAAGACGACAAACCCATACCCAACCTTCAATTCAACCCGATAGTGTTGTTTGTTTCCCCCTTCTTCCTCCTTCATTAGAGCATATAGCATTGTTCTCTCCGCTCCTCCATAAACCCTAATTCCACGATGTTGACTTCAGCATCCTCATCATCCTCCATCTTCTTCTTCACCCCTAAAACCCTAACCATACCCCCACAGCAACCTCGCTTCACCGTCCGGGTCCACTCCAAATCCCCCATTCTCCCAAACCTCAAAACCCTCGCCGGCGCCGCGATCTTCGCCGCCGTCGCTCTCCAATTCCCCTCCACCGTACGTGCCTCCCCTCCGCCTCCTCTCGAAAGCGACCACCGTCTCAACGACGAGGAGTCCCTCTCCTCTCTCTCCGACCTCCTCGAAACCAACGCCGAGGCCCTCGCCGCACTCAAGTCCCTCCTCCAGCAGAAGCTCGAGCTCGGCGAGGATGATGAGGCGCTCGCCATCCTCAAGCGCCTCATCGCCGCGCAGCCCGACTCCGCCGACTGGAAGTTCCTCGCGGCGCGCCTCGCCGCGGAGACAGGCGACTCGGACTCTGCGCGGGGCTACTACGAGGAGGTCCTCGCCGCGAGCCCGCTATCTTTTGAGGCGCTCTTCGAGAACGCGCTGCTGATGGACCGGTGCGGCGAAGGGGAGGCCTCGATGCGGCGCCTCGAGGAGGCGCTGCGCGTGGCGGAGGAGGACAACAAGGCAAAGGAGGCCAGAGACGTCAAGCTCATCATGGCGCAGATCACGTTTCTTCAGAAAAACGTGGATGAAGCGTTAGGGATTTATAATCAGCTCACGAAAGAGGATCCTAGGGATTTCAGGCCTTATTTTTGTAGAGGCATGATTTATAGCTTGCTTGATAGGAATGAAGAAGCTAAGGAGCAGTTTGCAAAATACAGGGAGTTGAGTCCAAAGAAGTTTGAGGTTGATGGTTATTTGAGAACCCCTTTGTCAAGGATGAAGCTGTTTAGCACTGATGAGAGTTGAGAAATATTTAAAGCAACAATGATAATGATAATAATAATAATAAATTTGCGGCAATTGGAATAAGGATGCAAAAACCGAGTTAAATTCTTTTGCTTTAGCTATGTATGCCATATTGCTATGCCATTCTTGAAAAGATGGGTGGGTGTAAAAGTTGTTTGTATTAATAGAGAGAATGATAGAGAAATAAGGATTATTGTTGAGTTCTGGTGAATTGAACTCAATAATTGTAGGGGCTGCTTTTGCCTTTAACTTTTTGTTCTCACATGTAATTTCCTCCATGTTATTTTTCTCTGCTATTATTGGAATAGCTACTAGTGGTTTCTGATATTTGTCAAGATTCCGAATTTTGCGTTTTATATGTGATTTGATTTCTGGAAGCTGCTACAAAGACTAGCTTTTCCGTTTAACAGGATGTGATGTTTGTTGTGAGCCACTATACGATTGTTTCAGATTGGATCCCAAACACTGTAATTGGTTTGCTACTTCGTTTTTAACAATAATGGTATGTTTGGAATGCAGATTGCGGTTTCTTTCTAAAATACGCGGAAGTTGCATCTGATGGTTTATCACTCTGCAAGGTGTTTCCAAACATGCGAGTAGTTTTTGGCCAGACACGTATAAACACCCGGATAGATGAACTTTTGCTTTTGAGAATTTAGTAACTTTCATGGAGTTTGGTTGAAAATTTATTTTAACTTGCTTTTCTTTCTTCCAAAATTCAAAATTAAAGTAACATTGTTTTTTTTTTTTATAACAAAAAATCTCCTAACTCTGTTAGAGGTCGGAGGATGCCAAGACAGAGTATAATTGAGTTATATATACTTCAGGCCAATGAAATTTCTATTTTTGTTTGCTTCTTTGTGTTAATTTTGGATACTGATGCGTGGGGATAACTTATCAGGTGCTTAGGTGCATGCATTATCTTGCTGATTTATCAGTACTGCATTTCTTCCTTCCTCAACTCATTATGTGCAATTTTTATATGGATGTACTTTATGTAAAATTGCTTTCATGGATCATGATTTTCGTGTTGAATTCATTATTTGTCACAGTTTGCTCACGTGTTATAAGTGTGACCTTTTGAATCTTTTTTTGGTACAACAAAATGTGACTTTTAGAATCATGTAATAATAATAATAAAGTGAATTAAGATAAAATAAATTATACTGAGTTACAAAGTAGTCAACAAAATTTGTTTTCCTTATTATAGGAATTTATTTTATAATTTTTTTATTAAAATACCTTTTACACTTTTCAAAACCAGGAGTTGATTGACATTAGGATTAATTGTCGTCAGATTGGACTTCACAATCTCCTACATCGGATTAAAGGTGTCTTTCATCGGAGGAAAAAGAGGAGTACCTTCTAAAGGACTCTGCTCAATATTATACTTATTAGTATATTTTTTTAAAATTATGTTTGCTTCCTTATTTTTTTTAAATATTTAGTATAATGTTATACTTGTAATGATTAAAAAAATGGGAAGATAAAAATTAAATTATATTTTAAATAAATAGTCATTTTTGTCCCTAA
This sequence comes from Glycine latifolia, assembly GCA_013407115.1. Taxonomy (NCBI): domain Eukaryota; kingdom Viridiplantae; phylum Streptophyta; class Magnoliopsida; order Fabales; family Fabaceae; genus Glycine; species Glycine latifolia. The sequence goes on from CM023942.1 coordinate 28,652,181, forward strand.
ATATATAAAATGTTGACAAATTTATTTTTAAATATGTCACATATATTCTTTTATTAAGAGTACCAGATGAAGTTAACATAGAAGAATTTGTTGTACTTTTTTAACTTTTGTGACTAAAATTAAAATTTTAATTTTTTGAAGATAAATTTGTCAATTCTCTATACATTCAAAGACGAAAATGATTATTTACTCTTCAAATAAATGGGTTGTATATTATTACTTTACGTTGAAGTATTAATTTTTGGAACTCAAAAGGATGACGTTTTGCTTGGTTCAGATAAGAAAAAAAAATTGAACTTCTGTGTGGTGCCTGGTGCTTTTACTCTCCTCTTCAGTGTGCTCGTTTGGCACCGTCACGCGCTCCTTGTTCGAATTTGAACTTCTGTGTGGTGCCTAGTGCGTTTACTTTCCTCTTCAGTTTGGAATATTCTCACTCTGCACATCTTCTGTTCGGTAAAATGCCTCTCAATTAGTGTTCTCTTTCTTTTCTTACCAACCGGAATTATTTGCATCTTTTTAAGTGATTTTCATCATAGGCGTGATATTATCATGCCATGTAATTTGTCTCATACATTGGCAGCACACACCACTTATTGTTGTGTATCAGTTTCATAGCATGAATATTTGGTTTCTTTGGATGGATAGGTAGTAGTAGCAGCAGAAAGAAGGGACCATGGTTTGCTAAAAGGGATAAGATGATTAAGCTTGCAGGATATTCCCTGGCCGTTTCATTTGCTCCCATAAGTTCTAATGTCGTTAAAAGCAATAAAAGATTCACGGTAGGTATATCTCATAGGAATAGGTGCAGCTATAGGCTGTTTTCTACTCCTGCCCAGAAACACCAATTACATGAGAAACCTGGGGTGGTTGCCAGATACCACCTTCCTCCTTGGTTTAGGTCGGTGCCCGGTGTCTCTGCATTGTGTTTTTTCGTTTTGACGTGTGCTTCTCATCTGAATGTACTATAAAGTATACTGATTTTTTTAGTGGTTTGGTATTGTTTTTGGTTGGTTGAGTTTCAGTGTTGCTCCAATGATGGACTGGACAGACCATCACTATAGGACTCTAGCGCGCCTCATATCAAAACATGCTTGGCTGTACACGGAGATGCTTGCAGCTGAAACAATTGTTCATCAAAAGGACAATTTGGTAAATTTTGACATACAAGTGTGTTTCGTTAACAGAAAATAGAATATGAAAAAAAAAAAAAAAAAAAAACTAAGTATCATGGAGCCAAAAGGGTTTCGCTTGTGTGAATAACTAGATCGTGTTGCAGTTTTGCAACCTTATGTGTAAAATATATTTCATATCATAAATTATAATGATTGATTTTCATATGCAAATCAATTGTTTATCTTGTCTTAGTGAGCATATGTATGTGCACAAGAGCTCATAAGCATAGTTTCTGGATAAATTGGTATTGGAAAACTGTTTATTCTTTTATTTTGTCTATTTTGCTCAGGACAGATTCTTGGCCTATTCTCCAGATCAGCATCCCATTGTGCTTCAAATTGGAGGGAGTAATATAGAAAATCTGGCTAAAGCAACTGAGCTTGCTAATGCTTATTGCTATGATGAGATCAACTTAAAGTTCGTATATTTCCTACCATCTCAAACCTTAAAGTCTTAATGTTCTACTTTTGGTCTTTGGTATAGATGTTTTTGGTTTTTTTTTTTGTTGTTTTCAATTTATACCAGCTGTGGGTGCCCTAGTCCAAAAGTTGCTGGGCATGGGTGTTTTGGTGTGAGCCTTATGCTTAACCCCAAGGTTAGAAAACCATCCTTGATCTTTAATTAAACATGACAATATGCAAACAGATTAAATATATAATTTTCCTTCATCAATGCAAATTGATATGGAAATCTGATGTATACAAGGAAAGTTTGTTGCTGAGGCCATGTCAGCAATTGCTGCCAGCACAAATGTACCTGTCAGTGTCAAATGTCGAATTGGCGTGGACGATCATGATTCTTACAATGAGTTGTGTAAGGTTCTTCTGCCTGCATTCTTTGTCTATTCAAATTAAAAAGATGCAAAGTTTGGATTCAATGAATACGTTCTATCCTCCTCTTTTTTAAAATATTGCAAAAATGGTATTGCTGCCCACCATGTATATACACTTTATAAGTTTTTATAACTGATATCAAACAGTGTCTTGCATTTAGAATGCACTGAAAAGGGGTTCAGCAATTGGGTACATCCATACATACTTGCGCCATGGTTTTTAGGGTTACAAATTGAACTTTCTATTGTCTTTCAGGTGATTTCATATATCAGGTTTCTTCTTTATCACCCACTAAGCATTTCATAATTCACTCACGGAAGGCACTTCTCAATGGCATTAGCCCTGCTGAAAATAGGACTATTCCTCCACTAAAGTATGTGCTAGTAAATTTTGATTTTGTAGTCATGTTATATATAGAATTGCATGTGATATCTTTCATTTTTTAAATGCAGATATGAATACTTCTATGGTCTCTTACGTGACTTTCCTGACCTAAGATTTACAATCAATGGTGGCATTACTAGTGTTGATGAGGTGAGATGTTGTCATTATAATCATCCTTTGTGTATTGAATCTTAATATAATATTCATATAAATTTTAGGAATTTTCAAGCACTAAAGTTGTTCTCTTCATAATCACTACACATTGTCCCGACTCCTGATACTCTACTTTTGCCTATTTTCGCGGGGACTTGCTTGTAGGTTAGTGCAGCTCGAGAAGCTGGAGCTCATGGTGTTATGGTTGGACGTGCAGCATACAACAAGTAAGTTTCAAATACAAGGATTTCCCCCTTTTGCCCATTTGATGTATCAGGATTCTGCTTTTCTGAAAAATATCCTAAAAGCTTACGGTGCTAGGTGGGGACATAGAAATTGTATATTTATAACAATTCTTTTTGATTGAACCTTATTAACGTTGTTTGTATAAATTGATGTGGTAGCTTGAGTAACCATTGTTGATAATCTCAACAGCCCTTGGCAGATTTTGGGACATGTTGACACTGCAATTTATGGTACACCAAGCTGTGATCTTACACGACGTCAGGTTCATTTTCAAAATTCTTTGAGTAAACTTTCCCATTACTCTGTGATTACCATTTTCAGTTTTGATTATTTATTTTTCATTTAATCAAGGTACTTGAAAGATATCTAGGCTATGGGGACTCAGTATTGGGAAAATATGGACATAGGCCAACTTTGCGAGATATTGTGAAGGTGAGGATAAATATAACCCGCTGTTAGTTGATTTATAATTTCTTTCTTCCATTTGATGTAAATTCCTGTGTAGCACTGTATGTGGTATTGAATAGCTGATATATAAAGCTATATTCTTTTATATGTAGATGTAGCTTTAAGTTATATCTATGTGGAGGATTAGATCCGTTGTTATCTCTATGTTCCAGATGGTCTTTTTTTAGTTTTTTTCCTCTTCATCTCCCCTCTCCTTCTTTCTCCCTTCTTTACTTTTACTTCTTTTTGTTTTCAACCTCCTCGTATTTATTATTTGGTTCATTTAACACCAACCCCAATTAACTTGGGTTAAAGGTGTTGTTGATGATGTTGATGTTGATGTAGCTTTAAGTTGCTATATGGTACAGGCACATTTTCACTTCGTATGACTTTATGATTGGGTTCCTATTTAATTTTAGAAGATTGGAGGTTTTTTCCCCAACCTCCTCCCCTTTCAATTGCATGAAGCAAATTATATATCTATTAATGACATTCAAATTTCTCCCTCCAATTTGCTGCTATTAAATAGCAATGGTCCGCTATGTTTCTGTAGCCTTTACTCCATCTTTTCCATTCGGAACCTGGGAATGGACTTTGGAAGCGCAAAGCTGATGCTGCTTTCAAAAATTGCACGGTAAGATTAGTATGGTGAAATCTAATTATTTGATTATTACTTAGAAGAGTATATCGTCTATATTGTATAATGTTCTAGATGAAGCTATTAACAGACTACAGGATATACAAATTTTTTGTTCATCAAGCAAAGCTTATATATGTATTCTTTTTATATTTACTGTTCTTTTCCATGATTTCTATCTCATGGATGGCATTGGTAAGGTGCATGATATGGTGGTCTAGTGTATATGTCAACATCTCTCTATCTTGTATTAATAGAACCCTTCTTCCCTATAGCTTTCATGGAGTTGTCTGTATTTCTCCAGAAAATTAAAAATAATGCTTGAAAATGAAAGACTGACAGAGGATCCTAATTTGATATTACCTACATTATTAGATTATAGATACAGAGGATAGGCCAAAACAAAATTGTGGAATAAATTGGGACACAAAGATGAGTGGCACTGGGGCAGAGGTTATCCCTAGAACTTAATGACTACTGTGTAAGAGTGAGGTTGATGCCAAAAGAAGTGTGTATATTGTGATGATGTATTCTACTATTCTGTTGTGGAAATTAGGGACATAGATGTACTGAGATATGATAAATAGTTCTTTCATTCCCTTGTTATTTGAAGTAGTTAGGTCAAGTTCTTGTGTTTTATAAACTAACCATTTACAACTTCAGTTATTATATGTAAATTGATACAAATGCTTACTGAATTCTTGAACCATGTAGACAATCGAATCATTTTTTGAAGAAACCCTTGTAGCAATTCCCGACTCAGTATTGGATTCGCCTGTTGCGGAGCCACCACCTGGCCGTGATCTTTTTGCTAACATGCACAATTTATTGCCTCCACCATACAGAACCAGAGAAGCATCAGTAATTATTTGCGCTTAAGTTCACGTGTACTCAGCAAAACATACAACAGTCATTGCCATTTATTTTTGTGAAATCAAGTGATAGGTCTCATGTAACAGTTCATATTGTTACAAAATGAATGTTTTTATCTTAATACAAAATAGTATTAAATTTTTTTAAAATCTTTTGTTATAAAGTTATTTCTTGGCGTTATTCCACTTACATTCTAACAACTCCTCAATGCTACTAAGTTTTCTTTCACCAGATTGATCTATTTTTGAGTTAAGTGATACTTTCAATTATAATTCCATACTCAAGTCAAGATTGACTTTGATTAAAAGACTTAAGTATCAAATTACATGTACCAACAACTTTTGATTTAGTCATTTTATCCATTAAACGTCATTGTTGAATGCACTATTGCCTTTGCCACTTCACCATCCAACAAAAGTCAAATGTATCACAGTTTTTCAATGTAATAAAATAGATTTAAGATTTTAAAAAGATATCAATTAAATAACAGACCGAGTTAAGCATTTGATTCAACCTACTTTTCTTTTGTGTTTAATTACTAAATCATTAGCCTTGCAAAGTAGAAATTAATGGAGCACATATATCCTTTTATTTCTTTTAATCCATTATTATTTTTTATTAAATTAAATTTTAATATTTTTAAAAGATTATTAAAAAATAAAAATAACTTGTATCTCAATATAAACCTTTTAATCTAAAATATATTTTACATATTCAACAATGTTTATTTACACATTATAAATTTTAATTATAATATAATTTATACATAAAAATATTTGTGATTGGACATAGAAACCAAAGAAATTGTACTAGAAAATTTGTGAAATGAGAAAGTTACTTATATATTTATATAACTAACCTCACAGCCAATGCAGAAAAAAGTTGCTTCATTTCATCAAGCAAGCTCATCACTTCCTCCACTTCATTTTTGTCTTCAAGGTTGACGGTTTTTTCTGACAAGCTTCCATGTATTGAAGGATTCAAAAGCTCAATCAAAATACTCAAAAGTTCCTAGAGCATAAGAAATGTGAAAAGAGAAGACTTAATGTATTAGACACCAAGCTTGTATAGAAACCCATTTTAACTTTGTATTTGAACACCGCAAAAAAATTGACTTACCATTATTTTTATGGGTATAGGTAACATCTTATCATCAACTGCGAACCTCAAATCATTCACCGCATCCCAGAAACAGTCACCATTCATAGACATGATCCCACTATCTGTATCATGTTTAATCCCACTATCTGATATCTGAGCAGAAACATGATCAGAGCTTTTATTTGGAAAACTGGAACAGTTTGTTGAAGGAAACTCCTTAGACGTTGAGTCAGAAGCTTCTACAACTGCTGCAGTTTTCTCATCCACACTGTCAACCTCTATTTGGAAACAATACTTCTAATATGATCTCTCTTTGGCATATTGTTAAATCCACAAACACAGCATCTGGACACACAATTTCTGCAGATGTGGAACGAAACCTGGCAACTGCCGAGGGATTGTCAATCACTTTCAAGCCCAGATGATTCCTTCCTTTCTGAATAACATTACGAAATTCCAGTGGCAGTTGAGACATCACACGGTTCTTCTTCAACAAATTGCAAAGTAACTCTAACTCTCTAAATACTATCCAGAGCTCAGATGAAGCAAACATAACGAAACAACCAATCTCAGAAGAAACAACGGAAAATAATTTTTCACATTGAGATTTGATTTTCTAATCCAACTTATGGTACCATTTTGATCATTAAGAAGCTCAAGGAGGACAGAAAAAATGAACCTATGGATATGTTCTCCATCTGATTGTACATCAGCCAGTTCACTCAAATTTGGAAGGGAATTTTCATCCTGGTGAATAAGCCGTTCAACAAAAGATGTAGCAAAAATGAACCCTGTCCACTTCCAGCGTGATGTTAAGATCAGAAGGCGGTCAAGGAGGTACATAAAACAACTGGGAGTTATATAGTCAATTTCCCTTGTCAAATTTACATTGTATGTGTACTGCAAAGCTTCATAAAATTAAACACACAGCTTCTCTACTGCTTCATTAGCTTGTGAATTTTTCTGAGCTGAATTTAATGGCAAGCTCTGAATGAACTGTTGCCAGAGTGGATTCTCTTTAAATCTTTCCAAAATTTTCAAGAACAGTTCACTTTTTAGATTAGCTGTACCAAGAATCATGACTACCACGTTTCCAATTTGACCATAAGTCAGCATATCTTTCTGGTTAATGTTGTCATATATCACATCTTTAACAAAATCCTGCAAGTTTCTGTTGTTCTAAGATAAACCATATCTTTTATCAGTGATTTACTCCAGTCAAGAGGAACTAAATAGCGCAATGAATGGTCAATTGGAGTTCTGCTAAATTTCTCCAATGTTTTCAAGTTACCATGGTTTAAAACATTTGGGTTCGAGGAGAAATTTGAAAACATCATAGATCAGCAATAAAGACCTGAATTGACAAAATTCAGAAAGAGCTTCACTAGCAGAAAACTTGTAGAGTGCATCAAGGATGTGCAAGACTTTCATGCCAACTGAAACCAATTGTGAAGACCAATAACTCAGCAGCAGAAACTAAATATTGAACATCAACAGAAACTAGCCTTCCACTCTTCTATAGAAACCTATCAGCCAGTTTCATCAGCCAGTTAGCTTCAGGGATGAGCGAAATGTAAATGTCATTTAGATTATAAGTTTGCTTCCGAACACCCAAATAATCCATAACTGCTGTGATGATGAATATCTTGTGATTTGAGACTTGGAATAGATTCCAATACACGGAGAATGTTATCTTTCCAACATGTCCAACAATGAAACAATGTCTCCACAGAAAATTGATTCTCCAATAACATTCCTTCAACAGAATCATCAAACAAATTGTCTAGCGAGACAAACTTGGAGGATTTCAGCTGCAAATGAGCATCCAAAAGCTTCCACAAACATTATTTCACCTCTAATACTCCCATATGTGCGAGACGATTTCAAATGATTCAGTATCTCAAAAGTGTTACTATGCTCATTTGATAATATTTCAGCTTCGGTAGATGCAATCACATAAAAGCTGCTGCTGAACTCTTTCATTGCGAATGATAATGCTCTACTCAAAAGCTCAACTTTTTGTGCAAACTGCTTTAAGGGCCACCCTTTGCTTCCTGCAGACCAAAGAGAACTCCCATGTACATGCAAAAGCATAAGTTCACAAGCTTCCATGAATATACCAGTCTTTAGAATATAAGTAAATAATAAACAACGGGAAAAACTCTGTAGGATAAAGCATAAGTGTGTGAACTCCTTCATTGGAACACAAGTCCATTATTTTTGCCCCGACTAATTCAAGTTGAGCTATGCGGACCCATTTGAGGGGACAACTCTCCCAACACTTATTTTCTCCACTTGGTCCGACAAGCATTAGTAATTATATTCGCTTGCTAGAGCTTCTAATTTATAGCTTAAGGATTTCAAGTTGTCTGTACTAACGTAGTGATGTAAGCTTTAGATGATAATTTTTTAATATAATAGAATAAATCCCAAAAAGTACACATGGCATCACTTTCTATGATCATGGGACACATTGATGGGCCAAATAGATGTTACTAAACAAGATTGAATGACTGGATAAACGTCAACTTTCTTTTGAGGACTAAAATAGCTTACCCTGCAACATTTACTAGTACCACAAAATAAGTTAAACACCCAAGTCAAATCACTTGCTTTCATCTACAACAATGCAATATCATAACACTTATGATTTGAATTGGGACAATATGACACTTCTATTTTAAAATATTAACAATAGATTCTCATCCTTACAACATCATAAAAGCTGTTGTTAAATAATCTGTAGCGGCAACAGAAGGTCAGTCTAGATGAAAGTTGTAAATAGCTATATTAATTTTTTTTCCTAAAGTTGAGCTATAACAGAATCTGTCTAGATGAATGGTATATTAAAAAAAACTTTGTTGTTATCTTTCATATTTGCTGCACTTTAGTACGACCAGAAGTTTACTGTAATATTTTAAACATAAAGAAAAAAATTTTAGACTTGTTGACTGTTTGGATTATAGGTTATTTTAAAGAAATGATCTTTTTTTTCTTCGCGAATTCTTGAAAGAGCATTTAAAGGATCAATTGCTTCCCTATTTCAAGCATATCCCAACCACAGGCTTACTATAAAATTTGGAGTTAAAAGAAATAGACATATATCTAGCATTAGTAGAATCCCTATATATACGTAAAAAAAGGGTAAAGAACAAGCAACAAGTATTTATTCAATTTCATTTATGTGAACGTGAAAATGGAGGGCAAAAACTAACCATCAATGCACAAAAATAGGTAAGTGTCGTACAACAAAATTTCAAAAATATGTATCAATGATAAGTTTGGACAGTAAAAGACCACTTAAGACTCAAAGTAAACTGGTTTATTTATTTATTACTAATGTTAAAAATTTAGTTTGATTTGATTCAATATATATTAAAAATTTAAAATTATATATATATATATATATTTATTTATTATATATAAATATGTAATTAATATTATATTATTAAAAAAATCATTCATATTTTAAAATAATAATTAATAATAATTTTATTTTTAAAAAAAAAATATAAAATCAGCTTGATTAGACCAGTCTAACTAGAAATTTGGTATCCTACACGATCAAATAATTTCGAATCAACTGTACAATCAATTAAATAGAGAAACTGACCGATCTCGGTCCAACCGGGCGAACCGGATTTCATAAAATTACCATGAAGAAATAGGTTTGGTTTCTGAGAGGAAGTTTGTGGAATCTAGTGAGAGGGTAGAGAAAGATGTTGAGTGCGACGGCGATCGGCGCGTTACTGGGTTTGGGAACCCAGATGTACTCCAATGCTCTCCGCAAACTCCCCTACATGCGCCGTATCTATCCATCTACTTCTCTTTTCTTTCTCGCGAACGCTAATTCAATTCCGTTTCTGATTCATGATTTTTTTGGTGCGTGTAGATCCGTGGGAGCACGTGGTCGGAATGGGGTTGGGAGCGGTGTTTGTGAACCAGCTTCTCAAATGGGAGGCCCAAGTGGAGCAAGACCTCGACAAGATGCTCGAAAAGGCCAAAGCCGCCAACGAAAGACGTTACATAGGTTCCCCTTTTTTTCAATCCAAACATGAAATGCATTTTATTATAGGTTATAGGGATATCAATTTTTTCTGCTTTATGTTTTAAGTGATTAGGAGGATGAATAATTTGGTGTTACTCGATAGAGAGTTGTGAGAAATCTGAAACCGTAAGTAATTAGGAGGATAATTTGGCGCTGTCGTTGTTGAATTGGATAAATAATTTTTGTGAAGTACCTCTTTCGAGGAAGATATTACTGTTTCATTTGGTCCTAAGTTACTAAGGTGTTTGAAAATGTTAGATTCATGAGGATAATGTGAGCGATGAGTACAAGTGTAGTGGCTTGAACTGCCGTGATATTGTTTTATGTGAAATAGTGGCTTTCTGTGCAGAATAATTTGATTCCTTTTAAAGATAGTGGCTTGGATGTTGTGGTAAATGTTAATGAAGATTTTGTTTGTTTCTCGATGGGTGGTTTATTGGAACACTGTACACAGTTTTTTGAAGTTGTGAGCAATGTTGTCAAACTCGAGGATCGTAAGAGGATCGGAAGGGGGGATAAAAGATCGTAACTCGAGGATCGTAACTCGGATCGTAAGAGTTATGTGTATATGTAAAATTAAATTTATACACATGCATATACATAAAAAAATAACATAGACAATAAAAACAACTTATAACTCATAATAAATCATAAAGATTAAGATCCAAAACATAACACAACTCAAAATAAGTTCACAAGCAGTGTTTTAAATATCATTGAAAGCTTTGATTTGATTCTATCCAAAATACACACCCTCTCTCCCTCTTGCCATAACATAAAATAAAAAAAGAAAAGAAGACT
>CM023942.1:28665946-28696780 GCA_013407115.1 Glycine latifolia
AATAGTGATGGGAATTTCCCCACTGAAATGGTTCCCAAAGAAATCAACCATTTGCAAACTAGAACAATTACCAATCTCCATAGGTATAGCCTCTGACAATTGATTATCATAAAGATACAAAATTTCCAACTTCCCAAGCATTCCAATCTCTCTTGGAAGAGCACCTTGCAAATTGTTGTGAAACAAAGCAAGCGTCTGCACGCCACTGAGGTTCCCTATGAAGGGAGAGATGGAACCAACCAAGCTGTTATTGTTCAACAAAAGATCAGTTAACCCCAGCAACCCATAAAGCTCAAGATGTATGGACCCATTGAGTGCATTGTTGGACAAATCAAGTTGCTTTAGCTGCTGGCACTGACTCAACTCAGCTGGAATATCACCATGAAGTCCACTTTCTGACAACATCAAGTGCTCCAAACTTGTTGCATTGGAACATATGGTCTTTGGGATGACACAATTAAGGTTGTTACCAGACAGAACCAAATAAGCTAACTTACCCATGTTGCCTAACTCCTCTGGGATTCCTCCACTGAGCTTGTTCGTTGACAAGCCCAGATTTTGAAGATTACCCAGTTGAGCTAGAGACGGTGGAATAGCACCCTCGAGCTGGTTCCCCATGAAGTTCATGTAAACGAGTTGGCTCATGTCACCGAGTTGACTCGGAATCTCCCCTGATAAGCTGTTGTTGGCAAAGTTGAGAATTTGCAGATTCCTGAGTCGACACAGTTCACCCGGGATTGAGCCGTTGAGTTTGTTGTTAGCTGCAGTGAAGATGGTGAGGCTTGAGCAGTTCCCCAACTCGGTTGGAATCGGACCCATCAACTCGTTGTCCTGCAGAATCAGATTCTCCAAGAGACTGAGTTTACCGAGTCGCCTCGGAATCGACCCGGTGAGCCCACAGGAAGCCAAGCCGAGGTTGACTAAGTTCACCAGGTTCCCGAGAGACGCCGGAATCTTTCCCGTTAGTGCATTGTCACCCAGTCGCATGACTCGGAGACTCGTGAGCGAGCCGAACTCAGTGGGAATGTGACCCGTGAGTTGGTTGGAGAAGAAAAGCAAAGATTCCAATGAAGTGAGATCAGAGAGGTTAGGTGGAATGGGACCCATGAGGCTGTTGGAGGAGAGATCAAGGTGGAGCAGGTTTTGTAAGAGACCGAGTGAAGGTGATATTGACCCGGTCAGTGACGAGTCAGAAAGGTTGAGACCCACTACTACTTGCACCGAGTCACTATCTAAAGTGTTTGATATTGAGTTCGAGTTTGAGTTCAATTCACATGACACACCTCTCCAACTGCAATAGTCCGTGTTATCCTCTGACCAATCACTCAGAACATTTTTTTGGTCTTGCACAAAAGATTTCTTCACTTCCAACAATACTCTCAAAGTACTCTCGCTGTCTGAGTTGACCTGACCAAGGACTGGTAGCATAGAAGAACAACACAGAAGGAACGCAATTGCAAAAGTTGAAAACTTCATCATTTGTGGCATTTGGGTTGCTCTATTTTGCAACTTTCAAACACTCACAAAATTGACAAGAGAGTGAGAGATTGTTTGGTTTCAAGTTGCAACAAAAGTTGTTCTTCCTAGTGATGTAGATGAAGGCAGTGTAAAAGTAAGGCTTTTATGGTTCTCTTGGTGTGTGTGTGTGTGTGTACGTGTGAAGACAGAAGTATGGAAGGGATGGATGGTTGCATGGCAAGGCATGCGTTGGAGATGAGTTGGTATGTGCTGCATGGATATGAATATTGCTAGGAAGCATCGAAAAGGGTGAAAAAATGAGAGATGAGAAACTCTAAAATGAGAACACAACACTTTAGTCAAACACCTTCAGTTGCCATTCTGAGAGAAGAGGGAAGAGTTGAAGGAAGAAGAGACAATCTGATATTGAGAAACAAGAAGGTCAACATATAAGGAAATGAAAAGGTCCAATAATAAATACCATAAAGAGATGAGAATGGAATGCAACAGTGGTCAGAGATTGACTCTCAGAAATACAGAATTGAAAACTACTATGAAGTCATGGAGATATGGGGTTAGGGGAAGATCGATGCAGTAGTTGTTAGTTGATAGAAGAATAGTTGTAGCGGGTTTGGTTTTTTAGTGTCGTGGCTGAGCATAAATGAGGGCTTTTTGACCAACACGGGCAAAAAAATTTGGTAACTACGTTTTTTTGGTAAAAACTAAGTCGTGTCAAGTGACACGAATTTAAAATCAAAAGTTATGTGTCATGATTATAATTTTTTTTTTAAAATGAAAGTGGTGTAATATTTTATGATTTCACTACACAATTTCTAATAATTTGTGAAAATATTTTTTTTTCAATTTTTATTCGAAAATTATAATTTAAATTATTTTTTTTAAAATTAAGTTTATAAGTTGTACAAATATTTACGACTTTAGGTTTTTTTATTTAATTTAACTTTGTTTTTAAATTATTCATGCACAGAGAATAGTTTTATTAAAGTTGTGAAAAATTTTTCGAATTTAGAATGAGTTTTGTTTTGTTTTCCTTGTTTTTTTGTTGGTTACTTACATTGTTATTAATTTAATATAGTTTTTTATTATTTGAGTTATTTTAATTTTTTATATTGTAGTTTAGTTTTAATGTTATTTTAAAAAATAAAAAATTAGATAGTTAAATTATTTAAAAAAAATGTAATTTTAATTATTATAGTTTGTTTTAATTTTTAGTATATAATGTAAAAAAAATTGTTACTTAAACAAAATTTAAAATTTGTTACTTAAATTATTTAAAAAATATGTAATTTTAATTATTATAATTTGTTGTAATATATAGTATGCAATCTCAATTTTTTTTAATATTTAGTATGTAACCTAAAATTTATTTATTTATTTTTGTATAATTTGTTAGTAAATTTTAAATTTAAAAAACTTAAATTTTTTTGATAATAGTATTGGCTTGTAATGTATGAAATAACTTAAATTTAAATTTTTTCTTTAAGTAATTATGACAAATATAATTATTTTAAGTAATCATTAGGCACAATCATGTAACATATGAGAGGGACTCTTGCACACACAATCATAGGTATGTCTATATTTTGAATTAATGACCTTATTTCAGGGGTGTTGTGTATGCAATGATGCAAGAAAATCAATGAATTGTTACCTCGCATTATGTTCGCACGTACGTTCAAGAAATAGGTGAGTTTGAAGTTCAAGAAATTGTTAATATGCATCATGGGCAACGAGCAATGAGTTACACTATCAGGTTGAACGAATGGTCGTGTGAGTGTGGACATTTTCAAGCTTTTCGAATTCCATGCTCGCATGCAATTGCAGCGTGTGCATATTGCAACTTAAATTATGATGATTTTGTTGACTCTGTATACAAGTTGGAAACATATTTGCAAAGTTTATCAGCATCACTTTCATTCCCTTGGAAGCGAAGAAAATTGACCTCAATATTTGGGTCCATATTTTATGTCTGATGATTCAAAACGACGAAAAACATTGGGAATGTCAGTCACTACTCAGTATATATAACGAGATGGACAAACCAATTCAAAATAGGGCCAAAAAAATGTTCATTGTGTAGAAGTGAAGGACATAATCACTGTAATTATCCATACAAAGAAGTTGACAATTAATGGGTCCATACTTTTTCTTTAGTTTTCTTTACTTTCTAATTTTCATTTGATGTTGATTAATCTTTTTATGCAAGGCATTTAACTAATATTATTACTTAAATTATATTTGGTGTTAATATATCAATTACTCTTATCATATAATTTTAAGTGTCCATACAATTACTCTAAGCAAAATTATTTAATATTACTATGCCAAATCAAATGATTACTTAACATAATGATATTTGCCAAAATAAATAATATTAAACAAATTAATATATCTTATTTGATATATAAAAAAAACCATCCTATTAGCAAAAAATATAATCAAACAATATTTCTATCCAAATTACAAATTTAAAATTACTAACAAAAATTACAAAATTATTTTAAAATATAAAAAAGACATTAAAACATTGGGAAGGAATTTAATTTATATACATAAAAAACCAACAAAACTCAACAAATAAAATTAATATTACAAATAATATCAATAAAAATGAAACAAACGGGAGCAAAGTGAGTGTTGGAGCAGTAAATTATAAAACCAAAAACCAAATAAAAAAGTGCACCACACACCACTTAAACTTTTTATCCCAGCATTTAATAATTTAATAATTGAAAAAACAAATTCATGTATTTATTAATTTACTTTTTACTCCCATTCTATATTCGGAAAGCTATTCACGACTTTTCCAAATCAATAAGTTGTGCATGAATCATTTAAAAATGTAAAAAACAAAGTTAAACTAAAAAAAATTTAATTACAACTTCAAAGTCGTAAATATATTTATGACTTTTGAATAAAAATTGAAAAAAAAATTTCATGGATTATTAGAAATTGTAAAGTGAAATTATAAAGTATTATATGACTTTCATTTAATTTTTTTTTAAAGTCATGACACGTGTCACGACTTTTGATTTTAAAATCGTGTCATGTGACACACGACTTACCCCTAAATGAAAATTTTGTAACTTTTTACTCCCAAAACTTAATTACCAAAAAATTGCCCCCTATTGATCAAAAAGTCCATAAATGAGACCCCAATGAGAAAGTGAGCAGTTCAATAACATAACAATATCCCTCTTTAAAACTTTATGAACTGAGTTTAGGTATTTGGTGTTGATAATCATTATTCCTAAATTTTTTCTAATCAAGTGTTATATGAAGTTTCTTATTTGATATTTAATTAATCCTCTTTTCATCGGCTCGATCTGCTTTGAAGTAAAATGATATTGAATACTAAATCTTAATTAAGAATTCCAAATCCTAAAAAGTATGACAATAACTTTTTGGTTCACTATTACCGAAACGAATTCATATAACATCTTTTACAATATTATATGTTCCATTCTGATATCTCTTTCTTAAATAGTATTATAATTGTAACTTTTCTACAAACTTTTTGTATCAATACAATTTCTCAAACCTTATTCTGTCCTTGCTTTACAAAGTCAACTGAGTCCTGATCAACGAATCACTATCACTCCCACGCAAGCCAGATAAACTATTTTAAGTTTTAACTTTAAACCAACACTTACTCTGTTTCTGTAATTTCATACAATAAAATAAAAAAGTAATTATGAACTCAGTTGTTTAGTTTATGCTAGGTCCAAATAAAAGAAAAATTGAATTGAATCCTGTATTTCTTGTCGTTCTTTTTGGTTTGAGTTGCCAAACCTGATGTCCTTTTGCAGCGTTTCATCTTCATTATAGGTTGCACGTAACCCTTTTGCCTACTCCAAAAGCCTTTTATTTTAATGTTTTGTCTACTCAATAATGTTACTTTTATCCTAATTGATGATAAAACAAATGTTAATTTATTCAAGTTTCTTTATACCCTTGGTTTGTTTATGTCCACTGCTCCATACCAACCCACTAACCAGAAATTTAAAATTTAAAATTTAAAATTTAATTTGGATTGATAACTCAATCATTTATAATGCTATCTCTTGGAATATATCTGCCTATTGATGGATTTCGATTTCGATTTTGTTATTCGAGTGTATAACACTTTTGTAGCTTGAGAGGATGCAATACATGATATATGTGCTTTGGCTTCAATTATGCTGGAGATTAAGCCTTATAATCATGAAAAGAGAAAAAATCAATAAAAATATAAAGGAAATAATGTTGAAATAACTCTGAAAAACACTCATCATTTCCTTGCTCTGGAACATAAATGATCTTCCTATTGGTGGTACTTTGAAAACTAATAGTATAACCATTATATTCTATATGAGAATTCTATTTAGCGCCATCAAGTCTTATCGCATTTGTCATTATTAATAAATTATTGATTTGAGTAATATTAAATTCAATTTTCTTAAATAAAATATTGGATTTAAGCCAATAACATGATAATAAAAATAAAATGCATATGTCCTTTATTCCATTCTACCAAAATGAATATGAGAAAAGCATACCCTAATTATGGTGATATATTAAAATTAAGTAAGTCAATTGGGGATGGCAAGCCTATAGACTATAGTGCAACAAAACATGTAGCCCGTTGGTCTTCAAACCTTATCCAATATAGTTCACGGGCCAATGCAATCCATCGTTAACTTAATAATGACTGTACATCGATTGCTAGTATACCATGTTCTTTATTTTTATTTCTTTTTTTGTTTCATAGCATGTATGGCCTTTTGTTCGTATTTATCTCCTTTAACATTTGGGATTATATAGCACCGCCTAGCTTCTCTGTATGAGTATCTGGCATCTGCTTAATGCATGTGAATCTTTTCTATTTCTTAGTTGGTCCCTCCCTTCTGAAATCATATATGGTATAACTCTTTAGTATCTTAACTGTAAAGTAGTTCTCCAAATATATTTAGTCATTTCAAGTATGTTTCACCATTCTAATTCCATTTTATTATATTATTTCAAAGGAAAATTGAAAAAGGATGAGTGTTGGGAGGCTGGTCAGGCTTGGTTTCATTTAAGAAGCAAGTAGGAATATTTTGGCTGATCAAATCACTCCCCAAAGATGTTCACCCGTGATAGACAACAAATAAGTTTTGATAAAAATATTTGTTTAATAAGTTTTTACTTATTATATAAACTATAATGTCATAAATTTTAGGATTAAATATATTTTATCCTAAATTATTTTTAGTTCGTATACTCCTTTTTAATAGTTTTAATTTTTGCTGTCAAGTAATAACATTAACTAATCAAGTAATAACATTATGATATGATAATCATGTGACTTACCATGTTATAAGTTTAACGAAATAATCATATTTATTTTCTTTGGATAAATTGTAGTTTTGATCCGTTATTAATTAGTTAGCATTGTTGACACTATGGACTAAAACTGTTAATAGAATGCATTGAAATGGGTGACAAGTGATTGTAAATGAGAAGTCAACACTTTAGTCAAGCATCTTCAGTTGTCGCTCCTCTATACTCTAGTTTTCTTTCTTGCTGTGCTGGGAAATTCTGATGCTTTGAAGGATTCTGTGTCATCTGATTCAGCCATTAGTTATAGCTTGGGCAATCTCTTGGATAGTCCTCAATGTTTCTTCCATCTAATACTCATCATAATCAACGATACTAGAAAAAGTAATTCTGAAAAATGCTACAAATAAAAAGACAATGGGACTGTTATTAGAAAAGGAGGATAACGCCGACTCTTGTGCTCTCACGAAAAAGCTTAGAATAAGAGAAATTTGACTATAATACACGATTGGCTATTAATTATGATTCAGCACAACTAACTGTACGTTGTAGAGATGCTTATCCAAGAGAATATGACAAATAGTTTGAAGTTAAAAAGAGAATAGAATATAGACAAACAATTAACTTAAACACTTTGACCCTTTGGTACCCAATACACAAATAATTAAGGCTTTTCATAATATCTTAGAATAATACTGGACATCAATCATCTGACCTCATAAAGGTCTCAAATCTCAACCAAAATAAATAAAGTTTCTCTTGCTCTTCCTATTTCTTTCGGGACGTTTCCTTTGTGATCATAAACACTAACCAGTTGCGTATGAAATTTAGCTTTATTATAGCTGGTTACATAGTTCTCCGTGTAAGTATTTTAGCTACTTAGAAAAATAATCAATTCAACTTTAAAGGTCTACATTATTACACAAAATGGTAGATATCATTTTTATATCCAGTAGTTTATCTCAAAGTAGAGTTGTAAATTTGGGTCGGTTTAGCCCATTGGAGTTAGCTCATGAGAAACCACTATATTTTACACCAGGTCAAGCTGAGTTATTTAATTGTGGGCTAATATTTTTTTAAACCTAAGGAAAATTTTTCTACAAGCTGTGGCCAAACGGGGTAAACCATGAGTCCATTTCCGTCAACACCCTTAACAATTTGAATCCAGAAAAGTGAATGAGTGGATTCAAAAGTTATACACTTCAGCTACTAGCCTCCTTTTTTTGGTGACTTCAGCTACTAGTCTCCTAAGGTTACATTTCCACGATTGCTCTGTATAAGTTAAATAACAATATTTTCAACTCTCATATCAATGTCATTAATTTTGATTCTCTGTTGTAGTACTACACATCATCTTGGCAATAGTAATACCGTGATGTGATGCCTCTATTCTTTTCAACCATGATGGAATCATGGAAGTGTGAGACAACACAAGCAAGCAAGAGACAATGAGAGTTTGAATTAGTGATTGACCATATAAAGGCAAAGATGGAGAACAATTGCCCCAAGACAGTATCTTGTGCAAGCATTCTAACATGTGTTCGAGGGATACCACTTGGATGGTCCATATTGGTTGAGTTTCTCCAATCCTTAATCTAAATGAAGCATTTATTACATACAGTTACATACATTATTGGCTCCAATTTCCTTCAGAATTTACGTACATTGAAATAGTTACTAACTTTTTGATAGGAAAATTGTTACTAACTTACTATTTATGTAACATGATCATATGCGGATCCTGATGCTACAACCCAATATGTGGATCCTGATCCACAGATCAGTTCGTGGCAAAGCTTGGCAACATTGAAGTTCTCATGGACCAGAATGAAGGGAAAATTAGGACCAAATACAGTTTTGTCAATGCTTATTGATATTTATTTCTTTGTTTCTGCTTCCAACAGTTTCTAATTTGTGCATGGTTCTCTATCTTATTTCCTTTTTACATGATTATACCAGTGCTTGAAGTTGTTCAAGATGTTACACGTTTACTCTTTTACGGGATTAAGAATAAATGTTTGGTACCTGAATTCGATATCGCAATTAGGACTTAAAAAGGTGAAATTAAAGTCACGGTAGGAAAAAAAATTATTATTAAATCAAAAAGAAATTAATGGCTCAGCGCAGAATCGCGAGTCGTACCGTCGTATATTTTGTGGGACATCTCGCGATTTTTTAGCGTCTTGTTTTTGTTATTTGTTAATTGATGATTTTGGATTAATTAATAAAAGTTCTTATTTCATGGAATTTAATGTGTACCACGTTAATTACGTGGGTCATTATTGCCTCTAACTTTAATAACATATTGAATAAGGTAACTCTAATAGCAGCTGTGTTTAATTAGATGCCACTTGGCACTTGATGTGTCGTGCCACCTGTGTGTCTAGTTTGTTTACTTTAGATTTGGATGCCATCATGCCAATGCCATTGTTGCAATCACATTGGCACTCATCACATTGAATATGACCATGCAGAAATTTTCATCAATCCCCGCTTTCCCTTTTCATATATATTCAGAAGACTTTCTCTTTCTCTCTTTTATATGTACCTACTTTTTCATTATATAAAATTAACCCCCACTATCTTCGCCAGAACAATTATCTACCTTCTCTTTGTCACCTTGTCTCCTTGAGCTGCAAAATAAATTTCACCATATTTTCATATTCACATACTTTGTTGATGATCACCATGTTAGCTATGCTTCTTGTTGGATGATTTTCATTAGGCACTTTGTTTTGCATGGCTGGTGATACAGCATCTTCCTTCTCCACTTGCATGGCCATTTTCTTCTCTTTGCTCCTAATTTCTCACTTCACTATGGCCATGCTAGAACACAATAACTTTTCTCCTTCAACATCTAACAAAGAGGGTGCCAAGAAGAGGAACACCAAAGTAGTTGCTTCAGCAAGAGAAGAAAGTGAACAAAATTCCAAGAAGGATATGGCACTAGGAGACACTGGCAAAGGCAGCATTCATGTTCCAAAGAGAGAGCACTCTCAACACACTCAATCTCAAAACAGGATCTTCAATGCTAGTGCACATGAAGTCCCAAGTGGTCCAAACCCCATTTCAAACAGGTAAATTCAGTAGTAGAAGAAAGAAGATCCACAAAAAAAAAAAAAAAGGAAAAAAAAGTGTTATTACCAACCTAGAGGTGTACGGCTTTCAATTTATTTATTTTTACTTTTTTTTCCTCTCCCTTTTTTTTGGGTTTTGTTTTGTCTATTTGCAAAGGATTAATTTGGATAAATTCTAAGGCTTCAAAGTAGTTTGATATCAGTGAAGTCTTTGTTCACATTGTTGTTCTGAAATCGAAAGCATGATCATGTGTAGTAATGATTTAAACATTATAGGATATGCGTATATGAGATTATATTATATACTTGTTGTCATCATTATGTTAATGTTATTGGATAAAAAAGCAACGAGGGAATGATGGTTTAAATTTGTAATGGTTTTTGGGTGCTTTTGTTTATGACGAGGAGGTTAATTGCTCACTGCACACTATAGTGAAAGGAGAAATGAAAAGAGCAAGAAACCTCCCTCAACCACATTGTTTTGCGTGAAAAAGTTTACATGGATTTGGCATCCAAAGTAGCGTATGAAGGGTCAATATCTTTCTTCCTCAATATCCCAAAATATCCTCACCACTTTCTCTGGAACTCCCTTGGTACCCTTTGTCCCATTCCTTTAAAAATTGAAGCAAAACATGGCAAGCTGTCTCTCAACTCTTACATCTCCATCCAGTGTCTGTTTCTTCTTGTTGGATAGTGGTAGTATATATAGTACATACATATCTATCTTGTTCATCAATCATTAGAATCTGACAAACTTAATTGGAAAAAATTATTGTTTAATTTTAGTTGTTTTTCCTTGTCTAAATGGTTGTGTATTGTATTTCTGGTAGCTATGTTGGTACACTTGAATCGTGATTTCAAAAGTTGGGATAAAGCTACCAAGATTCCAAGTGATAAGCATCATAAACTGTCCTTTCACATTTTGTGGGATGAAATACGTCCACATTTCAAACAATTTGTCAGTTCAGTTTACTGACTGCGATGTTAAATGTAATGGAAGCAATGCATGGAGGGACATTTTCGACCGCATTCCATCTCATAAAAACATTAAACTCAAAACTTAAGACGCTACTTGGTTTGAGAAAATGTTTTCTATTTCATTTTGTTAAATATTATTTTAAAGCTTGTATAGGAAATAGTAAAACCAGCTTTTGTAGTTTTCTGTTTTTATTTTTTTTTGTTTTTACTTTTTATTATATAAACTTCGGAAAATAGGAAACAACTTTAAGTTTCAAATGTAAGAACACGGCTAGTAAGAGGAGGTACATTAGATCTCTTTATGCAATGAGACATGATTTGGCCTTCACTTTTGATTGCAGGGGATCTTGTCACTTTAATAAGTTATTAGGAATCAATTTAACTGCTATGTAACACTAGGACTCTGGAGAGTGTTTGTCATACAAAAAAAGAGAGATAAAAAGAACTGGTTGCTTGCTTTGCCAAAAGCAAACAAAGTGCTTTGACAGCTTTCCTTTACCGACTGTTTTCTTTCTTTGGTCATTTCCATTTTCTTCAGTATTATTTCCCCTCTTTGTTTGAACTTAGGAGTGGTTTTTCAGTGCTGAACTGTAGCTCATAACTGTTCAACTTTCGCGTACAATTTCTATAATGAAATCAAAGCTGGATAATCAACAACATAGCATGTTTATTACTTAGTCATGCATTTATCAAGTAATTTTTACTTCGATATTAAATTATAAAATTTCTACTATATGAAATGTAAGCTCCAAACTCCAAACAAAAAGAAGGCAATTTGCCAGCTCACGGCTTTGTAAATCATGCTTTGCTAACGAACTCCACGTCAAACAATAATACTGAATCAGGAGGAATGATACATGAACCTGCATCAAACTAGGCATAAGTTTTTGCTTGGCTAAGAAAAATGGTAAAAGAGAAATTCATGCAGAAAAAGAATATGTGAAAAGTGTTCGGTGTGTATAACGCAATGCATAATTCATATGATTACCGTTATTCTTATTGACCGCTACACCTCTACGGGTACAGTACTAATTTAAATTCATCCGTAAAACAGAACATTGCTAGCCTACAGCAGCTTGACATGCTTTCTTGGTTCAAGTTTCTCTACAGAATTTGCTGTACAAAAACATCTTTTTACAGAGATATATTCACCAAACAAAAACAAAAAAACTTTCTACAGAGATATGTCTTGGCATGGTTTTTGCACAAATGATTTTTCTTTAAGAACTTAATTTAATGGTTCCAATTTCTCTATTATTGAGAAATAGCTCCTGTAAATTGTATACTTAAAAAGTCCATGTAAGTTTAACAAAGATATGTTTGCAGCTACTAGCTTGTAATATTAAGCAATGTCACTATTAGAAGAAAAACATCCTAACAAGTTATCCTTTTCTTGACATTAATAAGTGTGCATTTTTCTTATTTATTCTCCTGCAATGCTAAGTGAACAGGAAAAAACCCCAGAGAAATAGAGCTTCTATTGAGTCCATTCTCTTCTCTTATTCTGCATTATTATGTCACTTGCTGAGTGCCACAACACAACCATCACACTAAGCTCTTGTATATTCAAGATTAAGCAGATCATAAACTAAAGGAACCAGTATTTTTCCCAAGAATAACACTATACATTAATACCAATTAAAGATAAAGCACTGACATAATTTTTTATCGACCGAGTTTCACAAAGTGAAAAACAACCAAGAGCAAACAAATTTTCATCTTTATTTTCCATACAAATATATTGTCAAAGAAAAAGTATTGTTTAGCAGCACAGAGCAAAAGGAAAAGAGTACTTGCCTCCCCTACAACCAGCCCCTCTTGAGCCATATCCAAGTTCTGGAGGAATCTTCAGTGTACGTTTCCCTCCTATGTTAGGAAAAAGTAAACAATTTTACCTAGGCATGTCATAAACAATGAATTTACACTGATAAAAAAAAAGGTACCTGCAAGCATGGGGGGAACTCCATCACCTCCTATAATGCCTTCATCCCAACCTTTAATGACCTATTTGATTCATGGATAACTTTTAATCCAGAACATGACTGTCCATAAAGGGTACTCTATGATATGACTACTTATGACTGGGGGCGCTCATTAAATAAACATGGAAATTTACTCCATGGCTTTCATTAACCATTCTAAAGAAGCAATTCCATTTCTGATTTCACCAGTTATAATCCATCCAAAAAGTAAAGTGTTTAAAATTGTCTTCTAATCATAAACTACCATGTATATTAAATTTGTTGACTTTGATATTAAAATTCAAGCCAACCATAATATCTAATTGGTTGACAGAGTAAAAGCTTTTACACTGACACCATTAAGCTCAATAAAATTTGTTATCAACATTGTATATTGCTGCTTATAGCAACATTGTATGAAAAAAGCATAGCACATTAACTGTCATACCTCTCCAACACCGACGCGAAAGGTTAGTGGCTTGCCACGATTGTAGCTGCTATCGAAAACTTTCCCATTCTCCAATCTCCCCACATAATGCGCCTGGAAGCAAGTATATTGGTCAAACAAAACATAGTACTTTACCCAAAGTGGATATAGTGTCGGTGAGCGTGAACTCCTTCGGTACCACACAACAATTTTGTGTCATGCCATCATGAATATCTTAAGTTGGATGTATCATACACACATGACACATACATATATTAGGCACACAAAGGGTGTCCTATCCCAACAAGATTTTCTCTATACACGTCAGGATTCAAACTCTTGATCACATGCTTAAGAAACCTGAGCCTACTGTCACTCGGAACAACCAATAGTCGGTACCAGGAATGCTTTATATGTATTTATATTATGAGTTAATGTGTATGGTTATACTAAAATACCTTAATAAGCTGTCCCTTGACTGCTTGAGGACCAGCTCCCACAAGTTTGTCACAGAAGGCAAGGCCTGAAGGTGCCACTTGAAAATCACAGGGATTTTCAGCTGCTGGTGCTGCTTGCAATGAAGAATAAGCAAGGACAGCATCAAATGCAAGAAGGCCTATGAGAGTTCTTCTCTTCACCTGCAGGCTCTCATCAGGTGTAATTCCTGGTGCTCCTTGTGGTTGGACTTGGACAGAACATTTCACTTGGCGGTGGCAACTAAGAGGTGCTGAGTAGTTGTTCCATTTTTGGGGTTGCAGGGTTGGAAGGGGTTGAAGGGAAGGAAGACATGTTCCAGCAAAGTAAGGTGCCACTAAACCCATCTCCACCAGGTGAACGAATGAATGGCTGTGGTTCAAATTGTTTCACGTGCTTGCTTTAAATATTAATCAACAATAAATAAAAAAAATGGTTAAATTATTTAGTTCTTTTCTGAACTACACTAGCTATGTCATAATTTTTAAGTAGGTTCTTGAATTAAAAAAATATATTATTAGGTCTTTGATAATTTTTTTAATTGAAATCTTTAGGTTTTTAAAATTACTATAATTTTTATTTTCTAACTATTTTAAGTTGTGATAAAATAATTTAATAAACCAATTAAAAAAATAGACTAGGGATCTCTACTTAAAAATTCTCATATGATTTTAAAAAGTAACCAGGTACTTTATGGACCCATTCACATCGATGAAATTAACAATTCTATCCAAACTCCATGGATATCTAAAAAAAATCTATAATAAAAATAATTATAGACATGGATTCAAGACTAAAGATTCATCTACAAAATTTAGTGGAAATGAGTGAGTATGGATACTAAAGTATTAACCTCATCCCTATAAATAATAAAATTACAAAATAATTCCTATTATTATCACTACACAATTTAGTCCTAAAAGTGACAAATTGATTTTGAAATGAATAAAATGATTTCTAAATTTGTAAATAGTCCATCAATTTAGACCTTGAAATTTGTAATGGTTGGTAAAAATTGGTCCTTGCAATTAAAAAGTTAATTGCATTTTTTGTCTCTTATCTTTTAAAATTTCACGAATAAATCCTTTTTTCTTGGAAAAAATGATTTTAGTTTTTATACTTTCTAAAATTCTCAGCTTTAGTTCTTTGTACTTTATTATTGAACATTTTGGTTTTGAACTTTTAAAAATAAATATTTTTTTATCTCTCAAGTCAAATACTATTAACACCATTTTACACGACTTTTATCCTGAAGGACTAAAAACACTTGTTGATTGATATTTTAATTTCTCATTTTATTAGCTAACGAACAAAATGAAATGGCTGCATCATCAGCCAACATCCGGGTGGGGTAACAGCAAATATAGAAAGAAAGGGTATTTCAATAACATCATCCAAACTGCCTATAAGAACTCAGTTCATTATTTCATGATAATAAATTAGAACCTAAGGAAAAAGTTCTTTAGAATGAAAATAAAAAATTTAAAGGTAACAAAATATTTTTACTTCAATTTTAGACTGAAAAAATAAAAAAAATAATATAATTCAGCCTCAAACTCATTTAAATGTAGCTGATAATAATGGAGCACACGGATGCATATTCGAATCCTAGGACCTAGTAATGGACGATATATTTATATTAGTGTCATTATTGTTGTTGTAATCAAACAAGCAGACAAGACAAGTTGAAAAATAGGAGAAAATTCAAAGATCCTATAACCTATCTCCAAAGTCGTCAAACCATGCTTAAGAAGAGCATTTGCAGCTGAGTTAACTTCTCTAAAATTATACATGGTTCCATAAAATAAACTGTGCTCCACACGTTACCTAGCTTCCAGTAGTCATGGTAAAAGCATGGCAACTGGCAACTGGCAAGGATGGTAAACCGAGCAACCTTCGTGTATGAAATTGATAACCGACAATTCCCTGGATGTGAAGTTGTAAGCACCATCACAATTCAATATTTGTAGAAGTCTCCATAAGCAAAGACGCCAAGAAGGGGTGCATTGACTGCGACGAACATAAAGAGAGGCATTAGAAATATTCCATGTTATAGTTATAGAGTATGAAAAAAGTATAACACATTATTATCACGCCAAACGGTAGTAGCCTGCTACGATTGTAGCTGCTATCGACTACTTAATTTCTCATTCTCCAATGTCCCCACATAATGTGCCTGGAAGCAAGGATATTGGTCAAGTATAACATATTGATATAAGGCTTCTTACTATACTTATTGGACCCAAAAAAGATGCATTGAAAGAATCATCTAGTACTTTTGCTGAAAGTTGATAATGTCAGTAAATGACCAAAATGCCCACCCTCAACACAGCTTTAGTGTGAGCTCCTTCAATTCATTATCACATAACATTTTTTTGCCATGCCACCATTAGTTGAATGTATCACATATTTATTTCAGTTATGTTTTATGTATTTAATTATATCATGAATGAATACATTAGCTAAGAGGGTCTCTAGCTCGGTTAGTTAAGTAATGTGATGATGGTGTGAGTGAGTTATGTAAATTCCATGGTACCTCTCAGCGGGTAAAAAAATATCATGGATATGTAAAAATAGTTACCTTATTAAGGGTTCCCATAAGTTTATTGCACAAGGCAAGGCCTGAAGGAGATACTTTAGATTCACATGGAGTTTCGGGTGCTAAAACTAGTGCTTTCAATAAAGCATGAACAATGGCAGCATCAAAGGAAAAAACTGACATCTCTTCTCTTCAACGGCCTCTCATTAGGTATCGCTGCTATACTTTGTTGTGCTACTGCACATTTCACGTGACGATGGTTACGAAGGGGTGCTGAATACTTGTTACATTTCACGGGAAGGAAGGCGTGTCCCAATTGAATAAGGTGTCACTAAACCCATCTACACCAAATGAAAGAATGATTGTGGTTCATAATTCATATTTTTTTTATGTTGTTGCTTTAATTAGTAATCACAAACCCAAATATCAGGGGTCCATGCTCCATATTATTGTAATTAGCATCCCAGAAGATACTGGCCAACTTTATTTACATATCTGATTCCTTTCATTGCGGGTTAAACATACAATCTAAAAATGAGTTTTAAAATTTTAAACATTTTAATTAATAAAACAAGCCACATTAAAATGATAATTGATTATCTATTTGATGTTTTTATTAGATTTTTAATTAAGTAATAATAATTTCATATCTTATGTACATGATAATTTTAAATATTGTACGTAATAATACATTTATTATTTTATTATTCTATAATAATTATAATATTTATGTATTTATAATGATAATCATGATAATTAAAGTTAATTATGATTAACATAACTGGGTCGTTATGTGGGAGGAGGTAGATGTTTCAATATGTGAGCGTGTGTATTTTAATTAAGGCAATTTAGAATATTTTAAATTAAAGTAACTAATTTTTATATTAATTTGGTATTATTTAATTTTGAGAGCAAAATTGCATAATAAAAAATACTAGGCACTAAAATTGGTTAAAAAATTGGAAAATAAAAAATTATACAATTGCCAAACTATAGGTACCAAAAGTATTTTAGCTGACATATTATTAATAAGAAAAGAATCTCAGTACATCTATATATAAAAAAAATCTCAGTAGAATCATGTTTTTTTCTTCTTATTTTTAAAGATTGTTTATAATTTGATTTTTTCGAAAATTATTTTCTAAATTAATAGATTTTCTTTTTTCGTTCACGAAAACAATATATATGCCTTGAAAAACAGGAAGGGCTGTCCCAAATAGCCCATTCCAATCTGCTAGCCCATCCCAATTTCACAACCTAAGATAGGCCCACCCATAATTCATACGGTGTAAAAGACTATTCTATCCTCGTGCAATTTCCCTTCTCATATAACCTAATAAGAAAGCTACTCAGCAAAACACCGCCTCTTCCGTAAAGCAGGGTTCTCGGCGCAGTTTGCATTCGTTCTCGCTCTGTTCTGTTGTGTTGCCTCCACAAACCAAACCAGGTATTCGAACAACCTTATTCTTATGTTCTTGCTCTTTATGTTATGCTTGATGTTCAATTTTTGTCTGTGTCGTTTGTTTGAAAAATAAATTGTTGGGTTTGTTTAAGAATTATGGTTTTGGTAGTTTTTCCTCTGTTGGTTCCTGTTTATTTCCAGTAATATATATCCCGTTTACCGGTGTACTTAGTTTCATCAATTATATGAGACCTTTCTTGAAGTTAAAATGCAGAATTTTGTTTGGTTAAAAGAACTTTGATAATCAAAATTCAAAATGTTGGATTGTTTCTCGCTGTTTCTTAGATAATGTTGGACTGTCCCTATGGGTACGGTGTTGTTGTAAAATTAAAAATTAAAATAAATTCTATTAAATAAATTTGAGTATTTGTTCCAAACGTTAGAATTAAGTAAATGAAAAAGTTGAACTTAATTACTAATTACTAATGCAGGCACAAGTAATACTGTGCAATCCAACAAACTGAAGTATAGCTAGGTGAAAGGAATTAGTCAAGTACAAGAGAATGGCGAAGTCATTGAGATCGAAGAGGGAGAAGAGGCTGAGGGCTATTCGGAGGGAGATTGTTGAACCTTTCTATGACAAGAAAGAAGCTGCTAAGCTTGCTGCCCAAGAGGCTGCCCTTGCCGCACCTAAGCTGGAGGTTCCTTCGAAACCAAATACTGCAATGGAAGCTTCCGCTTCCACTGACAACATCAACATGGGTACCATATCACTTCTTTTTACTCTATAGTTTATGACTTTATTCCTTCCCTTTGCATTGTTTATGTGAAATGTGTGGATTAATATGAATTTTCTGAGTAGTTCTGATTATATGTTGATTTTTGCAAAAGAATGTTGGATTGATTCTCTAAGTTAAAATGTTAGATTATTCAATTATATGAAGCCTTTCTCAAAGTTAAAATGCAGAATTTTGTTCAGTTAAAAGAACTTTGATAATCAAAATTCAAAATGTTGGATTGATTCTTGCTGAAAGAATGTTCCTATGCTCCACATCAGTAGGCCGAGAATTAAATCTGTGGACTCTGTTATTCTAAAAGCCAAAGAGCTTAGCTAATTGGGGAATGAACATTCATGCTGATTGGAACTGTGTTTAAGAGATGGTGTTGCTTGCTTTATCCTGCTTATCATTTGTGATCTTTCTCAGCATCTACTATATGTTTGTGAAATCTATGTTGCATAAAAATATATTTTGTTAAAGACAAATCCAAAATCATGCTTTTTTTAAAATTTTTTTTTTATCGGTATCTGATTGCCTTGCAAGAACTATCTAATAGGCCCTATTTGCTTTAAAATTTGCCAGATGTGGAGATGGCTGATGGAAGCCAAAGCATGGCTTCCTTAAAGCCTGTTGGTGGAATAGGGAAGAAATCCAAAAAGAAGTTGAAAATAGCTAAAAACAAACGCCGTGGTAATGGAAAGCACAGGAGAACCCGTAAGATATGACTCCAAGTAAAGAATGGTAAGGATACCTCATTTATGTCCAACATGAATTCTTATATATATCCTTCCATTGCACAATTAGTTTTTTTATTTGAAAATATAACCATCAGATTTGTATTTTGAGGAACTCTAGTTGTTTAAATATCAAATTTTTAAAATTTAACATTATATTTAAGAAGATTAGATCGATATGTTATTTCTGATTTATTTGAGGATTTTTAAATAGGTTCCTATACTTTAAAAGTCTTGAATAGGGACTTATTTGAAAATTTTCAAAATAGTTCAGCGAATATGTTGCTAGTTTTTTTATTCTATAGTTCCTTTAACTATTTGGGAATTTTTAAATTGATCTCTGCCCTTTACCTAAGAAATTATAAACTTTTTGAAAAGAGTTAAATTTTATTGATTCAACCAAATTCTATAAAATTTCATTCAATTTAAAGATTAAAAATATTTTATTTCCTTACTTTACTTTAATATGTAATATAATATTTAAAATATAAGTAAATTTCTATAATTATATTACATATAAATTTGTCTAAATTATCTAAAATTTTGTATACATGGTCGGCATGATAATACAACATGATTCAGCTATTGAATTAATAAAATTTAACTTCTGACTTCTGTTAAAAGCTATCAAAAATGTTATTTTACGAAGTTTGTTAGCTGGTATCAGTAGATTCGGTCCTCTGTTTGTGTGTGCATATTGGTTTTGTTAACCACTTCCTTAGGATTATAATTAAGGAACTAATGTGGAATTCTTTTATTTTTAAATTGCGGTAAACATTAATGGCATTAGATGTCATACTTTATTATTCTGATAGTGCATTAGACTATCAGTCATGGATATTTCTTACATTGCACAGCATATCTGTTTACGAATCATGCAGGTTTTTAAGCATGAGTTCCTTGCGAGTATTTCGCTTGATGCATTGATATCTTGTTTGTGGTATTTGCTGTTGTAGGTTGTGGTATCTTGAATCATGAAGACAGTTCGAATTTTGATTAAAACAAAATATATGACCACCTTAGGTTGTTGTTGATTACAAGTTGAGAACCTTTTATGGTTTTATTTATTAGGCTTAGTTATTGAGGTAGAACACAATTGGAGAAGTGGTTGATGTTGATGACTCGTTCTGAACATGAAGGATTGGGTTATTCAATTCTCCACCAACCATGTATTTGGAATGTGGAATTTTGATATGGCTATTTCATATTTCTAGTTTTCTCAGTTTGTTCCTTTATGAAATAGATCTTGAAGAACATGCCAGCCGTTTTAATTATTTTGCGGAAGTTACTTCTATCATCAGTTGAAAATATTTTATTGAAGATATTAGTCATTGAGTTCAATATATAATTTTAATTTCGAAATTATAATTTTGCTTTCACTTTATTTTTTGTTTTAATGATTTGTATAAACATAATGAAAAGTGGAAAACAAAAATTGAACGTGAAAAAAATAAAGTTAAGGCTAAGGCTGTGTTTGGTGTAGCATAAAAGGTAATAATTACTGATGTCCGATAAGAGATAGTTTTTCACTTTATGCCTCAACTTTGAGAACTCACTTTGTTGGGCTGATGACTGCATTCAGTCTTTTGTGGTGTGTTCGGTGGAGTGGAGAAATATAATTTTAGAGAGAAATTTTGTATTTTTTTATTCACATCTTTTTCACTTTAATTTAAAAATTCTTCGTTTATTTCTATTTTTTATTTTATTTTCTAAATCAAACAAATCCTTAAGATTTGTTCGATAGGGTGAAAAAAAAGGTAAATTGAGATAAAAAATTTGAATTAAAATGTCAAAAGTAAGTTTCACGTCATTTTTCTATTTCTTTTTTCTTTTTTATTCTCTTTTTCCACTCAAAGGAATAGAATCTTAACCGGATCACTACTGTCAGAGTTAACCTGCTTCATTCCTCTATTCTCCAACTTACGGCCCAACAAAGTGAGAAAATTAGTGAGTAATGATTTCAGTTATGGTATATTTTTCAGTTTTCATCTTTCATAAAGTTAAAATTTTGTCTTATGTCGTCACTGTTGTTACACTCATTAATGAATTATGTGTTTAGTGGAATGTCAAGTAATTATTTAGGTAATATGATTTGTTAAATGCTTGTGGTACAGTGTCTTGATCTCTAAAATAGTTATTTTAAATTTTGGAGATTAAAATTAAAGATAAATACTTTAGGATGAAAACAAAAATTTGTTCATTTTGCTTTATGGAGTCTAAAATTAACAATTTTAGATATTGAAAGGGATTAAAAATATTTTTTTTTATAAAAATCAAAATCAAAAGACTAAAAATATATTTAATTTGATTATATAATAGAGAGGGAAAGTATAAGTACATAGAAACTCTTAGGTAAACATTAATTTAACACATAATTTTTAGGTACAACCAATAAGAATTTTACAACTAATAAAATAAAATAAAAAATTAGAATGCCAAGTAAAATTAAATTTGATAATCTTTTTGTTTTATTTTATAATCTTCTTAATTTTTTGCTAAATTGCATTGAAATTGAAATATATATAAAAAAAATTATAATTTGAATTTAGAAAATATAATTAAATTTTAAAATTATATATTTTGGTGGCGTAAAATTGTAGAGTATTTTATTATAAACAATAACTTTATTGAAACACATTTGACTTTAAAAAAATGGTAAGACTTTGTTGTCGTTAAATTTATAATTTTAATTTTTAGAATACAATTTTTATTAGGATTGATAAATATTACTGTAATATTAAAATTTAATGTATTTATAAAAGATATTCAGTTTATACAGTATATCAAAATTTTAAAATTAAAATCAAACTACAGTTATATAATTAATAATTTTTAAAAAGAAAGTTATAAATAAAATTATAAATTAAGAAAAAAATCCTCAATGTGAAGTCCCATACTATTTAAAGTGTAGCGTATTTTAGTTTTTAACTTTTTGTTTATAATTTTTCTTTTTAAAAGTTATTAATTAATTATAATTGTAAATAAAATAAAATCTCACTCTACTTTTTTAACCTGTTGCTATACATATTTTATTTTATCTGTTTCTGCATCTCATGCACTTCATAAAATCAAATTTCTATGAAAAGTTTTTGACTTACCTTTAACATTTATAGAAAACATGAATATTATATATTAATAAAATAATTTTAAAGAAATTTTTATTTCAATTTATTGTCACTATAATTAATTAATTTAAATTAAGTGTTTAATTGTTTCTATAATTTAAATTTTGTGTTATTTTATAATGTTGTTTGTTAAAGTGATTAAACTTTTTCTTATCATAAAAAAGAAAATATTACTAATATATTTTATAAAATATTCTTGGCATATTTTTATATTGGTAAAAATTTATTATAAACAAATTTTTGTAGGTTTTATTTTGTAATTTAAGAAATTTTGCTCATATCTTTAATTTAACAAAAAATAAGGAAGAAGATTAGAAAAAAAACAAAAAGAATATCAAATTTAATTTTATTTGACTTTTTGATTTTTTCTTTATTTTATTTTATTAGTTATATATACCTAAAAATAATGTGTTAGGTTTGTGTCTAATTAAGAGTTTCTCGCAATTACAACCATTGATACTCCCTTATGTCTGTTATCACTTGTTTTGTTTTAACTATTTTTAATGTTTTCCCACAATTGTCTTAATTAAATAAATTTACTTAAATTATTAAACCTTGTTTATTCTTTCTTTGCTATCCACACGCTCTTTTTTTTTTGTGACGTGGACACACGCTCTTATTTAGTTATTGACAATGTGGAATATACAAG
The DNA here is from genome assembly GCA_013407115.1 of Glycine latifolia. Classification (NCBI taxonomy): domain Eukaryota; kingdom Viridiplantae; phylum Streptophyta; class Magnoliopsida; order Fabales; family Fabaceae; genus Glycine; species Glycine latifolia. The sequence goes on from CM023942.1 coordinate 28,688,869, forward strand.
AACAAGTTTGACAACTAAAAGGAGAATATTTATTTAAGAACAGTGTAAGAAAGAACAATTGTATTAATATTAATATGAAAATTTTAAGTATGAGTGCCTAGGAATTTACGCTGGTGATTTCTTATTTGTGCATTAGTAAATTAAATAACAACGAAATTTTAAGGAGTGAAACAAAAACATGGTCACGTCATCCCTATATCACCTTACGTCAAAAACAAAAAGTTCGTATCAGTCAATAATTTTGTTATTTGATATTGAGTTAATTATATCGATTAATTAAACTATATTGTTCAAGTGAGTCAATTCGTATTACTACAAATGTGTCCTATTTTTTAATGTAAGGAGACATGCTATTGTTTTTTAGGGTTAAATATGTTCTTAGTTTTTACAAGTTATAAATAGGATTAAATTTGTTTTGGGTGTCTAAAAAATCATTTATTTTTTGTCTCTCATTTATAAAATTTTATTGAATGTGATTCTTGGTTTTTATTAACAAGAATTCCTTCATTTTTTTATCAGGGGAAAGAAACAAAACAAGAAAGCGAGAAACTAAAGCCACAAAATGTCCTTCATTTACAGAAATAAGAACTACACATGATACGTCATAAATAAAAAGACCAAGAAGAAACGATTGAAGAATTAAACGTTATTTTATAGCAAGGAACTAAACCATTTTTTATTAACAAAAAGGAATTTGTTAAGAATACTAATAAAAGTACTCAAAATTACAAAGCTTTAGAAATAACAATTAATATCCACATAACATCCGATCCGATGTAATAATAGTAACCCCTGTTTTGTAGTGATGCCATAGAAAATGTAAAATTCCAATCAACATAGTAATTAACCACATTCCATGTGGAAACCAAACGGCAAGATCAGTTTCAAACCAATAACAGCGAGACGTGTTATTGTTTTGAAACTAATAGAAAGCCTACAAATTAATGACTAAAAAGTCACTTTCACAAAATCTAATCCTAAATCAAAAGTTTCTATGATCCACATCTTACTGCGATTTGCCGGCAATATATTTGTAGCAATGCATACCTTTTATGATTATATCAGCATCATATTTTATATATATGCCTTAGTTCTGTTGAATTGTTGATGATACCTAAGATCTCAATCCCATATATTCTCCTGTTAGCATATTGGGCTATTTGTGTTTTTTTTGCTTATGGCATATATATATATATTTGTCTTTCGTAGATATTTATACGACTCCTGGAAAATGATGTATCAACTTTCAAACTTTTCCCTAAACTTATTAGCAATTTTTTCTCCAGAGACTTGTCCTAGAACTTCAATCATAACCTAGCGATAACTAGTAGTAGATAGTGGACACGTGGGTTGATTTTGTGGCCTGTGCTACTTGTCAAATGTAACCTCGCACCGGCATTATTTTTTATTACGATCCGGCCTTACATTAATATTTAAATAATAAAGAAAAACACATTCCATTGAATATTGTTTTATTCTTATAATCCAAAAGAACTTATTTCTCTAAAAAAAAGAAAAACCTATTTCATATCAGTATAATATCATAAACATTCTAATAATTATTTAACCTATGTAAAACGGCGGCGCATTTTATAAATGTATACTCGACTTATCTTTCAAAACATTTTTACCCAAGTCATGACGATTAAGCTTACAATTAGTTTTTTTTTGCTGAATAGCTTACAATAGATGTTACCTTACTAAAATTAACTTTTTTGCTGGCGTGGGTACACTTCCCTCCGCCCCCAAGTATTCTGTTTGGGAAGCAATTTTGTTTCTTAAGTCTTAACGGGATTTAAACATTAATTTATTGAAAAATTATTAAGTGATCTTGAATCTCAATAATCTTTATGTGGCACATATTTAAAAATTTTAATTTGAAAAAAAAACATTCAATTAATTACTTGATAAGTAGAAATTGATCAAATTCATGAGTCATGATTATAATAATCTAGGACTACCTAATAATTTTTCTAATTCGTCATGCATTAAGAGATTAATCTTTTGTAAAAATTATTAATTAGGTGGTCCTGAAGTATAAGATCCTATTAATCTTCATATAATATGCAATCAAGTATTACTATTTTTTTCTCATATAATTAAAAATTTGAATATATATCTTATAAAAATTGGTGATTATCAACGAGTGATAGTCCTAATACTGTGACACCTAAATAATTTCTTCTTCTACAAGACCCAACCCCATTCATATTACGTTACATTTTACATTCAAATAAGATTTTACTGTTTGTTTAAATAAATTTCTTCATAAATATTTTAAAATAAAAAATAAACTTCTCAATAAATTAAAACTAATTTATACATAAACAAATTCATAAAACCTTTTTCTCATTAGTTTATTTCCAAAATATAATTTTAAATTTATGCATAAACTAAAATTAGTTTATGAAAAAAAATTACTTCATTTTATTTTAATTTTATGCGTGTTTGTGAAGAATTTTATTATCTAGACATGCATGTCTTTTTAAGCACCGGCAATGAGTGCATATTGTGGCATGCACGGTGATTCGGCAACGGCAAGAATTAATGCCGGATGGATTATTATATATATAAGGTTTGTTGAATGTTGAATACCCTAACTAATTAAGATAAACACTATGAAAACCATGGAGATCCTTTCCTTCTTGTCCTACTCTCTCCTTTACGTTTTTCTCTTTCTCCTCTTCCAGCTTCTCCTCCAAGCCAGAAAGTTCCAAAACCTCCCACCAGGTCCACCCTCTCTCCCCATAATCGGCAACCTCCACCACCTCAAGCGACCCCTCCACCGCACCTTCAGAGCCCTCTCCGACAAGTACGGCCACGTCATCTCCCTATGGTTCGGCTCCCGCCTCGTCGTCGTCGTCTCCTCCCAAACCCTATTCCAAGAATGCTTCACCAAAAACGACGTCGTCCTCGCCAACCGCCCCCGCTTCCTCTCCGGAAAACACATCTTCTACAACTACACAACCTTGGGGTCCTCCCCCTATGGCGAGCACTGGCGCAACCTCCGCCGCATCACCGCCCTCGACGTCCTCTCCACCCACCGCCTCAACTCTTTTGCCGTCATCCGGAGGGACGAGACTCACCGCCTCGTTCGAAAACTCGCCGAGGCCCAAGGGTAAAATTTACTAAAGCATAAACTTTAATTCCACTAACAAAAATGTATTTTCTTTTAGATTTTATTAAAAAAAAAGGCAACATTTAGTAGAAAAAAATGTAATATATGTTAATAAAAAGACACGATATATAATTTTATCATTTAAAGTAAAATATATTTATCTTAGGTCTCATTTTTCGTTGGATCGATCTTGGACCGACTCGTCCCTCTCCTTCGCCGAAGTGGAACTCACGTCTAAGTTTTACGACATGACGTTCAACAACATCATGAGGATGATATCCGGGAAGAGGTACTACGGTGATGATTGTGATATGGCTGATGTGGAGGAGGCCAAGCAGTTTAGGGCTATGGTTTCGGAGCTGCTCAAGCTGGCTGGGGCAAATAACAAGAACGATTTCATGCCGGTGCTGAGGCTGTTTGATTTTGAAAACCTGGAGAAGAGGCTGAAGAAGATTAGCAATAAAACTGATACGTTCTTGAGAGGGCTGCTTGAAGAAATCCGCGCCAATAAGCAGCGAGCAAATACCATGGTGGATCATCTCCTCAGCTTGCAGGAATCGCAGCCTGAGTACTATACTGATCAGATCATCAAAGGCCTTGTTTTGGTATATATTTTTAGTTTACAAGTGTTTCCTACCTACTTTTTGTTTTGTTTCATATCATATATGATTTTCAGTTATATTATAGCTATAACTATTTTATTTAGTTTTTCTTACCACGATTATATTATTTAGTTATGAATAATATATATATATATATATATATATATATAATGTCATTTATAATCATTATAAATAATAAATTTATTGATTTTTATAATAAGAAAAACATTAACAACACATTTTCTAATGTACTCTTAATTAAATTGGTTGAAAATTATAAAATGATGTACACTAGCTTTTGATCTAATAAATTTGACGGATAATTTTTTAATTTTTAATAAATTTTAACTAATAAATGATAACATGTTTAGAAGGAGATTGTTATGTGTCATTATTATTTCTCTCTTTATAATAATTAGTTAAAAAATATATTAATAATGATTTCTAATTAGTCAGTATTCAGATTATGTTTATATATTTCTCTATAAACATTTATAAGAGAATAAAAAAATGAATTAAGATTCTTCTTCAAACTAAAATTAATTTATACATGATTTAATTTATAGAAATTCTATTATTTTAGCTTATCTAATTAAAAACTGATTTTAATTTATGCCTAAAGTTAATTTTAGTATTTATATTCTAATTTTCTTCTACAAATGTTTATAAAAAAAACTTTATTCAAATGTGTAAAATCTTTTATACTCTCTCGTAACTTAAATAAATTTTACTTAATTAATTTGATGGAGTTGAGTTTTACTCTAGGGTATGCTCATTGCTGCAACTGATTCACAAGCTGTAACTTTAGAGTGGGCATTATCTTGTGTGCTGAACCATCCAGAGGTGTTTAAGAGGGCGAGGGATGAATTGGAAACCCATGTGGGACAAGACCGTTTGTTGGAGGAGTCTGACCTTTCAAAACTCCCTTACCTTAAAAACATTATCTATGAGACACTTCGGTTGTACACTCCTGCTCCATTGTTGTTACCACACTCATCTTCAGAAGAGTGCATTATTGGGGGATTCAAAGTTCCACGAGACACCATAGTGTTGATCAATGCTTGGTCCATTCATAGGGACCCTAAAGTTTGGAGTGAAGCCACAAGTTTCAAGCCTGAAAGATTTGAAAAGGAAGGTGAGTTAGACAAGTTGATTGCATTTGGGTTGGGAAGAAGGGCTTGTCCAGGAGAAGGCTTGGCTATGCGTGCACTCTGCTTGAGTTTGGGATTGTTGATCCAATGCTTTGAGTGGAAACGGGTTGGTGATAAAGAGATTGATATGAGAGAGGAAAGTGGATTCACTTTGTCTAGGTTAATTCCATTAAAGGCCATGTGTAAAGCACGCCCAGTCATCAACAGGCTTGTGAAATAATTTGTTTTAGCTTGCACAACAGATAAACTTGTTTCAATTATATCCAGCATAAAATGAAATTAGTAATCTTGACAAGAATAAAATTTAGATGTGTATTTCTTTTAAGTATTTTTAGTATTGCTTTACTGTGAGTTTTACCTTTCTAATTAATTAATACCGAGATAAAACTTTGATTTTGATAACAAGAACACTAAAATTACCTAAATAATTACATCCTTATTTTTACTTGCTAATATTAAATACAGTTATATTTATATATTTCAATGTGTTTCTATTTATAAAATTCAAATATAAAATGATGTATATAATATTTTTATTTTTTTTATAAAACTTAATTTATAATGTTTCTTGCATTAATTATTTTTATATTAGAATATCCTAATTCAAAAAGAGAGATAATGTATTAACAAAAACAAGTGAAAAAGTATTAATGAGAACAATAATTTTTTTAAAAAAATTATAAATTTAAGATAATTTTATCATTATTAATCAAAGTAACAATTTTTTTTTAATCTTAATGAATTAATTAGTTAATTAAATTTTATAAATAAGAACGAATTTTTTTTTTTGCTCAAATAAGTGTACAAGTATAGAGTACCAGTGAGTATGCATTAGTGTCATCTAAACTTTGTAAAACTGCAGGCTTCGTCCTCAAATGATTTTTTTTATAGTAATTCATATTATTTATGAAAAATATTTTCCCTTTACTTCCTTTTCTCTATCTCTATTTCAATCTGCTTTATGTTTTTTCTTATTCTCTCCTCCCGATAACATTATCAGTGTGAGCAACACAAGTGTATATAAAGGTGAATGAGAGCAAAGTGAATCCATGAGTCAAAGGTGGGAATATCATGGTTTGTGATTTGTAGTTAATAGATTTCACTTAGTGTATGTTTGGATGAATATTTATAAAATTAATTTTGAAATAAATGTATTTTATGAAATTAATTTTAATTAAAATTAATTTTGAAATAAAATAATTTATATTTAAATAATTATTTTTAAAATGCAAGTCAATAGTAAAATTTAGCTTTTGATTTTTTATTTAACGTAAAAGTTACTTAATTAAGGTCAACCAATTTTAGTCTCACAACCAATTGTCCAATATAAGATATGAAACATGTAAACATTTAATTAAAATATCACATTAATTAATTAGTTGATATTTCGATGTGATTATGAAGGATTCAACCTAAATTCAACGCTTTTACAACTATTAAAAACTAATTATGGTATACTTTTCACCCAATTAATGTATATAGTCGTCACCTGCTATTTAAATTGTTTTTTTTAAGAAAAATATTATTTTGCATTGTCTACTATGTTCTAATGGTCATCGTTAATCCTCTGCCGCTATTTCGCTATTTTGTTATAAAATTAATGAATTCAGCAACAAATTAAACCTAATAATATGTAACTAACACAGACAATAGAGAAGATAAAATCACCAACAAAATACATTAAAATAAAGAGACCCGTAACAATAAGAACATACCAAAATTTCAATAAAAAGAAATATGTTTACTTTACCACATCATCTACCGAGAATCCTTTTCTTCTTCTTCCTCAATTAATTCCTCTCTGTTTTTTTAGGAATCTTCAATTTAGTGTTGTTTATCGATCTTGGTCCATCTTAATAGTTTTTATATATGTAAGACTCTTTTTAAATTATTTGAAACACTATTTTTCTTACAAAATTTCTATTCATATTTAACAACTCTTTTTAATTAATAAACAATAAATATGATAAATTAGTTTCTTCAACTATTCTCTTTCTTAGTGAGTACTCCACGGCAAAAGCTTCAATGTTCTTGAATATATCTTGCTAATACTTAGTGCTGCACGTAGAACGATAAGATCAGAGTGAAGATAAACGGGTTGCTAAGTAGGGATGCTACATGTTTTTATTTTTATTTTTTTATGTACTGTTGCGTCACAGGTTAATAGGCAGGGGTGAAACGTGTTTGTGATCCTCTGTATCTATAGCATATGTGGCATATTCATGTGTAGAAACATAAGAAAGTCAATTTTAAAGCATCAGTACGTGGTGGATAAGAACTTGGAGTCAATGAGAAGAAATTTTGGGAATGCATATAGGCATTGAATTGGAAATGGAAATTCACGCGTGCCTGTTAGGGCATGAATTAAAGAATTTATTTATTTATATTAAAATGAATAAAATTATATTATATATGACTTTTTATATATTTTTTATCATTTTTATAATAAATATTTTTTTTATTTTTCTTAATCACAATTCTCATAACACTGATTAACAATGTCTTTATACTACTCAATATGATGGTAGCCTTGTTATAAAATATAAATAGGAATTAATCAACGGGAGGTGGGGTATATGTTATTCTGTCTGATCTGAAAAGCTACCTTGATTTTTTTAATATGTTTTTTAAGATTTTTATACACAAATAAAGAAATACAATACTTTTTTTTTGTTTTATAAAATAGTTTTTAAGTTTTCTTTTATACCCTTATTATTTTTACTTCACAATAAATGTATACTAGTTATAAATGTGTAAGTTAACTAAAAATTAGGTAAATGTTATCTTAAAATTTAATAAAAATAAAATATTCTAAAAAAGCCTACAATTAAAAAGAAACAAGGGAATATCAACGAAAGCAAAAACTACCTCTAACGCTCACTTTTTGTCAATTTTGATGTGAAATGGAGAAAAACGTTATTACTTAAGTTCAAATATATTAATCAATTAAGTGAAAAGAGATAGCGAAAATGACATCTAATAATTTTAAGTGTATATATATATATATATATATATATATATATATATATATATATATATAT
>CM023942.1:28696790-28710942 GCA_013407115.1 Glycine latifolia
CGCCAATAAATCTAATACAACTTTAAATTAACATTTTTTAAATTCTGCTTAATTGTCCTGATTAACACTTCCCTTTTCTATGAAAAGACAGCATAAGTGAAAGGTTCAATCAGCTCTGATAGCGATGGAATAAACTCTGATAGCAATAAAAGCATCTTTTGTTGAATATTAAATTATTAATATGAGTCTTGCTAATTAAAGGACTGTTTAACTGATTAACATTTGCTCACTAATATTAATATTACTCCTTTCATCTCGTAATAATTATTATATAAAAATATTGCAAAATAATTATAATTATAATTTTTTAATATAACATTAGTTATTATTTTTATTTATATTTATTATAATATTAATAATATAGATTAAAAATAAAAAATGAATTAATAAATAATAATATTAATTTTATAAAATTATTATTGTTTGTCTATATAAAATAATTTAGAATTATAATTAGAATGAAACAAAAGAGAAATTAATATGTTAATGAATTAAACTTCAAGTATATAAATGCATATCCGAGCTATTAACCCAAATAATAGGCAGATGCAACTAGAAAGTGCAGAACTAACCCAATGTCCGATGGCTCCTTTGTTGTACTACTCTCTTCTTTTTCTTGTTTTCCTCCTCACGTTTAAGTTTTTTCTTCTACAAAGAAGACTAAAAAATCTTCCAGCATGTCCATCGACTCTTCCCCTAATCGGCAACCTCCACTACATAAAACCTCCACTCCACCGTTCCCTCCTCAGCCTATCAGAAAAGTACGGCCCCATCTTCTCCCTCTGGTTCGGTTCACGCTTTGTGGTGTTCATCTCCTCCCCAACCTTGCTTCAAGAATGCTTCACCAAACACGACACCGTCCTCGCGAACCGGCCGCGCTTCCTCACCGGAAAATACCTCTTCTACAACTACACAAGCATGGGCTCCTCCCCCTACGGCGACCACTGGCGCAACCTCCGCCGCATCATCACCATCGACGTCCTCTCGATGTCGCGCCTCAACTCCTTCTTTGAAATCCGAAGGGAGGAAACCATGAGGGTCATACAAAAGCTTGTTAGGGAAACATGCAATGGCTTCACCCAGGTGCATCTCAGACCCAGGTAAGGACCAGAACGAAATTACTGTGGTTCTTAATTTGTTTCTAATATTCACGTGGTATACGTAACAAAATTTTCGTTACATTTTACAGAGATTAGTCAGAAGAAGCTGAGTAACAGTAACACTTTTTGTGATCACACTCTTTGTAATAATATATTTTTATTATTAATTAAAATTTATAAAATTGAGAATGAAATTCACTGAGTAATAGAATGTGAGACTCACAATTTTTTAAGTCTTTAATAAATTTTAACCGATAATAAAAAGTATATTAAAATGTGTTTTTAGCATTTCTTACAATACATAAGGTGGCCTCTTAGTCCGTACAACAACTTTTCAACAAGGAAAAATTCACATTAATTATGGTTAGAGGTACTAATGACTATCCAAAGCTTTTTAAAACAGTGAAGAAATAGAGAGGAAAAAGAGGTACCATGATATAGAGAGATCTTGAGGGGAAAATTATTAATTAGGTGGTGGTAGACTTTTATTTTGAAAGGCGGTTGTAGATTATCATATGATCCATTTTTAGTCATTTTTCTTTTCATCTCCTTCCTCTTCCTTTTTCTCTTCTTTTCTTTTATCTTATTTCCCTTACCTCTTCTTTTTTCACTTTTTTTTTCAACCTCCTCGTATTTATCATTGGGTTCATCTATACCCAATCTCAATTAACTTGGATTAAATGTGTTGATGTTTTCTTTTTGTCATATCATAAATCTGATAATAATTATACTTTTTTCTCTTTTTTTTTACTCTCTTGTTGTTTTATATCATAACAGGAATTCACAAAACATTTTTTATTTTGGTCGTAGGAAGTTGTCAGAAATTGTTTGTATATAACATTTTTCTCACAGTTTAAAACTGCAAATATATTTCGAGATATAGATTGACGGACAATATATCTTAGGACAGAGTGAAATAAAACTATAAGTTTGATAGATGCTTAAATCCATTAGTAGTTCTATATTCCAATTGTTTCCCTTGTTTTAGTTCTTTTCATCTTCCTTTCATTTCTCTTTTATTTTAGTTTATTATTCCTCTTCTTTGTATTATTTTCACATTTTTCTTCTCTTTCTTTTTATTTCTTCCGATTTATCATTAGATTCATCTACCACCAATTTCAATTAACTTGATTTAAATGTGCTGTTAATATTAACGTTGATTTTTCTTGAATCAAATATCCCTAAAATTTACTTATTTTCATGTACTATATTCTCTTTCTCTTTCTCTTCCTCTTTTTCTTATTTTTTTTCTATCCTATTTTCTTTTCGTCCACCTTATTTTGTTTTCCTCGTATCAAACAAATTAAATCACTGGGTAGCGGTCCCAATGAGCAGTGGAATTATAATTATTGAAACAAGGACAGATTCACATTAAATATATGGTCAAGGTTAGCATGATTATCGCAAAGTTTCTAAAATTATATTTACCCTAAAACTATTATAAATGCAAAAAAGAAATATCGTGAATATTGTTTCTGGCTACCTAATAAATAATATCTATCAGTTTAATTGAATAAAGTGCGTAAAGTATATTATAAATTTTTTAATTTTTTTTCAATTCCTACAAGTTGAATTTTTTAATAAACATACTTCTCTACAGGCTATTACGGTGACGACATGGAGGCGGCGGATGCGGAGGAAGCGAAGCAATTCAGAGACATAATGACGGAGGTTATGTCGCTGTTGGGTGTAAACAACATGGGAGACTTCTTGCCCTTCCTTCGGTGGTTTGATTTTGACGGTTTGGAGAAGAGGCTGAAGTTGATTAGCACGAGGGCAGATTCGTTCTTGCAAGGACTCCTTGAAGAGCATCGCAGTGGGAAGCACAAGGCCAATACCATGATAGAACATCTCTTGACTATGCAAGAGTCTCAGCCTGAGTACTACTCGGATCAGATTATCAAAGGGCTTATTCAGGTAATTAACAACTTCTACTTTAATTCACTGAATCATTGTTATGGCATAGTGGTTAACCATGAACTCAATCAAGCTGTTAAAATTAGGTAACATGTCCAATGCAGTGAGTCAATTAATAGGTAACATGTTGTCAAATTATTTTGAAAAATGTATAATCATTCTTCTTTTTTTCCTCACTTTTCTTCTCAATCAAATAATGTGAAAAAGGTTACAAAAAGTTGAAAGAAAAAATGAGATAATATTTAATTCAGATATTTAATAAAAAAATTATAAATTAAAATTGATTTGATGGCCATATAAAAAAGTCATGACATTAAATTCCTAAAAAACAAAACTAATCGCGTTAATATTTGTTCATAAAACAAAAAAGAAAAAAAAAAGGTGAATCCTATGCCAAAATTTGTTTCTTTTCCATTTTCTTTTTAAAAGTATGTGAAGTTGAGTTAAAAAGGCAAAAATATAATATTCGAGTTGTAAACAATCAAATGCTTCAAAGATCATTCATTTGAATTGGGCCAGAAAGGGTGTCCATTACTGGCACCATAATCATTTTTATCATCATGATATCACAAAGATATCATTCACCAATCAATCACGTACAGATCATTCAACCATGCAAGTATACATAGATATAAGTTAAATTTGGTAAATTGGTTTTTTCTTTTGTTTTGCTCCACGTGTTACAGTTATTGGATTAATTATTCAATTGAATTGTAGGGTATGCTGCTTGCTGGAACAGACACAATAGCCGTGGCTATAGAGTGGGCAGTATCTTCTTTATTAAACCACCCAGAGATATTGAAGAAAGCAAAGGATGAAATAGACAGCATCGTAGGACAGGATCGCTTGGTGGATGAGTCAGACATTCCAAATCTTCCTTATCTTCAAAACATTATTTATGAGACACTTAGATTGTTTGCTCCAGCACCATTACTGTTGCCTCATTATTCTTCAGAAGAGTGCACCATAGGGGGATTCACTATTCCACGTGACACCATAGTGTTGATTAATGCATGGGCCATTCAAAGAGATCCGGAACATTGGAGTGATGCTACATGTTTTAAGCCCGCGAGATTTGAACAAGAAGGGGAAGCAAAAAAGTTGATTCCATTCGGATTGGGAAGAAGGGCTTGTCCCGGAATAGGTTTGGCACATCGTTCAATGGGCTTAACTTTGGGATTATTGATTCAATGCTTTGAATGGAAACGACCAACTGATGAAGAGATTGATATGAGGGAGAATAAAGGGGTGGCATTGTCAAAGCTAATTCCATTGGAAGCTATGTTTAAAACACGACCAATCAGCGAGAAAGTTATGCAACAATTAGTTATTTAGTACCTAAGAGATTCTACATTACTACGTATTTGCCTTTTCCCTATCTATTAGTTGGTGCAAACAAAAAAATACTACTGTAATATGTTTCTCAAATTAATAATTCATTAGGCAGATTAATCAAGTGCGTCATCTTCATAATCACCATCAAACTAGTCTAGCTACTACATTATTGGGAAGTAACTAATTATCCTACAATTAAGTGGTTGCGTGATAATATTCCATATAGTAGCAAAATATTAAGTACTGCAATTGCGGGCTGCTAGAACTTATCCTGTAAAAAGAATAATTTGATTTTTTTTTAGTCTCTGCAGATGCATGTAATTTTGTTTTTAATCATTTCCATTAATTTTTTTAGCTCTAAAGAATGTCACGTGCAACTTTCCATATTCAAAATATTTTTGTTTGTCTATAGTATATATAGACAAATATAGATAAATAGATGTAGATATAAATGAGAAAAAAATCTAATTAAGAAATAAAATATATTTTAGGATCTTACATAATATATTTTATGAAATTTAAATTACTAAATATATTTTTTAATACACGTGACAAAAGGAGTAGAAATATTATTAAAGAAAATAACATGAATAAATTCAATAAAAAAAGTCAAGCTCAATTAGATTCAACATATTATACTTCAAATAATATAATGCACAATCTTCATTTCATTTACTCCTGCGTCTCTATATACAAGATCATTTTAATTAAATTGATTCATCGTTAAACAAATTTACTTTTTAAATTAAAATGTCATTATAACTAATCTTATTCCAGTTATACACATAGTTTATTTTTTGTTAGCTTTTCACTCATCTTAATCTTAAAAAAACATTATCAAACCTTTCAAGTTTCACTAAATTGTTGTCATTTGCAAATATAATAAGAATGATAAAAGAACAAAATTAATGTATCATAAAAAATATTAGAGTAAATTATATATATTAACCATTCTTGAGATTTACACACATTCCCTAATTTTTAAACCACTACAATAACCTTCCTTGTATGGTATAATATATAGGAAGATGTCAGTATAATATCTCTAAACATTAAGGAAGTGCTAGTATAATATATAAGGAGGTGTCATTATAATATTTTCAAAAATAAAGTGGATTCGTGTAAGAGTAGAAAAAAGAATAGTGTTATATGTAATTTGAAAAAAAATTAGGAGATGCGAATGTAATCAAATGAAAAAAAGGATTATTATTATTTTTTGTTAAAATGTTATAATTACATATTAATAACTTTAGTTCTTTCTATTCTGTTTTTTTAAAACATGATGTTTTTTATAATAAAAAAATCAAATTCATAACTATAATAAAAGAATGCATAATATTAAATTATTGAATCATAAAATCAAATATTTATCATTAAAATCCATTATCCTTCCCTAGTACTTAATAATAATGTGCATTTAAAGCATATTTTCTACTAACTATCTCACTAATTAATATAATTTATTAAATACTCACTCTGTCCCTTTTTAAAGACATTGTTTTGATTTTTTTTTCATTTTTTTATAAGACTCTTTTCTAATTGTCTCTAATATTAATTATTTTTTTTTACCAAAAATACCTTTAATTATTTTAGTCCAAAAATCCAGTAAAAAAATAGTCCACAAATACTAAATGCTAAAAATTGTTTATCCCTTTAACTATTATTCTCTCTCCGTTCCTTAATTACTAAAGGGTAATTTTCAAAAAAATGTTACAATTACAAATAAATTTAATGTTAATAACTAAATTAACCAAATTTAATTTTTTAGTATGAATGAATTAGTTACAATATCTTATAATTAGGCACAAAGAAAGTAAATTTTAATTATAATGTAAAAAAATAAACTCATAAATATAAAATGAATCCATAATAATCAGCTATTAAATGTTTTAATTTAAATACTCATTGACACCATTAAAATTCATTATTCTTCCCCTAAAACTAAATAATAAATGTACATTTAAAATATATTTTCTATTAAATGTCTAACTAATTAATACTTCATTCAATCCTTATTATAAGACATTTTAGACATCAATTACACATATCAATAAAAGTAATTCATTTACTTGATTTTCTTAAAAAAATTGTTACTAATATACCAATTATGTCCTTATTAATAACATTAAGGTTCAAGAGTATTATGAACCACTATTAATTAAAAAAACACAAATATTTAGAATACTAGTATTTAATAAGGGCAACTAATGGAGAAAAAAAATTAAATGTTTCATAAAATTTTTAAAATGGCTTATAAAAAGGGCCACCAATTTGTTTTAAACTATGTCCTATAATAAGGACCAAAGAGTGTATAATTTATTGAATAATTAAAAATTAAATAATTGAAAATAAATTCCCCTAAATGCCCTTATTTTTGGATAAAAAAAGTGTGCAAAAAAATTCCTTAATTTATATTATATAAGTTTTCATGTAATTTATTTAGTTATATATGACACTAACTTGCAATAATAATGTATCATAAAAAATATTATACTGTTTTTTTAAATTATAATTACATATTAATAAATTTAGTTCTTTCTATTCTATTTTTTAAATATGTATTTTTGTCTTAAAAAATCAAATTCATAAATATAATAAATGAATATTTAATCAGTTATTGAATGCATGAATTCTAATACTTACAATGGCACCATGAAAATCCATCATCCTTTCTTTAATACCTTATAATAAGTATGCATTTAAAACCTATTCTTTTATTAAATGTCCCTTTAATTAATTAAATAAATAAACATTAAATAATTAAAAATGAATTATTTTACATGCTCTTATTTTTGGGCTGAAAAAGGAGCGCAACAACTTCCTTACTTTATATTATCAAACATTTTCATGTTTTTTATTTAGTTCTTTGACAATAAATTGAAACAATAATATATAATTAAAGTATATTTTTTTTTGTTAAAGTTGTAATTACATATTAGTAACTTTAGTTCTTTGTATTCAATTTTTTAAATAATTAAATTTATCAATATATTAAATGAATGCGCAATAACCATTTATTGAATGCATGAATTCAAATCTTCATTAATGACCATTAAATTTCATTATCATTCCTCCTTTGTTTTAAGATCATTATCATTTCCTTAATAGCTAATAATAAATGTGCATTTAAAATTCACATTCTATATATTAAATGTCCTACTAATTAATATTATTTATTAATTAAATAAATAAAAATTAAATAATTGAAAATGAATTATCTTAAATGCACCTATTTTTGGACTAAAAAATGTGTGCCAAAAATTACTTTTTTTTAATATTATAAAAGCTATATATTATAGTTAAGTAATAGAATTGAAGTAATAGATTTTCAGAAATCACTATAAAAATATAAAAAAAATTAACATAAATGGTTAGTGATATGAAAAGTCAAACAAACATATAAATGTGGCAAATGAAAAGTTAATGGAAAAATTAGATTATACAGGTAATAAATTAAAATATTTCTAAATAATAAATTAAAAAATTTATAAGACAAATTTAATGAAAAATTTGTTATAATAATAATAATATTATTATTATTATTAACAAAGATCCCTTAAAAAATCTTTAGTAAGACCCATGCATTAATTATATGACAATAAAAAAAGAATTCAAATGTTTCAAAATGAAAATTCATTAATTCACTTTTATGTGTATTATTATTACATTAATTACTTTGAATTGAATTTTGAAAAATCAAAGTCAAAATTTATTATTGTTCCTTCATGTTTTTGTTTAAATACTGCTCAATCGTTGAGGTTAAGCACTATGTCATTCCTAATTAGAGTAATGAAAATGAGAGAAGGAAAACTTCAGTGCAGTCAATTTTGTCACTTCATCATCTCTAAAGAAACCAAATTTAAAGCATTCCAAATATTGTTTTGCAACCCATCTGCAATAAGGCATTTGAATATATATTCAGTCGCATCAACCAGGTTGGCAAGTTCACATATCTACAAAATCAAGATTTCTTTAAGCTGTGTAGATTTAGATTAATTGATAGATATTTTTTTGACGAGTTCCTCTATCTTTTTCCATATGCATATACTTTACTATTATCTTTTTGGTGATTTTTTTTAACTCTTATTTGGAAATTTGTAAAAAAAAAACTCTTATTTGGAAACAACTTATGTTTTATTTTAAAATGAATTATTATTAAAATTTCATTGATGTGAACAAAGAAGATAGAAAAAAATGAGATGGATGATTTTGATTCTACATTAACCTTATTTTTTTGTTTTTACATGTCTATGTTATTCATTGTTTTCAGTGGAAGAGTATAGTGCACCAGGCTCAATGTTTAATTGTGCTCAAAATGAATAATTGTCACATATGTACTGTTACAACGTACAAGTTGACTAATTATTTATGGCCTATATATGTAGTATGCAGATCCATCATCTAATAATTAATTTATTGGGATTTCATGTCTTTCATTCAACATGTTTTTGAGAATTAAGTGTCATTTTACTAATATCTTTTGCTGATATATTACGTCTATTTTTGATAGGTTTCATTTGTGGAGTGGGTGGGAAGTGGGTGACAAGATGCAAAAACCACCAGCTTTTCATTTGTGGCAATAATGCATATGGAGCCGAAAGATGGGTTATGACACTTGAAAGAATGTGAGAGGTTTGCAAGCGCCTCAGCTGAAACTATATATATGCATACCTAGTTGTGAGGCTGAAGGAGAGGTTGGTTAATCTTTCTTTTCTTTGCTCGATCGATCCAAATCCTTTCTGCTCATTTTTTTAATTTACTTATTAATTTGATTTGTGATCTATTATTATGTGTTCATCTCTAAGTCTATGCTATTCATTCTTCTCAGTGTGATTAGATCACCTGACGGAAGAAGAAACATAATGCACCTAACTCACTCTGGTGGGACTAGGTTATCTAGATCTGTTCGGGTGAATCACACAATGCCAGATGAGCCTAAAGACATGATTATCAGTGCTGCTACCTGCTTTTGACTTCCGCTCTCTCCACAGAATGTTTTTGACTACTGAACAAGGAACAAGCTAAGGTTCAAAGTGTAAAATTACATAGCCCATATTTTATTTAATAGTAAATTTTAATCTTGAATTATAGAATCATTGGTATTTTGGAAGACATGTTTATACCCAAAGGCTTAGAGTTCAATTTGGCATTCAATAAATTAGTATTTTGTAGAAATCCATAACCACTATGTGGTTGTTGTAAATACACTTGTATGCTCAACTACTCAGAAAATGAAGTCGCTTTTGATCGGCAAATTTGTACGGATCTCTTGCTAACGTTTAAAAAAAAAAAAAAAAGATGAATGAAGTTTAATTTAAATTCTTAAAGGTGAGATGTATGAAACAAATTAAACATCATATGTCTGAACAAGGCGGTTACCATGAGATTTTACGGGTCCATATGACAAAATATTAAACAAGGTCATTTATATTTAAATATTTAAAAATAGATACAATTTTTAAATATATATATATATATATATATATATATATATATATATATATGCACTTTATTTCCCTAAACAAACAACATAATTTTAACCAATCTAAAAAAGATATATAAATTTTTTATTTAATTTATTCTTATATTTTGTCTATTATTTAATTTTTTATATCTCTAAATAAAGTACTTACACAAAAAGTAGGAAATATTTGATTTAAAAGAGGTAATATTATTTTCTTTTTAACACAATATATTGTATATTCAAGAGTTAATAAGTATTTGAATTTTGTACCATTTGATTAAAAGATACACGTCGGTCATTGGTGTCAATCATTATTGATTACATTATCATCTCTTATTACTCTAGTGTTACAGTGAAAAAACTTTCTAGAAAAAACTGAAAAAAATATTTTTTTTTTAAAAAAGAACTTTTTTAAGAACCATAAAGAATTTGTTTTTTTAAGAAAAGAAAACTGTTTTTTTAAAACAAAAGCAGTTTAAACAAGCACACAAAAAATAAAATAAAAAATGTTTATTTTATTTTAAAAAACATTTTTTTAACAAATAAATTTAATCGAAAAACCTATATACGGGTCATACAGGGGATTTGGAAACTGAAGCTTCCTGCTAATATATTCAGTTTTTCCTAGGGCAAGTGTTCCATTTAGCGATTCTAGTGATGCATATTGTCTCTCATAGGGGTCTGGGGGTTACTGCCTGGTGTCCTAGATGCCCCTAATATTTAGGAGGATATATTTTTCATTGCTTATTTAAGTGTATCAATGTGCAGGTTCTAGAAATAGATGAAGTTTGCCTTCATTGGCTGAAGGATATTATCTTGCATGGAGATTGGCTTGAAGGTTAGCTCTTTAGCATCTATTGTTGCTGAGGCTAGCTTATTGCTCGAATCCAATTACACCGTCAATCCAGAGATTGGTGTCATGGAATCGCCTTCCTGTAGATGGTAAGGTGTTAAATTAAATGTTTATGGGAGTGTGCACGGTGATCCAAAAGTTGTTGGCTTTGGGGTATTGTGCCGTGATTGAAAGGGGACCTTGTTAATGGGTTTTCATGGTAAAGTTTCCAGAGTTGATATTCTATATATGCTGTAGAAAGGTTTGGTGTTATTCTGACTCCAACATGACCGTGGAGCTTGTGAAAAAGGCAGTTTTAGTGCAGCACCTGTATAGTAAATAATGAGCTTATTATGATAATTAAAGAAGCTGTTTGACCGTGATTGGACCTGCAAGGGTGGATCATATACTTTTCGAGAAGCTAATTCTTGGACTCATATTCTTGTTCTTGCGAAATTAGGAACTGACAGTGAAGGGTAAATGATGGTGTTTCATGAGCAGCCTCCAATTAATCATCAGTGTCATGTTGAATTCGTGTTTGCATGTTGATGCTTTAGGGGTCCAGTTCTTGCGGGACTGATTAAGCCGGATGTAGTCTTTTGTTGTTTGTTTAGTTTCTTTCTCTCATGTAATATGTAATGATAATAATAAAAAAAAAAAAAAAAAACGGCCTCATATTCTCTTTGGAAAGCAATTATATTTAAGACATTGTCTATTTAACACAAAAGTTGGGTCTCTCCCTCAATGAAAATCTGATCTTTGATTTGTCATGTTGCGGAGAACTAGCTCTATATGCTAAACTCAATTGTCGTTTCTAAAAAAAAAAATAGTTTTTATAAAATTATATAAAACTCAATTAACTTTTTATAAATATGTCATTTTTTTACTATTATTAAAAAAATTATGAAACATAAAAGTCATTTTTAAAAAGGTGGATTCTACCATATGGAACATCATTTAAATGTTGTTAGATATATTATAAAAAAATTCAACATTTCAGATTAAACTAATTATAATTAGTTTTTATTGATTAATTAATAATCCATATAAAAACGGAACAGTCTAATAATCTTGCATGTTCTCCGAAGCCATCACGCATTCAGTTGACAGTGCTTCGACAAATAATCGATCAAGACGCAATCGCAAAACCCAGTAGATGAAATCACAAAAGAAAGAGCAGATCATTGTGAAGGAAGCTAGACACAATAACTAAATTAAATCCCAAAAGACGCGCCACCAGATCTTCCGACTCTTTGTGTTGCCTGTGCTAGGTGTGTTAATTAGCTTCGCCTCTGTAAAATCCAAAAGAATTTTGTGTTTGTTGCTGAAATTAACAAAGTGACAGATCAAAACTCGAATTGAAAGATGGAAGAAGGATTTTTTTTTCTGTTGTTGTTGAAGAAGGAAAGAAGGAAGAGTCAAGGCTGAGCCTTCTCGTAGGTGCGACGAAATTAATTTTTTTTTTTTTACCTCTCTTTATATTTAAATTAACATGTAATACGTGATTTAATAAGTATTATCATTGATTTTGTTTTTTTTTTTATAAAAAAAAGTTTTTTAATCAAAAACCTAATATATATAATAAATTTATTAATTTTTAAAATAATTAGCTTAAAATAATTTAAACAATAATTTATAATTAAATAATTATGTAAAATAATTTTATATCATCAAAATATAGACATTAATTTTTTTAAAGTATTATTTTTATAAGTTCATATTAAATAAAATTTTAACTCACTGTAACGTATTAACTTTTAATGGATTTATAATAATAATCTTAAAAGATTTATTTTTTAATAAAATAAGAAATAAAAACTCAATTATAAAGGAATAAAACTAAATTTTAGTATATTCAAAATTAAAAAATAAAATTTAAATAAGAAATAATATTTGTTGATGTTAAATGATAATAACCAAACTAAAAAATTTTCTTTAAAAGAAAAATATAAAATTAAATTAAAATTATAAATATATAATTAATATTTTAAAAATATATAAATCAATAAAAATAATTATAAAAAATATCACAGATTCCTCTCAAATTTACCCAAATCATTAAATTAAATGATAAAATAAGAATAAATTGAATTAAAGAATGTGATATATATATATATATATATATATATATATATATATATTTGAGATTTATTAAGTTATATTATTCGATTAATGTAAAAAAAAAACATATAATTTTAATGGAAACTACATGTCTATTTTTGTATTATATATATTTATATTTTAAAATACTTTAATATAAAAGGATTTTATTTATCATTTTATCTTAGGCCCATAAAATTTAAAGATCGGGCTTGGGAAGAGAGTTGTGGTGGTGATGTTGTATCGGAGCTCTGATCGGTGGAGCATGGTGGTGATGAAGTGATATCTCCAGACAACGCTTGTGGCACAATCATTTTACAATCTTTTCTCATCGCAACAATGTTGTTGTTGATTATGAAGCACGAATACGTGCTTAAAATTTTTTTTTCACCATATCGGACACGTGTTCGATACGGATTCGTTGTCGACACGTGAAATCGCGTATCAAATTTCCAAGGCTATTTTTTCACCTCAGAACTTCATTTCTCGCTTCCCTCCATCATCGCTCACCTCAGATTGCAAGCCGTGGAACACCGATCGTAGTTGCCGTCGCTTCATGGTCGACAACCAAGCACCAGCTCACTGCCCCGCTGTGCGCTGTCGCTTCCTGGTCGCACTCGCCCAGTCGCCTGCCCCCTGCGCGTCATTGCACACTGCTCACCGTCGTCGCACACCGAGCGCTGTCACCTTCTCTGCGAACCCGAAACAGCCACACCGCAAAAGGTGAGATTTTTATATATAATTTTTTTTTATCATTTTGAAGAAACATTTTGAAACAGGCACCCTCTCTCAATCTTTGTATTACCCGAAACATTTTGAAGCAGCGAACCCGAGCCTGTCCATTGTTTATTTAATATTTTTATTAATTACAAAGCAAATATTTTTATTAATTACATATAAAATCTATTATTTGTATGGATAATCTATTATTTGTGTTTGTAATTTTCCTTTTATTATATTTTATTAATATGAAATACATTTTATATAAAGTAAAATTTTTAATACTAAGATGTATCAAGAATATATCAGAATATTAGATTTTTTTTGAAGTAATGTATCGAAAACGCTGTATCAGTATCGGTGTTTGATAGGTTGTTGATGCTCTTGATATGCCCCCGACAGCTGTGGAGACAACTCGCGAAGTTGTCAAAACCAGTCGTGACATTGCATGCTCCGCCAGCAAAGGCGAGGATGTTGTTGTCAAAGGAGACTAATTTCATGGAAGCAAAGAGAAACTCGTTTTCTTCGATAATTATATTTAATTAATTAAGAAAAATAAGTATGAATTATTGAATTTTATTTAAAAATATTACATCAGTTACATCAATTATCTTTTAATATATCTAACAGTTATTATATATATATATATATATATATATATATATATATATATATATATATATA
>CM023942.1:28710952-28750881 GCA_013407115.1 Glycine latifolia
ATGAACCACTTGAGTAACGATTCCATAGCATTCAGACTTTTTTTTATTGAAATGGACTAAAATGAAAACTAATTATGATAATAGATTGGTCAAGAAAATAATTATTAAAATAAGTTATTTTTGTCATATAAAAAGTAAGAAGTGTTATATGATGTATTTTTTTTCCCTATAATAATAAATGTCACTTTTAGTATGCTCCATCTTTTTATGTATTTAGTGGTATTTAACTATTTATCATGTTATTTTTTTATTTTTACTCAATTCAATATCGATCGTGACAATGTAAAATACTTGTAAAATTAAACTCTGACTTTATAACAATTTATTTTTCCTCAACCAATCATATGTCTTATATTAATGATACTATTTATAATAAGTATAAATGTATAATTAATTAGAAAAAAATAAATATGTACTGTTAGTAACAAAAAATGAAATAATAGAAGTATGTATTTTTACTTTGTTTGGTAACCAAGAATAAAGTAGTATTGGTATGTATTTCAGTATTATTATAATATATTACAAATTATGATAGATAGAAATTGTTATATATTTTTTAATGTCATATCCCTTTATATATTATTGTCGTTTAATACTAAATGAAATTTTAACTTTAAAAAAATATTTTTTTTAGTCAAAAAAATCGTTTAGACCTTAATTTTTTATATATAATATCTTTTCTTTAAAAATCCATTTGTACACAATTTTTTCAAGTATCCCAATATGATAGGTTTTTTAAGCTTCAATTTATTTATATTATATATTTGTGTTATAATAAAAGAGATTAATTTCATCCTAATATTTTTTTATTATCTAAAATACTATTATTAATATTATTTATCCGAAGGAATCAAACTATGAAATTTACAATAATTCTTACCCTATTCAACCAATTGAGTTAGACGTTTGTGATAAAATATATTATTTTATTAAACAAATATATTTTTAAAATAAAGAAAAATTAAAATTACAGTTGTTACATTTCTTTTATTTATTGTTTAATCTTTCATTATATAAATGATATTTCATTATAAATTTTGTAATTATGATATACTCTTTATTTTTTACTTATATTTTATAATGTTAACGAAAAATTAAAATTAAAATTTAAAAAGTATATAGGAATGAAAATAGAATATGAGTGAGTTTATTTAAACTTATTTTTAAAAAAATACTTTTTTAATAAAATAAATAATTTTCTATTTGTGTCGGCTAAATTGAGTGAAAATTTTTAGTTATTAAATAAGAATATTTAGCATTTTCAAACCAACATTAAACCTATCATGATAAAACATATCAGGATGACGTATCGTGTTATAGAACAAACAAAAAGTCCAGGATGATGTCTCCTACTTCCTAATGACAAAATCACTAATTTTTGATAAATATTTTATCAATCCATTATGGTAATTAGTTTTTATTTTTAACCTATTTTGATTAAAAAAAACCCGTAGAATCCACCATTTTAAAAAATTACAAAACTTTTAACACAATTATGAAGTTATAAATTAAATATTTTTCCTTGATATGTGGGTCAGTGGGTCACACGTCTGTGGGTTGACGAGTTCCAACAGACCAAGCCAAAAAAAGCTGAGTTGTATATGTTCTTGACCAGTTTTAAGAGTTTAATTTCTTTTTTTAGTTAATTATGAGAGTAACATCCATCACCTAAATATGTAGTTATAAGTTTTTTAGATGTTAGTTGAATTTTTTTTTCCAGAAGATGCGTATATGGATAAATAAGAAGACAAATACCAATGAATAAAAGAAAATAAAAGTATTCAAAATTATTTTACGATACCTATTTTTTTCGATTTTAAAATTTTAAAAAAATGAAAATTTGTTATTAGCTGGATTTTTTTTTGTCAACTTGTTATTAGTTGGTTGTGACTCTTTTTTATTTGACTTTGTTTTGGGTCAGGACTCGGGATATATAAAATTGAGACTATGGGGTCAAAATTTATGACATCTTATCAAAATTCATGTTGACAGACATGCAATAAAGATAAAACTAAATTCTAATTATTTTGTCCTTGTCTTTCCGTCTTCGATCTTTGGTCTTTCATTACACGTGGCAACATGCAAGAAATCTAACCGTTTAAAAATTTCAATTTATAGTAGATTTTATTCCTAGTTTGATCTTTTATCCTATCAGGTTATCACCCACTTTTATAAATGTATTAACTCATATACATGTTTTTTTTGGGGTTGATGAGAACCACTTTAATTTTCTTTCATTGCTTTGCTTTATGTTTGGTAAACATTGAAACTGAAGTCTTTGAAAAAAAACCCTTCTATAATTGTAAATTTTCAAATTATCTTTTCTCTAAAATGTGGTATTCTTCCAACACAGATTGTTTTACTTTCCATAATTCTATCTTAATGATTAGCCATTTCCGCTGATAGGTGATAAATGCTTTATTGAGAAAAAAGTACACATTTATTTCAACATTGACATTTTGAGTTTGCTCTTTTGTTGAGTTAATCCGTGTGGAGACGAATACATGCCAACATCCTTTAAGATCTGACAATTGACACTTGTAAGCAAAGGAAAGTTGACACTTATAAGAGTAAAAACATTACGGCTTTAGTTGGTGGCTCTTTGCATATACATTTCCATACCAAGGTTGACAAAATGAGTGCTTCAAAATCAGGTGGATCAGGTCGTGGTCAACAAGGTGATTACCATTGGCGTAATCGTCATGATCGCGATACGGTAGATAGACTTGAGGAGTAAGATAATCGTTCCTCTCTTGACAACATTTTTTTTTCTCCCTCTCTTTCTTATATTTGTGTGTTTTTTACTCTCTTTTCAATGGAGGCCTATTAATTTTAGGGTTCAAGAGTTAAGAAAGGTTACCCTTTTGTGAAAAATTGAGGAAGCCTACGCCGATTTTGAAATGAAAGTTTACACTTTTCACAAAATCATGCAAGAACTTTCATAATTCAATCTTAATTTTTGTATGAAAAATGGTTGCAGCATATATACTACTTTTGTCTCTCTAAAATACATCTCTGTAGCAATTTACTTGTCTGTTTGTATAAAGTACTTTTTTCATTAATTATTTTTTTATTATCAAAATATCCTTAATTAATCCCTCAATTTCTTTTTAATTGTAATAGTTTTGAAGAAAAATGTTTCTTTTATTTTGTAATTACATTTATTATTTTGTTGTCAATTACTACTATATCCTTACCCCCATTAATTATTTAAAATATTTTTAAATGAATAATTAAATATTTCAAAGATGAAATAATTACTTATTAATTGGTCAGTAATTTGGTGGATAGAAACATAGAAAACAGCTATTCGTGGAGAGAGAAATAAGTGTATTGGGAACGGGTTTGTGCAAACAAACTTTAAACGACAGTTCATTAGAAACAGAGAAAGTATTTTATAATTTTTGTAGTGAATAAATAGTAAATATTATTAATTAACATAAATTCATTCTTTTTCTTCTAGGTATATATATATCTGACTAACATACACTAATCATTTATTAATTAGATAAAAAA
Organism: Glycine latifolia; assembly: GCA_013407115.1. NCBI lineage: Eukaryota > Viridiplantae > Streptophyta > Magnoliopsida > Fabales > Fabaceae > Glycine > Glycine latifolia. The sequence goes on from CM023942.1 coordinate 28,714,469, forward strand.
AAGTGAGATGATGCATCCAACAATTTTAAGGATAATTTTTAAAAATGTACATTGTCAACAAAATATTATTATCAATTAAATTAATCAATTTGTTTAATTCTTGTGAACTAGTTAAAAACTTCTTATATATATATAAGAAAAACAATAGTATTTTCTAATACATTCTTTATTATTGAATGAAATTTATTGAAATTTATGAAAAATTATAGATTTTTACGTCTTATTTAATGAGTTTCATTTAAAATTTGATAGATATAAAACAATGGGAAAAAAAGTGTGCTAGTGATCCTCCTTTTGTACTATTTATTTAAGTATTTTAATGTCTTTTTGTCATATTATCTATTATATTTTTTCTTTTAATATCTCTTTACTTTGATGTATATTTTTTCTTTTAATATCTCTTTACTTTGATGCACATATGACCTTTTAGAGAGGTGTCAAAAAATATTTTTGCTTCTAATTCAATGCTTTTCAATTTTAACGAGTTTCAAGTTTTTATCCCCGTTATTGGATGAGAGTAATTAACTTCTCACAGTCAATTTTGTTGGACAATCATATTTTTATCTGTCGTCATCAAACAATATAAGCATTAAGTTTTAAGGAGACTTAATTCTTTTGTTGCTCTTTAGCTGCAAACATTGCCCATTATTTTTTCTCTTGATTTGAAAAGTCGACAAACACGGTCTCTTTCTTTTTATTAGTAATTAATTCTTTATTTTTTTATCTTTCTAAAATTTTGAATCATTGTTTTTAGTTGCTGTAAAATGATTTTATTTTTGTTTCTGTCAATAAGCATTAACAGATAGAGATATTGGGTTATGTAAAATATTTTTCTTTTCTTTGATTATTATCCCGCAAAATCTGATTTGGTCCCTTGTTTCATCTGAGAAATTTTAAGGTAAATAAATTATATTTATCTTAAGGATATGTATTATCAAGATAATACTTGATAGGAGAATAATATTAAAAATAAATAATCGAATTAAATTAGACTAATTAGTAATTACTAATCCACCAGTTGAATCAGTGACTCACTTCTACTTATGCTATATAACATACAATTTAGATATCCTTCATGTAGTTATTGATGTCTATATATGCAAATTAAATACACTTACGTGTTTTCTTGTCTCGTTAATTATGGATTTCATTCATATATTAATTGTTTGTATCTTTGCTGCATAAATATATCTAAATATTGATGCATAGTATTTTTCTTTTTTGGTATTTGATATTTATAACTATCTCACAATAATTTTGACAAGCTAATTGATATTTTCATTTTTTGAAACATAGAATATTCAAGGAATGCACACATCCAAATGAAGTGCGACGCCGTCAAATAGGCGAGGAGCTCGGGCTTGATCCTCAACAAGTAAAATTTTGGTTTCAAAACAAGAAGACGCATATAAGGGTAGTTTTTTTTTTTTTTTGTCACACTTCATTTTTAATAACAATTATCTTACATTCTTAGCTAAATAATAATCCGCTGACCATTTTATACGTTAATTTCGTGCAATTTTCAGGCTATAAGTGAGCGATTAGATACAGATGCTCTTCGGCTTGAGAATGAAAAGATACAGTCGGAAAACAACATAATGAGAAAGACTTTGGAGAATCTATCATGCGGACCATGTGGGGGTCGAGTCATGGAACCAGTAAAGCATGAACTTTCTTTGCAAGTCTTAAGGGTGGAAAATATTCTATTAACTAAAGAGGTTAGTAAATTATTTAGTAAAATTTATTTAAACCAATGAAAGTCACATATTATAAATAAGATTAATCTTAATCTTTGATCCATTGAGAGTGATCCATAACACTGGACAAAAAAGTATTTTATATAATGAATTGTCTTACACACACTAATGATTAATTCATTATTAATTGATATTCATTTATGATTTGTTTTTCAGTGCGAGCGGATAACCTCACTTATGACAAACAATGGGATAAATATTAATCCAGCACTACTTCCTAACCATGATAACCATAATATTCCTGCCCCAATTCCAACTCTTTTTCAGGATAATCCTATTGTTAGTTCTCCTAGCTATAATCAAGACATTAATCCTGCTCCTACCCTTGATCAACACATTCCTACTCTTGATGATCCCACTCTCATTGGAGATAATTCTCCTTTGATTTCAAGTTTTGATTATAATATTGCAGCTTTGGTTACTTCTCTTGATCAAAATCTTCCTACAATGATTCATCCTCAGGATCAAAACAACAACATTCCTTCCGTTGAGAAAGAAATTCATCAAGTGTCTAACAATTCAAACAATAGCCTTTCTGCTCTAGAGTTGGATGCAGTTCAAATTCTAAACAATGACATGTTACCCCAACCAATGACGAGCCTAAGTAAAGATATGGATAGTGTACAAATGTCGAAGATTGCAGAAGATGCAATGGAAGAATTGATGAAACTTCTGAGTTTGAACGAGCCCTTCTGGTTTAGATCTTTACTAGATGGGAAATTCAATATTCAGCATGATTGCTACAAAAGGATATTTGGTAGGAGCAATTGCTTAAGTGGACCTCATGTACGAACGGAATCGTCTAAAGATTCACGAGTTGTGAAAATGAGTGGAGCACAACTCGTTGAAATGTTCTTAAATTCGGTTAGATCTTCTAACCCTTCTTAATTTGTCAAATATTTTATGGTTATTATCTACATATTTGAAATATAGATACAAGTAATGATAATGATATATTGATATATATTATACTCTAATCTTTCTAGGACAAATGGGTTGATCTATTCCCAACAATTGTTAAAAAAGCCCAAACAATTCACGTACTCGAAAGTGGTTCATCAGGAAACCGAAATGGAGCTTTACAGTTGGTATGTTTTCCTAAACCTTGCTTTATGTCATTTTTTTTCCTTTCCTTTTTTCACAATCACTTTGAAATAAGGACTCTTTAATTTGCACAGGTGAATGCAGAAATGCACATTCTTTCACATTTGGTTCCAAGTCGGGAATTCCTCTTCCTTCGTTATTGTAAAGAAATTGAAGTAGGTATATGGGCCATAGGGGATGTGTCAATTGATTCTTCAACATACAAAACTACTGTTTCTCACGCTCGAAGGCTTCCATCTGGATGCCTGATTCAAGAAAAGTCGTCTGAGGGATTGTGCATGGTAAATTAGTAAAATACATTAAACTTTTACATATCCTTTTTCGCTTGGATCCTTTTAACATAAACTTTTTTTCCTTTTTTTCTTTTTACTTTACAGTTACAACTAATTAGTTTTTCTTTCTTTTTTCTCATTTCTCTTCCTCACGTCCATCTCACACCGTGAGAATTAATTTTTAATTACATTGCTGAAATAGAATAACTAAATATAGGCATGTTTACTTTTACTCAAAATGAATAAATATCACATATATATTGTTACAACTTACAAGGTGACTAATTATTTATGGCCTATATACAATATGCAGATCCATCTAATAATTAATTTACTGGGATTTCATGTCTTTCATTCAACTTGTTTTTGAGAATTAATTGTTGTTTTCATTCATTGCTAGATCCACTGTTTGTAGGGTATTGTTGAACCTCGGTCATATCCTTTCTTTGGATGCTCTAATCGCATGCAAGTCAAAACAAACTTTTGTTGATACTACTGCATCTAATTTTGATAGGTTTCATGGGTGGAGCACGTGGAAGTGAATGAAAAGATGCAAACCCGCAATCTTTTCAGAGATGCTATTTATGGGAACAATGCATATCGAGCAGAAAGATGGGTTATGACCCTTGAAAGAATGTGCGAAAGGTTTGCAAACTCCTCAGCTAAAACTATACCTAGTTGTGAGACTGGAGGAGGTTGGTTACTCTTTATTTTCTTTTCTTTGCTCGATCCAAAGTTATACTAATTTTAATTTATTTAACTTGTGATCATTATTATTTGTTCATATCTAAGTCTTCGCTATTCATTTTCTCAGTTGTTAGATCAACCGACGTAAAAAGAAACATAATGCACCTAACGCATCGTATGGTGAAAATGTTTTGTGGGAATTTGGACATGCAAGACAATCAAAACTTCCCACATTTAACCCGGATGAACAACAATGGGGTTAAGTTATCCGTTCGCGTGAATCACACAGGGCCAAATGATGAACCTAAAGGCATGATCATTGGTGCTGCTACCTGCTTTCGGGTTCCACTCTCTCCACAAATTGTTTTCGACAACTTGATAGACAACAACAAACGAGCCAAGGTTCAAAGCCTAAAATTCATACATCATATATTCTATTTGATACTAAATTTCAATCTTGCATTACAGAACCATTAATATACTTTCATATTATATTCGTTGTAGTGGGATGCTCTATGCGATGGAAGTGCAGGGCACGAGATTCAACGAATCTCAACTGGAAGCAATCCTGGAAATTGTATTTCAATCATGCGGGTACATACTTGTTATATTTATTTCATATATAATTTTAACGTTTCAATGCTATATTTAGAACTAAATTAGTAACTTGTTAAAGTGAAATAATTTTTTAACTTAATTTTGGTTAAAAGGGCGTTAGAGTGAAATAATTTGGAATTAAAAGCATTTCGTAGATAATTTGATGCTGCTAATAATTATAATTGTATCAACATTAAGTTGGCCTTAATTAGTAGAACTGCATTCTGATTTCTTAAGCAAGTATAAGATTTGAGGCGCATGCTCTCACTATAGACGTGAAGCTCTTTAGAAACATTACTCCATACACATTAGGGATGTGGCAGAAAAATATATGTTTAATGCTTAAAATAAATACTAGAATAAGAGTTGTTGCTTCTTTTGTTAAATTTATTGAATAATGATACATCCACAATAAGCTTTTATATATACTACTTTTATATTTATTATTTCTCTATTTCTTTTCATCATATCAATCATCTTATCTATTCTTTCTTTCTTTTTTATTTTTTTCATGTCTCTTAAATTTTAAAATTTGGTTTACAATATTTATAAATGAGTATTATTATCCAAATTCATTTCAATTAATTGTTCATATATGTGATGCAGCCTTTCATCCCTAAAGAGAACAATATGGTGATTCTCCAAGAAAGTTATGTAGATGCTTTGGGATCTATGTTGGTATTCGCTCCTTTTTATATGGAGGGATTGGATCTGATCATGAAGGGAGAAGACACATCACTGTTTCCGATTCTTCCATCTGGCCTTACCATATCTTGGGATGACAAATCAAATGTTGCTGAAGGACAATCTGAACAAGTTGGTCAATCTAGAGGTTCGTTGGTGACTCTAATGTTTCAACTTTTGGCTTCCAGTCCATCTAAAATAGACAATGTAGACATGAATTTTGTAGGTTCTATTAATACACTTGTGACCTCAACTGTGGAGAAAATTAAAGTTGCTTTGAATTGTTCAAATTAGAAGTAATATCTTTTCAAGATGTACTTTAGTTTTGGAATAAAGACAACATAGAGTTTTGGCTAATGTTCTACATTTGTCCGTAGTTACTTCAACATTTGCTTGTGGGATGTATTCAAAGAATATGATTATTTACTTGTAATGAGTATTAACCAATTATTTATAGTATACTTTTGAATTATTATTTATATTAATTATGAAGATTATATATTAACTTAATTTGACTAATTGATTGGTCGTACTTAGACTTATGTACGCTTTGAATGACCTGGATCTGGATTGAGTTATTGTCGACAATTAACAAAAAAAAATCCTTTCTTAATGAACGCATATATAATAAGCATTATTTCAAAACAAAAATAAACGCAAAAATAGAAACAAAATGTCAAATTTGAAAAGCTTCTTAATGTAACCAATGAAAATCATGAGCCTAGCTAGTTTAACAAAATATCTCTACTATAAAAAATTACAAAATTTGTCTCTCTTTCTCAATATATAGGATCACTAAAGAATCTTATCCATTCATATGGTAAGAGCATTGGCCCAAAGGACTTATCTGTGACGTACTCCGCATGTTCCTCAGTATACAACAACAGGAGTGTCACGAAAGACTGAGGCAACAAAATCTAGCAAGCGAAAAATAAATCCAGGAAAAAAAAGAGAGAAGAATTTCGTAAAGTTAGTGTGGAATGAAGTGTAGTGAGTGAAAACGTTTAGCATATAGGGTATTTATAGAACAAATTATTTAACGTTAGTTAATAATGAGATTTTCGGGTAGGCTTTGAATTTCAAAAATAAATTAAAAAAGTACATCAAAATAATTTACTAAATCACAATATAATATAAAAATTTAAATAGAAGGAAATGTCAACTATATTAATTTCTATGATTTTTATTCATATGGGCCTTGGGTGGGGTTTCTACTTCAATAGAAGGAAATTTAAGGAATGTTGATGGTGTTGAGATCATGATGGGTATATTTTGTCTTTTTGGATTAATATGGGAGACTAATGTATTTAGTTTTATATCTTTTGTATTGTTTTTAATCCCATCCTCTACACTCCTTGTGCCTAGGCGAGTTTTCTAATAAAATTTTATTTGCCTATTAGTTTTTATTTTAAAAAAGAGAACAATAACTTAGTTTAAATGGAAAGCCTCCATCGTGCATTATATATTAGGAAACATGGGCCTATTTTAAACACATGTTGCATTTGAGGATAAGATTTCATAATGTCAGAAAAACTAATATGTACCGGCACCCTATATATTTGGCATGTTGTGTGTTGTTTTAATTTTAAAAATGGTTTTCAAAATACAATTTAACTGCAAACAATATAATTTCCAACTCACGTTCAGAAAAAAACAATGTCAAAGATTAGTGACTAGAACATGATATCATATGCTATCTATGTATACAAAAATCTATATATTTAACAATATCAAATACTAATGTGACATGCAAACATAGAGAAAAAATGATTAAATCCACATATCTCTGTATATTCTAAAATAACACTAGAATCAACTAGGCTAAGGTAGTTGTTTGTTATATGAAGAATGAAAATTATATATCACATATATAACTTAAATGAAAGATCAAAATTGCAAATATATTTACTATTACCAAATATAAATATAATATTATAAAATCAAATAAAAAATATTTTATTCTTTTCAATATTATATATCTTAATGTAACTTAATTTCTTAGTTTTATATATCATATAATGTCTTACGAGGTGATGTCTAACTACAAATCCATCCATTAATCAGATTAAATTAATAATTTTCATAATTGATATATATATATATATATATATATATATTAATTAAAAAATATTTTCTAATTAATTAATTCAAATCTACAAATAAATAATACATTTTTTGTTTGAATATCTTGCAAGCAATTGTTCTACTTCTGGTAACTTCAAACAATTTTTTTGGTGAATTTCTTAAAAGTAGTGATATCTGCCAACAGTTTAGAATAACAATAACAAAATCTTTCATTTTATTCATTCCAAAATTATTTACTTGGAAGAATTCAAAGCAGCTTTAATTTTTTCCACTGTTGAGGACACAAGTGTAGTAACAGAACCTACAAATTCCATGTCTATCATGTCCATGCTAGGAGTACTAGAAGCTAGAACTTGTAACATTAGAGTAACCAATGAACCTTTTGATACCACAACTTGTCTAGATTGTCCTTCAAGAGCATTTGAATGACCATCCCGAGATATGGTAAAGCCAGAGGGAAGAACCAACAACTGTGACGTGTCTTCTCCCCTCATGGCAAAATTCATTGTCTCCGTATCAAAAGCTGAGTATACCATCATAGATCCCAAACCATCTACATAACTTTCTTGAAGAACTATCATATTGTTATCACTAGGGCCAAGAGCCTGCACCACACGAATAATTGAAATGAATTTGGATAACACTACTCATACATATATAAGTTTTGTAGAACAAATTTTAAAATTGAAGAGAGGAAGAAAAAAAAGATAGAGGTATTAGATAAGTGATATGATGAAAAGAGATAAAGAAACAAAAAATTATAAAAGGTGTTGTAAAATGTTATTGTAAGTGTATCATTATTCAATTAATTTACTTGAAGCTAGTGACAATAACCATTCAACTATATTTATTCTAGGCATTAAACATCAATCTTTTGGTCACGCACTTAATGTGTGTCGTTTCTAAAGAGAATCACGTGTATAGTGAAAATATTCCTCAAAGATATATAGTATCAATTAACCCAACTGTGTTTGTACTATATGATCGACAAGAAAGAAAAAAGTGATGCAGTATGTTACTCCTTTCACTATAAACTCTTTTCTATCAAGTCTGGTTTTTCTTATTTTAATTTTTTTATGATATAATATAAGAGAAGCTTAACTGAAGAGTACTAATTATTAGAGAAGTACGCATTAAAATAATACTAAAAAGAATGCTCATATATTGTTTGGTACTATATAAAATATTCATACATAACAAGTTACAAAATCTAGTGTACATGTAGATACGCTATGTTATTTTAATTACATCAAATTACCACATTTTTTATCTTTATAGACTCAGAAACACATTATTTTATGAGTTTCAATTATGAGTTTAACTTATAAACACATGTTGTAATTATATTTTTTTATGGTGATATAAACTAATTGAAATATATACTAATTTAGTCCTGTCTATAGCATTGAAACATGCATTAAACAGAAATAGAAAATAACATGATACCTTCGTAATTGATATGAAATTTCCTGGGTTATTTCCAGTTGAGATGCGTTGAATCTCGTGCCCTGGCTTTCCATACCAAAGAGGTTCCCACTGCAAAGAAAGAAAAGAAAAAAAAATGAAAGCATTAATGATTGTGTAATGCAAAAATAGAATTTACTATGAAACAAAATATATGCTCTATAATTTTAGGTTTTGAACCTTAGCTCGTTTGTTGTTGTCTATCAAGAAGTCAAAAACATTTTCTGGAGAGTGCGGAAGTAGAAAAGAGGTAGCAGCACTGAGAATCAGGCCTTGTGGAACATCTGGTTCTGAGTTATTCTTGCGAACAGTTATTGTAACCTCACCGTTATTCATCATTCTCGTTAAATATGGGAAGTTCGCACAATCTGACACTCCTAAAGTGCGGCAAAAATTCTTAACCATTCGATGAGCCAAGTGCATCACACTCTTCTTTCCTTCAAGTGATAAAATCGCTGAGAACAACGAATATCATAGACTTAGATATGAACAAATAATAAAAAATATAGGTCGCATATTAAATAAACTAAATTAATAGCATAGAGTTAGGTATACGTAGAAGTTTGGGAGCAAAAATAACAAAGAGTAACCAACCTCCTCCAGACTCATCACAACTGGGTATAGTTTCAGTTGAGGCGCATGCAAATCTCTCACACATTCTTTTAAGTGTCGAAAGCCATCTTTCTGCACCATATGCATTATTGTAACAAATAACATCAGTGAAAAGCTTATGAGTTTGCATCTGGTCATCCACTTCCACGTGCTCCACCCAAGAAACCTATTAGAATTAAACTAGATATCAACAAATGTTTGTTTTAACTTGCATACTATTACATATAGCATGAAAATTGAGGAAATGATATATGATCAAGGTTTAACAATACTTAGTTTCTTTGAAAATTATTTTTATCAAAATTTATGTCAAGATATTAGGTAGTAGCCTAGTAGCACTTAATTTTCAAAAATAATTAAGCTAAATTGAGCATAAATATGTGACATTCACTTATCCATTTTTAGCATACATAAGTAAACATTTTTGTATCTTGTTATATTTTATTTCAGAAATTTAATTCAAAATTGATTCTCTCACACCCCATCATGAGATTTTATTTTTTAAAAGCAAAGGAATGCTATCACAATAGGAAAACTAAACCCCATCATGAGATATGAAATGGACATGAGGAAAAGAAATAAGAAAACGAAAACAAGGGAAAAATAAGAGACTTAATGAGTAATTTGACTGGAAAAGAAAAAGAAAAAGTGAATGCTAAAAGTATATAATTAGAGAAGAGACATATGCAAAGTCAAATTTAATGTAATTTAATTACAAACTTACCTTGCACAATCCCTGATTCATTTCTTGAATGAGGCATCCAGATGGACGCCTCCAAACGCGAGGAACAGTGGTGTTGTATTCTGAGGAATCAATTGACACATCCCCTATCACCCACACACCTTCTTCAATTTGTTTACAATAACGAAGGAAGTAGAATTTTCGAGTTGGAACCAAATGTGAAAGAATGTGCATTTCTGCATTGATCTGTATAAATAGTCCTTACTTATCACCTTATTCGAAGTGATTGTAGCAAAAGAAAAAGATAGTCACATAAAGCAAAGTTTTCTGGAAAACATACCAACAACAAAGCTCCACTTTGATTTCCTACCAAACCGCTTTGGAGTGCTTGAATTGTTTGGGCTTTTGTAACAATTGTTGGGAATAAATCAACCCATTTATCCTAGAAATATTAGAATATATATATATATCATAATCTTTATTTATCAAGTATCTACATTTCAAATATGTAGATAACTAATAAAATTTTGACAGAATAAGGGATAAAAGAGCTAACCAAATTCATAAACATTTGAACAAGTTGTTCCGCATTCATTTCCACTAGTCGTGAATCTTTTGAGGATTCTATCCGTGCATGAGGTCCGGGTAAGCAATATCTCCTACCAAGTATGCTTTGGTAATCATCACGTTTAAGAACTAACTTCCAGTCATGTATAGACCAGAAGGGTTGGTTCATATCCAAAAGCTTAATTAGCTCTTCGATTGCATTATTTGCAATCTGTGACATCATTGCATTGTCCAGGCTTATCCTTTGGTAAATGATAGATTGGAATATCAAATCATTGTTCAAAATTCCGCGCAATGCATCCAATTCTTGATCAGGATCCTTGGGCATATGATCCTGAGGAAGGGTAGAAGTATCTTGACCAAGAGGTGGAATATCTTGATCCAAGGTGGAAAGAGTGGGAAGATGAAGAATATCTTGACCAAGCCAAGGATCACTAGCAAGAGCAGGAATAGAGTGATCAACGGCAAGAACACCAGCAGGAGTAGGAATACAATAATCAAGTGCAACATCATCACTAGGAGGATCAGGAATATAGCAATCAAGAGCAGGAGCAGGAATATCTTGATTGAAACCAGGAGTACTAAGAACATGACTAAGTTGATAAGGAGAAGGAAATCCAACTGTTTGGTTTAGCAATCTTCCTCCTAAGGTATCATATGAAGAAGAAGAAGGAAGTGGTAGATCCGGATTTACCCTATTGTTTTCCAAAAGTGCGTACACTCTCTCATACTGAAAAATAATTCATAAAATATTGTCAATTAAAAACGAATAAATTATTAATGTGGGTGTGTTATTCACATCACAAGAGAATCAATCAAATAAAAGAGTTTACTTGCCTCTTTAGCTAATTGAATATTTTTTGCCTTTAATGCTTGCAATTGAAGTTTCCGCTCTACAGATCCCACGGGTAGACCCCCACAAGATAAGCAGAATGCATTCTGCAGAGACTCTCTCATTAATAGGTTTTCTGATCGTATGTTTTCATTCTCACGCCGAAGAACATTGTTATCTATTCGCTCACTTATAGCCTGAAAATTACACAAATCTAGTGTATAAATAATTGTCCTAAAAAATGAAGCATCATAAAGAAAATAATAGACTACCTTTAGTTGAGTCTTCTTATTTTGAAACCAAATTTTGACTTGATTTAGACTAAGCCCTAGCTCCTCACTTATTTGACGGCGTCGATTTTCATTCGGATATGGGCATTCCCTGAAGATTCTGTGTTTCAAAAATGAAAATATCAATTAGCTAGTTGACAATATTATATTCAGAGTTAAATATCAAATACTAAAAAAGTTTAAATGTATCAATAATTATGGAACAAAGATACGAACAATGTACACAAGTCCAGTTATGAAATAGGCAGGTTACATGCCAAAATGATGAATGAAATCCATAATTAACAAGACAACAAAGCGTGTAAGAGTATTTTCATATATAAGCATCAATATAATACATGAAAGGATATCTAAATAGTATGCCATGTTATATCTAAAAATCAAGATATGCCAATTCACAAAGAAGTTTCTAAGCGCTTGCAAACCGAAGAAATTGACAAGGCTAGTGAGATTTAAACTTGTGATAAATCACCTAACGGTACAGCATGTTCAGCTCCAGCATAATTGGAATTGCAATGTGATTTTAACATTCCTAAAAACTTTAATGTCACAAATGCAATTGAAGTTTCAAATCAAATTTGAAACTTTGATAAATGCATCTATATAGTGTCATCTTGTGAGATTTTTTATTCAGGACATATAAGGAACTAGAGTGAGGTACATTAATGATCAATATATACATTTAACGAGGGGCTAAATACAACAGAATACTCTGATTAATTAACAGAAGAAGAAAACTTTCATTAAACTTTAATTTAAGCAAACTAACAAAGGTGTGAAAAAAATTTAGGGTGTATCTCAACTAAATTGCAAGATATCTTTCATTATTTTGGGGAGCTACACATTTTTCATAAATAACTGTACAAGTATTTGAGCATATATATACACAACATGTTGCAAACTATCAACATACAAATTATAATGCCAACTTGAAAGTAAAAAAAATGAAAAATAAAAATTCATCTTGAATAAATTAATAAACAAGCCACGCAATTAATTCATATACTTAACCAGAAGTAAAATTTTAACCCAAAAAAATATTGAAAATGAAAACAAACAATCACAATCATTGCATAATCATAATCAAAGAATAACCAACACTAGTAGATGATTTGGATGGTGAAATCTAGGTGGATAGGTTCTAGTGGAAAAAAAACAAGCATTAGAAAAACTCGATCCCGCTCATGCATATCATATAAAAAAAAGGCACAAAATTTTTGTGGTATTTTCAAACCATGAAGAAAAGGGATGATGGATGCAGCTAATTAAGGAACGTCAAAGGCTCAAAGCTTTGTGCTTAAAAGAAATTTAAGAAAAGATTAAACCGAACAAAAAAAAATTGAAAGGTTAATTATTCTCATCCAATAAAGGGGAATAACCTTGGAACTCATTAAAAATGAAATGAAAAAGGTTGAATTACGAAGGATAAATATTGTTTGACACCTCTCTAAAAGGTGATACGTTTTTGTGAAGAGAAATGAAAAGAAAACAATATAATAATTAATGTGCTAAAAAATAAAAATACTTAAAATAAATATAAAAATAAGAGTGTAAAAGAATTAAAATTAAATTATGAAATATAAATTTTTGTGTGATTATGTGAAAAGTACATATTATTGTTTTTGTTGCAGACATTCATTAAGGTGACACGTATCTTTCAACCCTAAAACAGGAATTCACTGAAACCTAGATTAAAAAAAAAAATTGTCAAGAACAAAGGATTGGTGATCTTACGCTTCGAGTTTAGATACCGTAGCATGATTGAGACGATTACCACGACCTGAATCACCCAAGTTTGAAGGATACATTCTTTCAACCTTAATGAGAAATTGTAACAACAAAGACGACTAAAGTTTTTCTTTCTTTCTAACTCTTGATGTGAATGTATGTGAGAATGTGAACTCTTAGAATGCTTATATAAGCCAATTCATCTAGGCTTAGAGGGAGTTGACCAGTACAAATTTGTTTCCAGAATGGTCAATTCCACAATTGATAAAACTCAGAATGAGAAAGCATTCATCCTATTATTACTTTCTGGACATATTAAAAGATTTTTTATTTTATTTTGAGATGAGGATACATAGAATTGTGTAAATATTTTTCTATAAAGCACCTAAGAGTACCATATTGGAGAAAACATAATTTGGAAAATATAATTTTGTTTTGGAAGGTTTTCAAACTAGGAATAAAATTTACTAAATATATTGAATTTTTTAAATGGGTAGATTTCTTGCTTGGTTTTTTTGCACGTGTAATGGAAGATGAAAGATTGACAAAGGGGGAAGAAAATGACAAAGTTTAAATATAATTTTACCAATTCATTCCACGGGAGTCAATTGGCTTTTGATAAGATACCGTAAATTTGACCTGACCAAAAACAAAGTCAAATAAAAAAAGATCAACAATCAACCAATAACAAGTGCTTGATACATTTTTCAATTTTATAAAATCAAAAACTATTTTTATATAGGTATCGTAAAATAATTTTTCATGCCTTCATTTTTATTATTCCTTGTTATTTGTCTTCTTATTTCTCCATGCATTCGTTTTCTGAAAAATTATCACTATACGTGTGTGATCAATGTACTCGCTGAATTAACTATAATTGACCGGGAATCATATACAAGTCAATTCTTTGGCTTGGTCTGTAACTAATCAAACCATAGCCTAACGCCGTAACACATAGGTCAAATTAAAAAAAATATTTAATCAACATTTTATTCTATAACTTCGTAATTTTTTTACAAGTTTTTTAAATTTTAAAAAAGAAATTTAAGTTTCATAATTTTCTAATATTTAATAAAATCTTGCATAAATATAAAAGTTAAAAATATATTATCATAACAAATTATTTGAATTTTTTATCATAACTTTTAATGAAATATACTATCTCAAAGCGTTTAGGTAAAATAAAATACATACTTCCATATTTAATAATCCCCTAATACAAAGTTATTAATTACGATGCAAACATTTCAAAAATCACATACACAAATATGAAATATTATTCACATGTTATTAAATACTCCAATCGTCCCAAAATAAGTTTTCCATTGAAAACAATTATCCCAAAATAATATGAAGTTATAGAATTTAACCTAAAATTAAGAAAATAATTAGTTTAGTTAATCACATTAAATATAACAATTATTTGTATTATTATTTCAAATATATCATGTTCTTATGTCTCTATTCACTTAATTATTTCACAATAATACTTGGAGAGAGAATAATTAAGTAAAGATACTTAGAAAAAAAATTAATACATTTAGAAATTAGAAAAAAGTCTTATAAAAAGGTTCAAATAAATTTATGAAAATACCTTATAATTATTAACGGAGGAAGTACTTCTAACAAATGTTATTTAGTTTTTCAATGTAATATTAATAATAATGTCGGTTTTGTAAAATTATCATTTTTTCATGTATTTATTATTATTTTATCTTTGTAAAATAACATAGGATAATACTTTTTTGGGATCAAGAGAGTACTATATTTATTAATTGAAATGTAAAATTAATTTCATATTATTATTAAATAATTATATTCATTTCATTTAATTTATTATAATTATTAAAAGTGTTAGAAATTTCACATCCACCAATTATACGACAAAAATAATATAGAAGAATGTTAACAATATACTCCATAAAACACTTCTTCTAATGCACTTGTTTTTATTAATTTAAATTTATTAAAAATTATAAAATCATGGATATTCATTAAAAAGGACATGAAAATCACAAAGTTATGATTTTTAATAAATTTTGGTCAATATTTATCATTTAATTTATTATAATTATTAAATGTGTTAGAAATTTCACATCCACCAGATATATGACAAAAATAATATAGAAGAATGTTAACAATATACTCCATAAAGCACTTCTTCTGATGCACTTGTTTCTATTAATTCAAATTTATTAAAAATTATAAAATCATGGATATTCATTAAAAAGGACATGAAAATCACAAATTTATGATTTTTAATAAATTTTTGTCAATATTTAGAAGAAAGTGTTCATTGCATTACTTAAAAGAATGTGTTTTTTACATTTTCAATATGTGGGGATAATTTTCACCTCTTGAGATAACTTTTAAGATTAAGCCCAAATCTATATTTAATATAGTATCAAATTTTATCCTAGAGGTTGTCGTTCAACCTATTAAGTCATTATGTGTTTTAGAACACATTTAAAGGAAAGTGTATCCTATCACGATAGTAATAATAGATAAAATTCGGATATCAAATCAAAAAGAACTACCTATGCAACCAAGCAATAGAAATTCAATAATAATCAAATGCTAAAATATTAGTTTCTAATTCTTTTGCAATTAGAGACTGAAAATCGGTATCTAAAATGAGTTAATTGTAACTGAAAATTCAGTTTGGAAAATGAGTTGATAGCAACTAAAAATGTAGTCTCTAGAGCAGTCTCTATCGATATTTATAGTGACTCAATATATTCAATCTTTAAATCAGTCAATATTTAATGAATTTATTGGTGTGTAATATTATTCGTAGAGTATCTAAGTCACATATTTACTTTCATTGTCACCGATTACTATTGAATTTTCCAGTAAATGACAAACTTACCTTTTTTTTCATCCATAGAAAACTACTGCACCAAAAATTAGATAGATTAACTCATATAACTTATTTCCATTTTTCAACCAGGAACAACAAAAGTGAGGGAGAAATATAGGAAACAGAGAAAAATTAAGAAGCAGCTTCCGCTTCCTCCGCTTTCTTTCTCTGGTTACTTTTTCCTTCTGCTTCAGACAACATAATGCGTGCATGTCTATTGCCACACTCTTTTTCGATCTCTAATATCTCCGTCAACGAGTTATCAAAGAAGGACGGGATCTCTTGGCCTCTTGAACGATGTAATTATAAAAAAAGTTAGCCAATTATGTAATTATAAAAAAAAAAGAGTGTAACAATTCTCTTGAATGGTGCAAGACGTGGGAGTGATAATTACTATTTATACATGTATTTAAATTATATAACAATTATATTATTTTTATCTTTTAATGCTTACTTCTTTTGTGATTGAAAATATAAGAATTTATCTTGTTTAGGATTTTATCTAATAAATGCTAAAATTAGTTGATTTACAATGTGTTGGTTAAATTTTCTTTATAAGATTACACATTAAAGATTTGGAAGATGAATTAAAAATTTGGAGTAACGCACATATGGATTTAACGCGTCACCAATATAAAAAAAAAAGTCCAATCAAGCAAAATTTTGATCATAAAAAGGAAGAAGCCAAAGAGAATCAAAAGGCACAAGGAATAAAAGAATTCATTTCATATAAGATGGCTTATGTCCCTTGTTTTGCCTATTTTCTCTACTCTCTAGCATTATCTTTTGTTTTCCTTTGTTTTGTAAGTCTCTCATGACAATGAGAGACTAAATCATTCATTGTTGGAGTTCAGCAACCAAACCTCTTGATATAACAATTTTCACTATCTATTTAATGAACTTTTCATTTTTTTTTCCGAATCTTCTGTCATATTTGTGATATGATCATCTATTTGCATGGAATGTTATGAGGGTTTATGCATGAAAAATGTCTATACTCTGAAAACTGGGAAAGAACATCTAGACAATCCATATCTAGTGATAGAATGACATTATTTAGTCTTAAATATACATCTCTATACTTAATGTAAATTATTTGATGTAACTTGTTGAGGGATCAGAAATGAAATTAGGTAATTTAGGCTCTTTCCTATAAGGGATCATGGTTAGAGTAAATTAGATGATGAATATATGAAAAATAATATTAAATAATAAAAAATAATTAACATTGCATCAAAAGTGATTTTGATAAGCTTAACACCCAACATATTTATGCATATTATCATTGAATTTATATTTATGCATATTATCATATGCAAATCCCAAAAAAATATTATATTAATTGCTTACAAATAAACGTATATAAATTATGAGTATAATCAAAGTCTCTCTGAACTCAAACTTACCATTTATTATTATTTTGATGAATTTGTATGCTCGAACTTACATTTATTACTATTTAGATGAATTGATATACTTGTCAATCAGTTTAAAGTCACTAACGCATCTTATCTTTTGTGAATAATTACATTAATTAAAAGTTATATTAATAATGATATATGTTGAATAGTAAAGTAAAATTATTTTATGTTATCTGTGCATAATTAACTATTAATTAAACTAGAGGAATTTAAAAAAGGACCTTCAAAAGATGAAGGAAAACATTCAGAAATGTAAAGAAAATGAAAATAATTGTAAACTTGAATTGCAAATACAAAAACTTATAAAAGGACAAGAAAACAACGATCAAAGAAAAACATGTAACTTAAAGGGAATTAAAAGAAAAGTATAAATGTAAATGAAGCTAAAAGTGGCTATAGGAGTAGTTATTATATTTCTGTTATTTCTGTTTTTATGATTTCGGTTAGTTTGTTCCTCGGTATGTGTGTAAGTACACACAGACACATTCATTTCAGTAATAAGACTAATGCTTTTCTCTGATTATATTATAATACACATCACTCTTTATTTCATTTTTTTATCTTCTTTTGTCTATTTCCATATTAAAATTTATATAAAAATAACATTACTCAATTTTCAATATCCATTTTGTTTTCATGCCCCAAAAGTATTAAATATTAGACTTGTTTGAATACAATAAACAAATGTTTTTAAGATTTTTTTATTAAAAATATAAAAAAAATTCTATAAAAAAATTCTCAAAAATAATTTTAACCATATATCCAAACATTTTCATTGTATAATATTTTTAGCCATCTGTTACACGTTACAGTTGAAATAGTAGACAGGACAACGTATCAGTTTAGGACATTGTTTAGGAAAGAGATGTACATGTCCATCTTAAAGAAGAATGCTAAAGAGGCAGTTGCAAAACTGGATACCCAGGAGGCATAGGGAACTGCTGTACAAAAAAGACTAGCAGCATTGGATATGGAAAATTATGGAGAGTAATAATATCAATATATAGTTGAGAATGTAATCTAAACTTTATTGTATAACCTTTTAAATTCAATTAATCGGCACGTATAATTATGTATTATGGTTTTTTTTATCCAAATTTAAAATTTGTATGTGAAGATTAATTACAAATGAAAATTCTTTTTATTTATAAATTTATATGTTGTAATTAGTATCATGTTATGTGAGAAATGTGTTTGCTTTTCTTCAGAATTGAAATCCTGATAGATGAATTAAAGTGAGATTAATCTTAGGTATTGTGGTGGTGAGCTGGTGATATGTAAGAAATTATAAAATGAGAAAGTTTATTTTATTAAAAAATGCATAATTTATTGTAAAGCAACTCTTCAAAATCTGTAAGTACTAATGTACCCCCACCCCAAATTAAAAAAAAAAAAAAAAGAGTTGTACGTACTTGAATTCTTTTTTTTTTTTAGAAAGGGAAAATTAATAGACTATTGGTAAGTAGTTAGTGGTGGAGAATTGTGGCGCGGAGGAGATTAAAAATGTTTACAAATATTATTCTGTAATTTTGTTTTGATAATAATATTTTAATCCGTAAATACAGTTATTTAATCGAATCACGTAAAACTTGTGTAACGTGTTTATAATGCATTTACCAAAGCAGGTGGCAAAGGGGATGCAGATGGAACATTATGAAAACTGTTATAGCTTATTAAATAAATACTTTTTTTTATGAGCATTAATGATATTCAGTGATTCTTTAGAATTTTAGAAATTATCAAAATGATTTTTTTTTCTCTTTTAATGAATTATTTTTCATGTCTGCAATCAAGATCAACTATTTCTCCATAAATATTTTTCAACTTTTTGTTTTTTGAGGGGAATATTTTTCAAGTTATTTCAACAAAATAATTTTTTCTTTTCTAAATGAGCCTATTAAATCAAACCTTACTACCTAAAAACTCATTTTAACCAAGTTCAATCAAATGTGTCTCAACTATAATGGTCCTTAAAAATTTCTCGTGAAACTGAGCATGTGGGCCCTGGAAGCAAGAATCTGACCGAATTGCTTGTAACTGAACGACCCCATTTTTCTTCCAATTCCTGTGCCTAGAAAAAGATTAAACTATACATGGAGATATTTGCCATTTTTAAGTATCCCCATTATTCCTACCACCTACTTTCTCTCATCCTTTCCCACAACAAACTCTTTCTTTGAAAAAAGAAACGAAAGAATTCCAAATACCTCTGTCCCACATTGTCTGTATGAAACTACTGTTTCTTACTCTGCATATTATTTAGTTTTCTTTCCTTCTAGTATAGGTAATTTACAAGTAATTACTTTCTTGATTTAATAGCCTCAAATTTTCAATTTGGTGCTAGTTAGAACCACCTACAGCAAAACAAGATTCAAATTATCAAATCTCAAACCATATTTTTCAGTGAATGTTGAAATTCTGGTGTCTCTAAGACTCACTGTTGTGTCTTTTTCTTTCTTGTTTTTCTTTTCTTTTCTCTTTTCTCTTTCTTGGGTGATATTTTTGGTATTCACTCACATGGTATGTTCTTTTTGTTTAATTTTAAATATGTGATTCTGTTGATTGTGTCAACTACTACTGCAGAGAGAACAATGAGTGCAGGAGACAGGCCAAAAATGCATGAGCAAACCGGTTGCTTTGATCCCAACACAATGGGAGAAAGTTTACCCTTTCTAAACGATAACTTTCCACAAACTCTACCTCCATCATCACCTATGGTTGTTGTAGGAAACACCACCACAAACAGCAACAATAATAGCCTTGAAGAGAATCTTAGGCTTTCTGTGGAGGAGCTCTCCTATAACCATCACAATCCACAACACCAAGAAGATCATGTCCCCACCTATGCAAGTGGAGTAACTGCGACATCTATTGAAATCCCACATCCACAACATCTTGGTTTGAACATGGGAAACTCCTACATCAACAACAACAACATGGATAACCATTTGGTGCAAGAGGTCATTGATGCATTTCCCTATCAGCAGTCCACTTGGGACCCTACTATTGTTCAGGAATTACAAGACATGGCCTATGCTAATCACACAGAACAAACACAACAGCAACACCAAAATGAACAACAATTTCAGCAAATTGAGACTCAAAACTGCAGCCAAAGCTACAACAACCCCTCTTCCATACTAGACCCTCCCTACCCTTCACCAGATATCCTAAACTTTCTCCACATGCCAAGATGCTCAGCCTCATCTTTGCTCACCAATCCCTCCATTTCCCTCCCAAACCCAACTCAGAACACACCAAACTTTCAGAATCCAATGGCCTTTCTTGGAGAACTTCCAATAGGATCAGAAAACACAAGTGCTTCCTCAGTTTTGTATGATCCTCGATTCCATCTGAACCTTCCTCCTCAGCCTCCAGCACTCAGAGAGCTGTTTCAGTCTCTCCCCCGCGGCTATAGCTTGCCAACAAACTCGAGGAATGGCTCACTCTTTGGTGGAGGGGATGAGATGGAGGGTGATGGGAGCCAGCTTGACATGGGAGTGCTGGAATTCGACAGGGTCACACTCACACCTTCTGTTGGCAAAGGAAGGGGAGGCAAAGCTACCAAACATTTTGCAACTGAGAAACAAAGAAGAGAGCAACTCAATGGAAAATACCAAATCTTGAAGGATCTCATCCCGAGCCCCACCAAGGTATACACCATCTATCAATTATCTAACTAATAAATAACATGCTACATTCTTTTTTCTAGTTCATTATGTTTTTAATCCCTAATAGAACACTCCCTTTTTAGTCTCTAACAAATTGTATTCTTTTGATCTCTTATTTATGAACATGTCAGATTTCCTTGTCCTTCACAAAAATTAAATTTTTTTGGTTTCTTGTTTATGAATATATAATAATTTCTATAAATGGAAGACCAAAAAGAAAGATTCATTTTTGAAGAATTAAAAGTGGACATTGTTCTATTTACATGGCCTGAAAATATATGGATCAACTGATGAAGCTTATTGGTTGGGTTTGGTTCAACACAGGCTGATAGAGCATCTGTGGTGGGGGATGCCATTGACTATATAAGAGAGCTGATTAGAACAGTCAATGAGCTCAAACTACTGGTGGAGAAGAAAAGATATGCTAAGGAGAGGTGCAAAAGGCCCAAAACAGAAGAAGATGCTGCTGAGAGCTGCAACATTAAGCCTTTTGGTGATCCAGATGGGGGCATAAGGACCTCATGGCTCCAGAGGAAATCCAAAGACAGCGAGGTTGATGTCCGGATCATCGATGACGATGTCACAATCAAACTCTTCCAGAGGAAGAAGATCAACTGCCTGCTGTTTGTCTCCAAGGTTCTGGATGAACTTCAGCTGGAGCTTCACCATGTTGCAGGTGGACATGTTGGTGAATATTGCAGTTTCTTGTTCAATAGCAAGGTTGGTGGTATTATTTCATTTGACATAAAAACTAACTAGGTAGTTATAACTATAAATTCCTTGCATGAATAGAATTGTCATATTGTTGTGGTTGTGTGTTTAACTGTGACTTGTTTCACTGAGGCAGATAATGGAAGGTTCTTCAGTCTATGCAAGTGCCATAGCCAACAGGGTGATTGATGTTCTGGACAGTCAGTACACAGCAGCAGTTCCACATACAAACAGCTATTAGAGAAGGGGAGGATAGTGTCAAGATCAGCCACCAAAGGTCTTTATTAATTATTTTGACATGTTTGGAACAGTAACTTATAGTAATAATGGTTATAGACTTATAGTGATAGTATTAACTAATAAGTTCATGGAGCACTCAAGAAATAGGGAAATTTACAAGTTCTACAGTTTTAGACTTTCTGGTTCATGATATAGTTTTCTTCAATTATGATACAGAGTTATTGTTAAATTTGTTTTTTGGAGGAGGATTAATATACAACGAAGTTATTTTGGGTTAGTGCTATCAGCAAAAAGGTTCTCTTTTTTAGGTACATCTTGGCTTGCTATTTTAGTTTATTTCTGGTATTCTTTGGCTTGCTATTTTAATTTAAGTCATTGTACCTAAACAAGGACATGAATGATTGAATGCTCTAGTTTGTTTCCACGACCATTGGTTAGTTGAGTCATGCTTGGCTTTTTCTGGTTTTTGAAAATAACTACTTTATTATGGTTGCAACTTACAACTTTCACTGTTTTCTATTTCCACGAGAGATTTGCCAATGACATGAAAATTCCATTGCAGCAAAACACTTTATGTGAAAATCGTTTTTTTTTTTTTATAATAAGAATTAGGCCGAAGCAGCAGTTACGGAAAATTCAATTGTCATACTATTTGTGCTTTGTGCTCCAAATCAATGCAAAAACATCTCTATGAAGCGCTAAAAGTAGAGAATCATTGCAATGCTAAAACCACTAAAATATAAATGAAATTGAAAACAAATTAAAGGAATCAGTTTAGGTTTTTAAATTTTCTCTCTCTTAAGAGTATCATCTTGGCGAGTAGAGGAACTAATTAGTATCCCTTAAATATATCAATACATTTATGTAAAGTTTTCATCGCATGTGAATGTGATATGTAAATTTATCCGTGTAATTTAAATATTGGTACACTTCATGTCTGTTATTATATATAAGAAACAAATATCCAATTGATCAAGAAAAATAAAAATAATTAATTTAATTAATAATATCATAAATTTAAATTTTATTTTAAAAATATCTATTGAATCAAATGGTTCAAGTGGTGATTACATTTAATGACCCTCTACTCATGTTTTAAGGGATAATTTTTTTCACCAATAAATATGATTTCATTAGTAGTCTTTACAATAAATAAAAGTAAAAAAAATTAACAATTAATATATTTAAAGTTGGTCATATATTTGTTATATAACATTAAAATGTTATATTATTAAGTTGATAGAGTATTAAAAAAATGTGATATAACGTTAAATACAAACCTCTTGTTGAGTAGTATATTATATCACGAAAATTTTCTCTCCTACATAATTAAATGTAAATATTTCTTATCAAAAACCAAAGACTAACAATAAAAATATAAATTTTTATAAATAATTTTATAATAATATAATATTTGAGATAAAAATTATAATTATAAATACATCTTATATAAATGAGAAGTGCAAATAATTTGTTGAAAGTAGTAGAAATTTTTTTGAGAAATTGTAGTTCAAATTAACAGTATGGCTTATAGTTTTAAAATGTGTATAAATGTAGTATCTATTTTTAATTAAGTAAAAGAATGAATCAAAAGGCAAAGAAATGAAATTAAACTATAAATTGAAATAAATTATGACAATTAAGACGGAAAGGAGGGTAAATAAGTAGTTTAACTTATAAGTAAATACAACATACAGATTGAAATAGTAAGAAAAGGAGGACAAATTGACTTTGATGAATAATAAATCTTGAAGGTGAGAAATGTTTAGTGTATGATACGGCGCTAACAGTCTACATTCTGTTTATAAAGTGAATGGATTAAGTTGATAGAGTATTAAAACAATAATACGATATCATTAACATTTTGGTGGACTAGAATTCGAAATACAGGTCTCTTCCAAGAGAAACTAACCTCTTAATAAAATAAGAACTCAATTTTAAAAAAAAATGGAGATGAAGAAACAAAAATGAGTCTACAGAATTCAAACTTGGTCTTCCAAAAACTATATTCCCTTTGCCCGACAAAGCACGGCTAAATTTAACTACAAAATGTATTGACAAACCAAAACACCAGGCAATCCAATTACTAAACCCTTTTGATTGCGAAACGGGGAAAGTATTAAGGGGATAGAAAGGAAGGAAATGAAACAGAAAATGGTCACTAGTCTATGTCAGCAAGAAAACCTCATGTTTATGACCGTCAATTCAGCAAATATCAGCTACAAGATTTCCAGGCTTTGTTAACTTTCTTAGCAAGATATCTGGTAGCATTTACCCCACCAACAGCCAGAAAGCCTGATATGGCCTGCCTTGCACTTGAAACCATTACTCTTTGCCTCAGAATTCTCTGCAAGCAATTTGCAGCTGCTTCTCTTGCGCTGACTTTAGTATCACGTGTGACTCTACCTGAAATCACAATACCCATTTTTCACAATTTGACGCACAACACACTATTCTGAGGTACAACGTCACCACCATGAAGTATCATCTAAAGATTCAAATAACTAAGAAAATCAATCAATTCCTGTTCACCAATAATGTCACCCTCTTTATACCTCTATACTTCCGAGAACAAGAGAGTTCATTTTGGACCTCAACACTATTAGCCGTTAAGAAATAAAGCAATAATTCAGAAACAAGTCTAACAATATCATAAGCATACCAGTTTCGCTTAATTCTTCCTTCATGCTGATCTGGCTTCTGATTGATGGAGGAAGAGCAGAAACTAGAGAACAAGCGACTGATAAGTCACAATCCTGTTTTAAAAGAGTAAGGAAGTTTCTTTACTTGTTATGTAGACTCCGAAGAAGCATTTATATACAACTTCGAAATAAGCTTTTCCATTAAGTATAACAACCAAAGATGAAAACTAGAATATCTAGAAGATGAAAAGCACAGAATAGCAGTAACACATTGCTTATATTTCTCCTTCTTAACAGAAACTAAAGAAAGAAAGAAAAAAAGAAAAAAGAAAAAAGAAAAATGCCTCCTCATGACAACATCAAGTGGCACCAAATAACAGGATGGACATAAATAGAAGGAATCACAAGTTAATGCATTACATCTCATAGGACTTCTTTTTTATGTTCTTGTTTGGGTAAAAAAATTGAGGGACTACAAGTTTGTTTGCAATATTTCAATTTTCAGGAGGTGATACTTCAGCATAGAGTTCAAGGCACAACAAAGCTAAAATCTTTCAAATGCATGATTCAACGGGAGAACTATTACTCAGAAATCAGAATACTTGGTTAATACTTAATATATTTCCAATTTACAATGAATGAACCAAATAAATGCCTAATCAATTTTTTTTAATGTTGTCAATCATTTATTAGTTCATCATCCTACTAAATTGGAAATATGTTGGTCAAGATATCATAAATTGTAATCCTCCCAAAAATCAATACCAAATAATAAAGACCTGAGAGACATGTATTTGATTCTTGGCAGTTGACGAAAGTCTCAATAACTTCTTAGCCTCATATTCTTCGAGAAATGGCTTATACATTGAGTGGAATAGATCAAACTGCCCAGTAACAATCTTTTTCACCTGGACAGATTGTGAAAAAAAGGAACCTCAGTAAAAACATAAGGCAATAGGACACATATATGATCAATTTGGCTTCCTTCACAAAGAATATGCCTCAAACACAAACAATTTTCCAACAGGTGTCTTCCATTCCCCAAGAGAACAAAAGGAATACAAGTAAGAATGGACTATATGCAGAAAACATTCGCTAGTTTCAGTAGATAATTCTAATCATATTAAACTATCAAGGATGGGAAGGTTCATATCAGTGAAATGAAAAATATCTAGCGAATGTTTCATAATTCAGAAAGGCAGCAATGTCTAAAGCATGAGCCAGAATTTGAGACCAAACTGACATAAATCCTCTGAAGACACCTGCTCCTCACACGGGAATCAAGTGAACACGGAGAATTTATATGTATCAGAGTTTAAAGGATATTAACATTTCCATACCACATCCTACTTTAGTAGCAACCAAGGAATACCTTGTTTTTATCCTCAGCAAATAACATGCGTATATCACCTGTGTATGAAAGACTACATACTTTGGCATATAGATCTGCCTGCAAGGACGTAGTTGAATCATTTCAGCTGTTTCAACTCTCAAAGTAAACAATTTAGTAAGAAAGAAGTATACCTCTGTGAATTCTGATGGAAGCAGGAGAAGAGCAGCTGACACTGCAGCTCTCAAGTTAACAGAATTGGTGCTGCTGACATCTAAATTATCGACAACAATATGAACCTGATTGAAACACATCCAAAAGCGCAGGGAAAAGAAATAGGTCTCAATCATGGATTCATTATCAGGAAAATTGATGACAGGCAAACTATGAGATAGATATGTGACACTAGCCCTGGAGAAGTGTTACATGTGTTAGAGATATGAGATATTGCCTCACTTGAATTTTGAATTTAGAATAAGTTTTAGATAATGTTTTTGTTATTGTTGCAGATTTTATCTTTCAGTTAAATAATTTAGATGAATATGATAGAAGACAGATTAGGTTGTTTAGGATTTTCAGATTGGTTGTAAGCCTATATATGGGCCTTCTCACTTTATGAATAATATTGGTTATTTTCCTATATTGTTAATTTCTCTATTTTTTCTGCAAGTTCTCCCTATTTCTATATTTTATTTTACAAAATATTTTCAACAACATGAACTATGGTACACTTTGGTATGTTGTATGCATACAAGTATGCAGTACAGGACTTTTCTTGATATGAGCTACAAGGCATAGATTTACTTGGCTATTTAGGAGCGAAATTAACCTACAATCGGATTACCACTTAAACTTCCAACAACTGAATAGGCTCTTTTGCTTGTTTTAAAACACTAGTCATGGCCCATAATCTCTTTTAATAGTATTATTTTTCCTATCAGAATGATGCTGAGATTCTGAGAACTAGGGATTTATTTTTTCAACCTTCTCTCTTTCTCTCCTCCAACACAGCCACCTCCCCCTCCATCCCCTTCTTTGTAATTGCAAAGCCTTTCTGTTTTCTTTTTTTCTGTCCTCCTCTATATGTCACTAGTGTCCCTCTGCATATTTACCTTCACTGCTAGTTCATGATGGTAGTCTGTGAATAAGAGGTGAATCACAAAGCTTAAAAGTACTTGCTATTCAAATGGTCCTAGTTAAACATGAGAAAATATAAATTATCATATATGCCAAAATAAAATATCTAATTCTTTTATTCAGAGATTATTTGATGATATTGATATGTGAAAATTAAGAATCTAGCTTAGAGCTCACGAAACATCAAGAATCAAATGATTCTAGACATGAAGAGGAAAAAAGAGGGTAACATACTGGTTTCTGTAACCGGCCACACAAGTAGAATTTCTCCCAATACTGTACGTCTTGAAGTAAGTCATGCATTCGAACTACCCCATACTTGAATAGCTGCATAAATTTGCTTATAGAGACGAGGAACCATGAAAAAAGTAATCTTGATTCAACAAATCAGAAAAAAAAAAAGTTATGGCAACTAATAAATATCCTACCATTCTAAATTAAATGCTCTGGAAGGTGAGTTTACTAAAACTAAACTAAGGGTCTGATTCACACACTACACCACTGAGTCATAAGGCTATCAAATATCAATACCTTTCCATTCCAAGTAACAAAAGGGTTGAAATGCACTCCCACACCAATTCTATCAGCAACTCCAGTAATCTTACATGTCACATCAAAATATAGTATGAGATATGATCGTCATCTAATAAAACATCAGAGACCAAAAAACAAAAGGAAAAAAAAAAAAGTTAAATTTGAGCAAGTACCAGGCTCTCGCCACCAAGGTGCACCATCCATGACGCATAGTGATGCTTGTTCAATTTCAGATTCTTGATTGCAGCCATTGCAAGAAGAATAAAATGAAAAGAAAAAAAACGAAAATTATCAGTGGGGCGGTCAAGTAATACTATGCAACACATAACACATACACAACACACCATCACATATCAGTACCTCAGAATGCCACTGTTTTGGATCAGATACGCCAAGAATATAATCTGTCATGATTGTCTAGAAACCCAAAAATACAGAACAGAGAACAAATATTAAAGCAACAACTGAAGGGTGAATGGAAAAAAGAAAAAGAGAGACCCAGAATGGAGAAAAGGAACAACATGCAAAAATAAATCACGGGTACGAAACAAAAGAAGACCTTGTCGTGGTTGGATGGATGAAGAGATGATCCATAGACGCATGCAAATTCAACAGGGGGAAGAAGCTGAAGGAAACTGCGAAATGTGGCATTATCCATTATGACTATTGCTTCAAATCAGCAAGTGAATTTTTACATTGGGCATTGAGGTTCACAGTGTTGTCATCAAAACTTTAGTAATGGTAGCTTGAAAAGGAGGAAAGAGTAGAGAAACTCATGGGGAGTTTCATCGAACAGTTTAAGTGCGTTGAGTTAGAAACAGAGCATATGAGTAAGCTAGTAAGACAAACGGGTTACGCATGGCCTAAAGGTTAATCTTGCACGATCTGTTTAACTCCTCTCTCCATGTTCATTGTTCAAGTGTTCAACCCCTCCATTGCTTATTTATTTTCATTTTTTTTGGCGAATATTGCTGTAGTTATATTTAATACTGTATTATTACTATCATTTTGTGTGAGTGATATTATTATTACTAATTTGCTATGAATTTAAATGGGTTAAATATATAAAAATTTCTTATGGTTAGTTTAAATTACTCCATATAATTGAAAATCCTACACTGATATAGATATCGTAATAAAAGTAGTTTAAAAGTACTTTTATGTGTGGTAAAGATAATGATAATGGTGGTGATATTAACAACAATAGTGATAGAAATATCAATGATGGTTATAATGACGATGACACACAATGACAATGGTACTGACAATAATGATAGTAGGGTAGTGGTGGTGGCAGTGACACTAATGGTGATGTCGTGATGGCTATGGTAATGGTGATAGCAAAGATGGTGGTTATGATGGTGACAACAATGGTAATGATAACGATGTTGGCGATCGTGACAATGACAGAGGTGATAACAATGGCAATAGCGGATGTGGTATTGGTGATGGTGATGATGATGGTAGCAGTGGTAATAACAACAAGTGGCATTGTCAAATGTAAAAAAATGAATGTTTTTTTCAACTAAATCAAATTCACAAATTATTTTTTCTTGGTTTTGAAAATAAGTGTAAAAATATTTCAAAAATAATTTAAAAATCATTTCAATTATATTTTTGTCAAACATGTTTTGTTTTAAAAATTACATTTGAAACTCAAAAATAAAAAAACTCCAACTAACCCAAACAAATCCTAAGATTTTCACTTAATTGCGACTAAGAAAAATTACTCAAATTAAAATTTTCAAACAAAAAAGAATAAATCCTTGAAAAAATAAATTATGCACTAACAATCATTCAATCAAAATTCATCATGGATGAAATTTTTTATTATTTCTAACTTTCTTATAAACTTTTCTTTACAATTATTTTTCATACATGACCATTAAACTCACATGTATAACTAAACTTTTGTAAAAGATAATGTCCATTTTTCGATATCATTCGAAAGAGTCGATCAAACCTATCATTAATTGAAAGTTAATATCGTTATATTAATGATAATGAATTCTTATTTTCAAAGACTTCAATCTTCTCCAGCAGACAACTAGCCTCCTTGGAACTACATTTCATAACCACAATAGAATGGATTGGATAAAGAAGCCATGTTATTATATCATTAAAATGAAAGTATACATAATTGAAGGACGCAATGCCAAACATGCCGAATATATGTTTTCAATCTATTTTGCATAATGGAAATTTGTTTAAGTTTTACATTATTGAAAAACTCGAGATTTTTTTTTGGGTCGGATATAATGATATGCATCGGGATTTTTGTGTAACCGCAAAATTTCCATTAAGCTAAAAGAAAAATTCTATAGAACAACTATACGACCGACAATGCTATATGGAGCATAATGCTGCCCAACACAGAGGCAACATATACATAAAATAGGGGCAACAGAAATGAAGATGTTAAAGTGAATGTATAGATATATGAAAATGAATAAGATAAAAAATGAAGATATTAGACAAAATGTATTAGTAGTACCGATATGTGAAAAGATGAGAGAGCATAGATTAAGGTGATTTGGACACGTTATGAGACAAGCACTGGATGCTCTCGTTAGATCAAAAATTTGTTGCCAAAAGCTCAACACAAAGAAAAATAAAGGTTGACTGAAACTTACTTGAGAAAAGATAGTGAAACAAGATCTAATGAAGTGAGATATAGATTGACGGACGGTATGTCTTAGGACGAAGTGGAGAAACACTATAAGTTTAGTGAAAGGTTAAACTTATTAGTAGTTCTATGTTCCAGTCGTTCCTTTATTTTAGTTCTTTTCGTCTTCTTTTCTCTCTTCTTTTTTTCACCCTTCTTTTATTTTAACTTATTTTTTCTCTTTTTTGTCTTATTTTCGATTTATTATTGAGTTCATCTACTACCGACCCCAATTAATTTGAGTTAAAGGTGATGTTGCTGTTGATGTTGATATAATGATATGCATTATTTACATAAAAACCTTACATGGAGCATCATACTTAGAACAACCATCAAATGTCTCAACCAAATAGCCATATCACAAATCAGCTACCTTACATATTTCTTAAAAAAATAAAACTATATGTACAATAAACCAAAGTCAATAATCATTTTATCTACTTTTGTCAGGTGAGAAATAGTGAGTAATACTAGAACCTCGTTTAGCCACATTAGGCCGCTTATGCGGCCTAAGCCAGATTTGAAACTCTTGCTGAATTTCTGGAGGTAATTCATTGATGACAGAGGGGTCAATCTCATTGATGTTATAACTCCAATCCTGCTTTCCTTGTGGCATATTACCTACGCTACATCGACTCTTGCTTGTATCAATCTCTTCATGAGGGTGCTCAGCAGGCATCTCGACTTGAATACAAGTTGAATGACTATTATCAGCAGACTGAGATCCTGCAGTATTGATAATATTAGGATAAGAAACAGTTCTAGGATCTCAGAGAAAATAAAAGGAATGGAATCAGATAAATACCAAGTGATGATGATATTTTGACATTCTTCTGCTCCAATGAAGACTGGGAATTGTGGTAATTATTGAAGAAATTTACAATTGAACAATTCCCCTGCCACAAAAATGATTCTTATACTTTAAAAACTTAAAATGTTAAAATGCAATACATTCATGGCTGAAACTCCAGATCATTATATCAGCATAAGCTATTAGAATTTATTACGCTTTTGGTTAAGGGAAAACCTATAAGTTTATTTGTTGATATGACCACCATTATTTTCATATCTGAGGCTTCTACAGTAATATTATATTATACTATATTGCAATTTAGAACAGACAAATAGGGAGACAAGTTTCTGAAAGCTGAACCAATTATTGAGTAGGCTGAGAGGGACTGATAGTTGAACCATGGTCAAACCAGACTAAGAGCAAGACATTGGATGCCAGTAGTAGCATGCCATGCAAAAGCCAGTAATAGCATGTCATTCAAGTCACTCTTGTGGGCTGAGGCACCACAGCATCCACTTTTTCCAGCATCTATTAGGTGCTTTTTGCAGCATGCATCTTAGCATCTAGCTGGGTGAAACGTGGGCATTTGGCAAATTTGGGCCATCACAAAAGTTGGCTAGTGGATCGGTCGTTCTTTTTGACACAAGATATGCGACAAGTATTAGCAGGAAAATAATTGTATATTTATGCCTTTAATAATTAAAACCATATCTGTTTTGGAATTAGCTGAAAACTATTTAAGAAAAGTTTGAACCACTTGACCTTGTGTACGTACTGCACTGACACCTGATCTCAGACCAGTTTTTAACAGTTCTGGAAATAAATTATTTCTATACTGTGACAGGGTCCGTAAGTAACTGATTTCCTTATTTACTAGCTTAATTACCACTTTAACAGCTTAACCAGTTTGGTCCAGTTTGCAGAACTAAGATCGGAATTCAGAACAATGATAAAATACTCAGTCAAGAAAATTACTCAGCGGCACACTAACCATCCTAGATCCTTGTAACTAATTTGAAGGGTTTTATGCTCATGATTGCACTTAAGATATGTTAAACTATATAAACAGTAGCAAAATAGTGTCACAGAGCATACTTGAAACTTCTTTCCTGCTGTCTTTTTCTTCCCAACTGCTTTCAAACTAGAGATATTCGAAACACGCCTAAGATCTTTTGCAGGTAAATCTCTATGTGGCTCATTGTGCACGATTCTGTCTTCGCTTCCTGAAATAAAAACAATCATAATCTCAAAACGAATCAAGAGAGAAGATAGAATGATGAGCTAAAACAAGCATCGCACAGTACCTAAGGGTGACATGAGGGAGGATTCTTCAGTCAAGCCATCTCCTTTACGGGATAAATGACACAACGGATCCTGTAAAGTAAAAAAGAGAAATCCCATGAATCATTATTGGACCTGCTTTCTACTCTCAAGCATTGGCATATAGAGAACAAAAGCCATAGGTTTGTATTCTGATGCCCATGCATGCAGATTTTGTCAACAAATCCTGTAACATATTGGCATTTTACACTTATATTTTCATACACGGATGGCATGTCTATCTGCTAATTGC
This sequence comes from Glycine latifolia, assembly GCA_013407115.1. Taxonomy (NCBI): domain Eukaryota; kingdom Viridiplantae; phylum Streptophyta; class Magnoliopsida; order Fabales; family Fabaceae; genus Glycine; species Glycine latifolia. Next base: position 28,747,407 of record CM023942.1, read on the forward strand.
TATCAAATATTTCTACGAGATCCCAATATTAGCCATTAAAACTTTTCAAAATCTATCCATCTTGTAGTCGCTTAAATTTTTCCATCAAAAAAATCTTCAGGTAAATATCTTTTTTGCTAATAAATGTAAAAAAAATTGTTCTATATGTGTAATCATATTACAGATCTTCATATAAAATCTGACCATGACATATACTTGCTTTGATATACCTGCTGATCCAAACAAGCCTTTGAAACTTTCATTCCTGTGTCTTCAGGATCTTCAAGCTCAAATTCATTGGGAACCAATCCTGAACAATTTCCACTTCCTGCTTAAGCATATAGCATTCATCAAATTAAAGTTGAATGCAAGAGATTGACTAATTTAATAATTAATGCAACCAACGAGATGATGTAGAACCTGAAGGCGAGGATGGAGCAGCTTCATCAATCACAACATCCAGCGATTGATTTGATGTGGAACAGGATGGAAATGGCCCTCCAAAGTATTTAACAATTGAATGTGTCCCCTAGACACCAATGCCATGTAAGATGCGAATTTTAAATACCATTATGTGACCCTAAAAGCTATCCACTTGCTTAGGACCAACCAAAAAAAGGAAAATAACATTGCAAGCCTCGTTTTAACAGGTATAAGCCAAACAATGAATACGTGGCTTAGAAATACCAAATAGTAATAGTAACAGTATACCACATGCCATAATAATATTTACAGGTTATTTTCATTTCAAATGCTAGTGATGTTTCTCACTGTTTTAAGGTGATCCTGTATTAGGAGGCATGAGATGAACCCAAATCACAACCAAAACTTAGTAATGCAAGCAGTTCTAACTTACAGATGGTATGGGCACAAGTTTACTTGCAGAAACAGAAAGTGATGTTACTCCCCAGTTGTTATTTTCGTTTCCATGAGCCTTACAGTTGTAGAAGCCCAAAAACTCACGTAACCCAGCTTGAAATAGAATTAGGGCATCCTCTTGAATCTTTCTAGTCCCATACCTTAAAGGACAAGATTTAGAAGGAAACTTTCTATGTGAATCTGAATCCCCCGTCTGCAAGATAAAAACACAAATAAAATCACGGATGAAGATAAAAGAAAAGTCAATAATCAGAGATAGAGAAAAAGTAAAAATGGACAAATTTATCCAAGTAAATGAGAATTATGTAAAGATCAGTCACAGAATAACCACCTTATATGCTCTAGCATGTAGAGTCAGTGTCTGTGCAATCCGTTTGTTTTGATCAAGGTCAGAGTGAAGGCGTTCGTTCAGCTCTTCACACAGTTGATTAAGCCAGTGTTGAACCTGAAGAGAAAAAATGAATCAAAAAGAGATGTACAAGATTATGAAACTACAGAAAAAAAATAATAATCCTGCAAATGCCAGCCAACAGAAACTCTGAATTCTGAAATAGAACACATAATATTTATGAGAGCAATAAAAATATCTGATTGAAATAAAGAACCAGGAGTTTTCATCATTTATCAGTAATAATAAGCTTCTGAGAGTGGTAACACCCAAAATAAAGTGCTAGGGGTACAGTCAGATAAGAACGCTGACAGAATCAATGGTCTTCAAAGCCTGAGGCCCAGGAAATGTCTTGCCAGAACCATGGCTCTTTGGAAGTAGTCGCCCCTCAACTTCTTCCCCACTGATTCCTCTAGCAATATTCCACAACCAAGTACTGCAATGCTGTAAAAGCTAGAATCAGGAATAGAATACCAACAGGTTGCAATGAAGACAATCAAATGGACAGTCATTAGTAATTAAGTAACTAAATCAGAACTGCATGCCATGCAATTGGAGAATCACACAAAAGTTGCAATTTAAAATATGAGATCCCAAAAATGAAATCAGCAAAGACAGCCAAATGATGCTTTGGTGGTAAATATATATAACATCATGTAAGAACTTAGAAGACATACTCACCCAGTATTGATCCCATACCACTGTTGTAACTTCTCCTCTGAAAATTGAAGCAGATCACCAACGGTGTTGACACCAAGATCACTTTGTAAGGAACTCCCCAGCTTTCCCCCAAGGTGTTTCCTGAAAGTTAAGTATTCTTCAACATCATACTTTACGATCTAAATGACCATGGTCATAGGAATTTCAAAACAGTTAGAAGAATTACAGAATAAGCAGCCATATGATATCTTCATAAACTTCAAAGAATGTAAACTCAAGGCAAAATAAAATAAAATAAAATCTAAATCTGAGTGAAGTACATGACAACATCTTTTAATTAATGACATTACATTTTCTTTATTGGCAAAGAAGCAAGCAACCCTTGAGATGCTGTCATAGGGGGCCGAAACTTATCATAGGGGGTTTAGATAGTAATAAAGTAGTGTAAACAGTTAGTGTAACTAACTGGTAGTTAGTGACAGCTAACAGTGGGCGGGAATGTATAAAAGCTAGGAGTGGGGAATAGCTGAGGAGGTTAGAAAGTGTGGAGGTTGTGATCCTCGAAATCACAAAGTGTACCATTCTGTTGATTCTGAATAAAAGAAGCGTTTCCCTTAAGCCATTTCTGAACCAGTTCCTATCACTGGTATCAGAGCTCTAATCTTGGGGCTTTGTGCGGTAGATGGGATCGAAGAAAATGGAGGCAAGGATCGATGCTTTGGAACGTGCTATGGAAGACGCGCGAGAGATGCAATACAATAACCGGGTCGCGATTGAAACCCGACTGGATTCGTTGGAATCATTGATGCAGAAGGTTGCGGCGTCGCTGGAGCGGCCCGATAGAGAGGAATCGGTTCGCGGAAATGAAAGGAAAGGGAGGAACGGTGAGAAGGAAGAAGGAATGGCGCGGCAATGGAGGTCCATGGAGTTGTCGATCTTTGTCGGAGATGACCCAGTAGGGTGGGTTTCTCGAATTGAGAAATATTTCCGACTCCAAGGGGTGTAGGAGGAAGAGAAATTGGATGCGATTCTTGTAGCCATGGAGGGCGAGGCTCTTTCTTGGTTTCAATGGTGGGAATCGTGGAGCAATTCGCAATCATGGGGAGGATTCAAGCTTGCAGTGATTCAAAGATTCCAAGGGGTTAACATGGAGAACCCAATTCAGTCGTTATTGGCACTTAAACAGGAGGATAGTGTGCAGATTTTTATCGGGCAATTTGAAAAATATGTGGGAGCTGCAAAGGGCTTGGGTGAGAGTTTCTTGAAGGAAATCTTTTTGAAGGGACTGCGGGAGGAAATAGCCACTGAGGTAAGAGTTCACGAACCTAAGTCCTTGATGGATACAATGTTGAAAGCAAGACAAATTGAGGAAAAAATTAGGGTTCTGAATAATTTACCTAAGACTGGGATAGGGAAGATAAATCATAATTTTCAAAGATCCAATTTCTCGAATTGGAAAAGCAGCAGGGAATGGCAGCCAGGGGTAACAAGGGGATGGAGTCTGTAGGAGGGTTGAAACAAAGTGGGGATGTAGGGAGTAAAAAGAAAAATTTTCATCGGCTATCTCCA
>CM023942.1:28776678-28820146 GCA_013407115.1 Glycine latifolia
AAAAAAAACTCTCAAACTGTTCGAGGGTAACAGAGTAATTTCGGTTCAGGCTTAGGAGTAATACATTACAAAATTACTATATTTTATAAATTGCTTTCTTTGTTGAGCTAATATGAATATGAACATGAATATATTTTTTATACATTTCCTCAAAGGATTTTCAGGAAGCTACAATTAGGTATAATGTCTTCATCCATATATTAAATGCTGGATTGCTTTAAAAGTAAATATGCTTAAGCTTTCTACAGGTTAGTTGAAAGCATAAGTAGTTAGTTAACCAAAACCAGAAGAAGGCTAACAACTCTTTTGAAAACAATGTAGATTTTTAACTTTTAAAAAGTGATCATTATTATTGTTGTGAAAAAGGAGGTGCTCACAATATTGTTATTCGATAAAATCGTAATACAACGAGATTATTATGAATAAAAAGGAACAATGGCTGTATAAGGTATTGTATTATTATTCGGAGTTGCCTGTTGTTCGAAAAATAATAAACCAAGGAAAAGTCAGTAAAAAAAATGTGACTTATGTTATAATGCTATATACTTATTTTCTTTTAAAAAAAAAGTAAAATGAAAGAAGCAGTATAAACATAATAGTAATCAATTTTTCATGACAGAATAATTACAAACTTTTCTTGTATAGTTGTGTCTCATTATGTTTTGATGTGTCATTGTTGCGGCATTAATTGAATTTAAAACAATGACCAGCTAAATCAAACACTAATTGAACTACAGTGCTAGAACTGTGATGTTGAATTAGTATAGCATATCACAAATACAGTATTTATTTTTATATAATTAAAATTGATAATGATTTTTTAAAATATATTTCTATTATAATTAAAATATATACCCCTTTCATGTTTGATTGACTCATCCTAAACACGTTAGACTCTTCGTGCCCATACACTTCAAATTGCAAAATGTGTACCCCTTCATAGACAATCTGATAACCATCTTTTCCCAGCTATGTGACGATGCTCTAGTGCATGATCTAAACATAACCCTCCAACATAGACATTTAGTGATCTCGAGATAACGACTAGATTAGATATTCAAAACGTCCCAAAAATACCAGTGTTGTTCATATATGATTCAAGCTCATATAACCCCAACGCCTAACTTAGGAGAGACAAATTACACTTTCATATTTGAATTGGTCTCGTGAATTCTAAGTATGATCTAACTACAAAAACAAAATTCGTAATAAATAAAAATATATGCAAATATGAATTATATTTTAAATTTGTAATAAATAATTTAAATTATTATATTATAATTTGAGTTAAATATATTTTTCCTATACAATTCGAAACTTTTTATTTTAGCCTCTAATAAAAAATTTAACTTAGTTTCTCATTTAATTAATTTAATGTGTAAAATTAGTCATTGTCGTTAATTCCACTAATTTCTTAGCTCTAATATGCTGAATTCTTGTCGTGATTAAAACAATAATAGTACTCCTATATATTCACAAAAGTCTCATAGATGTGGAGTGCACTTGTTAATGTGTTTTCCATCATGCTTTTCACATACTAAGTATTCATTATTATGATTTGAAAACTGAAGTGTGAAGCGTCATGTCCCTCTACAAGAATCCTGAGAAGAATCCTGTATAACTGACATCTCCCTTTATTAAATGTAGTTACTCGTTAACTACGCATGAACTCTAGTTTAAAAAAATAAAAATAAGAAACATGTCTAATTCTTTCACTGAACAAGTGATGATTAACCTGCGTGATGATTATTTGGGCAGCACTGAAGCACACTACTATTTTAAACTGCGCAGTGCATAGAGTGCTTTCTGTAATCTCGCACGCCTACCATCAACAATGCCACATGCAATATAAGTAGGAAAATCTTTATTCCTACTAGGCTATTACCCCCACATCCATTGCTGGTAGAACTGCTAAAACGGGCTATCCGACCTGACCCGGCCCGTATTTATATGAATGCATTTTTGTGGTTTGGCCTAATCAGCAATCCGTCGGGTTAGCCTGTTTTCCCCCTCTAAATTTATATAAATTTAAGAGAAAAAATAAAAATAATATTGAGTCAAGACATGTCCAGTAGAATTCTGACCTATAATTTTTTAGTCTGGTCTGGTCATCGGACCGATCCAAATTGACCATTAAATTAGGGTATTGTAATAGAAAAATAATCAATGCAACATATAATTTTTTTAGAAGAATTTAAAATTATTGATTAAGATGGAATGATTCTGCATCAATTGATCACATTGTTGATGGGCGAAAGATTAAACTGAGACTAAAATCGAAACTAAATCAAGGAAAAAGAAATTAACAAGAAACCATAAATATATATAATATTCTCAAAATATCTTTTTCTTTCCCTTACTCCATGGCATGTTAGAGTCAATTCTAAAATTGCTAATCTGTTACTTTGATTAAAGCAACGAAGTAGAGGGAGTTGACACTACCAATAGGGCTATTGGCACTACCTAGGTGGGCATTAATTTTTTTTGTCCAAAAATAGCATTTTCACGAAAATACACTGTTGCTAAAATACACAATGAAATCATATTTCTATTGTGTAAAAGGAACGGAAAAAAAATTACACAATTGAAACATGATTTTGTTATGTATTTAACACCAAAATTGTATTTTTGTTATGTAATCTTTTTACACAATAACATCGTATTTCAATTATTTAATTTTCTTCACCCTTTTAGTAAATAACAAAAATACTATTATATTGAATTATTAAACAACATAAATTATTGTTTATTAAACAACATAAATATGACAGTGGTGATGCGCAAAGACTCTAGATCTAGGTTGGGTGTCAGGTGGGGTGGTGTGACAAGGATGTGAGGGAAAAGTCTGAGGGGAAGGGAAGGGGAGGGGGTGTGGGATTTGGTGAATGGGCAAAAGAGTGATTTCTCAAAACTTCGTAGTGCCAATAACACTCTTGGTGATGGGAATAGTAGATCAATTTAAAAAAAACGCTGGCCTATTGTACACTCACTAGAAACGGCCCATTTAGCAATGTGCCCAAACCCAGAAGCCAAGAAAAGCCTATCGGTCTTGTGGATATAAAAACCGACGTTAGGGTTTCGTTGTGCACCAGTGGAGCAATAGCAGCAGAGCCAGAGAGCGAAACCCTAGATCATCCATCACCCGTCGAGGAAGAAGATGGTGAAGTTCCTTAAGCCCAACAAGGCTGTCATCGTCCTGCAGGGCCGCTACGCCGGGCGCAAGGCGGTGATTGTGAGGACCTTCGACGAGGGAACCAGGGAGCGCCCCTACGGCCACTGCCTCGTCGCCGGAATCAAGAAGTACCCAAGCAAGGTCATCAAGAAGGACTCCGCCAAGAAGACGGCCAAGAAATCTAGGGTTAAGGCGTTCGTGAAGCTCGTGAACTACCAGCACCTCATGCCCACGCGTTACACGTTCGACGTGGATCTCAAGGATGCTATTACCCCTGATGTTCTTGGCACCAAGGACAAGAAGGTAACTGCTCTCAAGGAGACCAAGAAGCGGTTGGAGGAGAGGTTCAAGACCGGCAAGAATAGGTGGTTCTTTACCAAACTCAGATTCTGATCTCGCAATCGTGAGGTTTTATTATTTGGGCTATTGGAATGTTGCCTTTTTTTAATATTGTATTCGTGTTTTGCAAATCTTATCAAAACTATTATTCTGCTCTTAGATTTGTCGTCGTCGTCGTCTTTTGTTAATTAATATAATTGCCTTCTTTTAATTTACGGGGGAAATGAATGCGAGCATGTTTTGATACTGAGGAATTCGCACAAATGTGTGTATTCAGATAGGAAAGTTTCTGGTTCGTTTGATGTGCACTGTTTGAATCTAGGTTTTAATTGCGATTTTACCCCTAATATTTGGTAAGTTTCTGCGTTCACAATTTTCACAATGATTACGGCTAAAGTTCACTGCAATTTATTACTATAGTGAACAACAAATTCAATTCATATGCTCATGATGCTGCACGTGATGTAAACACGGACTTTCCCTTTTTCTTATCTATCTACATACCGTGTAGTGCCTCTGCAGCTCAATATTTTCAATGTAAAATGAATATGTATGGTATTATATTTATACCCAGGAACTTGTATCAAATAATTTTCAAGTTTGCATACATTTCTTGTCACAAATATCCAAATGTCCTGCACAAAAATGTATGGAATTGTGAAAAATACAATCAAATGATTACTTTAACACTTAAATTCTAAGCCAAGACATTGACACCCGACTACCGGGAGGGTCTTCTAGACTGTTTTTGAGCAGCAGCAGTTCAATCATTTTCACCTTATAGTCCATTTTCCATCTCAATGTCGCTCCTTCCTTATATATTATTCGCCAATTTAATATCTTACAATATGCTCCCCGGAAAATCTAGTGAAGTAGAATTTTGTTTACGTGGGCAGGGGGCATAGCGTAGGTTAAGTGATCAAGGTGAAAGAAAATTACAAAGCGCAAATGTTTTACACGTGCTTCTAATTGTTAATTTGCAGGTTTGAATGTGTCCTGTCCATTCATGCGAGGAGCTCTATTTATGGCCTTATTTTGTAGAAATACCCATCAACAGCAAACAAGGATTTGAACACTTTAAGCTATTTATCATATAAGTAGAAACTGTTGCTAATTCTCTTTTATTCATACAAGTTAGTGATAATGTATTACAAGAAGGAGATGCTTGTAATTATCTTACCATTCAGAAGATTAACAGCTAAAATAAAAGTGATGTCGAAGCATTTTAATTTTTAGTGTAACAGTATCACGGGAAAAGTAGTTTTTACTCTAGAAAACAAAATAACAAACTATCATAGTAACAATTTGGAAGGGTAAGACTTTCCCGCGTTTAAGTTCAGTCTTATCATTATCAATAGGCACTGATTCTTCTTACCCCTTTTTAATTCACTTAAAAAGTCATCCATAAAATATAGTGACAAATAGTTGAAGTTGGAAGCTACCTCATTTCAGTTCAACTTTCAATATTGGTGCCCAGTTGGAGTTCAACAGTCACTTACGGGGCAAATTAGCAAACTGCGTTCATGAAGTCCTCAATCTGATTCCAATGTGCACATTTTATCCTGCTAAAGACACTTCTAAACCTAAGCTTCCCCATCCTTCATAGCCTGGGTATGTCACTATCACATCAATTTTGTTGGCGTACCCACTTCTAACTGCCGCCACTTTCCCCATTCCCATAAATCTTGATGCAGAAACAAGAGTTAGTGTGTGTTTAGGTAGAAGGTTGCAAAGATACAATTGTAAAAGCATCACTACCCTTGTTTTTTTCAACTTACTTTTTTCTGTTGGATTTGTATAGAATTGCGTGCACCGCATTTCCAACTTAAATCCAAACACACACTTAATAGCTCTATGCATCAGAATATGATCAAATTGATGTGTTTCTACAAAATAGCTATGTCTTGTATGCTATAACTTTTTACTATCGTTATTCACAATTTTTTACAACATATAGATCTGACGAAAGTGTAACTGAAATTTAAAATGAATCAACAAATTCAATTCATATGTTACAATATGAAACTGAATTGGGGTTCATAACGAGGCATGGACTTGATATTGGACGTTAACTCTCTAACATGGTATAGATTTTGTCTGTCCGTGGATGCATTTGATCTCCTACGTAGAACTTGTGAACCTCACCTCTTACGGAATTCCAACTATATCCTGGTTCCTTTTTAATGCCTCGTTCTTTCATTGTGTCTCTCAAGTTAACCCCGTCTTTGTATAGTCCTGATTCTTAATGTGCATGTTGGACAAAAGAACGTAGGTAGAAGGATGTTGTGGTCGAGCAGATAGAATCTTTTGAGCTGCAGTTTCTCCTAAGGTTGGATTTCCATGAATTCTACATGCTCCTAATAAGGTTTGCCAAACCATTTCGTTTGGCATGATTGGCATCTTGTTTATGAATTCCATAGCGTCGTCCAACTGGCCAACATGGCCTAAGAGATCAACAATGCATGCGTAGTGTTCCATTTCGGGTACCACACGATAAGTGTCCTCCATTTGATGGAAAATTCTCGGGCCTTCCTCCACCATTCCTCCATGGCTGCAGGCGAAAAGTGTTGTGGTTCAATACCTGCAACTAATACCACGAAAACAAGAAAAACAGAGCAGCAGAACAGCAAGCTTGCAGTAGCTAAACCAGAAAATAGATTTGAAGCAAACAAAGACAAAAGGTAGAAGAAGAACACAAGCAATTACGTGGTTCAGTCACAAGGACCTACATCCACCGGAAAAGAAGCAAAACTTATCTATTATGGAGCAAGAGTTACAAAGATCTCTGTGTACAATAGAATCTTGCTAGATTCTTTCACTGTTTAGCTAACAGCATCCAAGATCACCAAGCCTCACTCTCTATTTCTCTATACACTCCAATCTTCCTCTTCTGTGAAGTATCTCTCTACCTCTCTGTATTTTAGACCTCACTGCTACTATCTATATATAGCACTAAAGAGGAATAACTATCAAGGATAAGAAACCAAAATAGAAAACTAAAACTAGTTAGTTGTTGGCCACCAACTAACTTAACATAAAAGCTGTTTTTCAATCTAAACTGATAGCTAGCAAACTGATATAGGGACACATCTTCACAATTCTCCACCTTGTCACTAGATCACAGTTTGCTTCTTTTCCTCACAGCACCTTTACTCTTCACAGAATCCAATCAAGTCCAAGCAATGCTTGAACTTTGATTGTGGTACAGATTTGGTAAGTACATCAGCAGGATTTTCTTCAGTTGGAATCTTCTCCACCAAAATCTCCTTGGTTTCAATAACATCTCGAATGAAATGTAGCTGGACATCAATGTGCTAGGATTTCTCATGGTAAACTTGATGTTTTGAAAGCTCAATACCATTTTGACTATCACAAAAAACTGTAACACTGTCTTGAGCTATCCCAAGTTCACTTGCCAAACCTTTGATCCATCTAGCTTCCTTAACAGCTTCTGTAAGAGCAATGAACTCAGCCTCAGTTGTAGATAAAGCCACAACTGATTGAAGAACAGACCTCCAACTGACAGCAGTGCCAAAGAAAGTAAACACATAAGCTAATAAGGATTTCCTGGTATAAATGTTACCAGCAAAATCAGAATCTGTGTAACCTTTGATAGGTTCTTCATTCTTCATCTTTCTTTTGAACTTTAAACCAGAGGATAATGAACCATTTAGATATCTGAAAATCCATTTCAAAGCTCCCCAATGTGTTGGTCCAGGATCTGCCATGAATTTGCTAACCATGTTGACAGCATAAGCTAAATCCAGTCTGCTGCAAACCATGCCATACATAATGCTTCCCACTCCATTAGAGTAAGGAATTAATGCCATCTTTTCTTTTTCTTCATCTGATTTAGGTGCATCCTTCGTTGACAGCTTGTCATGTTGTCCCAAAGGAGTTGAGACAGGTTTAGACTCATGCATTCTGAACTTTCTCACAACTTTCTTCATATAGCCTTGCTGTGATAGAAAAAGTTCTCCTTTTGATCTATTTCTGCTTATGTCCATTCCTAGAATCCTCTTAGCCTTCCCAGGTTCCTTCATTTCAAATTCAGAGCTCAACTTTTCCTTAAGTCTGTCAATTTGATCCATGCTAGAACTTGCCAATAAGATATCATCAACATATAGCAGCAAAGACAAAAGCACTTATTCATCTTTTTTCAGAATGTACACACAATTATCATAGTTGGATCTTTGAAAATTCATCCTCATCATGAAGTCATCAAACCTCTTATACCATTGCCTAGGACTTTGCTTTAGGCCATATAAGGATTTTTTTAACAAACAAACCTTCCTACTTTCCTTAGCAAAACCCTCAGGTTGCTGCATGTAGATGGTTTCTTCAAGGTCTCCATGGAGGAAAGCAGTTTTTACATCTAACTGCTCCAATTCAAGGTCAAACTGAGTCACAATAGCCAACAATATTCTGATGGAACAATACTTCATAACAGGTGAGAAAATTTCTTTGAAATCAACTCCTTCAACTTGAGAGAAACCTTTTGCAACAAGTCTTGCTTTGAATCTGACCTTTTCACCACCTTGAACACCTTCTTTCCTCTTGAATATCCATTTGCATCCAACCACTCTTTGATTTTTGGTTGATCAACTAAAATCCAGGTTTTGTTTTTCTCAAGAGAAAGCATTTCTTCTTCCATGCCTGTTATCCATTCTTCACTTTCCTTGTTGTTCAAAGCTTCTTTGAAGTTTCTAGGTTCAGTAGCTTGAATTTCTTCAGCAACTGTCAAAGCAAAGTAAATCAAATCAGCTTGTCCATATCTTCTTGGAGGCACAATGTTTCTTCTAACTCTGTCTCTAGCCAAGCTGTAATCATTAACTGCAGGTTCAGGTTGCTGATTATTTTCAGTTTTTTCAACTTGAACACTTTGTGTTGGTAGCTCCACCTCAACTTCAGAATTATCTAAGTTGCTGTCTTGACTGCTGGGTTGCTGTTGATCCTTAGCCTTCATAGCCATCCTGGTTTCATCAAAAATAACATCTCTGCTAATGATACATTTTGGCCCACCAGGTTCCATCCTCCAAAGCTTGTAACCTTTGATTCCAGGTGGATATCCTATAAAAGCACATCTGATAGCTCTAGCCCCAAGCGTGTCTTGCTTGATATGTGCAAAAACCAGAGCTCCAAACACTCTCAAATTTGAGTAATCTGCTGATTTTCCACTCCAAAGTTCCATCGGTGTTTTAAAACCCAAAGTTGAAGAAGGACATCTATTGATTAAGTAGGCAGCAGTTGTAACAACTTTTCCCCAAAAACTTTTTGGTAAACCTGCACTTAGTAACATGCATCTAACTCTTTCCAGGATGGTTCTGTTCATCCTTTCTGCCAAGCCATTCTGTTGAGGAGTATTAGCCACTGTTTTATGCCTTTGAATTCCTAATTTCCTGCAAAACTCATTGAATTGCTCTGAAACAAACTCCAGGCCATTGTCAGTTCTCAAATATTTAAGCTTTGTTTCCATTTGAGTTTGTATTTGAGTATACCATTCCTTAAATTTTCCAAAAGTGTCACTTTTATTTTTAAGGACATATATCCAAACTCTTCTAGAGTAATCATCAATTATAGACAGAAAATAAGAACAACCACCATGTGTCATGGTCCTTACTGGACCCCAAATATCAGAAGGAACATATTCAAAAGGTCTTTGTGCAGTATGCACACCTACTCCAAAACTAGCTTTTTTAGCTTTTCCTAAAATGCAATAATCACAAAAATGCAGTTTTTCTATTTTATCACCATTAAGCAGATTTTGTTTTGCTATTTCAAGTAAACTTTTTTCACTAACATGTCCTAACCTCATATGCCATAAACTGGTTTTATCATGCTGGTTTTGACTAGCAACAGCAGCTTGTGCAATAACCGTAGAACCTTCTAGGATATACAAACCATTCATTTTAATTCCTTTAGCAATCATCACAGAATTTTTATATATTTTCATCATGCCATGTTCAATTTGTGTAGTGTATCCTAAAGCATCAAACATGCTGATAGAAATCAAATTTCTTTTAATTTTAGATACATACCTTACATCTGTCAAGAGTGTTTCTTGATCATTGAACATTTTTAGTCTAACTGAACCCATGCCTTGGACTTTACATGGCTTGTTGTTTCCTAGCAGCACTACTCCACCTTCATTCAAAATTAGAGATTCAAAGTATTCACGCCTTGGGCACACATGGAAGGTACAGCCTGAATCCATAACCCAATTCTTCTCAATATCAGAATTTGAGACAACCAGAACATTAGCAGCTTCATATTCTGCTTGAGCAATGTCCACATCTCCTGGTTCTTGATATTTCTTTGAATCTTTTCCTCTTCTTTCAGGGCAATCCTTCTTGTAATGTCCCTTCTTGTGATAGTGGAAACATTTAAACTTGCTTTGAGATTGATTTCTGGATTTTGATCTGTGCTTATTTGACTTAGAGCTTCTCTTTTCTGATCTGCCTCTCATCACATTCAAACCTTCTGCATTGCTGTCAGTCTTTGATTCCTGTTTCCTTTGCATTTCCTTGGTTCGAATTGATGACTGCACTTCTTCAAGAGTAATGGTTTGATTTCTTCCAAATAGCATAGCATCCTTAAAATGCTCATAGCTGCTTGGAAGTCCATTAAGCAACATTAAAGCTTTGTCTTCATCCTCCATCTTCACTTCAAGATTCTCAAGATCATCAAGAAGCTTGTTAAATTCAGCAATTTGATCTGACAGCATTCTTTCCTCTGTCATCTTGAAAGAATAGAGTTGTTGTTTCAAGAAAAGTCGATTTGCCACTGACTTTGTCATGTAGAGAGATTCCAGCTTTAACCAAATTGCTGCAGCTGTTGGTTCTCTTGCTACTTCCCTCAAAGCTTTGTCTCTGAGGCACAAGATTATTGTGCTCTTTGCCTTTTCACTTAAATCTTTCTTTTCTTTTTCAGACATTGTTGCAAGAAGAGAAGATTCACCTTTCAAAACATCACCCAATCCTTGGTGTATCAAGACTGCTTGAATCTTGATTCTCCACAAACCAAAATCATTTGACCCAGAGAACTTTTCAATGTCAAACTTGGTTGAACCCATGATAGATCTTCTTCTCTTATTCCCACAGACGGCGCCAATTGTTGTGGTTCAATACCTGCAACTAATACCACAAAAACAAGAAAAACAGAGCAGCAGAACAGCAAGCTTGCAGTAGCTAAACCAGAAAATAGATTTGAAGCAAACAAAGACAAAAGGTAGAAGAAGAACACAAGCAATTACGTGGTTCAGTCACAAGGACCTACATCCACGGGAAAAGAAGCAAAACTTATCTATTATGGAGCAAGAGTTACAAATATCTCTGTGTACAATAGAATCTTGCTTGATTCTTTCACTATTTAGCTAACAGCATCCAAGATCACCAAGCCTCACTCTCTATTTCTCTATACACTCCAATCTTCCTCTTCGTGAAGTATCTCTCTACCTCTCTGTATTTTAGACCTCACTGCTACTATCTATATATAGCACTAAAGAGGAATAACTATCAAGGATAAGAAACCAAAACAGAAAACTAAAACTAGTTAGTCGTTGGCCACCAACTAACTTAACATAAAAGCTGTTTTTCAGTCTAAACTGATAGCTAGCAAACTGATATAGGGACACATTTTCACAAAAAGGATGCATAGTAATATGACAGCGTTGATCTTTGCATCTGACTGTTTCATCTTTCTGAAGAGTTGAAGGGGATCTTCAACAAGGCCGTGTTGGGCATAAGTGGATATTATTGCAGTCCATGAAACTGAGTCTGGGTTGGATATTCTTTTGAAAATTTTCATTGCCCCTGTTAGATTGCCACATTTGGCGTACATGTCAATTAGAGAACTTTCTATGCATGTTTCGGTATCCATGCTGGCCTTGTATGTCAGACGGTGAATTTGTTGGCCGTATTCTAGTAAACAAAGACCTCCACATGCAGTAATCACACTAGAAAGGGTAAAATGATTGGGTACAAAGCCTTCAATGCGCATTTGTGAGAAGATGGCCGAGGCTTTTCCCCATTCAGAATATTGGCAATATGCTGTCACCATGGTTGCCCAAGATACTATGTTTTTCTCTTGCATTCTATTGAGTACATTTTCTACAGTTTCAATTGAGTCACATTTGGCATATGCATCAGCAAGGGCATTGGTTTCACTAATCTGCATTGCATCGAATCCACATTTCAAAGCCATTCCATGAGTCTCCCTTAGTGATTTCAGACACTTCAAAGCAGCAATTGAGTTAAACACACAACAGAATGCGTATAAATCTGATAGGATATTGTTTTGGCACATTCTTGTGAACAGTTGCAAGGCCTCTATGTGAGAACCAGCTTGTGAATAACCCGCTATCATTGCATTCCAAGGTGTGTTAACTAAACAACCAGTGAACTTTGATTCGAAGAGAACTTGCGCATCTGACATAGACCCGCACTTGGAGTACATATCGTTAAGAGCTGTTCAAACCAAAGTATCGGAACCCAATCCCCAATTAGAAGCATAGCTGTGAACTTCATGCACTTGTGAATATCACCTAACTGCCCAACTGCCTTGGAAACACTCACCAAGGTGAAATTATTAGGTGTAATCCCTACTTTAATCATGTTGATAAAACAATAAAATGCTTGTAGGTGTAAACCGTTAGAGGTAAACCCGGAAATCGTTGCATTCCAAGAAACAATGTTACGCTCTGGCATGGTGTCAAAAATCTTAACTGAACTCTCACTCTCTCCCAACTTAGCATACATGTTGAGAAGAGACGTACCAACAACTGTATGAATAAAAAAACCCGTGACAACAACATGGGCATGAACCATTTCACCCAACTCAACTGAATCCAACCCAACACAGGACTGCAAAACAGCATAGAAGGCAAACCCATCTGGCAACACACCTTGGTCCAACATCATGTAAAACAGCTTCACTCCATCACGGTAGTAGAGGTGTTAATTGGACGCGACAACCATGATGGTCCACGAAAGCACGTTCTGTGAGGCATTCTATCAAATACCCTACGGGCAGCATCATAGTCACACATTTGGAGTATATATTAGCTTGGTGATTCGAAAGCACCAACAAGTCGCGGTCACCAAAACCCGATTATAAAACGTGCCCATGAATGCAATTTGCCTGCTTAAGAGACCCACTTTCTTCGCAGGACTTTAAGAGGTCGATGAATGGTTGAGTATGGGACTTGGTTAATCTGCTTCCACGTTGGTCCTTCGAAAGTGTTGCAAACTGAGGCAAGGAAACAATAGGTGTTGGGTGGTGTGAATGATGATGAAGCGTGGCTGCTTTGTTTGCGGAAGATGACGAGGAGGTTGGTGCACGCAGTGTGCAATGGAGAAGCTCATGCTGCAAAATGTTTTGGACACAGAATTCCTCTGTTTTCTTATCTAAATAAAAACCAAGTGATTACAACTCACAGGTGGATGTGCTTAAGTAATTTTATTTATCTCTTGATTAAACTCCAAATTAATTAGACTATTTTCCCTTATCTCCTAATGAACCAAGGTAAGACCAAAAAAATATCTAAATAAACCAGTGTCTCTGCTAAAAAATATACAGTGTTAAAAGGATAAAAATGGTATTATTTCTAAAGATTAATTTTAATATACCGATCAACAAAAAATATGTAAATATTTGTTTGAATCCGTATGATTGAAACTTGAAATATAATCTTTTAAGTAACTATTATTAAAATAAATAGTTTTCAAATATACAACAACTTATAATTAGATGATAATATAATAATTTATATATTGTAAGTTTATTACAATTAAATTCTTATTTTATTCCCTGTAACTGTCAAGTTTCTTTAGATTAAAAGAATTATATAAGGATATATCTCCAAAGTAAATAAAGCAATGAATAATTTTTTAAAAAAAAAAAACATGTTCAATGTCTGGATAGATTTAATGCAAATCAAAATATTCATCTCTCAAAGCTCCAAGTCTACACAATCTTCAACGATCAAGGTTCTGTTTGTATGCATATAAGACATTAACGAGATTGAAATAAAGAACGAAAATGCTGAAATTGTATTCATTGCAATCATTCTTTTGTTTACTTTGGTTTAATACCCAATTGGTTCCTTGATTTATTTAAAGTGCTCAATTATTAGTTCTCTTAGTTTTTTTGACTATGCAATTATTCTTTTGTTTTCTAATTTTTAGTTATGTAATTAGGTTCTTTTGTTTTCTAATTTTACCCAATTGGGTCCTTTAAAAGTATTAACATTTATTAAAGTTCTTGTTTTTAGTTCGTTTAACCCTTGAGGTGTGAAGAGCCTAAAAACTTGGTTGGCAAAGTATGCGCAAGAAAGAAAAAAAAGACGTTCAGGTTGATGACTTGGTCAAGCTAAATTCCACCTGAGATGAAACCCGTAATGTATTTCACAATGTCGTACTAGGTCGCTCGGAATGAACAAAGCATGACCTCAAATGATCAATTTTTGAAAAATGAAGCTAAAAAAACATGAAACAAAACATGCAAACTATGAATCCTACAATACAACAATCAATATCATATAGAAGATAAACTAGAATGATGTCAGTTTTACGAATTTTCAACTTCTCAATACTCCTATAAAAACATTACGTATAACAAATATCCCATGTCCTAAAGACCTACACAAAACACTTCAATATTAAACCAAGACATCGACACCAGCATATCAAGAGGGACACCTAGACAGACTCTAAGCAGCCACAGTTCAATCATTTTGCACTCCATCGTCCATTCAGCCAAAATCAAAGACAGTCTTTCCTGAAACACAAAAAGCTTAGTTAAGCCAAAATTCAGCATATAACAATAAAATTTTATGCTGGTCACAAAATCCAGTGAGAAACAAAAGCATCTCAATAGATTCAACCAGAATGTTTCTTTTGGGTGGCAGGGGGGCCAAACTAGGCAATGAGTGATTACAGTGAGTGAAATTACTAAGCAAGAATGTTTTATACGTGCCTATATAACAGAGCAGTAATCACATTCAGAAGTCAGAACAGAACATTACAACTTGAAAATCCACCAATGTTAAACCTAATGGAAGGAGTGAAATAACAGCCTCACAGTTCATGCGTCAAATTTATAAAACATAACATGAAGTTCAACTCTGAAGGATTACTTGAAGAGTTTCTCTGTGATATAGTTTAATCGCGCAACATCAGCACCTATAAGCTCATCAGCCTTTTTCCCATTCTGAAAGAAATGAAGTGTTGGCTGCAGAAGGTAAAATCACTGTTATTATGTTATAACCTTCAGGAGGAGGTATATTGCAGTGAAGAGACAGTTAAGATTGCAAAGGCAGGCATTATAAAGCAAATTTTACTATCTCCACTGAATTTTAAAAAAAAAAAAGAGAAATGGCACGTGTCTTTATTTATATATAAACAACTCAATCACTTGGGTTCAACCAGTGCATGTCATTAGTCGCAGAAGAAACAAGGGAAGAGATAAAATCTTAAAGTTCAAGTCATGAATTTCATGTTACCAAAAAATTTCCAGATATTTATGGTCTGAAATTGCCAAAATCTTCAGTGACTCCATAATTACAAATTGATATTAAAATCAATGCTACTGTAGCACACTTATTCAATGACACATAAACCTGTTCACATTTAAACTGATAAGACACATTAAAGTCAATTGACAATGAAAACACAGCTTACCTAATTGAGCATGTATTTATACAAATTACAATTACAACTCGGTCTGAGAATATGAGCATGACATCTATGATGAAAAGATTTAAAAGTCTATCCTGAATTATGTTTTCACCATTTCATTAATGAAATAATAATCTAATTAAGGAGCTAAAGGAAGACAAAAGAAAGTTTGAAAAATAAAGATCATCGAAGCAATACCAGAAAGATGTAAACAAACAAAAAGAGGCATGCATTCATAAAAACGATGACTAAACAGCTGGAGAGAAGTTTCAAATTTCTCATTAACGAATGCCTAACATGATTCACATGCTACAACCGGATTATCCTGTATACATGTGTGAAAAAGTTTTTATCGCCACAAACAGTATCTGAACACATAAATTTCTAACAAAATGTTAAATAAATTACCACAGATGAAATCTGCAACTTGCCCAGTGTGCCTCGAAGTGCTTCCTGGGATAGATGGAAAGAAAAGGTAATGGTTGATTAAGCCACCTTGACACATAGCAAATTCTTGATGCCATAAAGCAAGAAAATTTTGAAGTCAATACAAAAACATAACATGCAAAAAATGAAACCACCAGATCCCCAAAATGAAAAAACCTAATGGTTGCCAATGAAATTAGTGACAGGCTAAATTTGACAAATTGGTTTGCTCCATACCTGATCAATGTCAATCTTATATGTTGTTACATGAGGGTACTTCTTACTGAGCTCCCCAACTATAGGTGAAATAAACCTGCCTAAACAAAAACATACACCAGGAAAATTGTGAGAATTTCTCTTTAGAATACACACAGCGAGAAAGAAAAAAATTATACGAACACCACCTCTCAGCAGATTGTCAATGGGCATAACATGTGTCATCCACATAATTTATACACAAGCATTATGACAGTTTAAACAAAAGACTAATTACAACCAGAACAAGGGCAGGAATCTTGTTTACAAATTTGAAGTTTACAATAAAGAGATCTTACGGGTATTTTTCAATTTTAACATCCATGAAGATGAGGGGGATTGAAACCTAATCTTACTAGACAAATCCTACTATCATCAGAATCTCCAGTTTTTAGCACATCACAAAGCATGCTTCTTTTGAATTTAGCACACAGGTGAAGATCCCGTGTGTAAAATTCATGGGTGAAGCGTAATTTATTGTATGGTATCATCACCAAATATTCCTTTTAATCAAAATTATGTGATCACTTTCTCAATTCTCATTGTCCTTTTGCAATGGTCATGTACATGCTTCACCAACAACACAGTAAAATATCTTAGAACCAAAAATAGAACAGCCACAGGAGCTTACAAGGTCCACACCAAGCCGCAGTGAAATAGAAGACGGCGTGCAACGAGTCATCTGTTCAACAGAATTTCGTCAGAAAGAAAAATTCAGCTCTCCGTACAGATTTATTCACATATTATATATATATATATATATAACAGAACAGAAGAACAATAAGATATTCACAAACCTGTATCAGAGGATATTTGCTTAAATAATCGGAAAAAAATATTACAACAGAGAAAACAGAAAATAGTAAGAAGACATGCCTCGGACTTTGGTAAGGATATTGTTGAACTCTTCCTCGGAATTAATAAGGACAACGTCGGAAGGAGCTGAAAAATGATTCAACACTAGACTTTTAGATATTACTACATACAAAAAATCAAACGACGTATAATGTGAGAGAGAGAGAGGGGGGGGACCTGCGGCGGAGGAGAGGGAGCGAGAGTGGTGGAAGGAGGGGAGGAGGGAGAGCTGAGAGGAGGCAGTGGCGGTGGCGGTGGTGGCTAAGAGAGAGGATTTTGATGGGAGTGAGGGAAGAAGACGGTTGAAGGAGAGTGGGAGAACCCTATTCTTCATTGCGTGACGAAGCGCCAAGGATCGAACCACCCAGTTTCTCGCCATCTCGCTGATTCTGCTTCCTCTTTCTCCTTCCCTTTGCTTTATTTTGCTTTCTCACTTCATAAGCACTCTTTTTCTGGGCTTAGGGTTTACCGTTTACACATGAATTCTTACCACACTTTAATTTCATAATTTTTAATTTTTAATTACATGCGTTTCTTTCTGAAAAAAATGTATAATTCAAAAGAGTGATTTTTTTTTAAAAAAAAATCTCTATATTATATATTATTCATTTTTAATACACACTTCTTTCTATTCTGTTCCCATCTTACTTTCATGGTATTATAAAAAATATTGTGAAAATAATTAGTAAGAATATAATTATTTATTTTAAAATTTGTAATAGTAAAAGTGTTATTGAAATTTCTCCTACAACTTTTTTGCTCATTTCATTAAACTTTTTTTTCTCTCGTTCAAGCAAGGTATTTATTCTTTTCCTTTTACACTTGTTCAATGCCCTCCATATAAATATAATGAATAAGAATGTGTAAATAAAAACTTAATAATAATGAAATCTACTCTATTTTTGAAAAGTAAAATGCAATTTTAATAAATATTACAAGGAAAAAGGTAATAACTATGAAAAAATAGAAATTAGAAGTTAACATTTTTAAATAACCCTACTTAAAAGAGTATCTTGAAATATGTTACAAATTATTAAAAAAACTTATTTACAAAACATTTTTATTAGATTAAATAAGTTTTTTTTCTAGGTTAAAGAGCACAAGTATATCATAATCCACTAAATCAAAAAATTAATTTTACTCATGATGATTGTAGTTGTTGGTCCAGAGCAATTTTACAGATAAAAAAAAATCAGACATAAATTATTCCACTCAATAAATCTTTTCAATATATTAATGCAAGAAGATCTTATAACATGATTCAATCCTATGTGTGATCAAACAAAATTTTCAACTACTAAAGAAACCAAAAACTAACTAAAGATGAGTATGTTCAAATTTCTTTAAAAAATAACTTTAAAATAAGTATTTTTTATATAAATATTTTTAAAGATCTATTTACTTTTTAAAATAAGCAAAAAAGTGTTTTTTAATAAGAAATAGTTTAAATAAATATGCTAAAAAAACAAATTATTTATTTCATTAAAACAAATATTTATTTCAACAAATAAACATAAACAAATTGATCCTAAAACATTACTGGCTATGTAGCCTTGTGATGGTTTTCTAAAATGCAACATTGAGGTTCCAATTTTTTATGAAGATGACACCACGTTTATCAACTTGTATAAGGAATCAGAATTACCAGGGGAATTTTATCACTACAAGAACATAATGCTCTTATACAATACTATCACCACATAAAGCTGAAGCATCATTTACATCAACATTGCAAACGGATAGCTTTTATGAATTTGAACCATGTTATCATTGAGTTAGATTGTAAGTAAGTAGTGGACGTATTCAATGGCAAGAGATTTGGAGGAATGAATTGGGACTAGGAGTGTTTGCGATTCGGATCGGTTTTAATTAAATTTAAAATCCAACTTAATTAAATTTGATCAATTCGATTTGATTTTATTTTCGTAAAAAAAAATTGAAACCTAATCCAACCTAATTCGTTCATAAACAGTTTGGTTCGGTTCCGGCCAATAGATTATCCATTTAAATTTGATTTTTTTTCTTAGAACTATTATTTCATATCATGATTCATCCAAATATACAATATAATTAACACAATAGGGCAAATAGTCATTTTCGTTCCTGAACGTGTAAAAACTTGACAAATTTGTCCCTGAAAGATAAAAATTCAAATTTTAGTTTTCGAAAGTGAAAAAAGTGCAACAAATACATTCATATGTTACCATTAATGAAAGAGTACGCGACATAGAGAGACTAAAATGTCACAAAAATGATTGTCAATATGGCTGCATAATAGATTGGATCAAAATGTCAGTAAATTTTTATTTGACCAAAACGTCAATAAGTAGCCATTAGACAAATTTGTTAGATCCCAAATTTCATTTCATTTAAGGGTAAAATGAAATTTAGGGTAAATAATCATTGTCGTCACTGAATGTATAGAGTGTTAACAAATTCGTTCTGAGAGATGAAAATTCAAATTTTAGTATATCCATTTACATACATTGCAAATTTGCTACAACTATTTGTTTGTCTTCTCAAATCATTGACATATTATTGGAACATAATAGTATCATAGGATAT
The DNA here is from genome assembly GCA_013407115.1 of Glycine latifolia. Lineage (NCBI taxonomy): Eukaryota > Viridiplantae > Streptophyta > Magnoliopsida > Fabales > Fabaceae > Glycine > Glycine latifolia. The sequence continues at coordinate 28,795,966 of CM023942.1, forward strand.
TTTTGTCCAAGGAAAACTTACTGACATTTTGGTCCAATAGAAACTTACTAACATTTTGGTTTAATTTATTCAGCAGCCAGGTTGATAATAAATTTTGTGACATTTTCATCCATCTGTGTCACGTAGGCTCTTTCATTAACGGTAACAGATGAATGAATTTGTAACACTTTTTTCACTTTTAGGGACTAAAATTTGAATTTTTATCTTTCGATAACGAATTTGTTAGTACTTTACACATTCAGAGATGAAAGTATATGATCTGTTAATATTGTAAACATTTGCAGTTCCAACACTTTGAATCCAATATTTATAGTATTTAAAATCAAACCAAATAACTCTAAAATTTTTGATCGATTTTGATTGGTTCAGTTTGATTTTAATCAGATTTATAGATTTAAAACCGTGATCTAACTCGTATATAAACGATTTTGATCGGTTCGGCTCAATTTTGATCCAAATATATAAATGATTCAACTCAAACTGTTCGAATCAATTTGGCTCAATCTGAATTCATGGGTAACTCATATCCATAAACATCCCTAATTGGGAGTGGTTCTTTTTTGAATGAAATGATATGATCCCTTTTCGTAAAAAAAAGAAAGTAAAGTCTCCTTTATATATATATATATATATATATATATATATAGAAGTCCATAAAAATAAATTTATTCATTCATTAGACAAAAGTGTAAATTTAAGTGGGAGTTGAAGCTTTAGTTTCTCTTTTTTTTTATACTTAAATTGTTAAAAAAAAGATTTTAAAATTTCTTTTGTTCAAAATTACTAAACAAAAAAAAAATCACTTAAACCATAGTCTTGAATTTTATAAAATTCTACAATTAAAATAAAAATTTCATTAAAATTTATAGTTTGTAAACTCTTAAAAGTTAAAATGATTTCTTATCCCTAATTTATTATAAATTCCCCATATATTTTGCAATGTAATTTTTTTATTGTAAGAAGCATTTATAATTTATATATAGTAATTGGTGGTGTTTTGACTAAGATCATCTGCTATGGAAAAATACATGTAATTATTGAATATACAATTTTTTTTGTCCTTAAATACAAATTATGTTTTTTCTTGTCATTACTTCAAAACTTCATATTGGGCTTAATGTGGGTTGGGTTTACCACTCAAAGCCCAACGTTGTAGTGCTTCCTTTCCCTATAAAATCCATATAAACCCATATTCCGATAGTTCTAGTCTAGGGTTACGCCGTCGTCGCTGTTTGTGTGTGTGTCAGGTGCAGCTACCAACGATGGTGAAGGGTCGTCAAGGAGAGCGCGTCAGGTATTCGTTCTTTCGTTTCTATATGCGTTTGCTCTCGCCCATTGCTCAGTTTCACGCTCTATCAGTATCAGTTATCTGATTTTTCTTTCGAAACTCCATTGTCAATTTTTAAATGGATTCGTTTTCTGTGTTTTTGAAAACGGCGTACTATGGTTTGCTTCATTATTTCCACTGTTGATTTGTTATTTAGGGTATGGTTTAGTGATGGTTGTTAGAATTGGAGTGTAGCAATGTTACAACCGGAACATATTTCATGGCTATCTCAGTGAAAGATGTATGACCGGGAGAAATTAATTTACTGATCTCACTGACAGCAAAAGAAAGTGATTTCAATGCTGGTTTTGTAGTTGTAGCATTTCAGATTTTAGGGTTTTGGATATATATGTTGATTTGGGTTTGGATGATCTTATTTAATTGTGTTTTGTTCCTTCTTCAATGTCTATTAATTTGTATTTTCTTTTAGTAGAAGTTAGCCTAACACTGTAATTTTTATCTTTTGCTTTAGACTCTACGTGAGGGGTACAATCCTTGGATACAAAAGGTAAAAGCTTGTTGCCCTGCTAGTTTTATTGAGTTTTTGCTTCCCCTCTTTTTGTGTCTAGCTGCTTGTAAATGAAATGTTTTGTTTGTGATAAACTGGTGGTGTTTTTCAGGTCCAAGTCCAACCAGTACCCAAACACATCCCTGATCCAAATTGAGGGAGTGAACACCAAAGAAGAAGTAGGATGGTATGCTGGCAAGAAAATGGCCTATATCTACAAGGCTAAGGTGAAAAAGGATGGAAGCCATTACCGCTGCATATGGGGCAAGGTTACAAGGCCTCACGGCAACAGTGGTGTTGTTCGTGCAAAATTCAAGTCAAACCTTCCACCCAGATCGATGGTAATAATTTGACAGGACTGTTATCATTATGCTGGCTTTAATGGTATTTGACTTTTTGAGTTTTGCTGCATTCCAGGGAGCTCGAGTAAGAGTATTCATGTATCCAAGTAACATATGAGGTAATCCCTCTTTTGTTTATGTTCTCTAACTAGTTGTTCTGTCTTTCTATTCTATGTTACATTCTTTGAAAATTCTGTTCTGTATTCCATGCGTTATGTCAGTGGATGTACTGCATCATTGGCTCTCCAAATGTGTATATAACATACATGATGATTATAACATGTTGATTATTCATTTGTTGTACATCTATGCGTGACTTTTTCACCTGTTTTTTCTTTTTATAGATTAACACACTCTGTTTGCCAATGTTGCTAGTTTAATTAAACTATTTTTACTTTTACATGCTCTCTTTAAGAGAAGAAACTATATTGTAACGAATAATGGTAAATTTAATATTCATCTTTTGCTTGTGTAAGTGTTTATTTTATGCTTCAAAAATTAATTAGGGCTTGTGAGAAAGACTGTTTATTGTTTATGATAACTGTTTCAAGTCCTCCATTCCTTGATCTTTAATGTTTTTTTTTTTGTGGATTTTGAATGGACGTCATTGGTTAATACTGTTGTACATTTTCCGATGTTATTTAGTTACGAAAAATGTATTATTGCTTCTATATAAATTGGTAAAGAAACTTCTGTAACGTATTCTTGTACTCGGATGCTTGTTTTTATTGTATCAGGATTTGTTCATGACGTTGGTTTAGTTAATTCTACTTAATATCCCGGGTTTTTATGTGCTTTAACTTGCCCTAATTTTACGTGGTGGACATTTTTGTTGCAGATTCAGGTGATAAGACGCTCAGAATTCGCAGCTTATTTGTAGGCACAAGGATTTTTGTTTCAGCTTTGATAATTTTGTTGTCTATGTCAACTTTTGAGAATTTTCCTTACGGTTTAGACGTTCATTTGAACGAATGTTTTTCTCCGTTATTATGGCTATTGTCTATGAAGATTATATATTCATTACTATGAAGTGTGTGGATTTGGTTACCTTGAATGTTCACATTTCTTTTCCCGATTTTCATTTGACAAAGTTACTCGTACCCGTCCATCGTAGTTGTGCGTTTTTTGCTTAATAGAATTTAATTTTTTACTGGGTATTTTTGCATAGCTTTTACTTTTTGGTTCCCTTTTGATTTGTTAGCGTAGTATATTGCTGAACTTTATCTCCAATTGGTTTCTTTAAGAAACATGTAAAGCCAGGTTTCCAGCTGGTAATTAAGAATTGACTAGTTTTTTGGGATTGTTTAAGTGGCATTGTGGAATAATTAGTCGATTAATTAAACTATGCCCACTTATTTTAAATGAATAATCTTAAAAAATAAAATAGAATCAAAGTCGTGGCAATGTTGGATTTGCCGATATTCGTTGGCATCAAGAGCAATGCAGAATTTGTGATTGGCAATTTAGATGTTTTTTAATGAATTGTTGCCTGCGAGGACTAATGCCAATCCATTTCCATAGGACTAAGCCTTAAGATGACTAAAGATATGGATTGGAATCCTGGAATAAGCAAACTTGAAGCTAAAGGTAATGGAAATTGGGTGCTTAATTCCCTTCCCTCCTAATTTCTAAACTACGGTCGCAATAAGATTGTTGCTATGGTTTCTCCTCTTCATAACCCGACAAACTGTGCTGAAACCTTTAGTCTGGAGAGAAGCACGAATGATGGGCAGTTCTCAACAGCATGCATCTGTTTATCAAGCTGTGTTGACTCATAGGATTCAACCAAAGAATCCTATTATTTACTAGAAAGAAAGGGTTAAAGTCTTGGGTTGGAAAAGGGCTAGAAAGTCTTTATAATGATACCAGATATAGAAGGCATTTAATTGGTGATGCTCTTTGTTCTAGCCTGGTTAGGTGCTTGTTCAATTACTCGAGCAGAACTTTGGGCAATTGCTCATGGTATTCATATCACAAAATCAAGTGGATTTAACCAACCCCAAATAGAGTATGACTCCAAAGCGACAATTCATCTCATTAGGGAGCGTTGTTCTCCTAGACACCCTTGTTTTCCGTTGGTCAGATTTATTCAAAGGTGGTCTTTTCACACCGAAAAAAAAAACTGTCACATACTCACATTGCCTAGTACAGTAGCAATTTTGCCTTTTTGTTTGCATTGAGTTCTATTATAAGTTTATCCGTTCTTCCCCAAAATGTATCCTCTATTGTTAGAATTAGAAGTGGCAGGGGGCTTATAATAAGTAGATAGTAAGTCCCGGTAAAATTTGTTAATTGGAATTTAATTCTTAACCGGGTATGGGAAAAAAGCTTTATGATGGACTTTCTTAATATTAGTTACAAAATGTGTTTGGTTAAGCATTGAAATCTATGTTAAACGAAAAAAAATACATGCTTCAATATACAAAAGCTAAAGTGATATGAGAAAAGTTTTTTTTCTCAATGCCACTTGCATTCATGCGTTGAACACAATTGGTTCACAAACACACTCATAAACCCCCACCAAGTTTGAGATAAGTTGGATTGTAAGTATGATGTGTAATGCACGTACTATCTTTACAAATATACTCGTTGAGACTTGCTCGTAAGTTGATAGAGCATAGAATGATTTTAGAAGATATGTTTGTTTATAAGAATATGATTTCATGTATACATTAACGTCAATGTCAATAATACCTTTAAGCTAGATTAATTTGGGTCGTTGGTTGATGAACTCAATGATAGATATAAAAATTATAAAAAAAAGAGAAATAAGATAAAAGAAAAGAAGGGTGAAAGGAAGAGAAAAATGAACTAAAAATGGACAATCTAAAACATAGATAATAACGGGTCTAACCTTCCACAAAGCTTATAATTTTTTTCCATTTCGTCCTAAGACACACATTTTACCAATTTATATTACACTCCATTAAGTCTTGTTTAATTACCTTTTTTCAAGTAAATTTCAGTCTACCTCTACCTCTCTTTGTGACGAGCTAATGGTAACAAACTCTTATTCTTACAGGAGCATCAAAGGGTCATCTCATTACGTGTTCAAACCACCTTAATCTATACTCCCTCTCATCTTTTCACTTACCGATACTACTGTTACCTTTCATCGAATATCTTCATTTCTTATCTTATCCATTTTCATATAACCACAAATTCACCTTAACATCCTCATTTCTGCTACCCTTATTTTACCTTCATGTTGCCTATGTGTTGACCAACACTCAGCTCCATATAACATTGCAGGTCTTATAGTTGTTTTATAAAATTTTCCTTTTAGCTTAAGAGGAATTTTGTGGTCACACAAAAACTTAGTAATCTATTATTACTATAAATCTAATAAACACTCATTAAGAGAAAGAGAGAATTATAAATATCATTGGTAATATGATATAATAACCAAGGTTAAATAATAAAAGAAAAAGAAAGAAAGTTTAAAATTTGCTAAATTTCGTCAGAAAAGCGTTAGCGACGGATTTTGCGACGGAATTAGCGACGGATTTTGTGACAGAATTAGCGATGGATTTTCTGGCGCGAGTAGCGCCACAGATGCGCCCAGTTGGCGCGGTTAGCGCCGTAATGGCGCGATTAGCGCCATAAGTGCCCAGGAAACTTTTTGTTGCGCTAATTTGGCGCGAATAGCGCCATATATGGCGCGGTTAGAGTGGGAATGCTCTAGAAAGCCATTTCTTGCGCATTTTTGGCGCGGATAGCGTGGGGGATGGCGCGGTTAGCGTGGGAACGCGGGCTGGGGCAAAAGCTTCATTTTCTTCTTCCTCTGAGCCTTTCTGCCATTAACGGACCGAGGGAGCTTCATATCTTCTCCATACTTCATCTAAACACTTTCTACCCAACTAGGAAAGTGATTAGAACCTCGAGATGAGCTAGATCCTAGTTTCAATCTCTCGAAAAGGTAGCCAATCGGAGAAATCCCGTTCTCTAGGGAATATCCTTAGAGTTTGGATTTTGAGAAGAAAGGAGTAATTTCAGAGGCGTTCAAGCTTGGAAAAGCTATCCTCTAACCTCCCTCGACTGTTTAGAGGTAAGAAACTCGAGCTTTAACCGGTTATTTCTGAAAGATGATTCTTGAGGAGTTTTGATGAATTTTGAATAAATGAGCGAGTTGGAGTCGAAATTAGGCTTGGGTTCTGTTGAAAAGTATGGTCAGGAGGTTGTTCTGATAAAGTCTAAGCCTTGAATCATGAGTATTGATAAAGTTTAGTTTTGACTCTAACATCTGTATGAGTAGGAAGAATGTTAGTATAATGATGAGTTTGAACCTAGGTACCTTTACAAAAGATGTTCAGGAGGCTAAATAAACGGTGAAAACGTGTTGGAATAACTGTTTTAGCCAAGTTGAATAATCATTGATATTTGGCCTGGATAAAGGTTATTGGACTGATAGAATTGACTTGTGCAGAGTCTTTGGGAGACTCTAGCATCTCGGGTAGGCCGAGATGGACCTTGTTGAGGGTCTGTGAGTAGTCTATAGAATGAGTAGTTCTGATGACTCTAAGATAGAAGACAACGAGGTTTAAACGGAAAGGAATTGCATTTCTTTTCTTTTAAATGGTTGAGAACCGTTATTTAATACTTGTTTGTGTGTCTTTGCATAGGGCGGGACACCAAGGGCGTCAGTGGCGGAGACCACAGTCCAGAGATTGGACAGGAGAGCACTGTCTTGCCAGGTAACCTCTATGTTCTTGGGAGTATTTCCCATTGCTTGTGTTCCACCATACACCGAGAGGGAGTGATGGTTGTATACATGATTTATATGCATTGAATTGGTTGTTACAGTTCTATTCATGATGATATGTATGCATATATCTGTGCTTTGTGTATGGTTGCCTTTCGGATAGATCTTCTGGCCAGTAGATAGATATGGACCTCCCTAGGAGTAGAGCGCAACTCCTAGTTTGGTTTGCTCCATAGGAGAGATTCCATATACGTGCATCCTTGCGTAGGGGTAGCTCCCGTTGGATGACACAGGTGTGAGTTCCGGCCTCACACTGGGGACTGAGATGGTCCATGATGGTATACTGGGTACTGAGATGGTCCCAGGGGACTGAGATGGTCCTGGATACTGATGATGTTACGCATTAGAGCTTGTGTGTGCTTATGTGTTGTTGTGATGGTTTGTAATGCCTTTGATGTATGTGATCATGGAAGTGAGCCAGGGTGAGGAGAAGCCTCCAAGAACCCTGAGCTTACTGAGATTATTATCTCACCCCGTGTGTGGGGATTATATTTTGCAGGTCGTACATCTAGCAGAGATGATGAGTCCCAGGGCGGGAGGCCCCAGTAGGGACATACATGGTATGGCCGCTTGGAGCAGTGTTTTGAGAGCTTGGTTGCTCACTGTTGTGTACATATAGATATATATGTATTGTTATTTTGTACCCTGTGAGGAAAAATGTATATGTTTGCATATTTTAAGTTCCTGTATATGGTGTACCCTCATATGAGGATAGGATATGTGATATCAGGGCACTGGATGCCTACTATTTTGTATGGATGCAGTTAGAGTATTTTGATGGGGAATGTACATAGTCTATGTATATTATTTTAGATGCTTATAGGTAAGGATATTATAGTCCTATCTGCCGTTATTCACGTTGTTTAAGTAATCTGGATCGTTAAGGCTACTGTGGAGCTTCGGCATTCGTTTAATTTATTGTCTATACGTACCATACATAATGAATCAAGAGATATGGTTTTGAAATGCTTCCGCGGGATTTGAGTAATTTGTTTTATTAATTGTCGCGTAAATCTGATTAAATAATATGTTAATACACCGGATGCATATGGGGTGTTACATATGACGTGATAAAAAAATTAATATAAAAAATAATAAATATTAATAGACTATTTTTAAAGGAGAGATGTTCATGAATAGGTTAATATTTTAAATTTGTGCTTCAAATATTGTCACACATATTATCATTTTCTTCCAATACAAGATATTGAATATTTCAATGAAAAAAGTCAAACACAAGTAATTGACGTAGCAAAAGAGACCAGTTCCACACTAAAAAAGATCAATATTGTCTGAGCATCATATTCTTTGTGAACAACTATTTTGATTTGTCACTTTGTTGTGAGTTACCCGGGTTAATCTAGATTCTAGATTACAAAACTTCATTAACTTTTGTTTTTATAAATTATAATTATGACCTTGTGCATTAATTTGAAGAATGTTTTTCATTGGAATCTCTTGTCATATAGTATGGTTTTACTAATAGTATGTTTGGTAACACGCACTACTACAAATGATGCATTTTACAACGACCATTCAAAGTCGGTTCTCGCGAAATCGATGTCGTTTGGAGGGTGGTCGCATTTTTGTAAATAAAATCAACATTTCAAAGTCAGTTTCTACAAAACTGTTTTTGTATGTTCGAAACGATGACGGTTTTGGTTTACCCGTCTTCGTTTTTGTATATTCAAAGTTGTTTTAACAGGATCGTCTTCAAAATTTTGAAAAAATTATAAGAACAACGACGTTTTGGTGTAAAACCGTCGTTGTCTCCAGTCATTTCTGCTATTTGAGTTACAAACTCATTTCGTGCCCTAGTACGAGTCCTCCTCCCTTCAAATTGCTCTCTCTCTCTCCCACTGTCCGTCACCGTACCTGTGTTCGGCAAGCGCACCCACTTCATGTTTCTGTTGAAGTGAGCCTCCGAAATTGTGACCTCCATCTCACCCTAATTGGTCGCGTTAGCTGCGCCTCTCGCGTCTCGCTTCGACCTGGTGTACCGCCATCATCAAATCGAAAGTTGAGGTATGTTCGTTGTTCATGGTCAATCCTTATGGTGCTTTCCTTTTTTAAGACGTAAATGTTCATTGCTTTACTCTAGTTTTTGGATTTACCATCTTAACATTCCTTGATTTTAATTTTCTGGAGGATCAAGGGACGAGTAGGCATTTAAAGAAATAGTGTAACGACCCGCCACGTCGCTACTGTATCACTAACTCTTAACCATAACATTAATGTATTTTTAATAAAAAGAACACCCCATTGTTTATTATGAAAGCGGTGATAATTTTTTTTGAGAGCATATAATGACCATCATCGCAGGAAGTACACAAAATTAAAGGTACGCGTAAGACGTCTCAAATACACACACACACACACACATATGCAAAGGGTAGTTTAATTACAGGTACAAAAGACTATGTCTAAAATATATCCAAGTGTTTTACAAATGAAATAAGAAATTAAATATCGGGGGTGCAATTAGTAAAAGACGAGTATGACTAAAAAATAAGGGGTTCATCTAGCCAAATACAACTCCTGCCCGGGATCTTATCTATCGACATCCTGGCTACTCGGCGGCTCCAACCAAAAAGTGATCATCTTTCTGGTCACCTACTGCTGTCCATCTGCTCCCACGAACACGGTTCGTGATTATCACATGTACCAAACTACACGGTACAACAAAACAAATGTGAGTTCATTATGTAAAATAACAAACACAAGATAGCATCAGTTAAGGAAGACAATCCAAGCGTCACAATACCATCACAATATCCAGGTATATCAACACGCAACCAACACGAACAGGCATCCAGGAACATTCCACAAGTCAACTTAAAATGCCTAGCATGATGCATGTTCCTTATTCAACTCTCAGCATGCAATGTGGTACCATCCCGAAAATAGGTCATCCCTGTGGTTAGATGATGCAGTAGTTTGTCAGGGTCACTCTGTCGTGCACAGGAAGCACCCCCCATGGTGATCAGCCAAATGGGTGTCAGAAAGAGTTTCCAACAGACGTGGCCCCCCAGTACCCCGGTACCCTACAACCAATCATCAATCCTATTTCCGTCATGCAAATGTTGTATTCTCTCATGGGCATCATCAACGTATGGCCCGACACAGGAACAACCCCGTCCTGACTAGGATCTCCATACCCTTCATTGTACATAGATACCGCATCAAACGAGGGCCGCCCCAACGAGTGCTCATCGATGCACTGACCGTGGTCCTTGCAGGGTTAACCACCCGATCCTGACATCTCACGTGTCTATACATAGCATATCACCACAGCTCCATCAATGTATGGTCCGGCCCGGGAACAACTCGTCCTGGCTAGGATACTGCCATACACCCCTGTGGGTATCTATGTATATCCACTCGCATTCAGATCACCATGGGCTCCATCAATGCATGGCCTGACTTGGGAACAACTCGTCCTGGCTAGGATACTGCCATACACCCTCCATGGTATCGATGCATAAAACATCTCAAGCCATCACATAGGCCAATCCCAAATATCATCAATATAGACACATACGTCTCTTACACGTCATTCACAAACACTACAAACAAGTGCGTCGGTGTGAAGTATTAGGTGTCCGGGTTGGCACCTAGACATAACAACTCGAGATAAGAATCTGAACACGGTCGGATGAGAGTGGACAAGATTGGTCAAGGTTGGCAACGATCAGACAAGGTCAGTTAAGGATTCTTTGGGTTTCTATAAAATACCAAAGGATGGACTTGGCACTATGCAATCGATTACATAACTGTTGTACTCGATTATAACAGATATCACTCGGAGGACTCAGGATTGTATTAACATCACCAACCTACCCAAGGTTGTCCGGGTAAGGAAAATCGAGTAAGGGAAACCCGATGATTTTAAGAGAAAAGGTGTGGGTTCTTCCGAGTAGGGAAACCCGATAGCTTAAAAAGAAGATGCTTGAACTTAACAATTCTACAGATAATAACCCAATCGAGTAAAGGACCCAGTGGTTCTCTTCCCGAGAAGGTATGAGCTCATTCAGATTAGGGAACCCGATGACTCTTTTTCCGATAAGGTACAAGCTTATCCGAGTTAGGGAACCCGGTAGCTCACTCTCTCGAAGCAAACTTGAGCTCAATAGCTCTAAGGTATCATCCCGGGTAAGGAACACGGTATACCGATGTCCGCCAAAAAGGATTAAGTCACGTCCTACATGCACACATGCATGTTATATAACCCGCTCAGCTCGGCATACCTATTCTGGTACCCGACATCTCAAACACGAGGGATTGATACACATGTTTAACTCGGCCCACCCGTCCCGGTAGCCGACATCACAAACACAAGGGATTGATACCTATATGCAACACGGCCAACCTATCCCTATACCCGACACCTCTACGAACACTTTTGCAAAGTGTATTAGGAGCTTTTCAGCATCAAAATGCCAACTTCACACATATGCACAGGGAGTTCTTACAACCTCAACTCCCCCTTCAAGAACACCATCAAACACCACACCAGAACATCATTAAACATCAACTCAAAACACCAAACAACGAACATAAAGCCTAACCCGTTCCATCCACTCAAAGGCATAGCTTTCTGGAAAACAACACACATAGGGACATGCAATCATCGCCATGGTTGGACTCCCTGGTCCTCAACCATGTTACTTAAAGCTGCTATCAAACATAGTAAACTCCCCTTACCTAACCAGGAGTTCGTTCACGAGCTTCACGACGGTTTGTCCTAACTTCTGCTCTGGCCACGAGGTCCTTCTTGATGTTGGGATTCCGTGGCAGTGACGGTGAGTTGAAGGTGACACAGAAAGGTTGAGGGAGAAAGGTTTCTGGGCGTGGGTAAGCTTAGGGAGAAAATGAGAGAAAGCACAGAGGAGAAGAATAGGAGAAAACACGCTTCCACTGCACACTCCTGTGCTTAAATACCTAGCTGACAGAGTAGGTTTGCCTTTCGTGCAAACACAACAACTGCAAGTTAACAAGAACAGCTATCAACCACTAACACGCATACCAAGGCAATGACACTCAAAACAGTAATTATCAAATAAAACATATAATTAATTAGCATAACACACACATAAATGTACCGTTTATGTTACTTAAAATCCGGGGTGTTACAAATAGCCCCTCAATGTGATGAATATAAGTTAGTTATTTATATACGATTATACAGGGGATAGTGATGCTATATATATATATATGTATGTATATATGTATGTATGTATGTATGTATGTATGTATGTATGTATGTATGTATTAGCTTTTATGTCAAGGTTTTATCACTTTTTGTTATGAAATGAATTCATGCGATGTGATGCTTCGGAAGCAACAACACCATGGTCTAAAGTTTTGATTTTTTTTTCAGTTTTCAGATACATATGACAAAAATCTTTTAGTTTAGTAAGAAAAATAATTAATTCCATGTTAAGAAAAAGGGGAACAGAGGAAGTTAATATGCTTGGATTATTATTTGCATTACTAGGTTTTATTTAAGTTTCTTTTGTTATTTCTTTCTGGCATTGATGGACCCTATGCTTGGATTATTATTTGCATCACTAGGTTTTATTTTTTCTCCAACTGAAATATAACTAGTTGAAAAGATATATTGTCTACTGGGCACTGGCTTTCACTCAGGATACATGATCCATTCTTGTCTTGGGTCTTGATTAGGTTCACTAACAATATACTATCTTAGGCATGATTTTGAAAGTTGGACCTGAAACAGGTAACTAGAGGTACCTATATGTCTTCGTTTGCAATTTATATGCTAATTTAACTAATCATTTGAAAATGCCTGAGACATACATATTAAAAAAATATATATTGATAAACAAAGATGATTTCAAATCAAAACCGTCTTTGTATCTGAACATACAAAACGGTTTTGTCATAAAAATTATCTTTGTTTATATGTAAAAAAAAAACTTTGTATGTTTATATATACAAAGACAGTTTTAAAGTGAAAATCGTCTTTGTATGTTTAGATACAAAGACGATTTTGACTATAAAATCGTCTTCGTAGGTGTTTAAAAAAAATCAACAAAAACGGTTTTTAGAACCATCGTCAAAGATCATGCTTTTCGATGACACGTATAACAACGACGATATTACAACCGTCGTTGTACAGGGTTTAGAACCGCCATTGATTGACTCCCTAGTAGGAACGTTTAAAACTCAGGTTGTGAATTAAGCTGCAAATAGTAGTTTCTGTGTTTTTTACATTTTCTGTGACAAACAGTCTATACGTGAATCGACAATGTCATTCTATAACATGCTATAAATGCCAGCTGTATTATAATGATCTTTTTTTTTAAATAAAAAATAAAATGGCATACCGCCCAAAATTAGTAGATAGCTAGCAACACTGCAATTAGGTGTTTTGAGTCATTCAATAAATAGAAAATTACTCGCTTTAGAGTTTCAGCGAATTTGAAGAATAAAAATAGTTGACACGGTCGAGTTATTTGATAGTGTACGTGTTTTCTCTAAAAGAATCTTATCATATATCGATAAAAAAATTGGAGCAGGGATAGGCCATACATGCTGCGTACCATTATTATAGATACATACGAATGTGGGACGTTTGGGGTCATATAAGGAGCCTGGAAACTAAAGAGATTTAATAAGAGACGGGGTGTACACTACTATTGATGTATCTAACAAAGGTTATGCAAAAATGATAATAACTTGTGTTTATTAATAAATTATTTTACGATTTTAATTTTGATTTTGGGTACAAAATAGATTATTTTGTATATATTTATGATTTGATTAATATTAGTTATTATTTTTAACAACAACTTTTTGTATCAGTATTATGATCAGTAAAAAAAACCTATTAATATCTAAACTAGATGAACCAGCTCTTTCATTATAAATAAAATAAAGACAAGCAAAAGATTATACAATTTTGCATTAGAAATAGAATGAAGCAACTTTTTTTTAATGAACCTTGATGATATGACTTCACAATAATGCAAGACATTTCAAGTAGGTTAGCACCGCAAACGTTAAAAATCGTAAGGCACACACCAAAAAATAAATATTATTAATGAGAAAGAAATGAACAAAAAAAGAACAGATTGAGGAGTTAAAAGCCAAAATTCAAACCAGAAGAAACTATAAGAACCTATAGTTTGGTAATCGTATTACGTTCCTATTCATTTAAAACTAACATATTTTGGTAAGAAAAAAACTAAAATATATACCTTTATCTTTATCAATCAAGAATTTTAATGTGGGACATGCAAATGTGGTTTCAGCATTGGTCTTAGTCTTCGCCGATTATTTTTTTACCCAAAGTTTGAGATTTCTCTTCTCTCCCTGTTCCATGCACTGAGATCAATAATTGTTTTGTTTCATTGTTTGAGACTGAATCCAATTTTATTCCGCGGCATACTATGCAACAATTACTATCATCATATATATCGAAATAAGTTCTACTTAATCATCATTTTGTTAAAAATAATGTTTCAAACGAGTTTGTATAAAAAAATTTATGTTATAAATGCATTTCATGTCATCTCTACTGAATGTTTTAGATTTATTATTTTCTCATCCATAATAATAATAATAATATTTCTAATTTGATGCGACGCAAAAAGTACATTATTTTTTGTGGCAACTCCATTTCAATTAAGTTTTTAAGTAGAGATTCGGAACGATTAAACAATAAATTGAAATAAAAAGTGTTTTAAAAAAGTGCAAATCAAATCAAATATTTTAAACAACCTGTCTCCATTATTTTGAATGATTGGGGGCTGCAAAGTAATTGTAGAATGAAATGTCCTTTACATCAATAATGTGAAGTTCTGACGCGTTGAAGAAAACAATATATATATAATTTGACCGCCATGATTGATTCGACGGTACAAATCATATTTTGTTAGACATACAATAACCACGTAGAGCAATGCAACCAACTGCTAGTTAAATTTTTTGTATGTATAAAAGTTTCACATTCTTCAACAGTCAATGTAGATTATATCGGTATATTTATATATGTACGTAATTTGTTCATATATTACTAAATTCTCAAGTAAAAAAACTCTTAAGAACAACTCTAATATTGTAAGTTATACATTTAAAAATAAACAACTGCATATTTTACAATCAATGTTGTTAAAATTAATGGAAGAGAGTATGAGTATATATAGGGATTGCATATACGAGAGAAATTTACTTGTATAAAATAACTATTTATTAATAAGTGAAAGAGTTTATGTAACTCTTTTTGGATTCCACTAATAAAGTTGACCTGATATCAAATATATTATACATTGTTTTCCAAGTATTATAAGATTATGGGTATGTTTGGGTAAATTTTTTTAGAAATATTTCTAAAAGAATAAAATAAGAAGAAAAAAATAAGTTAAATTTTTTTATAAGTAAAAATAAGTTCTCTATTAACTAATTTTTAGAAATTCATTAATATAATTTCTCAAAAAAATGAGATAACATCTACAAATGAGTTAATAAAAGACTTATTTTAGGAGAATCTCATTTTATTTTTTTCTTACTTTATTATTCTAAAAGTGCTTTTAGAGAAACTTACATTTAATATAATAAAAGATAGATGTATTATATTGAGTTTAAGACTTTTTTTTTATCCATCCAAAAGGTGCTAAACCTAATTTTTGTATCCATATTTTTTTGTATCCACAGTTTTATCACCTGGCATAATTTTTTAATACATTAAGTTAGTTGGTTAAGGTTATTTACTAAATAATTCTAATTAAGATTTTAATTTCTAAAATAGTATTAAATTAAAAAAATCTAACAAGATGACCTATCTATGGTGAAGATAGGTAGCTTTTGAGTCTTAGACAAAAAAAATACTGAATTATATAGTTATTTTACTTTCAGAATAAAAATGTTAATATAAATCATTTCACTTCGAAGCATTTGTTTAATCTGGCATTGATTTAAATTTATATTAAATTTCACTCAAATATCGTTTAAAATATTACTTATGAAAGACACGTGTGGGAGGAAGAGCATGAGACAGAAACCAAACATATAAAAAATCAATTGCATTAATTGGAAAACATACTTATAATATGTTTGTATTTGCATGTAAGATATGCATAACCTTGTAATTTCATATCAATTTGGTTAAAGACATAAAAGCTTCCACCAGTTGCGCTTCTATTTTGAGATAGATAAACATATTGTACAATTGAAACCAAACATATAATTAGAGTGCGTTTTGTTTTATGGTAAAAATAATGATAATTCATTTTAACTACAGTTAAACTTGATTTTATAATGAGAATGAGTTTAACTACAGCCAACCAAAGACCTAACTAAAGATCCTAGATAAGATGGTTAAAAAAATTGATTTCAGTTTAAGGGCAGTTTGACTAGAAGTAATAAAAACTAAAATGTAACTTTTATGTTGAGTTGAACCAAATAGAGTCTAAGTTTAATTCCAATCTAGTTTTTTTTAGATAAAAAACATAAGAACATAAATTATTTTATTTGAAAATCAGTTTTTTATACTAAAATCAGTATTACAAAATCAATTTCATTAAAAAATAAATTTATAAAGGTTCTTCTAAACACACACTCAAATTAATTACATATGAAAGGATGAAACTTAGTTAGATATCGCTAGATTCAATTCATGCAAAAGTATAATATTTAATTTATCCATTCTTAAAAGTTTCATCTAATTTCTTGTGATGTGGTGAAAGATAAACCTCATTACATTTTTATATGTGTGAGAATAATTTATTTAATGAAAAAATCTGTATTTGATTATCATAATATACAAAATTTTCTTAGATTAACAAAAGATATGTACGGCCAACAAAATTAATTTTTGACCTAGGATACTAAGAGACATCAATATCTCAAATTCATGAAAAGAGGCCTCATATTGAGAGAGAAGAGTGAAATTTTATTATATGATAGATATTGTGATGTGATATGAACAAAGATAAAGAGAAATTAAACGTGTTAATGAAATGTTTGATATGTTTCATATCTAGGAGTGTTAAATGTGATGGCTCTTAAAATTTTAAGTTGGCATAGTTAAGTCACACACATTACACATATATTAATCATTGTGAAGGATTGTAGGAAATATATGTTGGACTCCAAAAGAGGCTTGGTAATTTTAAATTACTATATATATATATATATATCCATGACTAAAACAACATGTACATAAAGGATTGGTAATTGATGGATAGTGTTAACTCTTATGAGTTAATAGTATAGCAGAGAGCTAGAGAGAGAGAGGCCAAGGGTTTGGGATCAAAGATCAATGAAGGGCAGTGGTTGCAGTGAGGCATCATCAGGAGGAGACATGAGTGTGAAACCTGCATCTGCATGGCTTGAGAGGCTTATGGCCGAGACATTCTTTGGTGGTTGTGGGGTCCACCAGAATCACAAGAAGAACGAGAAGAACATCTTTTGCTTGCACTGTTGCCTTAGCATCTGCCCCCACTGCCTCCCTTCTCACCGCTCCCATTCCCTTCTCCAGGTATCTATACTAATATACTATGTATCATCATATCACTATTATTCCACCAATTCCTCATCCTCTTCAATTCATATACTAATCCACTTATATATATATATATATAAACATACATGCCCCCACATTTATATATATATATAAAGTATTAACTCATCTAGCTACCTTTTTGTTAATTATTTCTTTGTGACTACCTTTAATTCTGCCTCTCTCACAACACTTCTTTTTTAGGCCAGCTAGTTGCAAATTTTTGGATTTTCTTTTCATTTATACTCACATCACTTGTGAATTGTGATCATGTCAATATAATGGGTATTAATTTGCAAATTCATGGATTTTTTCAATTTGTGTGGGTCACTCTCTTCCTAGTTCCTAGTCATTTTTCTACTCATCAGATGGTTGATTTGCATGTGTTGGTTCTTTTCTTTTGATAGATTACTTGACATGTTTGGATTAGATTGAATTTTCCTAACATCAATTCCAAAATCATGTTGAAAGTCAAAACAGCAAATAATTATTTTTATTTTTTCAGTTTTTCACCATGATTTTGGGTTCCTGAATCAATTCTTGTAGGTATCCAAACATGCTATACATTCATTTATATATGATATTTGGATTGGATCTTAAATGGTTCCCTCAAAATTCTCATTCTACGGTTTTCTTTGATTATGTTTTCTCTGACATGCAACTTTGGAGGATTTATGACAGCTTCAAGTTTCGTTGTTTCTTTTCATCCTTTTTACAGTGAAGATGGTTGCAGTCATTGAACTTTTCATTTCTAATTAATTTTAGAAGTAGTTCTGTACCAAATTTTTAAAGAATGATTTCCAGAGTTTTTGGATACCCTCTTATAGGCAAATTCGACATCAATTTTTAGGGCGTGTAATTTGGAAACCAGTTTACTATAAGGGAGTATTAACACTTTCCAATACATGAAATTTGAAAGCAAGACTGTGGGTCATTGAAATGTCTATTTACCCTATTCTAACTGTTAACCAAACATACACTACATCTTAGCAGAAGATATTGATTACTTATAGTTTATGCATTTTTAACCATTGCACGTGATTAATCATGTTAATGCTAACTTATTTCTAATTAATGAAACATGCGCTTGACCTCGATGTCTTTTGTTTTTCCACGAGAAAAGCAAGTGTTGTTACGTTAAAATTTTATTTTCCTTGGATGAGGATTAGTGAGAACAGGATAATGTTTTTTCTTTTTTAAAAAGAAGTTACCAAATTGAAATTCTCGGTTCAACTTGTTTCATATTAATTCTCTCTGCTAAACTTGTTACGTTATAGATTTTTTTTTTTGGACTGATATGTTACAGATTTTTCTCTACCCGTAAAATTCTAGTTTCTCCTTTAAACAATTGAGTTTTGATTTTCCAAAATTGAAAGCCCTGCCCTTCTTGTGATTAATCGAAGTCACCACCGGTATTGTCTGGTTGTATTTGTTGTTTCCACATATATACATGTTTATGCATATATGATGTGTTTATACATGGTTTCCCAGAAGGGTTCACCGTCTCTTGTTTGATTTTCACTTTTTGGTTTTGGTTTTGGTTTTGGTTTCTTTCCTATGAATGGAAGATCTCTTTTTTTTTTATCCATTTTCCCCTGCACAGGTTACTCAGCTGTTCCTTTCATGGAAAGCGAAAGGTTTGACCAAATGGTTCCCAATTCACGTTGTCTCTTTAGTTTATTATTATTTGTATAGGAACCCAAAATTTCTTCTAAATTAATGTTTTTCACCAAGTTGTAAAAGTGAAATTCAACTCAAATTCTTTAAAAATGATATTAGATTCAAATTTTATGAATAAAAAAAATTAATCATCAATAAAATCCATAAATATTTCACACCAATGAAATAATTATCCAAAAAAATATTCTCCACACACTCCCTCAATTCTTATGATCATACAAAAAACTTGTTAGAAATTAGTATAAGAAGTTAGATTTGGTTTTCAAAACTTATAAAGTACCATCGTCTCATCCATTCATAACTTTTAAACACAACTAAATAATATTTTTATAAAATAAATTTAATAGTTAAGATCACATGTAGTGAAAATGTGCTAACAGGAATTTCAACCCGTGAAATGAGATTCATCATGCTAATAAAAATAAAAGAAGGAAGATTTAAAGAGATAAATAATTAAGAAAATAAATTATACATATAAAGATAAAAGCAGAATAATGTGATCCGATTGAGAGTTTTTTTTTTGTTAATTGCATTAGCGCTGAAATATGAGAAGAAATAGAATATTGAAAATATTTAATTAAGAAGAATAAAATCCTCATTTTTTAAAATTGTATATTTAAGTATCAAAATAAGTTGTTGGTGCGACTAGAATTAAACTTGATTTGCTTAAGCAAGTAGAGTAACTTGATCTTGCATATGATTAATAATTTTTGATTTATTATTTTTTTGTTCATATATATGTCAATATGTGACCAATAATGGTATACACTAATGGAGGTTTTTGATGGCATTGTACAGGTGAGAAGGTATGTTTACCATGACGTGGTTCGATTGGGTGATCTGGAAAAGCTCGTCGATTGTTCCAATATTCAGGTCGGACAAATGTAACTCTTTTCAAAAAATTATAAAAACTTTTGTGTATCTCCCCAAAATAAAATAAAATAATTAGTTAGGGTAGAAATAGACTTTGCTAGTTTTTTTTTCTCCTTATTACTACTCAGCAGTAATAATTAGAGTAAAACTAACACATGCAATGTCATTTGGTAAATTAAAGTGAATCATCTTAGAAGTAATAGTTAATTAATTAATTGGTCGTTTGAATGGGTGGCAGCCATATACCATTAACGGTGCGAAAGTGATATTCTTAAATCAGAGGCCACAGTCAAGGTCATGCAAAGGCACTGCTAATGCTTGCTGCACTTGTGACAGGATTCTTCAGGAGCCCTTTCACTTCTGCTCTCTGTCATGCAAGGTTTTTGTCTCATGTCACTGTTACTCTCACTCACTTTCTTTTTTATTTTTTTATTTGGCTATTAACTCTTACAAACAAATTACTGGTCAAGATCCACGTTTTTAAACCTTGTCAACATTTGATTTGTTTTTAGTGTAAAAATGCCGAATTGTTTTGTAGCATGTTCATGGTAATCAATTAAAAAGTACTTTTGTGATGCCCATATGAAAAATATTGGCGTAAAGGGAACTTTCTTCTTTTAGTAAAACTAATTACTATGTCTATTACGAAACTGGGAAAGTATTCTTTAAAGTTTAAACACATTGATGTCACTTTCTAGTTCAAACTTTATCAAGAATAAGAAGAAAAAAAACCTTTTAAGATAAATTGAATTTATATTTATAATTATTTTTAAAAATAAATTCATTTAAATACGAATTACGTACTCTACTACTATCACTTGTATATTATTTACAAACACTGAAAAATGAATAAAGAATCTAACGTGTCCCCATTATAAGTATTTTTTTATATACATTTTAATCCTTATGTTTTAATTTTGTGATAGGTTTACACAGTCAGAAAATCAATAACAGAGACTAGATTAAAACATGGGAAAATTGCTGTTATAAGAATTGTAATGTAGAGTTTTTAAGTATAGGAACTAATACACAAATTTGTCCAACCAAGTATATGGACTAAATAATTAAGTAAACCGGAACTAGTTATAAGCTAGTATGTCTTCTTTGAAATTAAACTTCAAATGTGACGGCCAGACAAATAAATTAATAAATAAATAATGGTGAAAATTGCAGCTTTTTTTTTTCCTTCTTTTTTTCTGTTTTGGGTGATGTGTTTAAATAGTCTACATTTTTTTTTACACTTAAAAAAGTCTACATTTCAACCTGCATTTACATAAATGTAACACTACAGTTTTTTGAAGATGAAAATTAACGTTGTACCCCACAAAAAATAATTGTATGTAAATGCAGGTTGATCACATGGTATGTGAGGGTCAAGGCTTGTCAAGCATTATTGAATCTGATTTTACATTTTTGCAGTTCGAGGGTCTAAGAGTTGATTGCTATACCCAATTTGTCCCCACCTCCTCCTGCTCGAATACTGAGGCTACCAGTAACAGTAATGCCAACAACAACAACAAGAACACCAATGGCTTCTTCCTCTCTCTTGGAAGCAGGAGAAAGGGGGCTCCCCATAGAGCTCCACTCTCCTAGCGAAACGTTGAATATGGGTACATTTTATTATTTGACATTCACTTATGAACTAATAAATGACTTCTAAGTTTTAGGTTATCTCACCTTTGCTGTGTGTATTTTCTCTCTCTCACAAGTATCCTCCTTTGAATTGGATTTGTTGCAATGACGCAGACATAAATTGGACCATTAAATGAAGATTGGATAGTTTATATTTTGACTGTTTATTTTAAGTTTGGTCTTTGAGTTAAAATATGATTCTTCTGATCTTCATCAGATGATGTCCATTAGCTGACTGCGTAAATGCGTTAAAATTTCAACTGCAAAGAATCCGGATTCTTATTTGAGGCACAGTGATCACTATGTGTTTATGTACTTGAGTTAGTGTTTGTATTAATTTTCAACACAACAAACTACTAGAGTCAGCATAGTGAAGAGAAGATTGGGATAATATGTATAAGATAATAGATTTTAATTTCAGTGTGATTATTGTACACACAAAATAAAAATTATGCTTGTATTGATTTGAAGAATTTTTCATTATCATCTAAGGTGGTTAATGAAGCTGCCAATTTTGCTATGATGAAATGGAAATTTTTAGTGTGTGGTGTTTATGAAATATACTACTGTTTTATGAGTAAGGAACTATAGCTTGTCCTTCTTTACTGTGATACCTTTTTCTTTTTTATAACTATTAGTAAAAAATTGTTTTCATCAATGAATTTGAATTTTGAATATAAAATTATATTTACTATTAATAATAGAGTTTTCTAAAAGGTAAATAATTTTATTAGCATTGAGAAAGAGAGTTTAGCTATTCACATACGTGATTAAGATTGTCTCTAATAAAAAAGTATAATCTATAAAAAATAAAAAAATCTTATATTTGAAGAGTTTAAATTTTATAAACTATCAATATAAAAATATACTGTCAATTAATTAAAAATATTATTATTGAGTTTTTTAAAATAATTTTATAAAACTTGACAAACTTGTTATGTACAATAATTTATTATTAAAATAATGATATAAAAATCTCTTGAACATATTCTATTTACTCAAATTTATTTATGGGCGAATCTCTGTGAGTTCGCCAGTAGAATCATAGACATGTACTTGTATTATATCGCACATTTCATTTTTACATACTACATTGTAAAGGAATGACAGATTATTCGGGCATTATATGCAGCTAGTATAGTAGTATGAAAAAAATGAAATGTACAGATTATATACTATTATACTTGATTTAACATGTTTTTCTTTGGGAGGTACAAACTTGTTTTTTACATTATTATATAAACAAATAAATATGTGGTTTATAAATAACATATATAAGACATAAATATTTTACTTTTAGTTCCGTTGTAAATATTTTTAAAATCAAATTTATATTTTCATGTAAAGGAAGTATTTCATAACTTAGATACTAATATATATATATATATATATATATATATATATATATATAATTATTTAAATTGATCTCTTAATTTTTATATAAATGTTTTTTCACATAAAGCTTTCATCTTATATAATGTTAAAAAACATTAATTAAATGTAGTATTTGTATAAAGTTGTCCAATAAAAGCAATGACAAATTTTTCTAAAGGGCCATGAGGTACATATGAGTCAACTAGAATTCAAATTCTGGATCACTATTATTTGTGTCAATTGTTGGTTGCATATAATGTAAATAAATATATATCAATTCAAAAATATATTTTTTTTCTTATATATTTTTCTTATTAGTTGTTCAGATTCCATTCTTAATACGTACTGTGTTAGAAAATTAAATATTCATTCAGTCCCATTATAATTATCATTGTTTTATTTAATAAAAAAAACTTGGATTATTTTACAAAGACCTAGAAAAATTAATAAATAAAAAAAATCAATTTTATAAAATTAATTTTATTATTATTATTTTAGTTTTTTTTCATATATTAATATTAAAAAATATAAGTGGAAAAAATAATTAATATTATATTAATAGAATAAAATAATTATTATTTTAAGATAATTTTTCCTAAGTAATTAACCTAATCATCATTAATTAAATTGTTGTCTTAGTTCCCCATGTACTGAATGTGTGCAGATGAATATGAAGTTGACGTCTATGGCATATTTGTATTTCTATTACGTTTAGTTGACACAATCGGCACAAATTTGAAAGTGTCATTTTGTAAGAAGTAGCAATTTGTTACTTTTGATTAAATTAAAACAAACACGCACTAATAGTGGTCAAATAGGAACATTTTCTTCTGAAGACATTTTACTTTTTTTCATCATGTGGGAATTAGAATTAATTCAGTGAATGAAGGGTTTGTGTTGTGAAGTGGGATAAAATTCCGTGAAAAATTGCTCTAGTAATTGACGCCTACTTTTTTAGATAACAGAGATTTTTTTTATTATAATAAAGATTGACACTTGAAAAGTCGAAATTATCTATTTGAGATTATTCTCATTTGTATATTGTACCATACAATAACCTTTTTAATGAAAAAATTATAAAAATGGGTTACTATATCAGAATATAGTTGAAATTATCTATTTGAGATTATTCTCATTTGTATATTGTACCATACAATAA
>CM023942.1:28820156-28835246 GCA_013407115.1 Glycine latifolia
TTATTTTTAATGAAAAAATTGTAAAAATGGGTCACTATATCAGAATATAAAAGAGTTGTAATTATCACAGTTGATATAATTATGTATTTTTATCAATAAAAATTTAAAAAATTTAACAGTCAACCATGTGAACTAGAACCTCTTGGTATTTAATAAATATAAACAATTTTTTTAGTTGTATGTATATTTATGCATATATTTAAAAATTGCATTAACTATTTTAGTTAATTTAATAGAAATGCATTTAATAAAAATATTGCATATATATTAATTATTTTTTTACTGAAATATATATATATATATATATATATATATATATATATGTTAATTATAAAAAATTATCTTAATTTTATATATTAAGAACATCTTTAGTGATAAATCTCAAATTAGGATCTTAGATAATTTTTTTGTGGACTCTATACTACCACATAGGATTGAAGATCTATCAAGATTTTTCTAATTTTTTTTAATGGTATATTTCATTTTGAGATCTTAAGGAGAGAGAAATAGGAAAAAAATTTATTTTTTTTGAATAATATGCAAATCTTTAGAGTTCTTTTATAAGAACTTATCCTCCATATTAGAAATATGTTCACTTTTTTTATTGGAAGATCTAGTGAAAATTTTGAATTCAAAATCTACCATTATAGATGCTATTATCATGAATAAAAAAAGGAATTCCAAGTACAAATTTTAATTATTTCTTTAAAACAATAATTAAGTTTAATGTAGTGTTTTGCTTGTGTAGTTTCCATTCTTAATGTGTACTCCCTTTTTTTTGTGTGTTAATATTACTATGTACTCCCCTAGTGTCAAATATGAAAAGAAAAAAAACACTTTTTTTTTGTGAGTGCATATAAATGTTAGTCTAAAATATACGCAAAACTTAATTAATTTTATCATAATGAAATTTTTCTAAAATATTTTTTATTTAATTGAGATTATACTATTGATAATTTCATTATTATTATTTATATAAGTTGTAACAAATTATAGTTTAGAAAAAAATTATTTTTGAATAAAGTAAGTAAAATTAAATAATATTAACTAATTTATTAATTAAAGTGAAATGAGTTTTTCTTCCTTTTATATTCGACATCGAATCGAAGGAAGTATAACATTTAATTATTAGCAAAAATATTTCAAATTGATTCATATAGTTAAAAATTCATTAATGACTTTTCCAAACATATGATATCCGAATCTCGCTTATAGGTGCATATTGCGTGTCATGATTCCCCATAAATTAATAAATTAATTTTATGCAAATGAATATGAAATTGACACCTAAGTAAAAAAATGAAAGAAAACTTTTTTTTTATTACAAGTGGGAGAAAATTAGGGTAAATAATCAACTTGTTCATTCAAATCGAGACATTGTAACTTTAGTATCGAAAAATAATAAAAATAAAAAACACACTAAAAGTATAATTTGTTACTCACTTTAATCTAAAATTAAAAACTCTTGTGATTTGTAATAATATCAACATACTTTTAAGAATTAAAATGATAATAAATAATTAATTTATGAATTAAAAATTACAATAATATGACTTTATATTGAATTTTCTTATTTTAAAGAAATGTAACATTGTTTTATAATTTGAGGGGGCTAAAATGATGGTTCTTTCATTATATATATTATCAATATGATATTGATATAAACAATTTATAATTTTATTGATCTGCCGATAAGACTGTGAGCTCTAGCAGAGTTTCACATTCTAATCAATTTTTTTATTTACAAAATTTAAACTCAAATTTTCACTTGAAGAAGAAAGAGACATGTTGATTATTCTCATTAATTAAAGTAAATAAATATAAAATATAGACATAAATGTGTGTGAGGATTAAAATCAGACCACGGCCCAATAGTGGAAAGAGCAGTGTAGCAATTAATTCAGAATTAATACGGGATCTTCTAATTTGAAAAAAAAGAGAGAAAGGAAAAAAAATGGGCACTCAAACAACAGTTTGGTGTAGAGCAAGAACTACTATAAGTGTAGGAAGTGATCGGAAGTTGTTCGAAGCCAGAATCCGAAAAAAGGGCATCACCGTGTCAACAAGTAGAAGCAGAAGCTGTTTTTGTTCGTCGCCGCTGACACTAATCGTTTCTTCAATGCCTTACGAGAAGGAACTCACCGCTGCAAAAAAAGCAGCCACTCTCGCTGCTCGTCTCTGCCAGGCACCACCCCTTCCCTCAATTGCTAACCCTTTATTTCACCATCACCATTTTCATAAACATTTTTTTTTTATATTGAAAACCCCTTTATTTTGCATGTGGGTCTGCGATGTGTTGTTATGTTGAAATTTTAGACTAGTTTTTGCGCAATTGCATTTTTGTTGTATAGCCTGGTTAGTAAAACTATTCGAATAAGGTGAGTTGGATGGTTAAGGGAGAAGGAAAGAGGGGAAAGGTCGCTGTTCAATCACTTTGCTAATAAAAACTAACAATATTAACAATTAACATTTGCCTATAAAAAATTAAAATTATTCGAGTTGCTGATTTTTATATTTTGTTTCTTTTTCCAAAGTGCTGCGACCATTCATGCCTGAAAAATTGAATGAAGAGGAAATGCTGGTATAGTACTGATTGATTCTTCTTTGTATGGTTTGTACAGAAAGTACAGAAGGCTCTTCTGCAATCCGATGTGCACTCAAAGTCAGATAAAAGTCCTGTCACAGTGGCTGATTATGGTTAGTTTTATCTTATTCCTATGCGCGTAGTGTTTGATTATATATGTGTGTGTGTGTGTGTGTGTTGAATAATTTGTTCTGCAATCGCTCACATTGACAAGCTAATTGTAGTTGTAAAGTTCAGTTGTTGTCTATTGACCGAGTCAAAGTAGTGCTGACTGGTTATAATATTATCCTCTTGTCTTAGTTGTTATGGATACTTGTACTGGTTGGATTATGTCTAGATAAATAGAAGCTGAACAATGGGAATGATGTGCAATATCGAGTTATCTTTTCAAATACTTTCCATGTTTTATTTAGATGGATAATACAGGGTCACTGATCTGATCACGACATTTCCTGCATGTTGTATAGTTTATTAGCTATAGTGAGATGTTTAATATGCTATCAAAAGAGTCATAATTTGATTTCAAGGTACTTTGTTGTTCCAGTCCTTTGAAAGAAATTTGTGTTCCTCTTCCTCATTGTATAGCGCAGACGGAGTCCAGTCCTATGAGCTTTTCACATTCATGAATTTTAAATTTTTTCACTTATAATGGGTGTAGATGATGCGTTCCATCAATATATAACTAATTCGGTGTACAAGAAATAGCCGACCAATATTAACAGTACCATTGCAGTTTGAAAGCTATTGCATTTCTTCAATGAGAGTAAGGCTTAAGCTTTTAGGAGAGTTGTTCTTTAATAACATTGTTATAAATACAGTCTCTGTACACCAATTATTTATAAGTCCTAACATACTAGTTTTAAACCATGTATTGAAACTCTCTTTGTTGAAAAATTGTGATGATTAGCTAGTATAAGCCTATTGTTGTAAATCGTGTTTGCTGATTTACTATGTATAAGCCAAGGTTGGCTTGTACAAAGCATTTTGTCTTACAGGACAGAGATGAGGAAAGACCTTCCACTTCTAGTTCTAGTTCTATGTTATAACATGCAACTACACCAAATGCTTTGTCTGCCTTCCCGTACTAATTTATTTATTACTATCACACTGTATATTGTTCTGCAATGTGTCTCTATTTTTTATTTGTTTTGTAAATACAAAAAACTTGACCTAATTATATTTAGCTCAGCCAGCAAGTTCTTGGGAAAATTTCTCTTGAGCATAACAAACTAGTCCGTATGCGTATTAGTGGATATTCCCTATTTCCTCTGTAAGGTGGCAATTTGGTTGCTTCTGGAAAGTCTTTTTTTTTCCACATAAGATCATGTAAATTTTGAGCTCGTGCTTCATTGCCTATAATATGGATCGCCTGCAAAAAAAGAAAGTTATTTACATTTCCTGCAGCTGTTTTCCATTTATATTTTTTTAGTTGCTACACTCATTCATTGAGGTTTAGCTGAAGTGCCGATGCACTTCGTATAAATTGTGTTGCTTCCATGTGGTTTACAGGTTCACAAGCATTGGTCAGCTTTATACTTGAGAGAGAACTTCCTTCTGAACCATTTTCATTAGTAGCTGAGGAGGTGAAATTGTAAACTCTTACAGATTTCTTGGACATGCAAAGACTCTTCTTTCTTTTCCATGCTTGAGTATAAAGTTCAATTTTAAAACTTTAGGATTCAGGTGATCTTCGTAATGAAAGTGGCCAGGATACGCTGAAGCGCATTACAGAACTTGTCAATGATACCCTTGCTAGTGAAGGATCAGATAGCTTTTCTACTTTAACAACAGATGATGTACTTGCGGCCATTGACAGTGGTAAATCTGAGGGTGGTTCAGTTGGACGGCACTGGGTTTTGGATCCGATAGATGGTACTAAAGGGTGAGTATCCTTTTTTTTTCTTTAAAAATTCAGAATGGTATGAATTCTGTCTTCTGGGTGTCGACGTTTCATAAGTTTCTCTTCCTAAAAAATTGGAATCTTCTTGCAGCATGAAGTTGTTTGTAATATCTCGTGTCATAAATACATGAAATTTGTATAGTATTATTAATCTTGATTATTTTCTAAGATTGCAGTTGTCATTCAATATCTTATTTTGATTAGGAAGTAAGGACAAAAAAATAGTGGTTGAAATCCATTTACTATCAGTTCAAACAAACATATAACTATAAAGATGATTTTAATTTTGAAAGACATTATCTAATATCTATTAACAGGCATGGTGAAATTGACTATCTAAAGGACCGCTTAATTTCTCTAGAACACTTCTGGCTTATGAAAATTGGAATATCTGTTCATGCTAAATGAAGATTGTTAATCTATATTTTTGACGTCTTAAAAATTTGATAACATAAAATACAAGTATATTAATATTTACTTTTATTTCCTTTACTCATCAAAACAATTAAACATTTGATTGAATAATTCTTTTTCTTCATTAATTTCCTAATTTACAGTCTATATTATACTTTTTGTTTCACTTGCATGGTTACTGTGCTATCATTGTGTATGTGTCATTGAGTAGCTCATGGTTGTGAGATGACATTATAGGTTTGTAAGAGGAGATCAATATGCTATAGCATTAGCTTTACTACATGAAGGCAAAGTTGTATTGGGTGTCTTGGCTTGTCCAAACCTTCCACTGGCATCCATTGGCTCCAATCAGCAGCATTCTTCTTCAAATGAAGTTGGCTGTCTCTTCTTTGCTAAAGTTGGTGATGGAACATATATGCAATCAATGGGTGGTTCTACACAAACTAGGGTTGGTGCTTATCAAAATGTTCTTACCTGAAACTTTACACTTTTGGTAATGTCCTTGACAGTTGTCCTATGACCAAATGATCATCCAGGTGCATGTCTGCGATATTGATAATCCAGAGGAAGCATCGTTTTTTGAATCTTATGAAGCAGCACACTCCTCACATGACTTATCTAGCTCCATTGCAGAAGTAATACTGTTAGAACTAGAAGTTAACATATTTGTCCTTTTTCATATATTTTTTTTAGTTTTTCTTTTAGCTCTTTTAGATTTAGTCTGCAGACATTTCTTGACCATTATTACTTCATGAACAGAAACTTGGTGTCAAAGCGCCACCAGTCAGAATTGATAGCCAAGCAAAATATGGAGCTTTGTCAAGAGGAGATGGGGCTATATACTTGCGTTTCCCTCACAAAGGATACCGTGAAAAAATATGGGATCATGCTGCTGGCAGCATTGTTGTGACTGGTGTGTATTTTTCATTCTTTTTTGTCTTTTTATTATGAACTATTTACTGTGGTAAGATGTTTCTTCAGTCTTCACATATTTTAAGGTGCTGCTGAATAGTTATATTTCAATCACTGATTATGTTTGACTTGTCTTTATCATGTTCTTTAGCATTGGTCTTTGGTTGGTCTAATGGATGGAGAGATAAATTGAATGCACTACTTTTTTTTGTTGCCTGTGGAAGGTTGGGTTGGGGGCAGGGGGGTTGATTTTTTTTATATACTCCTTTCCCTTCCCTTCAATGTAAGCACCTGGCATGTATGGTTATTTTTCCTTAATTTAGTTTTTGTTTCTAAAAAACAAGAAAAATCTGCTAAATAAAGAAAAATAATTGTGAGGGAATAGGTACTACAAGAATACCGGAAATTTGCTTGTTGGGGGGAGTGGGGTATTGAATATATTTTAGTGGTTATAATTTTCTTGTCCACACTAATCCTCAAGAGTCAATACGATGATATGATATACTGCTTTCTTATTTTAAATGGCATATGTACTCATAAATGAGAAAGAAACATGCCAAAAATTATGACTTTCATTGACTATTGACATGTTTCAAGAGTTAGGTTCCTGCATAGATTAGATGTTGAATGTGTCTTTCTGCTTCTAATCTTCTATACATGCAACTGGACTTCTGTAGAAGCTGGAGGTATCGCCATGGATGCTGCGGGGAACCCTTTGGACTTTTCAAAAGGAAAGTTTCTTGATGTTGTATCTGGTATTATCGTTACAAACCAGAAATTGAAGGCATCGCTTCTGAGAGCAGTTAAAGAAGCACTCAATGAGAAAGCTTCATCCTTGTGATTTCCATTAAGCGATTGATTCTACAAATGAGCTTGCTAACTTTGTTGTTGGCTCATTATATGGGACCTTCCCCTCAATTGTGCTATATTTCATTTGTGATCTGATAAAGTTAAATAAATGATGGGACTTCCTCTGATACTTTCTTTGTAGCAGATTTCTGCTCTGGTTTTTTGCAGCTGCTATTTTCTTCTCCTTCATACTTGTCTTTTTCTCTCCTTTTCTATTAGTAAACAGAGACGAGAGGTCTTCTTTTAAACTTGTTTGAAAATTAATTCTTCTTGATTAACTTGTCAGAGGTGATGTATTTCAAATTTTCAATATATATTGATCGAAAAATAACCTAAAATTTAGTTATCGAATATCAGGAAAATAAGGATGGGAAGCAGTGTCCTCATATTATCAAAATCTGAGTTTGTTTTGCAGAAAATGTTAACTTTGAAACATACAATTGTGTGTGTTTATATATACATACACACACTCACGAGTAGAGATCTATATACTTTAAGAGTAATTCTTTTAGAATTATTTTTCATCTTCATCATTCATTTTCTTGAGATCTAATGATTAAAATTAATTATTTATTACGATAATTAAATCTTAAAAAAATAAATGATAAGGATGAGGAGTAACTCTTTTAGAAGAGTTACTTTTAGAGTTAAGTGGATCTCTTCCCTCTATATATATAGAGATTAATATTTAAGAAAAGTACTAACAATACACTTGTAAAAGAAATGGAAGTAATATATGTATGCATAAAGAATTGATCTAGTGTGATAAGGTACTATAATTTCATAAGACAAATAATTGAATTACTTTACCAAATATAATATTACACCAATATATTTTAAAAGGATCTAAACATCATAAATTAACTAGTGTGGAGTTATTCCAAATTTTGAGTTTAACATATAATCTTAATTCGAAATTCAGTTATTTAATGGTATTAAATATTTAGAGAGAATTTTATTGTTCATGATAGTATTTCATAAAGAATGTTTATGGTCTTATTAAATTATATCAGTTAAATATTAAAAGTCTTGACAGAATAAGTTAAATATTATTAAATTATTTTCTATTAAAAATAACATAATGATTCAGGGGTCAACCCATTAAGCTGTGAAATAAAAACCGTTAATTCTGTAAGTTACATGGATTGGACTAGAATTGAAAGAAACCTACTACCTGGGAAATAAAAACCACTACTTCTATAAGTTACATGGACTGGACCGAAAGAAACCTAAGCTTAAAATGAAGGAAATTTTTTTCAATCAAATCTCACAAACATCATCATCCAAGTAAAAGAGAAATAAATTTACAATCCATAAAAATTTTAGACCTGGAAAATAAATATCCTTTTGTAAAGACCTTCCAGATTCATAATCCATAAAAATCTTACAAATATATAATCCATAAGAATTTATGAAATAAATTTTAAAAAAATTGTACATACATGTTTCGAATATATGACATTCACATTATTAAGATGACACTTAAATCAACTAAATTAATTGATCAATTATTTTAAAAAATAATTAATGTCACTATACATAATACTGAATTTTTTAATAAATATCTAATACACATATATGTTTACATAATAAATTTTATTAACAATTAATTTTGATCTAATAATATATTTAATATACATAATTTTTTTATTAAAATTATGATTTTATTTAAATTTTATTAAACTTATGATTTTTATTAAACCTATGATTTTTAATTAATTTTTTATGCAAATTTATGGATAAAAAAAATCTAATAGAACAAACAAAATTACTTACACGAACATGTTACAAAAGCTGCACCAAGCTAATCAAATGCAAATTCTAAGCATACTGCCAGCAAAGTAGGAAAAGTATAATGAAGTAAATGTCACAAGCTCTCAAGGCTAAATAGATACTAAAAAATAAAAGGTATAAATGTATAATTATAATTTAAGGGAAAAAATGTTATTTATTTTGTTTATATAAATAAAAAGGAAGCGTAAAAGGGAGGAGGGACTGATTATAATTATATGGTTTGGTTTGATGAGCAAGGGAGTTTGACTTTGGAAATTTGTCATTATATGTTATTGGCTGAATTCACCAATGAACCCATATTGTGTCGCAAATGTAGACAATTGAAATGATTAGTTTAGTGGGTATGATTCTTTTTAGATGAGTGTGCATTTTGAAGGAAAAGTCCATAATTACAAGCGCTCATTAAAAAAATGTGCAGTTATGATTATTATAAAGAAATATGTGCATAATAATTATATGAATAAATAATTAAATTTGTTATTGAAGATGGAACATGATAAATTATTGATTCTTAAAAAATGTAAAATAAAAATTTAGTTTTTGAATGTGCAAAAAATGCGATAAATTCATCATGTTATTAAATTTGTGAGACCCTTTTATTATTAAGTTGTAATATTCATGGACCAATTTGACAATAAATTATATTTTTTAAGGACTAATTTAATTAAGTTACAAAATTAGGGATTAATTTGTCATCAAATTATTAATAAAATTAATTTATCATATTTTTTAGGAATTAATTTATTGACTCTTTATTCTATTTATATAATTATAAAAACTTATTATATTGTGAGATTATCTGTCACGATTCCGCATTTTTTTAGGTATACATTTAACTTAACAAGACAACGACAATTGAATTCAATATACTATTTGTAACATTTGATTGAATCTTGACTGGGAAATGAAGATCTAAATCAGGCAATGAGAAAAAAAATCAAATTTACATAACATTGCTGCTAAAGCCAAGCACTAAACATAGTTTGGAGTTCAAAGACAAAGTCAAGCTATGTTGGCAAATTTTAAAAAATAATACAATTTAATTCAATAATTAGCAAAAGGGGGCGATTTCAACAATATTTAGGATTTTGGGGTCACCAAACACGCCCTGCCTAGGCGTGTTTAAACACGCCCAAGCTAGGCGTGTTTAAACACGCCCTGGCTAGGCGTGTTAGGGTGCCCTGATGCCTATATATTGCCCTTGAAAATGACATTTGCCATTTCGCGCCTTCTCTCTAGAATTAGGTCTGCCTTCTCTCTAGATTTTGGGTGCTGAATTGTCTGAAGCGAAGCCCTGCCGAAATCGTAGCGCTGCCGACAAGTAAGTCCATTTAACTGATTGTGCTTGATATTTACTTTGTTATATTTGAAATTAGAAAATGGTTAGGATTATATGAACTTGGTAGCGACATATATATTAGGTTAGTTACTAGGGTTTTAGGTATTTCAGGTTAGTTTTAGGGTTTACAATGGGATAAGGGTTTAGGGTGTGGGGTAGTGATTAGGGTTACGTAATTTAGGTTAGTATTAGGGTTAACATCGTTAGTAGGGTTTACGGCCTGGGGGACATATCTAGGTTTAGGGTTTAGGGCATATGTCGTGATTAGGGTTTAGTAGGGTTTACATTGTCATTAGGATTTATTGTGTTAGGGTTTTGGGTGTACATGGGGATTAGGGTTTATGACTAGGGGTAAAAAGGGAGGGTTTGTGGGTGTTAGTTTAGGGTGTAGGTCGTAGCCTGTGATTAGGGTTAAGATCTTCTGTTATAGACGTCAGGCTAATGGATTTAGGGTTTGGTTAGGGTTTAACATTGTGATTGTGGTTTATGGCCCTGAGAACAGACGTAGGATTTAGGGTTTAGTTCTGATGTTGTTATTATGATTTAGGTCTTCGGTTACAGACGTCGGGTGTATGAATTGCGGTTTAGGACTTGGGGTTAGTGTGATGATGGTTTAGGAGTTGGGTTACATACTTGGGGTTTATAGTTTCTGGTTTAAGGGTTACATACTTGGGGTTTATAGTTTCCGGTTTAGTCCGAGGGCTGATGTCGAGATTAGGGTTTAGGGCTCATTTTTTTTACTTAGGGTTTATGGATATCGGTTAAGCTTTCGGGCTTATGTTGTGCCACTGAATAACATAATGACATATACACACGCTTCACTAATATTGAGTAATTAGTTTTCCAATTCAAGTTTTGTATTGCCTTGGGATTATGTCGTGATTAGGGTTACGGTTTAGTCCGAGGGGGGAAGAATAACAAAGTCATGGTGGTTGTGGCTTTCTGGGATGAGAAGAAGACTGAATACTTAGAAAGATGGAAGAGAGTGAGAGAATCATTTTCTGCTTCTCTTTTTATTTCATTCAAAAGCATGACAGGTGACAAGACAAATACCAGAGTGTCAGGTGTTGTCGATCATAGTTTCCTTATGCTGGGTTTAGGTCTGATGATATTATTAGGGTTTAGGTCGTCGGTTACATAGGTAGGGTTTATGGATTCCGGTCTAGGTTAATGTTTTGATTAGTGTATAGGTCTTGGGGTACAGACCTAGGGTTGATGGATGCGGCTTTAGGGTTAGGTTTGATGTTGGCATTAGGGTTTACATTGTGATAAGGGTTTATGGCTTGCGAAACACACTTAGGGTTTAGTTATGTTGTTGTTGTTATTACGATGTATGTGTTGGGTTACAGACCTAGGGTGTATGGATCCCGATTTAGGTTTAGGAAATTACATACACTTGACTAATAATATTGAGTAATTAGTTTTCCAATTAAAGTCTTTGACGTTAATATTTTGTTTGCTGTGGTTTAAAATTTTTGTACATGAAGATATTGAATAGATGGCTGATTCATCGTCTACATCTTCGCAATCTGCATCCGATCATGAGGCTGAGCCCATGGATCCCACTGCCTATGTTGTTCCAACCCCATACAAGTGGGGCGTTCTGCGAAGGCGTATTCAGCGCACACACGTTTCACAAGTTGTGTGGAACGGGGGCAGCACACCTCGAGTACTGAAGACTCGACGTGGTACCGTGAAAGGTGGACCAGATGCGGACCAGATACCCGATGTTGTATCTGACATGTTGCGCGCAGCTGGGTTTCTTCATGTCGCACGCATGCGAAATCTCCAGGTACACAACCACGCAATTATGAAATGAGTTAAGCCTGCTTAATTTGATAATTGTTTAATAATTTTTATGTATTTCAGATGGATTCTGCGCTTATCAGTGCTCTGGTTGAACGATGGAGACCAGAGACTCACACCTTCCACACCCCGCAGGGTGAGATGACCATCACGTTGGAAGACGTGGCTGGTATTCTAGGATTGCCCACCGAAGGTGATGCGGTTACTGGAGTGACGGTTGACGAGTGGGAGACCGTCATTGAGGAGGTGTTTGGTCACGAACCTGAGGATACCGAGATTAGAGGTGGATATTTGCGTCTGTCTTACTTTGATAGACATTTTGCGCACTGGGGTGAGGTGGTCCCCGAGCCTGTTCATATGACGCGGTTCACAAAGGCCCACATTGCACGACTTATCGGATCATGGCTGCTGTGCGACAGATCGGGAGGTAGCATGGTCGCAGCACGATATATGTCGTTACTTGCAGGGGATTTTGTGGACATCGGCCGATATAGCTGGGGCTCAGCTGTCCTTTCACATTTGTTCAGACAAATGTGTGAGTGTACAGATCCAGGCAGGAGTGACATCGGTGGGTGTCATATGCTTCTCCAGGTGTGGGCGTGGCTCAGATTCCCCCCAATTGCTCCAACTATTCCGCTGCCTACACAGCCGGACTGGCATTTCGGTCATCGGTATGTGTGATTATATGTTGTTGTTGTTTACAATTGTAACAATGAAGTGTTATATTATACTAACATTGATTATTTTCAAACCAGGTTTAACGCTGTAGGTCGACTTAAACCGCATGAACTGATCGTGTATAGGATGGCATTGGACTCCCTTACCCGAAACGAGGTCTTTACAATTATAGTATTTTTTCAATTACTGTACGTTTACATTTGTGGAACATGCTGTTACAATATAAAGTGTTATTTTGTTATGTGCAGGTCGTATGGCAACCATATGGGGACTACGACTTCCTTGGTGCTTCTGAGCGTGAGCGGCTGCTGTGGATGGCAACTACGCCTATCATATGCTTCCATACGGTCGAATATTCTCAGCCGGATCGATGCATGCGACAATTCGGCAGGGATCAGCCAATCCCACGCGCTCCCAGGAAGCTGAAGGGTGTGCATGACCTTTCGCTTCGGGGGAAACGAGAAGACAATTGGGCTCGTAAACTCAGACCGTTTATTGAGCGATGGGATGCGAGGGACCAGCACATTCACCTTCCCCCCTTGATTCAGGGGTTGCTGTCACCGCACCATGAGTACATGGTCTGGTACAGAGAACACGGGAAGCGGTTCATCACAAAGAAGGGCGCGAAGATGGCTCGTGGTGTAAGTTTTTGTTTCATCATGATTTGTCTATTTCATTTAATTATCGTGCATGACACACCTGACATTTATCTGGATATGTTTATTGTTATAGCTTGATGGGCTGGAGGCGTTGTACTTCGGTCTAACTAGCCCGAACAGGGAGGAGGCCTTCGACTTCGATTGGGCGGGTGAGGAGGCCGGTCGGTTAATGTCTGTGTTCGCGGAGAGCTGTCGCGTGGAGGAAGCAGGCCCACATGCTCCTGAATCCCAGCATGAGGCCGATCCTGAGATTTCACTTGCAGTTCGCCGACGGAGAAAAGAGGGTCGTGGGCTAGAACGTCGACGGATACCGGTGCAGCAGGTTCCTGAGCCCATTGTACGACCGAGGCCGCGCACTGATGGTTACTATAGGCCTCCTGCTATTGAATCAACATATAGGGCACAACCCCTATATTACGAGGCTACTGTGCCGAGGGGGCATTCGGGCATGGACTACGCCGAGTTCAGTACCGAAGCCCAGATGCATACCCCGGGTGCAGATGTAGAGGGCGTGTTCGTTTGTGGAATGAACATGCAGCCCGAGTGGACTGCGGCACAGGTCGACGACATGCTCGACCAAATGGATTATAGTGCAGAAGCCTGTGCTCCTTGGCAACCACATTCACCATATGGCACCGAAGCGTCTGAGTTTCCTATGCCAGTGTATGCAGAGCAGGGCACGCCATGTCTATCTACTTATGTGCATTCGTATGAGGCAGGCCCTTCTCAACCAGGGCCTTCACAGCCAGCCCCGTCCCAGCCAGGCAGTTCTGGGCGACCACGAAGACGAGTACAACCTGATCGACAGGCACGTCATTGCCCGTGGCCACCGCCCTCACTCTGATTTATTCGCAGTTATTGTTTTATATTTCTTTATTGTATTGTAGTCGACTGTATTTTGTAAACTACGTTTATTTGTGACATTTATGTTAACCATGTTCGGTCTAACTATTAGTTGATCACGTTAACCCCGCAAATCATAACAATAACATACGCCGGCAAAACCATTAATTCATAACAGACACGATTACAATATAAAACGGGTGGGGGAAAATGCGTTTTTAATTAAAATCATAATTAGAAAACGACATCTTCGGCGTAGATGTCTTACTCCATATCGATTTGTGGTTTGCTGAAAATGGCTAAAATTTCAATCGGACAAAAACGTTTCCAGTAGTTGGATTCCGCTAGCATCCTTAACACGTCTTCATCGCTCACCAACTCTCTTATGTCATACTGGATTGTGGTGTCTGAGTATATATAATGTGCCGGATGACGGAAAAACATTTTTCTTACCACCTGTGATATGTGAATTCCATTAGGAGGAACCCCAACAGGCGCAACTTGCTTGATGACGGCCTTCAGTGTATCAATGGTGCATGCAGAAGGAATTTGAAATCGGATTGGGTTTGTTCCAGTAAAGGCATAACCCACAAAATCGCCTCTTCGTGCTATGTTCCAACTTCCGTTGTAATATAACATTGCATCGTGTGTGGGGACGATGGTTGACTGAAGTAGGTTCATTATGCCGTCGGCTGTTCTGTTTATGGTGCATAATATTTCTATAGGACCAGCAGTGGACATTTGTTCGTGACACCTTAACATTCTGCAAACATCATCATCGTTTGTTAGTGCGATACAATGGAAAAAATAGTGCTGACCTGCGACTAGGGATGGTTGTCGGTAGTATATGTTATCCACGAAATGGTCATCGGTTAGTAGAAGGGTGTGCTGAATCCTACTCTTAAGCGTCTGAAACGAACACTCGTTAGGAACTCGCATGGCTATCGGACTGGCACCCTGAAAACAAACACCCGTGTCGTTGTGATTCGTACATCCATTTGGATAAACGAATGCTAATTTGGAGTTACCAATGTTTTGGCTGCTTGTTTCTCCTAAGAATGCCATTGTATGCAAAATCAAATTTACGGGCCGATGCATGTTGTGTGCCACGGTGTAGCTTATATAGCTGTAATCGCGCCTAAGTTGGGCGTCTAGTCACGCCTTTGTTCGGCGTGTTCAAAGAGGTGGTCGGTGGGCGTGTTCAATCACGCCATTGTTAGGCGTGTTCAAAGAGGTGGTCGGTGGGCGTGTTCAATCACGCCATTGTTAGGCGTGTTCAAAGAGGTGGTCGGTGGGCGTGTTCAATCACGCC
>CM023942.1:28878850-29024715 GCA_013407115.1 Glycine latifolia
GGTCAGATTGAGTTGCAAGATTTTTCAAGCTCAAATTTAGAATGCTATATATGCAATGCCTCATGTTTTGTCCTATGTTTAGGTCTTGTATCTTTTCCTTGAACAATTTGCATTAAGCTTATTGACAAGAATGCAGTTGCTCATTTTAGAAGAGCTGGATCCTTCTCTTTGTGCTGAATTGTGTAAACAATTTGGTTTAAAATCACAGACTATTTAAAATTGAGGATTGCTAGTTTGGAAAGAAATATTTATTCACCAATATGTTGAAATGGTTATGGAGTACTCAGGGCTCCTTATGGCATGACATTTGTTTTTAAATTTTAACATATGCCAATGATTAAGACATCTTACCTGACAAAAATTTTAAGTAGCAAAAATAATAGAGGACTAAACTATTAAAAAAAAAGCCTTTATTTTCTCACTCATCCTTTTTCAATTTTTTTAAGGCCTGTGAAATGTTAAAGTATCTAATTAGGGAATGAGAACTTGAAGAGATGATTCTTTATTCACAACGTTTGGTTTTGTTTTACTTGTCTAATTTTATTTATATCTTGCTACTTTTGAACTCTAGCTCCTATTTTTTTATGACCCCATTTTGAATTGTGTTTTTAATTTTATTTGTATACTTTGGTTACATGTCTGGTGGTTTAATATTTGAAACTTTTAAAGCCAGGTAGCAAAGGCTCCTGACGGGAATGGTGGAGTGTATTCAGGTACCTTGTGGGTTTTATATAGACGAGTTCTTTTCTCATTCCAGTCTGAAATGCTGACATAGACTGCATTTTTTAAATATTTTTTACATATTGGTTGGTCAAAATTGAATATATTGGATTTTTTTTTATTCAGCTCTGAAATCTACCAAATTATTGGAGGACATGGCCTCAAAAGGAATTAAGTATATTGATTGCTATGGAGTTGACAATGCACTGGTAATTTATTTTCTTGCTTCCTATTTTTCTCTCATTACCTGGTCAGTTATCACTTCTTATTTAATGAAATATTGATTAGGATTTGTGAAACAGGTTCGAGTTGCTGATCCAACTTTTTTAGGTTACTTCATTGATAAAGGTGTTGCTGCTGCTGCAAAAGTTGTCCGCAAGGTAACAGATCAATTAAGTAATTCTTATTGAGGTAATCTGTAGAATAATTTCTGAATTTGAGAGGTCAAGTTATCTATTGCTTATATTTCCCATCTTTGTGCGAAGAAATGAAACCAATCTGTTTAAGAAATGATAGCCAAGGAAAAGAGTGGAGGCATGCATTAAATATATATACCTACGGTTAGTTCAATTCTAATATATTTAGAGTTCTATATCTCGTTGTGATGTTGGTAATATTCAGAATCAGTAATTTATGAACATTGCACGAGAAAAATGATAAGTAGTTTCTTTTATAAAAATAACATTTCAATTGATTTTGTTTGCTTATCATATGCATATTAAATTTTGTCATTAAATGACAGGCATATCCACAAGAAAAGGTTGGTGTGTTTGTAAGACGAGGTAAAGGCGGTCCTCTTACCGTAGTTGAATACAGTGAGTTGGACCAGTCACTAGCTTCTGCAGTCAATCAAGCAACTGGCCGTCTTCGTTTTTGTTGGAGTAATGTCAGTCTATTCTTCCTATATATATTCTCATTGCTTCTCCTTTCTGCACTCAATTTGCCATAAGCTTTGAGGATCATTTCCCCTTAAATTTGGGTATGATCTTCTAGAATGGAAAGCTAGGGATTGAAGAGTTCTCACCCTACATGTTAGGAACCTAGAAACGAGTTGAGTTTTCAGTAAAAAAGAGATGAGAAAAACAGAGAAAAGAAAGGAAGAGAATAAGAATACTTTCAGAGTGTTTATTTCCAAAGGTTTCCCTTCACAAAGGGTTTTTTTCTTTTTCCAAGAAAGCTAATGCTCAGATCCCTAGGGGTAATGTTTGTTGGTATTGAGCAATCACACAACAATCAAGAAAAACAGAAAGAGAGAAAAGGAATGAAAAATAACAAACAGTGTTTACCTTAGTTCACCCAATGTGGGCTACATCCAGTTTTTCTCTATATTTCCTCACACTCTCGTTACAATGCAATTGGATTACAAGAAAATATATAGGCTTAGAAACCCTAAGCATTGAAGCTATTCATGGGCCCAAGCCCAAACTACAAATAATAAACCTCAGGCCTACAACAGTACTAGGTCTCGAAAAGTTTCGGGGGCGGTACCCCCTACACCCCCATCGAGGTGGCTCTCTTAGACCCCGTCTACGAGCGGCTTATCTTCTAAAGGCAAAGTATGAGTCATACCCAACAATGTCAAAATGCCCACTCTTCGATACCTTCTACTGTTTCAGCTAATTCCCTACCTCTACATCTTCAACTGCCTAACTGTTCTAACTAACTACATTTACTCCCTGGCCCTATCACTACAATTCCTAACTAATTGGAAACCAAAAGTATCAAATTTTGATAGCAGCTTACTGAGATCCAGGAAGGAGCTTCTGCTCTTTGATATAATCATATATTATCTGTTACCAAATAGGCATACACTGTTGGAGACTATGGGAATCTTTCGAAGATGAAAATTTATCATCCAGTTTTGTTTCTTAATATCTTATATACCTATTTTTTCAGGTTCTGTATTAAAATATTTCAGAAAGATATAATTACTCCTTCAGGCCTTCTTTTCCCATGCATCCATGTGGTTGCCATAGTGGCTTGTTACTCATGCTTCATTATCACCCAAAACAGGAAATTCATAAAGATAAGACGACAATGACTCAATGGTGTCAATTAATCTATTTTACTGACCCCACTAAAGGGATATGGCTCAGTCGTTGTAGTAGTATAAGATTGATGCTATTATGTGTGATCATATTTATCTTGAACATTCAACTAGTCATGTACAGATCATGAAAATATTTGTACTTTAGAGTTTGATTGTTATTTTTACTGGCTGAGTTTTAAGTTATCTTCAAGACTTCTGATTAACCTTGTGATTTCAGGTCTGCTTACACATGTTCACTCTGGATTTTCTGAACCAAGTGGCAAATGGCCTTGAAAAAGACAGCATGTATGTGTGTTGCCTTCTTAACTTCAACCTCCTGCCCCCATTATTTGTCCTCCATCTTGCTTCTTATTGTTTTCTGAATTTCAACTGTGAAGACATTTACTTATTGCTAGACGTGCAGCCACACTTAATGTCATAATGTCATATACCATATCGAGTTAAAAAAATGTGATTTGCTGTAGTACCAATTTGATGGTAGAGAAAAGATCATCTTCACTAGTTTAATCAAATGGCATGGATTACTCAGGAAAATTAATCACTATTCTTCTAATCAGTAATTTATAATTAATGAAGTTTAATTCTGGATAAAGCCAAAAAGGGTGTTGATACCACTTTTGACTTATATGTATCATAT
Source organism: Glycine latifolia (assembly GCA_013407115.1). Lineage (NCBI taxonomy): Eukaryota > Viridiplantae > Streptophyta > Magnoliopsida > Fabales > Fabaceae > Glycine > Glycine latifolia. The sequence continues at coordinate 28,882,258 of CM023942.1, forward strand.
AATCTGCAACCTTTTAGCTGTTTTATATATATTGATCTGTGGATTGATTTTATGTGCAGTTATCATCTTGCAGAGAAGAAAATACCTTCCATACATGGATATACAATGGGATTAAAACTTGAACAGTTTATATTTGATGCATTTCCATATGCTCCTACGACTGCACTTTTTGAGGTGACTATAATTCTAAATTGGCTTAAATATCTTTTTGGTCCTTCAAATTTGGACTAAGTTTGTTTTTGGTCCCTCAAATTTTAAATTGATTTTCTTTTCCTAATTTGGAAATAGTCAACACTTGATCCTTAATTTGTGATCTCTTTAGTCCCTAATGAAGACCAAAATTGAGCTACTCTTATTATTGCATATTTTATGCTTCCATGTTCAGGTGTTACGGGAGGAGGAATTTGCACCAGTGAAAAATGCAAACGGATCCAATGTTGACACTCCAGACAGTGCGAAACTGCTTGTTCTTCGACTCCATACTCGTTGGGTAGTTGCTGCAGGTGGCTTCTTAACACATTCAGTGCCCTTATATGCAACAGGTAAGTGATTTACTCTATTTTTTTCCTTGGAGAAGAAATATAATTGTGGCTGGACTCTTGCACAGACATATGTACACACACACATGGAGAGAATGTGACAGAAAGAGATGGAGAGATAGTATAATTTTTTGTTAGAAAAGTGATTGTCTTATCTAACTCTTCCTTTTCTTTTCATGAAATGTCCCTGCCCTCATTCAGGTGTTGAAGTGTCACCACTCTGTTCGTATGCTGGTGAAAACCTGGAACCTATATGTCGAGGAAGAACATTTCATGCACCTTGTGACATCTCGTTCTAGTTCCACCCTGTTTGTGCGGCTTTTTTGTGACTTACACTACAACGAGGGAGTTCTCAGTCCCATACATGTTGTAAGATTAATTTGTGTATGCCACTCATCATTCACATGTATCAATCTATATTATCTTCTCCAATCTGTTTCTGATTGGCTTTTGGTTTTTGGTTTTGGTTTTTTCTTTTTTGGCCACTGATCTGTTTTAGTGTTGCTGAGGAATGTACATGTATCATAATTTTACTGAGCATTTATTTGCCCATGCAGACTCCAATATATCGCCCCATTATCCCTTTTCCTTACCTATTTACCAAATTAATTCGTGCCATGGTCCATAATATTTTTTTAATTGTAATTTCATCCTTTATTTGAGGTAGTTGGGGGAATAGAGGTGATGAGGGAATGACACGGGGATGTAAATCCCTGCCCATTAAGCAAATTCACTATCTATGTAAGATTTGGATTACGTGCTTTATTATATGTTTGGAAAATTAAATTTTACATATTTCGTTAACTACTTATTCTTTTGTTGAAAGTCATATTCCGTATATCCACGGATTGTAAAATTAATTTCATTATCACCTGGGTTTCAACAATAAGATGAGAAATATCCAAAATTTCATATTTGGTTATAAAATTTACTGATTGCAAGTCCTATGAGAATCACCAACCACTCATGTTTCTGTTGATTCACAAATGTACTTTTAGAGTGGCATGCCATTTCAAGTGACATACTTTTATAAATTTTATATGTATTTTACAAATATGGTCTTAAAACTTGCTTTAGATGAATTAACTTTTTAAATTTTAATTCGTTAGAATCGTCTTAATGGTGAAAAGTTTAAATAATTTGTACAAGGTCATAAATTCAAATCTTATTATTGCTATTGTAAAAAAATATGAATTGCATTTTTTTACTTTGACTTTTTTTTCTTTTTTGATGTACAATAAATAGAAAATTTTCAAAACAATGTCACAGAAGATACTTTAAAACATTATCCAAATGTCAATGAGCACCCTATTATTTATTCTGATGTAGGATTGGAATTTTACTCTTAAAAGAAGAAACAAGTAGTAGATTAGAAGTAAAAGTAAAGAGAAAAAAAAAAGGGTCTTGGAAGAAACTTTAGATGTAGCATTAGTCCTTGTTAGTGAATATAATTTTATGATTTATGTTCAAAAGTTGTAAGTCACAGGCATAAAATAATTGTAATATATCGCATAATTTGATAATATCATGATAACAATTAAACTTGAAAAACATGCAGATACCTGTCTTATCACTGGAATGCATTGTTAAAATTAAACAAGCCATGGAAATTTAGGTACGTGTCATCATGAGATGACAATCAAAGTTGAAACCACACTCGTTACTTGTCAAAGATTTTTGAATGTTTATATGGCCAAATTTTAATCAAATTCCATGTGGATGGTGTTGGACATTTCTTTAACGCGAACGTGCCCTTCTTCGGTGCAGACGCTTCTAATTATATTTCCCTTTGTTTTTTAATTTTTGAAAGCGTTTTAAAAACTCATTTATGTGGTTTTTTTCATAATAAATTAGATGCGATGTATAGACTCCGTGCATTGATTGAATAAAATCATACACTTAGCTGCACTATATAAACTAGTATTAAAATTAACTAAATAACTAACCAAATTAAACAGTGTTGGTGAAAACTGAAAACCGAAATAATATCTCTTCATGTGAACTTGAGGGACGAATCAAACGTTAGGAAATCGCCACGTATGAGTCTCCCGAGCCACATCCACTCCTTCTAAACCACACATTAACAGCTCTTCTTCCATCATCACATTCCTATGCACCACCTCTACTCTCTCTCACTTCTCTCTATCACATTTTACTTACAAGGTATGTATGTGCCTTTTTCTTTACTTTTTTTTGTTGCTTTTCTTGCATTTTTTTCATGTTTTTAATGTTATGTCCTTTAATTTTATCAATTCCTTGATTACTTTTTTAGTAATTTGATTGTTGGAGGTGTTAGTGATAGACCCTTTAATCTAAAAGGCTCATATTTTAAGTTTTATATCTTTCCTTCAATTGAATCGAGACCTCCTAGTTCCTTCCAATTAGAGAAATTGTAGGCTTGTTGTTTTTCATTCCAGAATTTTCCAAACATTTCGAGTCTGTTTTCTCTGTTGTTTTTTGTAATAAGAACTAAGAAATTACTGTGTTTTGGATTGGATACTCTTTTTGTTGATGCAGATGGCAGCATCATCAGCATGCCTTGTAGGGAATGGTTTATCTACACGGGGTAATAGAATAACTCTTAAGAATGATTTCCATGGAAGAAGATATCTCTACTCATCTTGGAGACTTTCATCATTGAACAACAATAAGGCATCAAAAGCATTTTCCATAAAGGCATCTTTGGAGCAAAGGCAACAACAACAAGAAGGGAGAAGGGGGTTTCTGAAACTGTTGCTTGGAAATGTGGGAGTTGGTTTGCCTGCACTATTGGGAAGTGGCAAGGCTTATGCTGATGAACAAGGGGTTTCATCCTCCAGAATGTCTTACTCCAGGTTTCTGGAGTATTTGGACAAGGGCAGAGTTAAAAAAGTGGATCTTTATGACAATGGAAACACTGCTGTTGTTGAGGCTGTTTCGCCCGAGTTGGGGAACCGGTCGCAGTATGTTAGAGTTCAACTCCCTGGACTTAACCAAGAGCTCCTTCAGAAATTCAGGGAAAAGAATATTGACTTTGCAGCTCATAGTCCCCAAGAAGAGTCAGGTTCTCTTTTAGCTAACCTGATTGGGAATCTGGCTTTCCCGTTGCTCTTGATTGGAGGATTGTTCCTTCTCTCTAGACGATCCGGAGGGATGGGAGGTCCTGGTGGCCCTGGATTTCCTCTTGCTTTTGGTCAATCCAAAGCCAAGTTTCAAATGGAACCAAACACCGGAGTGACGTTTGATGATGTTGCTGGGGTGGATGAAGCCAAGCAGGACTTTATGGAGGTGGTGGAGTTTCTAAAAAAGCCTGAGAGGTTCACTGCTGTTGGGGCTCGCATTCCAAAAGGAGTTCTTCTTGTTGGTCCTCCTGGAACTGGGAAGACCTTGTTAGCCAAGGCTATTGCTGGTGAAGCTGGTGTTCCATTTTTCTCTATATCAGGTTCTGAGTTTGTTGAGATGTTTGTTGGTGTTGGTGCTTCTCGTGTTCGTGATTTGTTCAAGAAGGCAAAAGAGAATGCCCCTTGCATTGTCTTTGTTGATGAAATTGATGCTGTTGGAAGACAAAGAGGGACTGGAATTGGTGGAGGGAATGATGAAAGAGAGCAGACCCTCAACCAACTTTTGACAGAAATGGATGGGTTTGAGGGTAACACTGGTATCATTGTCGTTGCAGCAACTAACAGGGCTGACATTCTTGACTCGGCCTTGTTGAGACCAGGCCGATTTGATAGACAGGTATTGATTATGTTATGAAATGCCTAATGCTTTTGTTAATGATTAAATTACTGAACAAAAAAACATCAATGCTTTTGCAGGTGACAGTTGATGTTCCCGATATAAGGGGAAGGACTGAAATCCTAAAGGTTCATGCTAGCAACAAAAAGTTTGATGCTGATGTTTCTCTTGAAGTGATTGCAATGAGAACACCTGGCTTTAGTGGAGCTGATCTTGCAAATCTGTTGAATGAAGCTGCTATATTAGCTGGTCGCCGTGGAAAGACAGCTATTTCATCGAAAGAAATTGATGATTCTATTGATAGGATTGTGGCTGGAATGGAAGGAACAGTGATGACAGATGGGAAGAGCAAAAGTTTAGTGGCATATCATGAAGTTGGTCATGCTATTTGTGGGTAAGAAATTTGGCTGTCAGTTTATGTCTTTAAGTAAATGTTTTAAGGTTGCAATGGAAGCAAGGTGTTTTGTCTAATTATGTAAATTATGTAACACTTAATATATGAGCTTAAGCAAGCAAAACTACCAACGTTAAGTGGTAACATTTAAAAGCCGTTTCAGTAAACAATTCTCAAAAAGTTGTTCTAAAACATCTGTTTGTACTTGCTTGCAGAACTTTGACTCCTGGTCATGATGCTGTGCAAAAGGTAACACTAGTTCCTCGCGGTCAAGCTCGCGGACTTACATGGTTCATTCCTAACGATGACCCAACTCTGATCTCCAAACAACAACTCTTTGCAAGAATTGTTGGAGGACTAGGTGGGAGGGCTGCAGAAGAAATTATTTTCGGTGAGCCTGAAGTTACAACTGGAGCAGCTGGTGATTTGCAGCAAATCACCGGTTTGGCAAAACAGGTACTGGTTAATTATGTGCTTGTGTTAAATTATATCTCCTTTTTCTTTATTTTATTTTTGTTGTGGAAAATGCTAATATTTTGTGAATTTAATTTAAATTTACAATGTCATCCAGTTCTAGACTATCATCATTTATGAAAAAATTGTTGATTTTTTAAATAATTATTTTAAAAGTTGTACCTATGATACTTTCAACAGGATAGAAATCGTCACTTATTTTATATCCAAATTAATTTAAAACCTGATTTCATTTGGCAATATTTTGTCAGAACAATGGGAGTTATGTTGTTAGTTACAATTAATTGGTGAAACCTGCAATAAATACCGCCATATGGTTGATTACTTGAATGCATGAAACTTAAAACTTTGGCTTTAATTGAAAGAATGGTAATGTTCACTCTGAAGGATGAACTTTTAATTCTTCTTATTTCATTTTCATTCCTTAACCTCCTAAGTTTATTGAACAAATTTTTAAATGATTATCTTGCAGATGGTGACCACATTTGGAATGTCTGATATTGGTCCTTGGTCACTTATGGAACCATCAGCACAAGGTGGGGATGTCATCATGAGAATGATGGCAAGGAACTCAATGTCAGAGAGGCTTGCAGAAGACATCGATGCTGCCATCAAGAGGATCTCAGATGAAGCATATGAAATTGCACTAGAGCATATAAGGAACAACCGTGAGGCGATCGACAAGATTGTGGAAGTCCTTCTGGAGAAGGAAACGCTGAGCGGAGATGAATTCCGTGCTATATTGTCTGAGTTTGTTGAAATTCCAGCTGAAAACCGTGTGGCTCCTTCAACTCCAGTACCAGCCACTGTTTGAATAGCATAGATATGTAACATCTTTCATATCTATTATCTTAGAATACAGAATGCCCTCTACAGCCTACTCCTTATTTGTTAATGATTAAAGATTCTACCATTTTCATTTTTTGTAGTGTTGACAAATGACAACAGATAGTATATATAAAAGAGCATCTGTTTTAAGTGTAAAAATTTGTAGTTTCTTTACGTCTATAATACAGTGTAACTTTAATAGACCTTTATTTTTAAATGTAGAGTTGTAACGGGTGTGACACAATGTTTAGTTTTTTTTCAGTAGAAATGAAAAAAAAAATTTATTAGTTTACAATAACTCAGACATCTTACTCTATCAATTGAATTAAACATTCTTGGTAGATGTAATATTTCGTTTAGAGCAAGTGAAATGTGACCTTATAGAAACTTCATCTGTAATATTAAGGATTTAAATATTGAGTTGTCACTTTGAAGAGGAGTTTTGCTTTGGCTTGATGGTTGGTCTTATAACTTTAACTGGGAGGAGTTTTTGGTATAAGAAAAAATGAGATCATGTTCTTTCTCTGTAACTTGCATTGGTTACAGAACCACCTTAGATTGGTTATATTTTATTCTTACTATCATTTCTATTAAGTTATATTATTTTTATATTTATCATTTTTTAATTGATATGTATATTAATTTTAGCTTAATATAATTTCTGAATGCATATTGATTTATTTTAATTTTCTTACTTCTTATATTATCCTTTATGCATGCGCATAGTTTATCATATTTTAGTAGTATTAATAAAATACCTAAGTTTAATAATTAGTGAAATGAAGAATTATCTTAAAAAGATACAAATCATGCACGTGTGCTCACATTTATATTTTGCATTTTTTTCATTAAAATTGAAATATTTTATCTTTTATTGGGTTATAGTATTTAAATGTGATTGTTCTATAAATAGTTATAAAAAATTTATAAATATTAGATAAATTACTCTTCTTATTCCTTAATTTATTTATTATGTTCAATATTTTTTTATTTTTAATAGGTTTAATTATGTCTGTTATTTTTAAAGATAAATTAAATTTGATTTCTTTATTTTTAAAAAGTTTAATTTGGTCTCTCGCTATATAAAATGAACTCAATTTGGTCTATTTTTTTTTAGCTTCAAACATTTTTAAAAAATATAGTCAAATTTGATTTAAAATATGACTAAATTGAATTAATTTTTTAAAAAATAAAAACTTAATTGAAACTAAAAAAAAGATTAAATTAAATATATTTTAAAACATTAAGATCTACTTAAAACTTTTAAAAATAAAGTGACAAATTTTAACCAAACACGCATGCCTATCCCCTTTGTGGGAAGCACGGTGCCGGAGGAATGTTTTGCAAGTAACTTATGGTGCGAAAACTATTCAGAACCGTTAGATATTTAAAAAATTGAATCGATTGTTGATATTTTATTAAATTTTTTGTTTCCCTCTTTCCTTTGTTCCCTCCCCTTCCATCTCCCTCTCGAACGACACCCCGCCGAATGTCGCCGCCGTGATCAAAGAGAACATCTCTGACGACTCTCAGAACAGTGTCAAAATCATATATGCACATTTCATTGAGCAACCCATTTAACAGACCAAAATCATATTTTCCAAAATAGAACAAAACCAAGTCAGATCTTCGGTGGTGAAGACCTATCGTCGGCGTAAGCTCACATGATTTTGCTCCTTCGCCAATCCTCCCTCCAGCCACGTGTATGAACTAGCTCGTTCCCGCAAGTCCAAACCCACATTCTCCTTTCTAGATCTTGAATCGCCAATTGAATAGCCGTCTCGCAGAACCACCATGAGCGTGATCTATGGCTCCACTGGGTGAATGATTCTGGAGGTTTCCCTTTCTAGATCTGGCGATGCGTATTGAGTTTTTCCGGTGATGGGTTCTGACGGATCTGGTTTTTGCGACCAGAGGTGTTTCTTCATGGTGGCTAATAAAATATGGTTAGTGGCTTGGAGCGCGATTATTTGGAATATATGGAAACAGAGACATTAAATGATTTTTGAAGGTAAGAATCTTGATGGTGAGCAGCTGTGGCACAAAATTAAGTTCACGGTTTGAAACTGGCTGAAGACATATCAAAAGGATTTTTCTGCATCTTGTGTGCAATGGCAATTGGACCCTACGGCATGTTTATTTCCCTAATTATTATATGGAAGCTCTTTATATTTGTTTCGGTTTGAATCTTTTCATGTTGGAGGTTAGGAGTTTGAGTGAAAATGATTTAGTGTTGAGTGTTTGAAGTATTACATCAAAAAGTATAAAATGTGTAATGTTCTTACTTTCAGCAAATTCTAATAATATAACAAGTTATTGGGCTGTAGTCCATATGAACCCATATAATCATGCATTAATTTATTGAGCTAAGTGAACATATTATTATTTAAATAATATAATTATTAAATATAATCAACAATCTCCTCTTATATTCACCATATAACGCAATTCAATAAGGTAGTTAGTGTAATGTTCAAACAAACATGAATCATTCACATCCAGTCCAAGATAATTAACTTGGATCGGTCAAAGAGTTTTAATAATAAAACATTAAACTCAAACAACATTGACAATCAAACTAAGTGAATCAGCATTCTCATGAATTTGTTCTGAGATCAATATATCAATATAAATACCAAGAGTTTTAGATTAAATCTAAACTTATCCAAATCCCAACATCTAAAAATCAATCTCAAAATCAGTTCACAACAAACATATGCATAACAATCAAATATAAGTAAGTCAGTCAAAATAGTCTAAGGCTTCACAAATATAAGAAAGAAGCATGATAATCATAATGTTCACAAAATAGAAATAACAAAATGTAAGTCTCAAATAAATGGACTCCAACATAATATGCAATAACATGTAAGTTGTCAAGTCCCCTACTACTTTAAATGATATATTCATATATCAAGCTAGTCGACCTCCTCAGGATCCCACTTATTAAGCTCTCCTCTATCTCTATCATCCCCTGAAGAATGTCAAATATGAATTTTGTATTATCACGAATTCAATCATTTGAATAAACTACTAAAAAAATTTCTAATTCTACTAAAAGAACTTAGCATTGTATCATCAGGAAAAGAAGAACATATGTCAATGTCATAAAGCATCATAATATCATGTTCATAAGCATTAAGCCAGTTTCATAAATTATGAAAAGGACTAAATAGTTTAAGTTATAAAGAGCCATGAACCTAATTTTATTTGTAAGAGAGTAATGATTGTCTTGTTTCACATAATAAGGCTAATAGTCACGTCACTTACAATAACCTAGTCTTGTAATGTCAAGTTTCAATTAAGAACAAGATCAATAGGCTTTTTATATAATCAACTATTTATATGTTTCAATTTGGAATGTCACAGTTACTAATTCCTTAAAGTCAAATAATCTAGCATCAAGTTTGGAATGAGATCATTTAACCAAAAGGATAGGCCAACCTAGTAGGATTGTATCATCAAGTTTAGAATGACATAAGCTTCCCAAATGGAACTTTTGAATTAGATTAAAATCATCTCATGAAGTTTGGAATAAGATAACTCACCCTTTTCAAAATAGTTAGCAACCATGATCATCGATGAAACATATAAATTGTGCTTATCATTTGGCCAACAAAGAAGAATTCGATAATTCAAAACACATAATTAAAGGTAAGTAAATGATAATTAAAACTTGTCTACATAGTCTTTAACCACATTTTCCCCACTGTTTTGAATAGTTGATCTTTAGACTAACCTTTTGTGAGAGCATCGGTCATGTTATCCTTCGATCTCACATCGACCAAGGTGATAACTCGTTGTTCTCTCAGATAATTCAACAACACATGTCTCAGTCTCACATGTCTTCTATTTAAATTAAAGAGAGCATTCTTGACAACTTGGACTGCTGCTTGATTATCACAAAATAAACTTAAAGAATTAATCTTTAGTTGAGTCAAAGGAATATCCATAATCAGATTTTTTATCCACTTTGCCTCCAGCTGAAGTTAAAACAAAATGTTCTGATTCCACTGATGACAACGCAATACAAGTCTGACTTTTGGATTTCCCAGTAACAGCAGCTCCACCCAGAGTGAATACATATCCACTGGTAGATTTACTATTTCCAAATTTTGAAAACCATGAGGCATCAAAATATTCATCCACAATTGGAGAATAACCAAAATAACATAGAGCATAATCTTTAGTACCTTTCAGGTATCTCATCAGCCTACTGAGGGCATCCCAATGCTCTTTACTAGGATTACTAGTGAAACGATTCAACGTGCCAACTGGAAAGACTATGTCAGGTCTAGTGCAACTCATAACATACATGAGACTACCTATCAGTTTTGAATATTTTAACTGATCCATACTTGTCCCTTCATTAAGACTCAATCTTTTGTTATAATCATATGATGTCTCATTCGGTTTACACTCATTGTATCCCCAAGTAGAAAGTAACCGCTTAATATAATGAGTTTGGCTAAGGGAGATAACTTGTCTTTCAAAACTTACTTTCATACCAAGAATGGTATTAGTGATACCAAGATCTTTCATGTCAAATTCTTTAGCTAAAGTGGTTTTCACATCACTCACTATAAAATGATCGGAGCCAAGAATTAACATGTCATCAATATACAAGCATATGATGACTATCTTATTTGACATGAAACGATAGTAAATGCATTTATCTGAATAACTGAACTGAAAGCCATAGCTCTTTACCATCTTGTCAAACTTAAGATGTCACATCTTAGGTGCTTGTTTAAGATCATACGAAGATTTGTTCAATTTACAAACTTTTTCTTAAGGCCTTTCATGACATACCCTTCAGGTTGTTCCATGTAGATTTCTTTATTTAACTCTCCATTTAAGAAAGTTGTCTTTACATCCATTTGTCGCACTAAAAAGTGTTCAATAGATGCCAAAGCAAGAAGAATACTTATAGTTGACAAATGACATACATGTGAATAAAAGTCAAAAAAGTCTATTCCACTCTGTTGCTTAAAATCTTTAGCTACTAAATGTGTTTTATATCTAGCTATTGATATGTTACTATTCAATTTCTTCTTTAATACTCACTTACAGCCTATAGCCTTAGCCCTTTTTGGCAAATTGACTAGCTGCCAAGTAACTTTTAGAAACTTTATCTCTTGTAGATTTTCTAACTGGAATTAGTTCAATAGCCAGTTGTATGAGATTAGTGTAAAAAAGAAAAGCTACATATTCTAGAAGAGATTCTGAAATCTTATCTATATATCCAAAAACCTTCAAGTCAAGATTGCTAACAAACTTGTACTCAAAGAATTCTTCATCTCTAGATTCTATCACTGTGTTAGTAGATAGATCCAAAAATCTATCTACCGCACTATCTTTTGCACTACCTAGATATACACAAGTAATGGTTCTAGGTCCTACCTTAGGCCTTTTAAGATCTTATATCCTTACATAGGCAACAGAATCCCAAGTTTTAAGGGTATTATATCTGCAAGGACATTTGTGTCATATCTCATAAGGTGTCTTAGACAATTTAGAGTGTGACAACCTGTTTAAGATGTAATTAGTAGTTAAAACAGCTTTTCCCCAATAGGAAGAAGGTATGTCAGTTGTAAGTAACATAGAATTTAGCATTTCAGTTAAAGTTCTATTCTTACGCTCGACAATATCATTTGATTGGGGTGAGTAAGGAGCAATAGTTTCAAGTATTATGCCTTCCAAAACACAAAATTTCTTGAACCCAATCATTGTATATTCTCCTTCTCTATCACTCCTAAACCTCTTAATTTTCAAATTAAGTTGATTTTCAACTCTAGATTTAAAAATCTTAAACTTTTCAAAAGCCTAATCTTTTGATTTCAACAAATAAACATGACAATATCTAGAAAAATCATTTATGAAAGTGATTAGGTACTTCCGACCCCCTCTACTAACGTAGTTTTTAAATTCACAAAGATCATAATGTATTAGCTCAAGAATGCTGTGTTTTTAGAAATCAACCCAAAAGGTTTTCTAGTGATCTTAGTCTGTGTACACACATTTCATATTTGTCAAATCGAATAGAAGTATTTAATAGAATGTTGTGAGTTTTAGATAAATGTTGCATTTTCCTATAGAACTAACATGGTTTATGCTATCAACATATAAACTCAGTCTATACATGTCACTGATTATAAATGCACAATCGAAGTAACATAAGTTAACAAATAAAATTACTCTACCATTCAAAATTGAAAAAAACAGTAGCTTTATCAAGTAAACTCATAGATATCAAATTCTTTTTAAGTAAAGGTACTACTTTAACATGTTTCAAAATTAGTACTTACTTGAAGAAAACACAAAATTAGCAGTTCCAACATGAGTAACCTCTGCCTCACCATTATTACAATTTTTCTCGATGTCTTTCACTTCTATGACCTCAATGAGTAAATTCTCATCATTTGTTGCATGACAGGTAGCACCACTATCCAACCACCACTCAAAAGAGACACTGACCTTTCAATTATTCATCATTCAAATGAAGATTTGAGGCTTAGATTCACTAATTAGCATATTAGGTTCATTTTGTGGTGTGTTGTTCTTTGACATCTTTGGTAGCTTACACTCTGTTGTCCAGTGACCTTACTTTCCACAGTTATGACACTTGTCCTTTTTCTTATTCTTCTTGAAGACAGTCTTTTTGGCCTCTAACTGTGAAGATGATTCACCTTTTTGTGACTTGGACTTTTTTGAGATTTATAGGAATGTAAAACTAAGTTGACAACTGACTTTTGTTGTCCTACTTGTTCCAAACTCTTCCTACAAATGTTTTGATCTTCAATATAAATATACCTTTTAATTCATCCATCCCTATCTTTCTTTTAGTCTGTGCATGTCAGTCTTAAAAGAATTCCATTCAGCAGGTAGCTTACTCAACAAAAGACCAACAAAGAGATTATCAAACAAATCAAAATTATCCCATGTTAGCTTGTTCATCAAGTTCTCAAGTTCAATTAATTGAGAAGTAATGCTTGAGTTCATATTAAACTTAAAGTCAAAGAACTTCTCCGCTAGAAAAGTCTTAGAAAACCTCTCTTATTTTTGAAATGGAGTATTCAAGTGATCTCATATCTCATTTGCAGTCTTATACTCACTATAAGTCATAGCTAGACAAGGATTTAAAGAGTTTAACAAGTAATCTTTACAAAAATCTTCATTTTTAATCCATTGATATTCATCCACATTTTCAACAGTAAATGCAAAATCACTTAATACAATGTAAAATATGTCACGTTCCTTCATGCCAAATTGAACATGAAATTTCCAACCATGAAATTCAGTGACATTAAAAGATTTTAGCTTTATGATATCATAGGAGTTATGTTTTGCCATTTTAATAAGAGTAAAATAGCTAGAAAAAGTGCACCTTAAAATCCTCCAAAGTATACCAAAATTTCTAACTTTTTTTAAAAAAAAAAAAGCATTGAAGAGGTGAAATTTGTCAAATCTGACCCCAAAAGTGAATCTTGAACTCCCGAAAATCTTAGGAACGACTATTTTTGGTGGTCAGAGACTTGCTGAAAACTTGTCGGAAAAGCTCGTCAGAAAGTTGTCAGTCGCCATAAAAAGTCACCAGAAAACTGCAAAAACTTCAAACAGTTATATCTCCTTCGTCTGACCTCCGTTTTACTCAAGTGACCAGTCAAAAGGATCATCTCAACGAGTAGAACAAAGCCCACAAAGTTTCAACTCATGAAATCGGCTGAAATTTTTGGGATCTGGATTGAAATGTTGCGACAGTAGAGTTTTCAAACTCAGATCCCAACCAATCCTTCCACCGAAACACGAAAGTGATCACACCTTTGAGTTCCTCTCGATGAGATCTTTACTCGCTCAAATCCGATACACAAAGCTAATACTTCAAGATTGTTGGAGATAAAAGGTTTGAGAGAAAAATGTTTAGTGTTAGATGTTTGAAGTATTGATATCAAACGTGAAATACTCAATAATGTTGCCTCCAACATAAGGAGAATCCTAGTGATATAGTAAGCTATTTGGCTCCAACCCATATAGACTCATATAATCATGTATTAACTTATTGAGCTTCAATCCATATATATTCATATAATCATGCATTAATTTATTAAACTTGTACGTGAATATATTATTATTATTTGAATATATAATTATTAAATATATTTAACATAATTTTCTTGCTATAAGTTAAGATTCATTCCTTCAGGATTGATGCTTCATTTTTTTTTGACGGGTTTATTGATTGGGATGGCATTGAATTGGATTATATATTGGTAGGGTGGACTAGGTAAAATGAATTAGCATAAGGATGTATAATAGCAGGGAATACCTTTCGTATTTGTTTTAGCACTTCTTGTGCATTCAACGGAAATTGTTGCTGATCTAAAAAAATAAATAATGGGTTTATGGTGGTTTTCGCCCTGGGTCGCGGTGGTTTTGCGTTTTTTTTTTGTTCTCTGTAATTTTTTCGTTCTTTGTAGTACAGATGAGCGGTTTGTTGAATGGAGTTGCGCAATTGAATATTGTTGGTTTTCATTCGTGTTTTGATGATTAATTTTGTTAACCCAGCTTGCATGGTTGAATTCGATGGAGACGTTAGGAGACGAAAGGGGTAAAACGGAAAAAGGAAAAAGAAAAAGAAGAAAAAATCGTGACCCTTAATTTAATAAATAAAATATCTAACGCACCATACGTGGCAAAAAATTAAAATATATCAGTTTTAAAAAAAAATTACAAGAATATTGTTGTTTGAAACTTATTTACAAATCTATTGCAGTCAATCGCGCGCACATGGGACGTGTTCAATCACGCACAGGGAGGTGCTGACACGTGTCATTTTGCGGCGCGATGCGTAAAAATTTTGGAAGGCCATAACTTTTGACTGGGATGTTCGATTGAGGCGAAATCGGTGGCCACACGCTTGAAATTGAGAGGAGAAGCCAGTGGCAAGTCCCACAAGAGACTTGGTCAAAAAATTTTCCCAAAAAAGGCCTCTAAGTGCCTCAAAATTGCGATTTAATCGTCGAACACCCAAAAAAAATTTGTTTTCTAATTTTTTATTTATTCAATTAGTGAATTGCATGATATTTGTTATTTGTCTAATTAATTCTCTTAATTTTGAGCGTTTCGACATAAAATACGCCTCCATCGGATATTTTTATCAAAATTTATGACTGTTCAAAGTTATATGCATCATCAAAAGTTATGGCCTTTGGGACTTGCCACCGGCTTCTCCTCTCAATTTTGAGCGCGTGGCCACCGATTTCGCCTTAATCGGACATCCCAGTCAAAAGTTATGGCCTTCCGAAGTTTCTACGCATCACGTCGCAAAATAACACGTGTCAGCACCTGCTGAATCACGTCCTCCCTGTGCGTGACCGACCTCCATTCACGTCCTCCCCGTGCGTGATTGAACACGTCCTATGCGCGCGATTGATTGCAATAGATTTGTAAATAAGTTTCAAACAACAATATTCTTGTAATTTATTTTTAAAACTGCAATATTTTATTTTTTTTCCCCGAGGTTCCTCGCAAAACATTCTTCCCCCACTGTGCTACCACAAAGTGGGTACACACACGAGTCTTGACCCACTAAATAGATGTTTCTCTCATGTTTACTCAGCCGAACCTATGGGTTTGAACATAAATGCTTTGAGAACTCAGCAAAAATAAAAGTTACTCTTTTTATAATTTGACAATAAGAACTCAACTCAACCCCATAAGCAACCATTGGCTCATGTTTCATGCATGGGCAGGTTTGGTGTTTCTCGTACTCGCTTCTCAGTGTCTCTCGTTTTTCAAATTTCAATCTTTCGCTTCTCCACGATTTCCTCCAAAACCCACTTGCAAAATGGTCGCTTTTCTGATGGCAAAGAACAGTTTGCCACCTTGTGTTCCAAAGGGCACATAAGAGAAGCGTTTGAAAGCTTTTTATCTGAGATATGGGCAGAACCCCGTTTGTTCTCAAACCTCCTCCAAGCATGCATTCCGTTAAAGTCTGTTTCTTTGGGGAAACAGCTCCATTCTCTGATATTAACTTCTGGGTGTTCCTCAGACAAGTTCATTTCCAACCACCTCCTCAATCTCTACTCAAAATTCGGGGAACTTCAAGCAGCTGTGGCACTGTTTGATCGAATGCCAAGGAGGAACATCATGTCATGTAACATCATGATCAAGGCCTATCTTGAAATGTGTGATCTCGAGAGTGCCAAGAACCTGTTTGATGAAATGCCCGAGAGAAATATTGCCACGTGGAATGCGATGGTCACGGGGTTGACCAAGTTTGAAATGAATGAAGAGGCTTTGTTATTGTTTTCGAGAATGAATGAGTTAGGTTTCATGCCGGATGAGTACTCGTTAGGTAGTGTTCTCAGGGGTTGTGCACATTTGGGAGCTTTGTTGGCAGGGCAACAGGTTCATGCCTATGTTATGAAATGTGGGTTTGAGTGTAATTTGGTTGTTGGATGCTCTTTAGCTCATATGTATATGAAAGCTGGATGCATGCATGATGGGGAGAGAGTTATCAATTGGATGCCAGATTGTAATTTGGTTGCTTGGAATACACTAATGGCTGGAAAAGCTCAAAAAGGGTACTTCGAGGGAGTTCTGGATCAATACCGTATGATGAAAATGGTGGGTTGTGGACCAGATAAGATTACTTTCGTGAGTGTGATCAGCTCATGTTCGGAGTTAGCCATCCTTGGTCAAGGGAAGCAAATTCACGCTGAAGCAGTCAAAGAAGGAGCTAGTTCTGAAGTTTCCGTAGTTAGTTCTTTGGTTAGTATGTACTCTAGATGTGGATGTTTGCAAGACTCTATCAAAGCATTTCTGGAATGCAAAGAGCGAGATGTTGTGTTGTGGAGCTCAATGATTGCTGCTTATGGGTTTCATGGTCAAGGAGAAGAAGCGATCAAGCTTTTCAATGAGATGGAACTAGAAAATCTGCCTGGAAATGAGGTCACATTCTTGAGCTTGCTATATGCTTGCAGTCACTGTGGATTGAAGGACAAAGGACTCGGTTTCTTTGATATGATGGTGAAAAAGTATGGACTCAAGGCCAGACTACAACATTATACTTGTCTGGTTGACCTACTAGGCAGGTCTGGTTGTTTGGAGGAGGCAGAGGCAATGATACGGTCCATGCCTGTAAAAGCAGATGCAATTATATGGAAAACATTATTATCTGCATGTAAAATCCACAAGAATGCTGAAATTGCAAGAAGGGTAGCTGAAGAAGTTCTTAGGATTGATCCTCAAGACTCAGCTTCATATGTTCTACTTGCCAACATCTATTCTTCAGCTAACAGATGGCAAAATGTTTCAGAGGTGAGGAGAGCCATGAAAGACAAGATGATGAAAAAAGAACCAGGCATAAGTTGGGTAGAAGTAAAGAATCAGGTTCATCAGTTTCATATGGGTGATGAATGCCACCCAAAACACGTGGAGATTAATCAGTATCTGGAAGAATTAACTTCAGAAATGAAGAAGCGGGGCTATGTACCTGATACTAGCTCCGTTTTGCACGACATGGACAACGAGGAAAAAGAACTGAACTTGAGGCACCATAGTGAGAAATTGGCAATTGCTTTTGCTTTAATGAACACCCCAGAGGGAGTGCCAATAAGGGTGATGAAAAACTTGCGGGTTTGCAGTGATTGTCATGTTGCCATCAAGTACATATCAGAGATAAAAAAATTAGAAATTATTGTGCGAGATTCTAGCAGGTTTCACCATTTCAAAAATGGCACATGCTCTTGTGGAGATTATTGGTAGTAGTTACTACTTGATTTCCATTTCAGTTGTTGTTGTTCGTGATTTTACAGAGCTAACATATCAATTTCATTTTCATTTTATCTCAATCTTATTTCAATAAATATGTGAGACTAGCTTCAAATTAGAAAGGGAATTCCTTATACTCAAATCTAATGAAGGATATTGATTAGTGGTTGCTTCTAACCACACTAGTGTCAGTTATGGTTGGTTATAAAGTGCAATTATCTGAACTGCATTGATGGCTAAATGATTCTTTTTGGCCTACTAATTGTAATTAGTCAATAACTTTCTAAAACCTCCCTCAAGATGGCACGTGCCAGCGGTCAAACAGGGGAATCAAGACTTCCAAGTCACACTTGGCTTTGGAAATTAGAATGAGATCGAGAACAGCCAACCGAATGAATAGCTAGCTAGGCTTGGTTTTATTTGAGTCATGGGCCGTTAATCTACGCACAGTTGGATCAACAAAGATCAAGCCTTCAACATGCACCTCCCAGGTAAAGTACATGCATGCACCAATACTTTTAGTCATTGACTAAATCTTTAAAATAATTAATGGTTTTAGAAGGTTAGTACTTAGTACATCCATGCACCTTAATTAGAGGGTGCATGGAAGACACTATTTATTCTAAACCAAATTCACGACCCATTTTCCACCACCCATTTTATAATATGCAACACCATTATCTTATGACTATGGTCATAAATGCTACTCAGTTCCGAGATTAAGGTAAAGTATAAAAAAAAAACAACAGAACACTGATAGAAGAAATTAACGGAATAAAAGCGTTTATCATATTAGAAAAAAAAAAAACTTAGTATGCTTTTATGTAATTTTAAATATTTAATAAATTTAAATATATTTTTTGTCCCTATAATTTAGCGTTTTTCTCGTTTTCGTTCCTGTAATTTTTTTTAGTCCTTATAAAATATATATTTTTTTGTTTATCATTCTTAAAGTGTTATAGATAATATTTTGTCACTGTTTAACTTATTTTTTTATTGTTCAAAGTGTTATTTAGAATATTTTAAAGACAAAATAAAACAAACACATTTTATAAAAGATAAAAAAATTGTATGGATTAAAATAAAAAAATATTAAATTACAGAAATAAAAAATATTTAAGCCTTTTAATATGATATGTCAAATGTTAACATTTAATGATTATTTTTTTGGGAGAGGGGGGAAGCATCCTCTTCGAAGGAAGATAAAAATATAACTAAGTGATATACACATGAGAGAATCTATTTTCCTCTGGAGAATTTCTTGCAAATTGGGTCAATCTAAGATGCAACTTTAATTGCAGCGGCATATGCGAGGGAATTATTTGCATTAAGCCCACGGAGCATATTCAGCCTATCATTATATATTTATATTATTCTTGTCTGCTCAATTATTTAAGGACAATTACTTCCTGCACTTTCTAATGGCTTCTTGCACTTATTCTGGATTGTAAAAAATTATATTATGGAAAAGCTATTTCAGAATATAATTTTACATTTTACATTGTTGAATGGATATTTCGGAAGCTTAAAAAATTACAGGAAGCAATTGTCTTATTTTAGTCAAGTTACTCATTTTTTGGGAGTGGTTTGTAAGCACTCTTTACTACAATAAAATTGAAAAAAAAAAAATCTTTCCACTTAAGTCATACAATGTGTATGGCACATTTAAAATTAGTTATGGATATATGTCTTTATCATAAGGCACAAGTAAAAAAGTAGTTGCTTCCACGTTAGCCATTGCTTTGATGAATTTGACATTTTGTTTCAGTTATATTGATACTACGTAGCATTTTTCTTTCTATCTTTTGATGTTATACTACTATTATATAACCTATGATGTGCAATAAAAAAAACTATTATATATCCTATCGTATATTTCATTTTTACTTTTCTTTATCTCTTTCGGGTAAGTGTTTCTCTCTTTCATAATTTGGGCATTAAATTGAGAGATGTGGCTGACCCTTTTTTTCTCCTCTCAGTAATGAAATGGTTAGAGACTAATAGGATCTAATTGAAAATGAAAGCTGTGAAAGTTAAACAGAAAATATGTGATTCTGGTTTATAAATTCTAGAAATTTTCAACTATAACAGCTCAACTTTTGTGGTGTGATTTAAAAATAAAAAAAAACTTCTCAGAAATTTGTTAACTATTTTTTTTTATTGAGAAAACTTTGTTTGATTATTTAATGAATACAATAAATTAATATATTGTGTTAAGGATGAATTCAAACTACATTTTAGGTTGTTCCAACCTAATTTAATGTCCTTTTTTTATAATAAAAAAACTATTTCTATACAATTTTTTATTAATTACAATACTACTTCTCGTAATAAATAACAAAATATAATATTATGTTTATATTAATACTATTTATTTAAAATATCCATCAACTTTAGTTTTATATTTTAATTATTTGATTTACCTTATATTTTGATTTTTATTGTATAACAGGGATGTATTGTGAATGAGAATAGTCTATTCTAATAGTTTGAGACAACCATAATCTTTTTCGAGAATAAAAATTTCATTGTTATTTCATGTATTATTAAGTTATAGACTGAATTAAATTTAAATAAATAATTATGCATTATTAAATTGTTGCTTGAATAAAAACCCAACTGAACTCGCCTTTCCAACACCCTTAATAAAAAAAATGCATCATTAAGATTCCGTAATAAATAATAAAGATACTTTACTTTTGTACTATGATCTGCATATGGTCCCTCCCTGCTTCTAGGGTGACGTTGCACATGATTAGATACCTATTATAAAAAGTTCCATTAGCAGTTACTATAAATTATGTATTGGATTCTAAGAGACGGAGGCTACGGTACGCAAGTGAAACTCAAGCGTAACTTACGAATGAGTAACCTGAGCCGTTCGATTGGGGGTTCTTTTTTATTTTATTTTTTATTTTTCTTTTCTTTTGTTGCCATTTACCAAAATGCCCTCATCTTCCTCAGCACCTCCCATTGCACGGCACCTCCCACGCCGTCAGCTACTAGGTGCGAGCGTTAGCCTGCACAAGGAAACGCCGTCCCTCGGTGATGTTTTGTCGCACGCCGTAACCGTCCTGCAGGCAGTGGCCGAGCTCGCGCAGCGCGTCGACGTGGCCGAGAAACGCCGCTCTGGCACACAGCGCCACGCCGGCGCGTAGGTCCTTGTCGCTCTTCGTACCGCCCCTTCCGTTGAACTGAATCACGGCCAGCGCGTACAGAGCCCGCGCGTGAGAGTTAATCGCTGCCTTCGCCATAAACGACGCGCCGCTCCCTCGATTTTGCAAACAGTAGAACCGAATCTGCACAAACAGAAACCAAATCAACAAATTTAGATTCATCATTCATCAATAACAATAACAAATTCTTCACACTTCGCAGTTTTTTTTAATTAATTAGTTTTATTATTAGTACTAACCATGCCTAAAGTATAGCAAGCTTCAACGTTTCCGGCATCGGCACAGTGTTTGACAAATTTACAGCATAATATTGAACATGGAAAAATGAAGAGATAGAATAATCTGAAGCTGCGGTTTTTAATTTCTTTTCTGACGGGTATAGAAGATAAGAGGTTGGAAGAAAGAAAGAAGAGAATCTAGAGAGTGAAAGAAGAATTGCAGCGATGATGAGTTGAACAGAAGAGGGAAGAAGAAGATGAGGCAGGGAGACGGGAATGCGGAAGAGAAGAAAGAGAAAAAAGAAAAAGGGTAGAAAGGGAAAATGAGGTAAAGAAAAAGAAAAAAAGAAAAAGAAAATTAAAAAATAAGAACCGTAGGATGAAAATTAAAATGAATCTAACGGCACAGACACTCATTCGTAAGTTACGCTTGAGTTTCACTTGCGTACCGTAGCCTCCGTCATTCTAAGAATGATACGTATTGTAAAATATGTAACATGAGTAGTGTACTGTGGATTATTCTTATTTATCATAAGTCTTCTAAGGCCCACTTTGGATTTTGCTTTGCAACTTGAGTTGAAAAATATTCAAAATTTAGCCTTGTAGAAATCTTTCTTAATTTATATAACATTATTTTTTAAAGTAATTTATATAACATTATAGCTATAGATTTTTTTTGACATAGATCAACTTCCTTTAATATCGTATTTAATTAGTATATAAATTAAACAAGGTTAAAGTAATGTGAAAAAAATGGATATCAAAGTGGAAACTCAATAAAATGTAATATTCACATGAATCAAATTCTTTTATTGTACTAAAACTGAAATAAGACATTAACTGAATTTGTTTAGAGTAAATGATCATATCTTAAAATTGTAACGTGTCATAAAATAGTCTTTAAAAGAATAAAAATACAAATTTAATTTTTAAATATACAAAAAGTACAGAAAATGAGTTTCATGTTGAAATTGATAAATCATTTTATTATTAAATTATAATATTTAATTATCAATTTGACAAGAAGTTATATTTTTAGGATCAATTTTAATATTAAATTGTAAAGTTTAAGGACTAATTTGTTATTAAATTTTCTTTATGACTAATTTATTATATTTTTTATAAAGGGAATAAATTTGAATTTTATATCTTTTAAAATTAATTTTTCAGTGTTTCACAACCTGCCGAATGAATTTAACTATTTTTTACTAATAAATGTTTAGCATGGCAGCACAGAAAGTACTTTAATCCAGCCTTTCTTCTTCATTTTTTTTTTTTTGTACAAAACCATTTGAAGCTTGTTTTTTTTAATTTCACAAAAATAATAGTCATGCAAAACAATTTGAATACCCTTATCTTTATTTGACACAATAAATGATAAGTAGTTGACGCCGCCAACCGCCGATAAAATTTGTCTCAGAATTGATACAGAGAAATTTCTCCCCAAAATAATTATTTTAATTTTTGTTTTATTATGGAAGTTAATTTTTTTATGTTAAGACTACTAAATTATAAATCTAACTGAAATAGAACCATTTTTCATAAAATATAGTTGTGATTCTAAAAAAAAAGCTAGAAGAAAATACGACAGAAGCACGTTTTTATCGGAAAACAGAACACTTTCGACCGTGCCATCATTCAAAAGCCTAACTACCAAGTACCAACAGTAAAAACAAACATTTCATAAAAAATAAAAGTAAAAAGAGTAAAAACAAACAAGCTTAATTGGAGAGTTGAAAAAACCATACCTAAAAGCAGTATGTTCAAGACGAGATAACTACAAAGATGCCCAATTCAAACTGAATGCTTTCAACTATTTTTTTATGGTCCACAAACCAGAGTAATTAAAAACATCACGATTATGCGATATTGTTGACATACAATTATATTTTTTAATTAAGATCTAGTTAAGATTTGATTTTTAAATTCGTATATATAAAATATTTGATTGAAAAAAGTTGATCTCTCAAGTAAATCTCCAAACCTTAAAAAAATACTCTCTAACTCTTCACTAAATATAGATTATTACCTGAACGAGAGATTTACTTAGTAGATTTTGAGATGAATAGTACCCACAACTTTTTAAAACTTTCTTAATATAAGATACATGTAATTACAAATTCCGCCCATAATTAAAAATATAGTATAAACATCATTCCTATAAATTTTTATATATACTACCCCACAACATGAAAATAGGCGAGAAACCTTTTGATCCAGCTAGGTCAATTCTAGAACCTTTTTTTTTTCCAATATGTACCAAAAATTCTAATGGTTAATTTAATAACAGCCCCCCGCCCCCCAAATAAAAAAAAAACAGAACAATGGTAAAACAAAAATAAAATAATAAGAAGTACTTGATAATAATAAGAGTTTAGTGTTGATATAAAATAATTTTATATTATTATTTAATCATAAATTATTTTAAATATTCTTTTCAAATTTGAATTATTTTAAAATAATATTTTAAAAATTAAAAAATGTATCATAATAAATTATTAATTGTCTCTGTTATCAATACATAATTATTTTTATGTAATAATATTAATAATACAAAAGCAACTTAAAAAAATATAAAAGCTACTCTTTGGTCCCACATCCACACACACCTCTATATCTCTCTAGATTTTAGTTTAGTTCTTCTCGGTTTGTCCCTCTCTCTCTCTATCGCTCTGAGATTTTTTGTCTGCTAGATTCCAAGACTCACATACCGTAAAAAGGCAATACAACCTCAGCAGCTGGACACTTTGTGTTTCAGTTCTGTAACAATCTTCGTTTCCTATGTAAAAAAAAAAAAGACCTTGCATGTGTTCTTCTCATCTCTTAGTTTTCAACACTGAGCCTGGCTATGTGAAAATTCAGATGGGTTCTGGTTTTTGACCCCCCTGACTTAGAAGGAACAAAAAAAAAAAAAGAGATTTTTTTTAGAACTCACTTTGGAACTTTCAGTGGCAAGTAGCAGATTATGCTACAAGAGGTGAGGCTTGGTTCAGCTAACACCTGCAAGCAAGAATTTTTCCTGTTTTTCATTAAGGGGTATGGTTGCATGGATCAAATTTACGTTTTTGTGTTTCAAATTTGAGTTTCTCTTATTAGGGTATTGGCTGCTCAAGATATCTCTCAATTTACTATGATTATCTATATAGGCCTGGCAAAGTTTGATTATTTTTATCCAAGTTTCTGATGTAGTTTTTGAGAGTGTGAGGCTGGATCAATTTAAGGGTATAGATTTTGTGTTCATTTTTTGAAATTGGGTTGGAGGAATTTCTTTCTTTCTTATTATTTTTTTTTTCCATAGATGACATGGACCTCTCAGTGAAATATTCAATTTTGCTTTGTATTTTTCTTAAGGGGTGGAGGAACTCTTGAAAAAGGAGATTATAAGGCTGCATAGTTGTTACTGCTAGGAACTTGCAAGTTATTGAACTAAGCTCAAAAATGGGTTCAAGAGTAGATACTGATGAAGAAAGTGATAACAGAGGTAGTATGTGGGATTTGGATCAGAAGCTTGACCAGCCTATGGATGAAGAGGCAGGAAGGCTCAGAAATATGTACAGAGAAAAAGTAAGATGCCTCATTGCAACTTGGTTTTACAGTTTTTCTCTGGCTGAATATGTGTTTTGCCATTACTGTTACCATTGAGGGGAAAAATGCAATTTATTAATTCTAATTATGGTTCTTAACTTGTACATAAATTAATACTTGAGATGATGATTTGTCAATCAAAAATTAAAAAGTTTAATTAATATAGCTATCGTCAAATGTTGCTCACTATTCGAAAAGATGCTTGGAATTTGAGTTATGTAATCCATAATTTTGATTTGCCTCTTCTTACTTTTAATTTCGGCCCACTTAATTTGTATTCTTAGTTGCTAATAGTTTCAAGAACTTCATTAGAACACAAATTGAACAAAAAATAGGGCTTTCCTTTGAAATCAAGAAAGATCCCCTGCTTTTAAATGCATTGTGGAGCATAGTTTGAAATAGCACAGAATTTGAAAAACGGTCTGTGACCGCAATTTCAACCTCAACATCAAGGTTTTTGGACTCTACATGACCGCAATTGGGGCTGCATCGGCCGCATTTGTCTGTAACATCAAGGATCGTGATAAAACTGTGATTGCAGCCACAACTGCAACTTGATACCTTGTTAGTCTCATTTGAAAGATAAAATTACTTAAAGCAACTTGATACATAACTAGATGTCAATTTGACCAAGAAATTCAGCTTTTTATGTGCTATACAAATTACAGAATATGGATGCCTTAATAAGCTATTATGTAAGCTAAGGGATTTGGTATGTAATTCCTTGTTGATGTAGTTTTTATTTGTTCAGAAATTTTCGGCATTGTTGCTTCTGCGGCTAGCATTTCAGAGTCTTGGCGTGGTTTATGGAGATTTGGGCACTTCACCCTTGTATGTTTTCTACAATACATTTCCTAATGGAGTGAAAGATGAGGAGGATGTAATTGGAGCTCTTTCTTTGATTATCTATTCTCTTACCTTGGTGCCACTCCTCAAATATGTTTTTGTTGTATTAAGAGCAAATGACAATGGCCAAGGTATGGATTGTTTTGTTAATTTTTGGTATATATGTTTAAAATAGTTAACGTTGTACAAAGGAAATACTTGGTACCATGTTGTAACTTTTCTAAGTGACAATCTGATAGGGAACGGAATCCCTATGGCTCAAAGAGCTCTGAAAACAAGAAAGCAATCAATTTATTTCTTTGAATGAATCCTACAATCTGTTACACTTCTCCTATTAATACCCTATGGCTTAACTACTTTGTACAACTAAGCCACATCAGCAATTATGTGCCACATCAACAAATTCTTAACTAACTAACCAAATGAATCTATATTACAGACTCTACAAATGAATCCATATTACAACAACAATTCAAGTATCCAATACAATTAACAATTGAAATCTTTCATCTAAGCTGGAGCTCGAGTTCTCCTCTTAGTAGCATTCATAACACAATCAGCTCCTTTAATCTGGCTTAATGATATTTTCTGTCAATAAGACACCTACAGCATACATTCTGTTTAGTAAATATTTGCATCCCATATGATAATATTTGAGAAATACAAATCTGAAATGGGACAAATATCTTAATACCAGAAAATATCCCCCTTGCTTCCTTTCCTAGGACATCTGCAGTATTTTAGCATTCATAACTAAAATTCCTTATGAGTATATCAAATACACAGTTTAGTACTGTATAATGACGGTGTCTGATTTTTCACCATGTTTCTTGTTAATTGATAAACTATCCAGTTTCCTTTCATAACTGTAAGTAAAATTCACAAGTTTTTTTTTTTTAATATAGGTTGCATTAGATAGATATACTAGCTTCAGACTGCTGAGCTGCAATTCAGTTTTATCAAACTAACATTTGTGGAACAGGTGGAACATTTGCACTTTATTCCTTGCTTTGCCGACATGCAAAGATAAAAACCATTCCTAACCAGCATCGAACTGATGAAGAGCTAACAACGTATAGTCGGTCTACCTTCCATGAAAGGTCATTTGCTGCAAAAACCAAAAGATGGTTAGAGGAACAAGAATCTGCGAAGAGAGCCATTCTTATTCTTGTCCTTGTTGGCACCTGCATGGTTATTGGAGACGGGATTCTTACCCCGGCTATATCCGGTATGACTTCTTTCTCAATCTGATATTGTTCCCATTTTCTTAAAAATATTTCCATAAATTTCAACTTGCTTGCTATTTACCAAAGTAAGTTATCTATCAATCCATGTGCTTACATATTATGTGTGCATATTTGTGCTGATTTACCAAACTGTGAAAGGTAATTACAAATTCATTTTATGGGATGATAAAAAAAAGCAATATACATAAAAACCAATATACATAAAGAAAGTAACCTCTAAATCACAACATTAAACAAACGTAAATTGATAAATTATAGCATAAGTTATAAGATCCAAATAGTCAAATGCAATACATAACAAAACACACAATTCATAACACAACAACTGTGAATGAACAATCCCAATCACTGAAATCAGAGATGAGAGAACAAATTAAATCCCAAAGACTGAGCATGAGACTGTGAGAAGCAGTAGACTAGAGTGAGAGTGACCTTCAGTTTGCATGTTGCTGCATCCAAAGGGAGGTACAATCGATGGCGCAGGTGGCAACAACCTTGGGTGGTGGTGGCAGCATGGAGTGAAGATCTGCCGGTTGTAAATGAATGAGACGTCTGGCAGTGCAGGATGAAGAAATTTGCAAATGGGTTGGGAACAAAGAAGGTCACAAATGGGTTGGGAAGGGCTTTGCAAATGAGAAGAAAGGGACACTGGAACTGGGTCATACAGACCCAACCTGTTTTTTTTGGCCTGCTCTGCCTTGCTGAGGATCAACGATCTCAAATTGCACGTGGAAGATCACGATCCCTCTCTGATCTTACCCACCGGCGATCCAGGCACGATTCAGCTCGCCTAGGTGTATTCAACTCGTAGGATGTGCAATCCTGTGAGGTAAATCACGATTTTAATAACAATGCTGCAGCAGATTAGTCGGCCCGTATTTACATTCCTAATTTCCTCAAACCAAATATGCCCTTTCTTGGATCTTTTTCCCTTTATATTTTATGTATGCTGTGTTGCAAAAGGCTCCATAGTAAATGTTTTCATTGCTATTTTTCTTCTTCAGTATTATCTTTAACACATCTCCAGTTATTTCAAGAGATTCATAACCACACATTATGTTGTAGTTTTATCAGCTGTTGGTGGCATCAAGGTAAATCAGCCTCGGATGAGTAGTGGTATGTTCCTACACTTGTAATAGACATTTTTCTTCAATTTCTACTGTTATGTGTAGAAGTATTTATTGTTTTTAATTAATTTTAAGTTCATAGGTCTTGAGTAGCTTCTTTCTGTCTGGGATACAGGTGTAGTAGTGCTGGTTGCTGTGGTAATATTAGTTGGGTTCTTCAGCATGCAACATTATGGCACAGATAGAGTTAGTTGGCTCTTTGCTCCAATTGTCCTTCTTTGGTTTCTCCTAATTGGAGGTATAGGCATATTTAACATCTGGAAGTATGGAAGCGGTGTTCTAAAAGCTTTTTCTCCAGTGTATATATATCGCTATTTTAGAAGAGGAGGAAAAGAAGGCTGGACTTCCCTTGGTGGGATAATGCTCAGCATAACTGGTAAAATTCAATTTTTATTGCTGTTTATTTCCTTGTATTTCAGAATAATTAGCAAATGAAGTCAATAGTTATTATTTTGTACTTGACATGTCTTGTGATGATTTTTATCAGGGACAGAAGCTCTTTTTGCTGACCTAGCCCATTTTCCGGTCTCAGCTGTACAGCTTGCATTTACTCTAGTTGTGTTTCCTTGCCTTCTTTTAGCCTATTCTGGTCAAGCTGCTTACCTTATGAATAACTTGACCCATTCACAAGATGCTTTTTATCGTTCAATTCCAGGTCAGTCATATTTTTCACTCTATATCGAAATTTTCATTTGTGATGTACCTGTAGTATTTAAAATTGTTGAAAATCCCAGAATTACGGGATTAAATTGATTCTGAAATTGTGGTTACTATTTGAAGAATATTTGTATTTTAGGTAGTGCTCTGTTTATTGTCCAAAGTTTATAATTTGATTGTTGATGATGGAAAATTATCCCAAAAAAAAACCTGTTTCAGGAAAATATTCTGATAGTCAGCAGGTATATTGCCACATTTAAGAATAGAAAACTTGAATGTTTCTCTCTGTTCTTTTTTCCCCTCCTATTGTCAAATTTATGTCAACTAATTTATTATAATTTTCTTTCTATACTTTACAATACAACCATCCTTGCATTTTGGTAGACTGCATAATATATTTAACTTGTCCTTACCAGCTCAAATGAATTGAAGCTGATAATTGACATCCCTAAATGATAAATTCAAGCCTTAGTTACTGTGTGTGTACTGTGTATGTGTGTCATAAATAATGTCTTGGGCCTTTTTGTTCAAGTTAGGCTTTGAGATATACAGGCTAGTTCTCTCCGTGTTCGACCTCATAGCGTACTCTCATTTTAGCCAGTGCAGAATTATCTGCTGATCTGGTTTATCTTTTTATGTAATGGTTATAGTAAATCGTTGTGTTTTCACCGCCAAACTTTTCTTGTGCCATTTCTCCTTGTCTGTTATCAACTTACATATTTGCCTGAACTGCCATGGCATCTGTTTCTTTATGTTAAAGTCTGCATCCAGTTTGTATGAATACTATCATTTTGACTTGTTTGCCTAACTGGTTAATTTTACATTTTATCTTTGGAGATAAACTTATTACAAGAATTGTCTATTTTTTTTTGTTTGAATGATGCTGATTTGTTTCTTCATGTATTAGTTTATCATTAGATGTTGATCATCTATGGTTTCTGCAGATAGAATATATTGGCCAGTATTTATTGTTGCAACATTGGCAGCCATAGTTGCAAGCCAGGCTACAATAACTGCAACTTTTTCGATTATTAAGCAAGCCCTTGCTCTCGGATGTTTCCCCAGAGTTAAAGTTGTATATACATCAAAGAAATTTCTCGGCCAGATATATGTTCCAGATATTAATTGGATCCTTATGATTCTTTGCATTTCTGTTACTGCTGGGTTCGAAAATCAAAACCAGATTGGAAATGCATATGGTAAGTTTTTCCCTTGTTGAATATTAAGATGAATATTTCTTGCTTTTAAATATGCACATGATGCAATTTTTATTTTTTTAATTTTAGGCTTGATAAGAAGACAATTGAGAAACAATGATCTTAATGCTAAAATATCATGTGAAGTGTAAACACCCTACCTACATCTGCATCTTTGCTCTTTTTTATAATTATAATAAAAGATGAAAACAAAAGTATTTTGTGGTGATCCACATCATGCCACGTTTGAGGAAAGCACTCAAAAAGCTTAGCTAAGTAAATTAGTTCTCTTTTTATTTGGTGAAAGTATTAGAAAGCAATTTCCTTAAGTAGCTTACATCAACTAATAAGCACTAAAACTTGACCCTAATCCTACAACCACTATGTAGCTGTACATCCCATTTAAACATCTTGATATTGTCCAGCTGCCATGTATGTTTATTCATACACAAATGCTAGCATACTGTTTATGCTATGTTGCATCCCATTTAAATATCTTGATGTTTTTTTGGTCCCATATGCATCGCATTTAAATATGCAAGATGGATAATGAGGATGAGCCTTGGAGCAACAGAAAGGTTGCTGCATTGTGACCTGGAGGTCACAGGTTCAAGTCCTGGAAACAATCCTTCTGCTTTGTGTGGGGGGTTAAGGCTGCGTACATTTGCCCTCCCATACTAGGTGAGAACCTTGTGCACTGGACTGCCATTTATGTCTATTTGTTTGCAAATATTAAATGCACAACAAACACTATGTTAAGAGAAACAATCAAAGAGAGAACAGTAAAATGTGATTGACTAACAAACTTCATTAACAGTAAAATGTGATTGACTAACAAACTTCATTGGCCTCCTTCTACATGCAAGGATTAGGGTATGTACCAAGTGTAGTACACTAGTTGAAACCTAGCCTATACTAATATAAGGTCAAAGACACTGGTTATCATATTCATAAACTCCCCTGCAGCAGGATATTTGTAGCACCTTTCTTAAAACGATTTTCACTTCCTAGGGTCAAAACAAGCACAGAAATAAGCTTGATGTGTCCTCCTTTACCATATATTTTCCAGTGAACAAATACGAGCTCTTAACAGATCATTATGTTTGAGTAAAGGCTTCAAAATAGCCCTATAACTATATCGTTCATTCCCCACCTTTTACATTTATATGTTTAAGCAGTACTGCATTTGCATTTTGTGTTTCAACTTTCAAAACAATACGCGGTTTAGGGAACTTCCTAATGCTCTTGGACATGTTTAATACCTCTGTTTTATAATGTCATTACAGCCTTTCTTTAAGCATGTACTCAATTATATATTTATCGTTTTCATAACAGGTACTGCAGTTGTTATAGTCATGCTGGTTACAACGCTCCTTATGATTTTAATCATGATACTAGTGTGGCGCTGCCATTGGATTCTCGTCCTAATCTTCACTGGCTTATCATTGATTGTGGAATGCACATACTTCTCCTCAGTACTCTTCAAAGTTGATCAAGGTGGGTGGGTTCCACTTGCAATTGCTGGAGCATTTCTTATTATTATGTCTGTTTGGCATTACGGCACTGTGAAACGGTATGAGTTTGAAATGCATAGTAAGGTCTCAATGGCATGGATTCTTGGTCTTGGCCCAAGTTTAGGACTTGTTCGTGTCCCCGGAATTGGACTGGTCTACACAGAACTTGCAAGTGGAGTACCCCACATTTTTTCTCATTTCATCACCAACCTACCAGCCATCCATTCTGTAGTTGTTTTTGTATGTGTGAAGTACCTTCCTGTCTACACCGTCCCAGAAGAAGAGCGATTCCTTGTCAAGAGGATTGGGCCTAAGAATTTCCACATCTTTCGATGTGTGGCACGGTATGGCTATAAAGACCTGCACAAGAAAGATGATGATTTTGAGAAAAAACTCTTTGAGAACCTTTTCACATTCGTTCGGCTCGAGTCTATGATGGAAGGATGTTCAGATTCAGATGAATACAGCTTATATGGACAGCAAATCGAGCATCCAAGAGATGGCCTTTTGCATAACAATGGAAGCACAGTTTCTTCCAATATGGATTTAACAATGTCCTCAGTAGATTCAATAGTACCAGTTAGATCACCGCATCACATGAATATTACTGTCAGGTCTTCTGGTCAAACAAGCAGCCAGACTGAAGTTGACGAACTTGAATTTTTGAATACCTGCAGGGATGCTGGGGTGGTTCACATACTAGGAAACACAGTTGTGAGGGCAAGGAGGGAATCAAGGTTCTACAAGAAAATAGCTGTTGATTATATATATGCATTTCTTAGGAAGATATGCAGGGAAAATTGTGTAATCTTCAATGTCCCTCATGAGAGTCTCTTAAATGTTGGTCAGATTTTCTATGTATAGCATATCCCCATATCCTTGTGATTGCCATTTTTTTGCAAAATGAGCTGAGTGTAGCATATGAACAACACTTTGCTTATGGTAATCAAGATACAATTCGGAATTGACTTAGAAGAATGGTTTTTTAGCAATTATCTCTTAAAAATTGAGACTATTGTTCCCTGATGGCTAAATAGACTTTCAACTGATCTTTATGTTAAACTAAGTCGTTTCACTCTTCTCCATTTTATGCTGCCTAAGTACTTAAGATAGGGAACACAAATATTTACGTAAATTACATTTAACCCACCCATACAATTTGGGGTTTGTAGTGGTAACTCGTGGATATAGGATGAGTTTGGTTGTATGGAAGAGAAAAGAATGAAAGAATTGAAAAAGAAATATTTGAATTAAATTAGATAAAAAGAGTTGGGAGATTTATACAATTTTTTCTTTTAAAATTGACTCATGAATAGTAATTTCTTTCCCATGACCAAACAAACACTTAGTGAACAAATAGCAAATTAGAGGTTAGGTAAAGTGAACAAACTCAAAACTATAGTAAAGTTTGGTATAATTTGTAATAATTTTGGGGTATAGTTTGTGGGGAATATAGGTGATGCTTTTTGAAGTAGAGGGGCTCAAGTTGAACAAACTCAAAACTATAGGAGAGTTACGTACCAACTAACCTTTATTTTATTTTTAATTTTTTGTGTGGAATCTAAGATTTTTAATGAGATGGGACCGTGGAGTACTGCATTGTGTATACTCTGCCTTTCTATTTTCTCTATTAGTTTGAAGGTTAAGTTATAAATTTATTATTCCTAATTTTCTAAATTCATGATTTTAGTTTTTTTTTAAATTTTTAGTTGTAACATTTAATCTCAAGTTTTATAAATTGGCAATTTTGGTTCCCTTGGTAGATTATTAAATAATAATTGTGATTTTTAGAAATGTTAAATTAATTATAAATTAAATAAAACTTATTAATCATTAAAAAAATTAATAAAAGATTATTAACTTTAATGTAGTGTTATTATCGAAGGAGTTGCATGTAGCATAGAAGGTGGAAGAGGTGTTTGAGGGGAACATAGTATAGTATTGTGGAGAATTAGGATTATTAATATTTTTTTAATCAATTTTTAATAATTAATGGTTTTAATTAATTTATAATTAACTTAATATCTCAATTAATCAAAATTATTTGTTAATAATCTATCAAGAGAACAAAAATGATCATTTTATAAAATTAAAGACATCAAATATTACAATTAAAATCCAAAAAAACTAAAATCATAGATTTGATAAACTATCACAACCAAAATTATAATTTAACCTAATTAAAAATATTCAGCCGATATTGGCAGGATACACCGGGCAACACAAATGTTTGTGCATGACAAATAAGATGAAATGCCAGAGACATTCCATTTTCACTTTCAATGGTGGTAATTGCACGAGTAAAACATTTGCAAATTTGCAGTAATATTATTAATAAAAGTGGGTCTGTTTGAGTTTTAAAAGGAATAATTAATTCAGGGGTAACACAACCCGTGCCAAATTTTCTCATTCAATAATTAGTCACCTTCATTCATCATACTCGCACCTTGATCTCAATTACTGTTACCCTAGACATCCTTTCAGCTTCAAAATTACAAATGGTAGGGTATGTCATTTTTTTTACGAGTATAAGGATCTAACTTAAATTCTCGTCCATCTACCCCACTCCCAACTTGTTACGTTCAAATTGTACACAATGATATTTGTTCAATACCATCTTTGGAATGAAATATTAGTAAAAAAATATAGACTTAAATATAATTAAATTTTAATTGCTTTAGCTTTATTCAATGATATCATCAAGAAAATGAGTTTAATGCATATGCATTGACAGTGTAAAATAAATTTATATTGTATTTAATCATAGATCATCATTTGTATTACTTTAAGATAATTATTTTTAAAATTAACAAAGTTATCATATATTATAAAGGTAGTATAATGGTTCACGTGCTATTAAATATACCAAGTAGATCATGTAAAATCCAAATAAATCATACCAAAAAAAAAGTGAGTCAAAGACAATGAAGGTATGAGATCATATAGCTGAGTATGATTTAAATGAATTAATTGATATTATCTATATCTATTTTTCAATATTTTTTCACTTAAGAACTCTACAATTAAGTGTACTTGACTTATAATGATTTTAAGATGGATGACCTTTTAAAAAATTTCTCAAAACACATATAAGTGAAGACAAAGTTCTACATAAAATAGCATAATGTGAGAGTCATAGAAAATTTGAAAATCAGAGATATTACACATCACAAAATTAGTCATACAGTATGCCAAAGCCTAGGGAAATCTCTTACTTGGGAATGCAGTCTACGCCCTAAATAAAATTAGAATAATTCTAAATTTTTCCACTAATTCTCTTACTTTTTTATGCTAAATATTGAATGCATTTTATATTTTTAAAACATTAAATACATTTGTTTTTATTTAATTTTTATTTTATTTATAAAATAGTTAGAGAATTCTCAATAAGATTTGTAGGGAGATACAATGTTAATTATAAAATTAATGTAGCTCGTTTTCATGACAGTGAGGTAACATGTACTATGATGTAACAACTTCCAAAACAGATTGTCGGTGTTATTGTTCATGAGTGGAATGATGGCCCACAAGTTGGGATGGACCTAAACAGTCCGTGACTTAGTGGGGCGGATTCGAAAGCCCAGCTGTTAGTTTCTTCTCTTCTCGTTGACTTTTCAGAATAAAAGAGGGTTCTATTGACCCAAACAAAAAGGAGGTATTTTAGATCCCTCCCCACCCTACAGAAACAATAATCAGGTTTGACACATGATGTGAACAAGTGAATGGAATACTAAATTTAAAGGAAAATATATATTAAATGGGTATGTTTGGGAGTAGAGTTTCAAAGGAAAAGGTTTGGGAGGATAAATTTTTCATTTTTAAATTATATAAGTTATATAAAATATATATAAAAAACAAAATACTAAGATATTAAATTATGTCAATCTATCATTTTTTAAAATATTAAATTAGGAAATATTTTTATTAGCATAAAAATGTTCTCCTTCCTCCCTTTCTTTTAAATTCTAATCTCCAAACACATCCTAAAGCAACTTGGACACATAAGCTAAGGCTCATGAATTAGAAAAATTGGGGGGACGGGGTGGTTAACTATTAACTTATCAAACAATAATATCAAATTAATCTTATCAAAATGTTAGCAGGAGTAATTGTTCTCTCAGAAATATTAAATAATTTTTTAATTAATGTGACTAAAATTTGGTCGGAAAGATTTAATTTGAAAGAATCTAATTTAAATTGACTTAAAAAATTTGGAGGAACTCTACTATTTAGTTTTTCTTTATAATCTTCTAAGTATTAATTTATAATTCGAATTTGATGTCAAAATTGTTTGAACTTTATTAATCAACCCTCATTTATGTCTTTTTTTCATCGCACGACTTCACTAGATTCTCTATACTAGATGGATGAATTGTATAAAGCTTAGAGTTGACTCTAATTTCCACATTTCTCACATATATTGTGAAGGCAACATTTGTGCACATAGACTTGTCTCTTTTGATGCACAATATCTAGGGTATTCTTGGTGGGATTCCCCACCATCTTTTGTTTCTCAAGAGCTCCTTGGGTACAGACAAGGGATTCATTTTTACATATTTTCTTAAGTTCTATCCATGGTTTTGGTTTAGTCCCCTCATGTGTTTTGTATTTGCTTTTCATCTTTAATATATTCAGAGTTGGATCTGTTTAGAGTTGTAGGGATTTAAATACCAACATAGTTGGAATGTCAATCTCTACTTCCCCCTGAATCCATCTCCCCCCTTTTGTTAAATAAACAAATAAAAGTAGTTAACCCTCATTAATGTACTACTTTGTGCATGTTTGATTTTTCATCCAATTTTTTGTCACACAAATTTCAAGGTAATTCCAACGGTCCAGTGCAAAAGGAAAGATATAGATAATTTTGGCAACCTCCTTTTGCTACCAACATCAATTTAAAATGGATAGACAAACATGCTCTTCATGTCAATTCCTTCAACTTTGTTTTTTTTTTTTTTGTCTTTCAACTGAGTGCCCTGCCCAGTTAGCTTTGCAATATTTTGTGATAACCGTTAAAGATGACCTCCACTCCAGTCCATTGCTCACAACAGTCAACTCAAGGAATCTAGTTTGTGCATGAAGCCCTGAACTGCTAGGGATCAATTTAAAATAACATGAATCATCATATATATTCAAGCTTAAATATCTTAAAACATAAAGAGTCTATCTTAATCACTGAAGTATAGAGTCAAGCTTAAATTAATACCATGGACCTTAAAGATTTAAATTTAGTTATAAGGTTTTTCTTTTACAAGTGCATCTCCTTACCTATCATGAATCATTAGGTTCATGCTTAAAATATCATGAATCGCTAGGATTCGGGCTTACATACGATGCATTATAAAGATTAAAGCTTAAATACTACGAATTA
This sequence comes from Glycine latifolia, assembly GCA_013407115.1. Taxonomy (NCBI): domain Eukaryota; kingdom Viridiplantae; phylum Streptophyta; class Magnoliopsida; order Fabales; family Fabaceae; genus Glycine; species Glycine latifolia. Next base: position 28,918,922 of record CM023942.1, read on the forward strand.
CTAGAATCCAAACTTAAGTACCAAGCTTAGGCAATAGACTAATAGGTAGTTCTTAGAATCATTTTATATACATACATATACATACATGTCATCAACCATGGCATTTTGTCATTCACATGTATATTTAATAGTTAATTCTATCACGCTTTACATAACAAATAGATAGAGCCTACCACAATTGTAGTAGCTTCCCATAATAAGACAAACACATTTTTTTAAATCTTCTATATTTTTTTTCTTGTTTTTCTTCCATATAAATCTTATTCAATTCTTTTACTAAGTAATATAAGGATTCTAAAACATTTTTTCTCAATCAACCAAGCCTTAGATGATGAAAAGTTTCCTTCAATCAGGGTTTTAAGAACTTAAAGCTTCATCAATGAACTAAACAATGCAACCCTTTCAAACATGAACTCAAAATTATGCACGAGATAAACAAAACTTCTTTACATAACCACTAAACATGGAATTCAATTAGTAAAGTAAAAATCGAGTTTTCTTTCTCAATTCCAACAAAACATCTTATAAAAATGAAATCTCGAGACCTGAAGTGATTAAGGTGATAGTTAGAAAATCCATCTTCTTCTTGCTTTCATCTTCTACTTTATAAGATGTTTTGTTGGAATTGAGAAAGAAAACCCCATTTTTACTTTACTAATTAAATTCCATGTTTAGTGGCTATGTAAAAAAGTTTTCTTTATCTCGTGCATAATTTTGAGTTCATCTTTGAAAGGGTTACATTATTTAGTTCACATTACCATCTCTTTGTCCCCCTATCTTCTAATGATTCAGCTCTGACCCTCAAACTCACACATGACCTCTTATTTCTTAAATTAGAATGAGAATGAAAATTTTAGATTAATATAATAATGCAAATAGTTAACAGTATATGTCACTCAATTCAACTTTTGTAAAAATGTTTTTCCCCAATGCATCAATGTGTGAAAGAGCAATAAACATGCTACAAACATGTTTTTATTGGAATACTATTTTGTACCATGCATGATAATATCGTGTTGTTATGTATTCTAAGATGTTGGTTATGATGAGTTTGGCCTTATTACGTTTTGCAAGTATGTAAACTTATGTAGTATAGTTCAAGAAACAAGAGGAAGCACTAGAACAAGTTAATAATCTTAATTATGTTGAGCTTAGTAAGAAGAATGATGATGAGAAGATTGAAAAGAAGAATTTTAGAAGCCTAGATAACACCAAGAATCTTAAGGAGGAAATTATCAAAATCATAATTTATAGTATGAATTTTTAAATAATTATTACAAAAATAATAAACTTACATATATATTACTTTCATCCTTGTGCATAAGATTTTTTAACTAATCCATATCCTTTTAAAAAAAATTAATTTAATTAATTAATGAAAAAAACAAACACTAAAGTGAAAAAGATTTTATAATAAAAACGAAGTTAGTAATTGTTTATCACTAAATAATAATAAAAATATTTTATAATATTATATGTATCTTTTTTATCCTTATGTATTATTTATTCTTAATAATAGTGTTCAAATCTGTGATTAATATAATCGTAGATATGTAGGGTTGTTTAACATTTTAATAAACCTATGTTCAAATCATTAACATCTTAACTTTTTGGGAGCACATGCGATAATGAGGCACTGATCATAAAAGAGTAATGTTGTCAAAGCTTGACCCTCCTATTAACAAATGAAATGTGCCCTGTAATTGTAAATTAATATTACCAAAACTAAATCTAAGAGCCAAAAGCCACACTATCTGTAGCATAGTTTTCTACTTTTATATTTATATATCTAAAAAAAACAAAGATTGATGAAGCTGAAGCCTGAAGGTGATAGTTAAGGTGAAGAGTAGGACCCACAGTAATAGTTTTGCATTAACGAGGCACTGTGCTGACTAAATGACTGTAGTCAAATTATTTCTTTGTACATTAACCAACAACCACTAACTAACTGACTAGTCTAGTTAGTGGGAAGCCATATGCATTGCCAATTCTTTCATTTATATATTATATATATTCTCTGTAGCCCATTGCTTTATTTATAGTTTTCGGTTTTTGGCTTGCAAATTGCATTGCTATAAAGCCTATAATCGTACTTTTATAGTGCCGTTTAAATTATATTTTTAGTAGAAAAAAAATGGTTACAAAGAAATAAATAAAACGCGTACCAATATTAGGTTCATTGGAATCTAACTGAGTTCATATATATCCTAAATAAACTATCGACGTTAAGTTTTCAAATAAAATATGTAATTAATTAAAAGAAAACAATTCACTACAAATGATTAACCGAACTTTCTAGTAAAAATTAATCTTTAACAAAGTAATAATACTTGATACTTATAACAAGATTGTTGAACATTCAAGAGAGTTGCCATGTTTCTCAGTTCTCACTTCTTAGAACAATGATATAAGGATTGCAAATTGCAGTGCAATCACCATTCACCAAAACCAGGCTGTATAGCACATTTGGAGTTCGTTTCAAGGACCTGAATATTTCGCCAGAGTGCCAGACACAGGACACACAAATCACATCAAATGTCACCATGTCAGTGTGTGTATTGTGTGTATGTAAAGTCAGACTAGAGAAGATTTTTTTTTCCATTTATGTAAGAAATAACTATAATTAAGTTGATATACTTAGATTCAGTGGACTTATATAATATGGGCTTGCACTTTCTTGTTTTGTTACAGGAAGTCCCGCCATGACAATAAAGTTATAAATGCATAATAAACTTAAGTCTCTTATGATTAATTAGTGGTGAATCTTATATAACTTATTGCCATAAACTATGATTATGACTTTTTTTTTAACAAATCTAATTATTAATTTTTATTAATAGAGATATTCGAATCTTTAACTTATTTATGTATCCCTTTCCTTCATTATTTACTATTAAATCAATCTTTATATATTTAATTATGATTATGATATATAATATACAAAAGTACCTTTAAGTCCATTCTTTCATTAAAAACATCGATCGTGAAGAGATGATCCAAGTTCTACAAGTGTGTGTGTATATATATATATAAAATATTGTATACTTATTGCCTCTTCAATTCAAAAGCACACATACGTAACATTTTCCATTTTATTATATATGAAAAGGAAAATGTAATTAAAAATTGTTGATTCATAAATTGTAGAATAAAAAGTACAGAAGTAAAAAAAAATATTCTTTACTTTGCAGCGAGAGTGCGAAGAAAACTGGAAAAACAAAAACAAAACCAACGAGGCATGACATGCTCCTGCTTTTGCCTCTGCCATCAGTCAATCACATACGGCTCATTATTATTCGTTTATCAAATCAAATGTTAACATTTTTTGGTACAAAAATCAAACCCTACATTTTCATGTAGTAAACCTATCCTAATTATAGTGATCACATGGCTGATGCAGACTGCAGTCAAGCCAACTTATATATATTGCTATTATTGTTCCCCTCGTTACATTTTATATTTCAATTGGTTCACATCTATTAAAAGATTTGCACTAATTAATAATACTATTATATATACACATAAACTATATTATTCATATGATATTTTATAATATTATTTTTTTATTACTTTGTATCACACTGATTATCTTTTCTCACACAATCCTATTATAAAAATGATCGTACAATTATTTTATAGAAATAAAGTTACTCTATAAACTATATATTAACGTACATAATGTATATAAAATTCACAGCCTTCTTTGGTGCGTCATGTGATAACACTGTACACATTCACCTAAAAATATAGTATATATATACCAGTCGTTCTTCTTCAAACAGTCAAACAATGCTTCTAAGTTGTAAGAGAATAATCACTCTCAAACTTGATTCACATTCCACACTACTCTAGCTCATTCATATACTCCCCCTCTCACTCACTCCATCAGCAACAACATTAAACATTCACATTTCCTTTGCCTCAAATTACAAATTAATACATGACACAAATGTGGCCTCTAAGCTCTCAAAAGAACACCAACACCACCAGCACAGTGAAGATGCAACATGAATCTGCCACCTCCACCCCCACAACTACCGTGGCAACGAAATCTATGGTCTCAACATGCCACTGTTGTTGTTTGGTGACAAAACTGATGAGGAAACTCAAGAGACGTAACCGCAAACTGCGACCAAAAAGTGCAAGTCGACAAGGTTCATTCCAATGCCGCTATGATCCTTTGAGCTATTCCTTGAACTTTGACACCACTGGAATGGATGAAGATTACTATAAGTTCTATGCTTTTTCTTCAAGGTTTGTGGCAAATCCAAAAACTTCATGTCCCGTTGTTCAAGTACAGGGAACTCCCGTTAACCAATAGCTAGAACCTCTTCTTTTTCTTTATTAAACAGTATTAGTTTCTTTTTTCTCATTTTTTCCACAAAATCATTCGTGGGTTTCCCTTCTATAAAGATGGGTATGAGGGCATCATCTACAAATTTTCATAGTGGAGGGGTATCTGATGTTTAAGAGCTTCTTGTACTGTATAACCTATAACGAATGGTCAACTGTTAATTTTGTTTAGTTCTATACAATGCAACTTAGCTTTCGTAACTTTAGATAAATTCACTGTTAATCAACAAGTCGTTGGTTGGTTAGTGTGAATCTGAGATTGAATTTCTTAAATAAGAATTTAGATTGAATCTTGTGATAAAAAATAATATATGACCAATTAAGTTTTTAACAAAAATTAATCATCAGATAATAGTTGGTGAATATTTTAGTTGATGAATATATTACATTATGGTTATCCAGAAAATATATCCTCTAGTAGTGTAGTCTCTTGACAAGCCTCATTTCAAGTGTTAATTTTTACAGCTTTGAATTTGCAGTGTTGTCAAGATGGGCATGCTACTTCTTTGCACAAATCAATTAAAATGCATACAAATAAGTTAATGAATCCTTCTTTTGATTTTTTTTTTCTGTTTGGAACAATTTTTAAAGAAAGAGAAAAAAAAAGTTAAAGAACAAAGCCTATAGGACCTTGCGCCATACGATTATTTTAAATAGGATATAAAATAATACTAATAATATATTATGGATTTATTCCATTTGTAAGTTTGGAATAAAGTCAAACGATGTTAACGATTTTTTTTAAGTTAATATCTCGGATAAATTTTTAATTTGCATAGAGTTCGTAATTAATTGATATAATGTTAGTTAGCTTAAGCTTTTTGATGATCTAATATAAATTTTTTATTGATTGTTAATTTCTTTATTAATGAAAAGATTATAATTCATAAGATCTTTTTCCCTCCTTTCTCTTTTTACTGTTAGCTCAATTTTATAACTCTTAATAATCTAAGATAATATTGATGTCTATATCAGAATAATATATATATATATATATATATATAAAATAAAATATTTACATGATACATCAAAATTAAAACACTGTTTTTATTATATAATATTAGATCTCAACATGATATATATATTTACAGCATATCATTCTCTTTCTATATATTTAGGAGAATATGTGGAGATGTTATATACACTACTAATATTATACTATATAATATTATGTGAAAAAAAATAGTGTCTTAATCATTGATGTATCATGTATGTAAATATCTCATTTAAATTTTTCCACGTTTAACCCAATATTGGAATTCGTATCATTGACTTGAAATGAGATACAAATACAACTATGCACTAGGTAAAATGGAATTGGTCAAAAAGGAAGTCACCACCGTCCAGCATATGGATGTTCTACTAGGTTGAATGTGTGCACTGTAATGAGTACTGTTACTATAGGTCATATATTATTAATTATTTTGAAACGAAAGTGTGAGAAACTGCGATGAAGAGATGCTGCTTCTTGAAATGTGAGCAGCCATGTGCAGGTCAGCCACTTTCTCCGAGCATGCATAGGTTATTAGGGTAGTTATCAGACAAAATTCCGCAAATAATGGTCAACAAAATTAGCACCAACAGGCAAAGTCTAGGTTTAACTATAAGACAGTTGTTAACTCCATTTGTTTTCTTTTTCTTCAATACTACTCCAATTGATACAATTGGAAAATTATACTAGTAACATATTTTAGGGCAAAAGAAAAAGATTGGTAAAGAAGAGAGAAAAAAAATGAAATATAAAATAAATTATAATGATACAATAAAATGAGATAAAAGTGAAAAAATAAAGTGTAAATATAAATTAAAATTATTTTCTTTATACATCATGCATATTTTATATGAGTAACGGTCAACAAAGTTCGACATTAACGCCTATGCACGGTTTAAGCGATACTCATTATATAATTTGAAGTATGTCTATTTAGTTTTCTAATATCTGAATGATTCCATGCACAAAGATATAAGTGTGACAGCAAAATCCATAAGCTTCCAAACAATTACTTTAAAACTATTCTGAAGTTACGTATTGATCGTCGATCTGCTAATAAGTTCGTTCCTTAGACTTTAGAGCTGAGTTGGGGTTGTATTAATTTGATAAGTGCGCACATAATCCCATCATTAATATTCTATACAAGATTCACAGAAACAGGTAATATAATTAGATTATTAGAAGTAGCCCTTGACCACTTGTACACTCCTTTCAATCTTTTTGTGCCACTCTTTAATTTTTATCTTTTAATCAAAGATGGTTTGGCATAATGTGTATTGCTAGCTAGTGCTGTCTGAAACGACAATAATAAATTATCTGACAATGAGCCCTTCTCTACATTCAAAATTCAAATCATATTCACATGCTTATGCATGGCTAGCTTTAAATTGAGTTTGATATAGTAAATTGTCTTTCTTTATAAAAGTTAAATCTATTCTTTTTTTAGCAATTAAGGGGATCGTTAGTGGATATGTATGTTATATTGTACAATATAATTAATATGATTCTTTTAGTTTCTATTTTTTATATCACTTCTGTGGCAAGTTGGAATTGGGAGAAAAGTTCATATCAATATATTCAATCAGTACAATGCATAGGTAAAATTAGACAACGATTGTTAATCACACTCAACTCGGAGGGCAAAGAGTACCCACTTGCTTTATATTCGATTTATAACTAACATATTTTAAAAAGAATAATCGATTAAGAAAATAATGTGAAACAAAATAATATAAACCCATATTTATAATCTTATAGCGTATTCCAAAAATATTATTAATATTTAAATTTTGAAAATTATAAATTGATAAAAATTTAATCTATATAATATAGAAATTAAATAAATAAAAAATAAAAATTTCTTATTATCTAGTTATGCTAATGTTCTTAGTATAAATAAAATTAAAATATTGTATCGATGAAATAAAAAATAAATTATAAAATATTGTTTAAATATCTCTTTTGTTAAAGCTTGCAAAGATTAAAATAAAAGATGACAGAATTTATAAATAAGAGAAAAAAAAATACTCAATAGGCATTACAATGATTTTTTTACTACTATTTAAGATCTCTCTATATATACACGATAATAATATAAGGTTTTAATCAATTAAAAAATTATTTTTTATTTATTTGAAAGAAATGAAAAATAATCATAAAATATTTAAAATTAATATATAAAATCCCAAAAATCATATTAATGAAATAAATAAATAATAATTAAATATATTTTGAAGTTATCTGGGTTTTTAAAAGATTGCTATTGTTATTACAGATCAAAATGTTAATATGAGAGTAAAATAGTAAATTTTTTGTTCACTTGAGTTGATTCTTGTTAACGTTTTCTGTCTGAGACTGTTTATTTTAGAAAACCAACTTTTGAATATAAGTCTCGTCTGTGCTTAAGTTAGAAAGAAAAGCAGACTAGGAATAATTGAATTGGAGTCACCAAGTGACAAAGCACCATAACGCGTATGATTCGTGGTCAGACTCAGAGCTGGATACACAATTCCCATTAAAGTCTTACTTTAAGATAGAGTTGCCACTGCCCATTGGAAAAAGGCATAAATACTCTTACCCTTTTTTAATTGGGAGTCAGAAGACAGAGATTGATTCATTTTGATCCCTCATGACCTCATCTATCTAATGCATTATTCGTTCTTTCGGCAAAAAATGATGTTCTGGTGGTAACAAAGTCAAGCTAAAAAATATATTTAGATTAAATTATATTCGTATATTTATGTTTTCCTTAAATTTTATTTGATATTTTTTTTATCTCACAAAAAAAAAATTTAATTGTTTAAGTCACATTACACTCAGATTATCTTTATCCTAAATACTATTTAATCATTTGACAGAAATTAAACACATGTTGATCACATGACTTTAATGAAATTTTATGTCTGAAATATTCTCATCTTCTTCCTCTCAACTTGAAAATATTTTAAGACTCTTGTTTCTTTTTGTTTTTTCTATAATTGAATATGAACTCACCTTGTTGGTACTTAGTGTTAACACCCTTCCTTCTTCTTCTTCAATTCTTCATTCATACATTCATTCACAGGTTCAATCATACATTTATTCATATTTTCACTTGGAGGTTCATTCACATTTTTACTTATAAGTTCATTCACATTTTCACTCACTGATTTATTCATATTTTTCTATCACATATAGGTTCCAAAACTCATCATTTGTTCTACTAACATACATATGAATATAAACTGAATTTTGATTATCAGCAAACATTTTCAGCACATCATGATCGGTCTTAAGAGGAAGAATTTTACCACTAGCAGTAAAATGAAATCATAAAACAAAAGAGTGACATGGTGACAAGTATTGGTCATTAGCAATGTTGTTCAAACAATCATGTGCGTCAAATATTCCAAACATATCAGGATCAACATTGCATATCTCACTTGGTTCATCCCGTTGGTTCGTAAAGTGGACCAACATATCCACGCCTGGTTCAAGACCCATGTATTTCAGTTCATCCATTGTATTCTTGCGGTCTCAAACATCAATACTATTTTAATCAACAATAATAAACAACTAGTTCATCCATTTTGTTTCTTGTAGTCTCAAACATCAATATTATTTTAATCAACAATAATAAACAGAGGATTTTAAAAAACATAAGTGATCCCAAAATGGTCCCCGATTAAAACTCCCGAATTTTACCATTAGCAGTAAAACGAAATCACAAAATAAAAGGATGACATGGTGATAAGTATTAGTCATTAGCAATGTTGTTCACACAATCATGTGCGTCGAATATTCCAAACTTATTAAGATCAACATTGCATATCTCACTTGGTTCACCCCGTTGGTCCGTAAAGTTGACCAAAATATCCACGTTGCCTAGTTTAGGACCTATGTATTTCAATTCATTCCTTGTATTCCTGTTGTCCCAAACATCAATACTATTTTAATTAACAATAATACATAAATGATTTTAAAAATCATAAGTTATCCCAAAATGGTCCCCCATTGAAACCCCATTTAGAAATATGCATCAATAAACAATCAAAATTATATAAATAATATTAAAAAGTAATATATATACAAAGTCCAATGGTCATTTACAAGCAAACCCTTAGTGTGAACAAAAATCGTGGAACAGGAAGAGAAATAGAGCGCTGGTAAATGTCGAAGAGGAAGACAAACAGAGACACTTGTGAACGTCGCGAACTGGAAGATGAACAATGGAGAACTCGCAAACTGGAAGAGGAACGATGAAGAACTTGGGAACGGTGAAGATGAATGGAACGTGAACGTCATGAGAGGAAGAAGAACTCGCACCCCCTGGATGCTAAAGAATAACTTGCCAACAAGAGAAAAATAAACAGTACTCACGAATGATGAAGAAGAATGTAAATCATAAATTTTGAAACTAATTGGGAGGGGATAATTTGAGTTTTATAATTAAAATGTAAGGAGAATTTTGTCTGTTCATATATTTCAACTGACGTTAGTTAATTGTGTTAATAGAATAGAGTAAAAATAATGTGAAAAAAATGGTGGAGTATGGAGTGAAATTTGAACAAAACACATTGAGTGCGAGTATAATCTACTCCTATACTTAACTATCTAGTTATCCTCATATAAATCGTCTTACACATTAAAATGAAAGTAAAACAAAATATTTAATTAATATCTTAAAATATAAAAATATTTATTCTTTTTACTAATAATTAGGAAAAACAAGTGAGATAATATAAACGTACTAACAATTCAATCTCTTAACATATTTCTTTTAACATATCTTATATTATAGGTTAAAATTTATAAAAAAAAAAAATCAATAAAAATTAAATACAAAGTGAATTAGTGAAACCTATAATATTTTTAAAAAAAATTTAAACTTTTGTTCTGTTGATCAGCTCAATCCATTTGTATTTTTTTTCTCATATCTCACAAAAAACTCTCATGACTAACTTAGTTGTGTTTGCAACACACTGAAAGCATCATTCGTCAGTCCTCTGACTTGCAATTTTAGCTAAGTGACTATTAAATATTTTTTAGTAACGGCAAATATATAGAAAGACTCAATTAAAAGACAAATATAAGTTTAAATATCCAATTGAAAAAAAGCTAAATTACAATTTGGTTCCTTTTAATTCCTCATCTGCAATTTTGATCCCTTGTTTTTCTTGCCATTTTGGTAAGCTATTTTCAAAATTTTATAATTTTATCAAATTCTCAATTTAACATATATGTTAACCTAGGTCGATCAGTGTGTATGAAAAAATATTTATTGAAAAGTATTGATTTCTTAAATGAATCTTAATATTTTCCAGGCTTAATCTTTGACACCTAATGAAAAAATACCCGAGTTTGTCAAAAAAATATAGCAATTAATGACATGTGATAATAATATAAATGGTATTGAACTTCCTTAAAAAATAAGTTGGTTAATAATATATACTCAAAGATACATAAAAAAGTGAATAGTTAATTATTGTTAAAACAATAATGTATAATAATTAGTATTATAAAATTTTTTTTAACTTATAATAAAATATTTTTATATATATATAAAGAAGTATAGAATTAATTTTTACTCAAAAAAACGTAATAATCATTTATCTATTATGCCTGTTTAATTTATTGATTATTATATTTTGATGGTATAAATATAAATATTTATTATTATGGAAGGTCCATAAAATTATTATATACTTCTTCTATCCCAATTTATAAGATATAGTTAAAAAAAAATCCTTTTTTATAAGAATTCTTTTCATTTTAGTGTTATGCATTAATTATTTTTTATTAAAATAACATGAATTGTCTTTTTCGCTCACCTATGGAGATTGAAAAGGATTAATAGGTTCTCAATAAAGTTATAAATCAACATCAACATCAACAGTACCTTTAATCCAAGTTAATTGAGATCGGTGGTAGATGAACTCAATGATAGATTGGAAATAAGATAAAGAACGAGAAAATGAGAGGAGAAGAAAAAGTGGTAATAAGACAAAATAGAGAAAAAATAAATTAAAATAAAAGAGGATGAAAGGAGGAGGGAAGAAAATAAAGAGGAAAAGAACTATAAAAAAAGAACAATTGTAATATAGAAATACTAATGGATTTAATCATCCACCGAACTTATAACTTTTCTCTACTCGTCTTAAGATATACCGTCAAAATTTAGAATTATAGATAAATTTAAAAAATAATATAATTATAGATAAATTTAATGTTAATAATTAAATTAACTTTCTTAATAAACATAAATTAGTCAATTATATTTTATAATTATTAATTAGAGACATAAGAAATATATTATATCAACAATAATTATATACCAATTAATAAATGTCTGAATTCAAATATTCATTAATAATACTATTAAAATTCATTATCGTTTTTCCAATATCTCTTAATGAATGTGCATTTAAAATTCATTTTCTATTAAATGTAAGTCTCATTCACCAATATAATAAATGCATAAATAAATCCATTATTTAAAAATAAAAATATACTCAAGTATAATAATTAGGAAAATGTTAACTAGTGTCCTAATAACATTAATTAAATAACTATTGAGATGCACAAAAATTATATTGTACATAATTTTCTTTATATTCTTCTATAATTTTCAAAATAAATATCTTAAGGCATTATTTGCAAGACCATAATAATTAAATATATAATAACCAATTAATAAATGCATGAATTCATATATTCATTTATTGCACCATTAAAATCCATTATCATTTCCCCAATATATTTTAATGAATATGTATTCGAAACCTATTTTCTATTAAATGTTTCATTAATTAATACAATAAATGCATAAATAAACCATTTGATTAAAAATTAAAATTCATAAATACAGTAAATAAGTATAATAAATAAAACGCATAATAACCAATTAATAAATGCTCAAATTTAAATATTTATTAATGACACCATTAAAAATTTTTGTTGTTTTTCCCAATACCTCTTAATGAAATAAATGTGCATTTTAAACTCATTTTTTATTAAATGTCCCATTCATTAACATAATAAATACATAAATAAATCCATTAATCAAAAATAAAAATTCATTAATATACATAAGTATAATAAATAAATACATAGTAACCAAATAATAAATGCATGAATCCAAATATTCATTTATTATACCTTTAAAATCCATTATCGTTTCTCCAATATCTTTTAATGAATGTATATTCAAAATCCATTTTCTATTAAATATCTCATTAGTTAATAAATAAATGCATAAATTAATTCATTAATTAAAAAATAAATAAACTTAATATTAATTATAGAAAAAATCTTTGACCTTATTCAATGAAAAATATTTTGAGAAATTAATTAAAATTTATTTATATTTTAAAAAAATAAGAGAAATTTATTGCTTGTATTCAACACCAAAGAAGTAATAAAATAAATACATAATAATTAATTAATAAATACATAAATCAAATATTCATTAATCACATCATTAAATTCCATTATCATTTTCCCATAGTTATTAAAGAATGTGCATTTACAACCCAATTTCTATCAAATGTCTCGTTAACTAATATAATTTATTAAATAAACAAATAAAAAATAAATAACTAAGAAAATGTCTAAAGTGCCCTTTTATTAGGCTGGAAAATATTGGCCGGAAGAGTTTCGGATATAATATAATTCAAGTTTGGGTTCGACAGGTATACAAACTCCACACGTAATTAAATCCCCATCCACCAGTCAAAATATTTTGCAATTTATCTAGGAAATAAATTTTCGTAAAGTTTGTTAGTGCCCATTCATTCAATTAGAAAAGTCACAAATAACAAATTATCTATATCATCAGTCTTAAAAAAATCATCTATATCATTAAATACAAAGTACAGTATATAATAAATTCACATAACACTAACGGAACTGAGTTCTTGGTCATCTGAAGATGGCTTGACGCCTTGACCTTCAAATTCCTGTTGTTGAATACATTTACCATATATATCGCTGCACTACTATACTAATGTTGCTTCCATCATGCTTCATAGTCCATACTAATACAAGTACCACGCATATAATAATGAATCACTATATCTGGTTCCAATTTCAAAAAATGTTATGCTAGACAAAGAGGACAACAAACAATATCCAGCAAGCAACACTATATTTCATTTCACTTGGAGGAAAAAAAAACTTTACATGTTCTCAACAATCCTATATTTTTGCTAGTTCACTCATTGTCATACCTACAAAAATTCTAGCACATTGGTGAAAAGGCCTCAGCATCAAGAAAGAATATGGTTTCATTTTTTTAATCCAAAACACTACAGTTATGTTTCCTGATCTCTCACAGCATGGTCTGAGACAGTTCCCTCAGATGACACTTCCACTTCATCGGGCCGTTCAACCCGAGAGGGATCTGACTGAGTCTTGCTGGAATCTCCACTATCAAGGTCATGTACTTCTTGTTCTTGAGGTGGACACCAATTTTTTTGTGAGACCTGCCTAGGATTCTTATTTCTGAAGACACCTTCTGAGTCTTTGAATTTGGCTCTGCCAACAGGCCTTGGCAATGGAAGCTTGCTGTCGAGAAAGTTTGAAGCGCCGGTGATCGATGGAAGATGGGGGCCCGGAGCAACACATGATGCAACCAACTGGAGCACTTCAGGAGATGGAGACAGTCCTGAACTTGCTTTTATTGAAGAGTGTGACGTGCTTGCCACTTTCAAATTTAGAGGAGGCAAGTTAAGGTCAGATTCAATCTGCTGAGTTCCTAGAGCTCCTGTATATGAAAGTAGAGGCAATGGTGGGTCCAATGGGAGTGAACTTGAAGCACCATTATCAACATGGTGGCTGCTGTGCAAATCCCCGCTGATTCCAGCAAAATCTGGAAGACTCCGACTGATCTTGTGTGATCTTCTCTTCTTTTTCTTTTTGACACTAGACCTGGGGTCCTTTGGTAGGGAGGGAGGTGGTCCAGGAATCACAAACGGGGGAATTGTAGGCTTATCTTCCCCGTATAACAGGCGAACTGATTGAGCAATGGCTGATACTGTGGGTGGCAGTTCAGGATCAGGAAGTTTAACTGGGGAGCTCACAGCTTCTCGTAACCAGTGGGGAAGCTTGTCTTTCGAAGTACTGCTTCCACCCACTTCCTCTCCTTTTGAGTGCAAAAGATCAGGTCTAGTGGGGTTAGATAACAATCCAGAGCTAGTAGACTCACCATTTCCTACATTAACGCGATTATGACGCACATTGGATGATCCATCAAGAAGTATGGGCAACTTTCCACGCTTGGAGCTTCCTTGGTCATCCTCCTTTTGATGTGCATCAATGCTGCCTGAGCAATTCAAGCCTAAAGAACCCAAGGTACTGGTTCCAAAAGAATTAAGCAGAAATGGTCTTTCAGTCAGTACACTGGAAGAAGTTCCTGGTCTATCAGATGTTTCAGCAGAAGCACCTTCAGGAAATTTTGATCTGTTTTTATCATAACTCCAAGATGGAAGAGGTACAAAGTGATCATTTTGCAAACTAGGTCGGTCCAATGTACTAAAATGTGACAGACTAGATGCAGAATCACCTATCCCTAATTTCATGTCAGTCAGATGGTTTTGAAATTTTGGTGGCAAAAGAAATTTGCTCCCATGCAAAGCCCTTTCCATCATTCCATCAGAGATCGGAAAATGTGCCGATTTGGTAGATTTCGTAGTCTTGGATGATCTTTGTGCAGGAAAAGGTGGCCCCTGAAAGACCTTTACCTGTTCCTCTTCCCACCTCACTGATAAATCCTCAGATGTTTTATACTTGGAAAACTTTAACTTGGGATCTCTGAGCATTGCATCCCAATTACCCCTTCCATGCCTACGAACACCAATCCAGAGAGAATCAAGTTCATCTTCAGACCACCCCTCTGATTTTGACTTCTTTTTCAATAAATTACTTGATCCAGATCCAGTTCTCATCATTATGTTTTCAAGCACCTTCCTATGGTTTTCTGGGAAAGATGAGAATGTGGTTGGCCTTTGTTCCAAACCCAAAGTAGGGGGAGCATCCCTGTCTTGTTGATTATATCTGAATAAATCTTCAGGGGGTATCTTGAAATTAGGCAACACTGGCATTGTTGGAAGGTCTTGCATAGATCCATTCAAAGATTCAAGTCTTCCTCCTATAGACAAACTGGGCAAGAGGTCCAGATGTGAATTTGGCATGCTCTTGGTTGTTAGAGGAAATCTGGTCAGCAACCTTTCATCAAATGGAAGATTCGGCAAGGCCATCTTCTCCTGAAAATGAGAAAATCTAGCACCTGAATTTTCAAATGCATCAGATTCCTTTCCTTGCACAGAGGGTGGAAACTGCAAAATAAATAAATAAAAAGGATACAAATCATAAGGACACATGCATAAAGACAACTACAATCAACAATGAAATCCACAAATGTATTAAGAGAGCATACTGGAACAAATGGTAGACAGTTATCAGGGATGCTATTTTTGAAACTTGGTTGTAAATTTTCTGTTGATGCATCTGCCAGCTTGGTATTTGCTGCCACTTCCTTAATTCTGACCTCAGCATCCATGGATGTCCCAGAGCAAGGGGCAAGACTGAATGGAAACTCCTGTCTGGATCCATGTCTATGTCTCCAATTTAACTTCGAAATATTACTTTCCGATGGTTTTATTTGGTTAGCATTAGGAGCACAAAGTCCCAGTACAGGCAACAAATTGTTGGTGGGCATTGAGTTTGTCACGCTCAGCCCCGCTTTAGGGTGACTTGGAAGAAAAATGTCAGGGAGAGAACGACCTAGATTACTGACAGAAGCATCAAAATGACAGCTCATTTTATGTTTTGAAAGCTTATCGATCCTAGATAAGGAGTCAGTGTTACTATTCTTTGCTTCTGAAAGTTGTCTGTCTTCAAGGTTGATAGAAGGCCCCTCCTGATCTGAATGCATCGGTCCAGCCACTAGATCCCCACCCTTGGCAATGGCTGGAGAATGTAAAAGTAACTCATTACCTGGAAATCCCTCAGCAGGATTTGATTCTTTAATCTCTTTTATCCGGGCAAGTCGTTCCTTTTGCCGAGCACGGAGTTTACCACTGTTAAGCAATAACAAGATAAATATTCAGCATTGAGGGCCCATTTAATCGTCAAGGCATACTATTGGTTTACAGAATCTACCACTGCCAGAGGACACGATATCTTGGTACAGCAGTTTGAAAACTACCAATTAAAAGTTGACTCAATTAAATAATCTCATCAGTACAGATAGAACTGAAAAAAAGGGAATACCAATATAATATGTATAGTTTAATTTTTTAAGAGGAAATTAATGCATGAATGTTCAAACTACCTTAAACAATTTATCAACAGCATGTAGGACTTGCTGCTCTAGGTAAATCATTTCAATAAGTTAAAATTAATGTATCACAGGTTTATATTTACATAAATAACTACTTTACAGAAAAAAGAAGGAAAACAATCGAGGAGGAACTCCTTGACAATTTACTAGTGAAAGAAGCCTAAGTATAACACCAAAAAGAAGTCACCATGACAAACCAACAACACCGATCGCAGATAGGCTCATTTCAAATACGTATAAAAGGAGGGGAAAGAGGAATGATGAGAAAAGATTGGAAGATGAACATAGTTCAGTAAGTTCAAAAAATAAATCATACTATTTTGCCTTGAGGGCCCGTCCTGCTGGTGTATATTCACGCTCAGGCTCTGGTTCTGGCTCTTTTTCCTCTTCACCACCACTCTGGTTGAACAAGCACACCAATAGAAAACATTAACAAATAGACCAATAGAATCTCTACAAGAATTAAAATGAGGTTAAGCTTAAATACTGAAGCTAAAGTGGCAAAACAGCTGAACAAATATAAAACTTTAATAATAAGCAAGTGACCCTAAATTGTGAACAGGAGCCTATTTACAGTCCTCCACACAAACTAACAACTAAACTAATACTGAGCTGGAAACAAACTGGGACAGGAAATAGTATGAGACAGAAAACTCTTTTTTCACATCTCCCACCAGTGATATTCAGAACCAAATATATAATAAATAATTAAAAAATATTGAGCATATTAACTAATTGTTTCACTTGTGAACAGAAAGGAAGCAAATTACCTCACTCATTGTTTCACTTGGATGCGGAGCATATACTTCCCTATAAGAAACAGCTTTTCTCTGCCGCTTCCCTCGACCAAGAGCTGCTTCCTCCTCACTTTGATATTTCTCCCACCTACAAATCAAGGTATGACAAGAAAATTCAATCATATTAGTCATGCCACTTGATAGCTAACTATGCTGTCAAATGCATGGCAATATGAATTGAAAAAAACTGTGCTTTCATCACTTGTAGAGATAAAAACTATCCCCCAGGTTTCAAATAATCATGCTTTATAAATAATAATTGTGTTAGTATGGTAGGATCGTAGCCAGGATTTACGTGGGTGTCTAAATCTTGTAGTTAGGATCTACAATGGCCTGAAATTTTTAAAAGTAGCTATAATTATAGCAAGAAGCTACTCAAAACAGTCTTGAAAAATATCAGAAATCTGACTTTTTCAAGATTCTGTTTTTTTTTTTTTCAAAAGCTTAAACAATAACAAAAGTCTTATCCCACTAAGTGAGATCAGCTACATCACACGACGCCATTTGGCTCAATTACAAACCAAATCTTTAGGGATATTATTTACCACGAGACCCCTCTTCACAAATTCCTCCAATGTCCTTCTTGGCCTCCCCCCTCCCCCTTTTCATAGGACTAAAAACCAAGCAATCTACTCTCCTCACTAGGGCATCTAGTTGTCTTCTTAGTACATGTCTAAACCATCTTAACTGATTTTCTATTATCTTTTCTTCAATCAATGTGACATCATTATCTCCCCGTATACAATCATTTCATATACATCCATCTTAACATTTTCTTTTTTGTTACTCCCACTTTTTTCTCTTGTTATCCCTATAAAGCCCAACAACCAGAGTATAGTCATGTGTAAATCAATACAATAGAACTTCCCTTAAATAAACATATTAAAATTTTCGAAGTGATTTTATAAAAAAAAAGTATTTTTTTCATGAAAAGAGCTGAAACAAATGGACTCTAAGTGAGTCTCCTCCAGCTGTCAGTTAGTCATGACTGCTAAGTTTGTGGATAGTTAGTCAGAAAGTTGGTTGTGTACCAACAGTAACCATGCTGTCAGACTGTGTAAGAGAGCTAGTAAATCTCAGATGTATAAATACCTACATTTGTACTGAAATTATTCAGATATACTATCATAAACACTTTACGTCCTCAAATTCTCTTTAATATTTTCCATTTACTTTCTTGCATTTTGTGTTTCTATCTGGTTTCATTTGCTGCGTTTCACTCTTATATGGCATTAGATTGTTTTCAGGGCTTGATGTTGCTGCTCAATCCATTCCATTCCACTTCTGATCCACCACCACCAGGTAAATCTTCTTCCTCTCCAATAATGTTCTCAAATGCAAACTCTGTTTGACTAGATAATCATCATTTCTTGCTGTGGAAACAGCAAGTAGAAGCAGTGATTAAAGCTCACTGTCTTATTAGATTAATTGTAAATCTGGAGATTCCACTGACATTTGATGAAGATTGAGAATTAGGATGAGTCAGTAAAGCATGCATGCAATGGGATCAACTCGACCAAATGCTGTTCTCATAGTTGCATCCTCTCTTTCCAAATCAGTGCTTACCTGAGTTCATTCTTGGCAGGTATGGAAAGAAATCCATACCTATATTTAGTGTCAACAAGCAGAACTGCACAACACAGAAAGGCACACATCCTATATAGAGTATCTCCTTTGAATCAAAGCCCTTGTTGATTCAATAGTCTCAATCAGTGGTCGGGTGACAATACATGATTCTGATACTATCCTTAAGGTATTACATGAGGAATACAAAGCTTTTGTCACCTCAGTCATCCATTTGGAATCTCACGATGTTCATGACATGGAATATTTGCTTTTGACCATGAAGCAAAATTTCAAAAGCACAAGCAAACTACATTATCAGATGTGCTCTCCCTCTGAATCTAGATCAAGGCAATCCTAAGGAATCTGTTTCAAATCAACATAACCAACACTCTAGTCTGTGCACAGGACTAAGTACTAGTCAGCTTGCATTTTGACAATTAACTTTAAACAAAAATTCCAAAAGGTATTTCATGTGAAGGACATGTTAAAATATATCCAATTCCTAGGTCTTCTGCCTTCCTTTAAGCAGTTACTAGATTCAGCAGTAGCAGCTAACTGACTCTTACAAATTCTGTTAAAGTCCTAATGAACTAGAGCAGTTACAACAGTGAAAAACAAAATCTAATCCAACAATAACTATTAGTTCTGCAGCTACACGAGTATATTACAAACACCAAAATATGTACCCACTTTCTTGACATGTCTGATATATAAACTTCCTTAAAAAAACCATGAAACATACATTCACAAAAAATATCTAAGCCTTATCCAATAGTGCATGGTTGGCTGGATTAACAGAAACCCACAGAAACAAGTAAAACGTTATATCATAAAATTTGTTTATATTTTAGGTCATTTCAGACAAGGAGGGAGTGCTCTTCAGCAACATTGCCTGTATGTAGGGTGTCCCCCACTCCCATCCCGGGGTGCTAATGGCCTTTTGTTTTTTGGAACGAGACAAAAGGCAGGTGCCACCACTATGTTCCAAATTCTTAATGTCTCTTGAAATGATATTTTTGTTCATATTAAATAGTACTTTATGCAGCTAATAATCAGTAATTTACATGGAACTTGGATGTTAAAGTAATATATCACAATAAAGGGAGAGAAAACAAATAGAAGCTACTTACCTTACACGCAGTAGTTTGTCCCATTCATTTTCTTCATTGCCATTAACTGCATTGTCCTCTTTCTTCTCAGAATTTTGTGTGGACACATCATCAGTCCCATGAGGAGGAGATTCACCCACTACATGTTCTTCAGTTGGTTCATCATTCCACTCAAGCGCCTAAATAAGAAATTTTCAATCACAATAAGGGGCAGAGCACACTATATCTAACCGTGTAAGAGCACACAGATACAATTTAAGAAAAAATAAAAGGGGAAACTTAATCATTCAATTAACATGATAGAACCAAAGTTTATGGGAGAAAGCAACTTATAGAAAAAGGGAAACCCAGTGCATGAGGCTCCCAACTAGTGGAGTTTGGGGAGGGTAGGTGTACACAGCCTTAACTCCCACAAACGGAGACTGTTTACAGGATTTGAACCCATGACAACCAGGTCAAAAGGTAGCAACCTTACCATTTCACCAAGTCTCGCCCTTAGAGAAAGAGACTTGTGTCATATTTAAAATGGAAGGAACTTCCAGAGGCACAAGGGGAACAGAAGCACCAACAAATTCTTTGTTTAGATTGTTTACATGTTAATCATAGAGGCAACTTCAAAGAACTACATATAAACCAAGTACAACCATTAATGACAGAACAGGAAAACTTAAATCATCATATAAGCATACAAGCTACAAAGACAGTTTCAAATAGCAAAGGTACCTAAGAAAGGGAAAAGAATAAAAGACACAAGAGAAAGAAAAGGATGGGGGCATGGGGGTGCGTCATTGTCTAAATGCAAACAATCAAAACAAGATTCATGTATGTCACAAAAACACACCATATGACTAAGTTTATTGCCTTATTGGTAATATTCTAGCTTCTAGCAAAAGTTTAAAGAAACAATACTGTATCAACTAGAGTTAACCAATTACTTCACCTTCACAGAGCCCAGCATATCATTCTCAGAATCCCCTTCAGCATTATCAGTTGAACCATCTTGAAGGTTTGAACGATCAAGCAATTTTAAAATAGCATTTTCATCCCACAGAATCTTGCTGCTGCTATCAGTACACTTGTCCTTGTACACATCTCCCAGACCACCAGTCCTCTTCCGATGCTTGTGTTCTATATCTGCTACTGCCTCATCTTTGCTACTATTGTTATTTTCACTCATGTCTTTCCCGTTCAGTCCAGGAGAATCATTGAAGAGTTCCTCAGTTCCCCACTTTAAAATATCTTCTACCTCTTTTTGAGATCCAGACTTATTTACAAAAAGCTGATCAAGCATCAATTTCTTCTTAGCAAGCTGCAAGATGCGCTCTTCAACACTGGCACGAACCACAAGCCGATATACCAAAAGTCTATTTGATTGTCCAATTCGGTGTGCTCGATTCATTGCTTGGATATCTGCATGGGGATTGAAATCAGAATCATAGATGATGACAGTGTCAGCAGTTGCCAAATTTATCCCAAGTCCACAAGAGCGAGTGGATAACAAGAAAACAAATCGACTTTTGTCTTGGTTAAAGCGTGAAATAGCTGTCTGGCGATCAGCAACAGAAACAGATCCATCCACTCTCTCAAACGTCTTAGGCCCAAATTCTATATTCAAATAGTCCTCCAAGATGTCAAGAAGCTTGGTCATTTGTGAGAAAATAAGAACTCTGTGACCTTCCCTGTGTAAAATCTTTAGCATAGAATGCAGAAGAGTCAACTTAGCTGAAGCCTTTATTCTCATTTCATGAAGGAACTCAACAGAACCAGATTCAGGCTCAGTTCCTGGTATGAGGTATGGATGATTACAGACCTTCCTCAATTGCATCACAATGTTCAGCATAGATTGTTGGGCAACCCCTTTCCCAATATTCCGCAATACTTGATAATTCTTTGTAAGCATTGCACGATAATATTCTGCTTGGATGGATGACAACTCAACAGGAACCATTCTTTCTGTCTTAGGGGGAATATTTTGCATGGCATCCTTTTTAAGTCTACGAAGCATGTGAGGAGCAACAAGTTTTTTCAATTCATCAACTTTCTCTGCAGTTGTAAGATCATTAAATTTCTCCTCAAACAAAGATAGAGAAGGAAATGAAGCTGGCTGCAAGAAATTAAGCAAGTTGTACATCTCGCCAAGGTTGTTCTGGAGAGGGGTACCTGTCAACAGTACACGATGTTGAAAAGAGAATGTATTTAGCAAGCTGAAAAGCTTACTTTCTGAATTCTTCAGTCGATGACCCTCGTCAACAACAAGAACTTCCCAAGGAACTCCACGCAAATGAGAGGAATCAGCGAGAACCATTTCATATGTAGTTAAAAGCACATTAAATTTATAGGCTTCTGTTTTCTTATTCAACCCACTTGGATCATTTGCATGCCACTCATACTGGCGAATTATTGCTCTTGCTTTAGCACAGCCATGATATTCTACAACATTCACATTTGGAGCCCAAAGTTCAAATTCAGCAAGCCAATTAGGCATGGTAGAAAGCGGTACCAAGACCAAGCAAGGAAGTGAAACTTTGAATTCAAAATACAATGATGAAATAAAAGCACAAGCAGATACTGTTTTCCCAAGCCCCATCTCATCGGCAAGTATCACATTTTTGGACTTATACCAGCATTTACGCAACCAGTTCAGTGCCTCAAGCTGATGGGGAAACAAAGAACCACCTTTTAGATCCTCAGGCTGCTCTGTAAGATTACAAATATCATTTTGATGGTCATTGCTTTTCCTAGTTGAATTTTCGTTTGATGAATCCCTTTCAAAAGTGAGGGTTTCAAGCTTATTGAAAAATGTAATCAAATGAGAAGAACTTTGAAGCACTGGTTCATCCAAACTTTCCCAAGTGCATTCATCATAAGGCAGTCCAGTCCATTTTATAAATGCTTCAGATGTTCCATGTTTGGAAGTTCGAAGGGCAAGCACCCGCTGAGGCTGCTTCCAACGCTCCTCACAAATATTAATTATCGTCATCCCATACTTTGCCTTGTAATTTTCTAGTTTTCTCTTTGCAAGAACTTTTAATTGGGATTCAGAAATCCAACTATTATGAATATGAGACTTTCCTACCCATTTAACTAAAAATTCATAGAAAACTTGCTCTCCATTTGGGCCTGCGCATTCAGCTATGTTAGCATCCTGAGCTTTATCATCAATACTGCCACTCATTCGCTTCTCTGCATTCCTTTCTTTTTGTTTTGTTTCAGGAGAGAGATGTATTTCACAATTTTTTGGAATCTCACTGTTGTCCTCACTTCTTAAAGCAACATTAATGATCTCCTCTGCGTCCACCTTGTCAGTTGGTTCTTCCACCTGTTCAGCAGACACAGCAGAATCATCCTGATCTTTACCATCCCCGTCACAGGAACCTAAATCACCAGTGGCTTTACTCAATGAATCTACAGGATTTCCTTTCTTACTCTCTTTTGTTATTGATCTTTTGTATACATGAATCCTTTCCAGTCTATCAGTGTTTTTCAGAATTCCTTCTTCATCAGAACTCTTGACATTTTGACAATCCTCAATATGATTTTCAGTTGATTCAACATCCAAATCATTAGCACAAGCAGAATTATCATCTAGTAGTCTGGACTGATTTTCTGATATTACCAGATCACCAGAAGGTGAGTCACCCGCAACATTCAAGGACAAGTTACGTGATGAATTTGCATTCTCACCTTGAATTCGACACCCTAGAACCCGATCAACCTGTGAGATGGATATCTAAGTAGAGTAAGTCATGATACTCACATAAAAGATATCAGGGGATGCATTTTCTTAAACAAAGAAATGCAAATCGTCTGACAGCTCTTTCTAGATGGTTACCTGCAGAGACTCAGCAATAGCACTGTCCTCATGCAACAAAGTTTTGTCCACATGACCCCGTGCTTTATCAACTTCACTTGGGGTATCTTTCATTAGCTCTGAGATCTTCTGCATCCAAGCAAAAACAAGTCATGCTTACAGTGTAATAAAAATGCAATAGCATCTCAACAACAACAACAACAACAAAGCCTTATCCCACTAGGTATAGCATTTCAACAACAATAGTATATAGTAATATAAATCAAGGATCTTGTAGTAGGATTAATACATTCAAATAGCCACTTAACATACCCTACCAGTGCTACCACACTATACTGCTTTGATGATACATATAAACCACACAGCTACTATACCAAAAAAAGAGAGAAGAGTGTGTAGTATTATTATGATGGAGCTTCCAACTCCCAAGATATGAACAAGTGAGTTTCAAGGTCTCACCACCCTCCAACAATCCAAAGACCCCTCCCCCAAACCCTCAACAGACTATTTATAATTAGTTATCCTAATTGTCTTAACTAAATAATAGCTACTAAAGCCCTTAACCCTTCCAAGGGAATCTCCTAGCATACACTTTTCCCCATCTACATCTATCACATTCCTAATCTAACCCAATGTACCGAACCTTGCATATGTTGAGAAACAGTTAAACCTCATTTTTCATCTTTTTCTGCGGACTGTAATACATCTAAAAATTTCTTACAAAACGTGTCTAAAAACGACAATATTCAAAAATTCTCTCCTAATAAAGGGAAATGTATTTACAGTTTTACACAAATCTTCTAATTCAATAGTTTCTGTTATGCAAGAGGAATCATCTACTGTAGCTAAGTTGTGGCTAGTGTACAGTAGGAAGAATAAGAAGAGAAGGAGTGGCAGTTAGGTTGTTGGGAGTTAGTAGTTTTGAATAAATAGCATCTTTCTTGAGAAGGAGGGGGAAAAAGGGGATTGTATTGAGAGAACCTGAGAAGTGTCTCAATGTTGTAAGGGAAGAGAGTGTCCTTCCTTGTGTAAAGAGTGAAAGAACTATCAATAACAGTGATCCCTTAATCTTTGCGTGTACTGTTCAGTGTTGGTTCTTGTGTGCATTTGTTCTACCTCTAGTTGCAGTTAATAAAGTAGTGAAGATTCCTAACAAGTTCTTTCTGGTATCCTAGTATTCAGCCAACAGCTAGATCACTGTCAGCCTGCACCATTATTTTTTTTTTTTTTGTATTCATATTTTACTTTTTCCTAACTGTGAGCTTACAGAAGGCTAGGAGATGGGGACAATACATACATACATACATAGAAATGAAATGTAGGTTGTGAATTAGCAATTGAAATTAAATTTGAGGATTGAAGGTGAGTTATGCCATTTATGGACATTACAGTTGCAAAACATCACACATAAAAGACCTCTACTGCAGTCCATCTGAGTCATCATAATTTAAGGCTACAATAATTAGACCCTTTATCATTTGGACATTACAAATGTATTTGTAATTAATTTCCAAGAGTTGTATAAACTATAACGTACACTAAACCAGTATCATAATTTAAAATAGTCATGCTTAAACTCAACAATTTTTAAGAAAAAGTGGAAATTTGAAGTTTTAATATACAAACATTTAGATTCCATAAGAAAGGACTATGCTTAAACTCAACAATTTTAAGATAAAGTGGAAATTTAAAATTTTATCAACAATCAAATCAAATGTTAATTTGGTAATAAATATACAAACATTTTGACTCCATTAATAAAAATGCCAATATTGTTATGCCAGGATTTAGTCATAGTAAATATTAATAAAATGATATCTACATTTAAACTAACAAGTAAAATGAAGTATCTATTAGACAATGCAATAACTACTTATCAAGAAGTAACAGGTTAAAGATTAAATGTTCCATTGGTTATTAAAAGTAAAAATCCAACAAGATATTAGAGAGCAGAACAAGTACCTCATCTTTCTGCTGGGCATTAGAATTCTTGTTTCCAACATCCTCTTTTGATACAGATGCAGAAATGCTATGGGTTATAGACTTCTGCTTCTTGTGTACTTTATTATTCCCAGACTTGGACTTTATAGAAGGATTGACAATTTTTTTCCCCTTTTCAGTCTTTCGTTTCTTTTGACTAGTATTATCATTAACAACTTTATTTTTCCTTTTTCTCACTTCCTCTCCACTAGCAGCAATAGCAAGAACAAGTGTTTTCCTTGAAGGAATCTTACTGCAAGATAAATCAGTCTTGCTCTCCAGCTGTTCATCATTAGCTTCTAAACTAGTAATTTTAGAGAGCGGTTCATCTTCTTTGGCTGGTGAAGTTGACTTCCTGTCCACTGGGGATTCTGTTGGGGACAAGCTCAATTTTTTTTCATCAGCATCCCCACCTGACGAAGTTCCTTCCATAAGACTCTCAAGAGATGGGTCAATAGGTTTGTTGCTACAAGTTTCATCAGCAGGGGAAGACAATAATTTCTTTCCAACAAATTTGACTCCCATGCTTGAAATAGGTTTTCCTTTGCTTGAGGACCTTTTCTTTGAAACAAGTTTAGATCCAAAAACTTTTTCAAGGTTAAGTGAGCTAACTTGATCTTTTGATTTTGTAGTGACAATCTTTGTCCTTGCTCGTTTAGAAATTGGATCCAGGTGGTTTATGGGCATTAATTGATCTTTTCCTTCAAAGCAACTTGGACATTGCCACTTCCCATTAGGGATGCGCTTCAAGAGATAAAATCACAAATGATTGAAAGCAAAATCAGATTAAAAAAAATTCCCAAGAATCGCGATTTTGTAGTTGATAGAAATCCCAAGTCACCAAAAAATGAAAGCACAGCAAAAAACCAGATTTGAACATACCTTAAGAGGAGGATCAAGACATTGTAAATGATAAGTGCGAGGACAACTGTCACAGCACAATAAGTTGCCACCAACATCACAGATCACACATTCGTAGTAATACTGGATCAGAAGTTTCATTATCTCAAGTTAGAGCAGCCAAGTGGAAATAATGAAAAAAAAATCCTAAACTGGAAGCATCCCAAAATATTGTTCTTATAAATAAATAAAATATTATTAAATGAAGAAAAAAAGTATGAAGATTGAAGACAGAGGATAAGATATGCCGCTAGAAAATAAAACGAAAGACAAACAAAATAAAAGGATATTGTTGACATCAATGAGATGACAATGACATCTGAATCCGATCACATTGCATATATCCCAAAAGATATTTTACTAGAAGAGATTCTGTTAGAATAACAGAACAAAGACAGAAAGGACAATATTAATATTAGACTAGACAAATAACGTAAAATCGGGAAAGCAAGCTGATTATGGCACAGCATATTAATATTAGACAAAGACCCCTTTAAAGAACCCATTAGCTAAACTTCATAAAAAACAAGGACAATTTTTCCCAGATAAGAGGCAGCAGTATATATTTCTCCTTCAAATAATATTGCATTTCATTCCTACCATAAATACCAAATGAATGCATACTTTGCACACTAATACATACATCTCACACCAAATCTGCCAATCTACCACCCCATGCAAAAAGTGGCAGCTATTTGCATCAGGCACATGAGCAACATGATACAATCCTATACAAATCGGAGAGTATGCTCAATTCTGCACATCTAGGTAGCACATTGATCTCATATTTATAACATAATTACAATCAATTAAGAAGCAATCAAGCAGCTGATTAGGATCTTTTCAGTAATTAATTAACAATGATCCTAACTACAGGTGACCATATATACACACACACACACATGTGCTAAATACCTAGATCAGTAAATCTAGCATTCCTTTTCAAGCTAGAGCATACATATGGTATGTCCTAAGCTTGGTATCAGTAAAACCAACCCAAGGCCCTCTATGTGACTTGGAGAATAACTCTGCTAATTGGTTTCAGGTGGTGACATTGTATGTTATATCCAGATCTTTATGTTTCTGATGTGAGACTTGACAATGGCAGAAGTAGCTCCAGTGGTCTCATTAAAGCAAGTGAAAACATAAAATAAAAATACTCAATTCAAATGGACTACTGGAGAAAGATAATACAGTTGCAGAGAGTATACTTGGGACATTAATGTTGACCTTGAAGGTGCTTCAACGTAGAGGTAATTCAAGATCTGGGTAATCATACCACAGTGCTAACTAGGCTAGAAATGAGTTTGGCATGTTTCGATACAAAAAATTGCCTAGTTAAGCACTTTTGATGATGCAACCATGGCCAACTTCAGAGAGTGAATTCAGCAGTGAGAAAATGGTATAGTGGGCACATTTTAAGCCAGGATTGCTGATACTGGAGAGAAGGTATCACTGCACACCCACTTCAAACAATGCTCTAGCATAGTAGCATGGCAATGCAAGACAAGTTTCATGATTCTTGACAATTTTCAAAGCAGATTGAAGAGCAGTTCTGAATTCAGCGTCCCAGGTCTTAAGAGCATCTTTGATGCCTCCAGAGTCATTATCAGAGGGTGTAGCAGTTTATATGAGCTTCTGGCAGTACTCAATGACCTAAATGATGGTGCTGCTTGCATCATTCAGTAAAGGAATCACACTACTCATGCTTGGACTATCACTGCTTCCTACCTCAAAGATATCATTTGCCAACAAATAAAAGACAATGAGTAGGCTGAACTGAGGTACATCTGAGTAAAGGATTAGCTGGAACATTGATTTCGGGCAAGTTTATGGAGGAACCAGCTGCAAAAGATGTCTCACGCTTCCTCATGCACTGGTGAGGCATGATCGGACAGATTTCAGTAACTCACATGTGGCGACACATCAGAGGTCCATTAGCAGTAATCTTACAGTAGTTGAGTAATTTGAGGAAAGCAAACAAAATAGTTGGATAATTCTGAGTGAACAAAACACTCATGATGTTGTTGGGTTTATTATTTGTAGTTTGGGCTTGGCCCCATGAATAGCTATGGTGCTTAGGGTTTCTAAACCTATATATTTCCTTGTAATCTGAGTGCATTGTAACGAGTGTGTGAGGAGAATATAGAGAAAAGCTGAACGTAGCCCACATTGGGTGAACCAGAGTAAACACTGTTCGTTATTTTTCCTTCCCTTTCTCTCTTTCTGTCTTTCTCGATTGTTGCGTGATTGCTCAGTACCAACAGATGTGTGAGCGCAGAGGCCAATTCACAAGGCATAGGAGAAAGTAGCCAAACACTGATGAAAGGAGAGAAAAACAACCTTAGCCACTTATTAACTGAGGAAACAAACTCCAAACAGCTGCAGGTAGGGGATAAAATTAACTTCCAGCGGCTAGAATTAGTGTACAGCTCTTGGGAAAGTAAGAACCATCAGACAGACACCACAAAAGAGAGCTCTATAGTATTGAGAACTCAGCAGTGGAATAGTGCAAGAGTATCTCACAAAGGATGGTATTGATTTCATACCATATAAAAAATAGCATATAAAAATTTAGAGCATGATGATGTGTATCTAGGCTGAACACTGATCTCTTATTTAGTATAATTGAAATCAATAAATGAACTAACTATTAGCTGATTTGCAACCTATCAGTAACATGTTTAAATCAACGCTTCAGTTTTAGACATGCTAAATCTAACACTTCTTTTTTTAATTACAAGAGAAATAATCTCATTGCTAACCCCTTCAGACATCGGAATGCCCCTCAACGGTGAAGTGGACACAGCAAACACGAGAACAAATATATTCTCTAATTAGTAAGTATTCAAATTCTCAAAATCAACACTCTCTAATTAGCCCAAGGCTTACAACCACTATTTTAGTAATAAAGCATTGGCTACCAAAAGGAAAGAATAGATAAAAGGCTAACATGATCCTATGACATCATAATTGTGATAAAATCTAGCTCCCAAAAGGAAAGCATAAATAAAAAGCCATAATATCCTAAATTAAAATAAATAGCCTCAAATCATGTGATGGAATATAGCCTAAATTAAGGCTTACACACTTTGACAACCCCACAATCAATTTCCTCCAAATATCTATATCTCCAGATTATTCTAGGTCAGAAATCATTTTTATTTGAACTGCATTAATAATACAAAATATTTGGTTCAAGTCAGTGATCCACACAAGACTTTCTATGGTTCTCTAAGTGGGAGATGTGCAGCCATTCACTATCCCATTATCCAATATCCATCTGCTAGATGTTTGCAGTATAGATTCTTTGATATCGTTGATAATGCTGGGTATGTATTGTCCATAAGGCAGAAATTTTCAGAACTTTCTCGCATATCATTTCAGGGATTTTGGGAGAAGATAAGATGGAAAGGCTCCTTGGAATATGCTGTATATGCTATATTATTAGGTGCTCATGGACGGGGACAAATGCCACAATTTTTACGGACAACCATACTGGGGAAAGGTAGTTAAACAAGACTAATGGAGTGAGATATAGATTGGCAGCCAGTGTGTCTTAGGACGGAATGGAGAAAAGCGATAAGTTTGGTGGAGGGTTAGACCCGTTGTTATATCTATATTCTAGATGTTCCATTTTTAGTCATTTTCCTCTTCATCTCCCTCCTTCTTCTTTCCCCCTTCTTTTTTTTATCTTTTTTTCCACTTCCTCATATCTATCATTGGGTTCATCTACCACCGACTCCAATTAGTTTGGGTTAAAGGTGGTGTTGTTTTTTATGTTGATGTTGAACCATACTGGCTCAGTTCTCTTCAAAGGGCATTACTTCTAGATGGTTTGGAAGTAACTACGTCAATTTCTGGTATTTCTTGCTTCTATTTTTTTCTATATTTTGCTCTTCTGTCTACTTTTCAAGTATGTCTTGTCCTGCCTGCTGTACTCTTCCATTCTCATCAATAAAATTTCTATTCTATCAAAAAAACAACAAGACAACTTATTTCACACAAATTATCATAACTATCTTAGAATGTAGGTTTGGGTCTAACTCAACCCCAAAAGCTAGCTCATAGGCTGAGGGTTGTCCCCAACTTATATATTATATCTTGGCCTTATCTCTAGCGATGTGAGACTTTGGGTTTTTCCCAATACACAACCTCATGCCCAACACTATTGGGCTTGATGCGTGGATGACATGGTGGGTAGCCCGTTTTAATGGATCTAGGATAGGCTCTAATACCATAAAAGGATTTCAGAATTGAAAAGAGGAGAAAACTCACTTCAGAAGTGGAGTTATGATATTAACTAACTCGACTGAAATCAGTTACATCTCTAGTCTTTATACTAGAGCTAAACAGTTGTTACAACTAACAGTAGTAATTGTCAACTAACCTAAGGTTAGTTGAGTTTAACAAACATAACTAACTGTGGTTACAACAGAACAGGGAGTAATTCTATTCATCTACTCTAATAGTAACTGCCACGATATACTTAATGACAATTCTACATACCACCCTTTCTCTTCATAAATTGGGTTTCCAACATTTCCATTGGAAAGGAAGTATTCCAAACATGGAAATATAAAAGAATATCATCACATGTCACTTTTCTTATTTCCCTTCTTTTTATTAAAGAGCTTAGATAAGCTTGCATTATGTAATGAATTGGGCTCATAAAAGGTAACTCACCCCATCATTTCCTTTCTTCTTAGATGAAATTTGATCAGTAGCTACTTCAGTCTTTAGCACACGTTTAGCTGAAGCATTTCTAGAAGATTCGGACGTTAGTGAATTTTCTTCTTTACCATTGGATTGCTCTTTACCAGATGACTGATCTAGCCCTAAAGGAAGTTTCCTCCGCTTACGCTTTAAAACCCAGTTCCTGTTAAGCATTTTAGGTGCTGAAGATTTGTTTTCTTTCATTGTTCATAAATGCATCCTGCATGAGCAATCAACACTTCAACCATCAGCATTTCATGAGAAAAATGAAAATTCAAATTATAGCTTCTAAAACAGCACTAAACATGTCTGCTCATTAACACAACACACAAAACAATTACAGGAAAGTAGTACAAGTAAATAATGCGAAAGTAAAACAGAAAATTTGAAAAAAACTAAATATTGAAATAACCCTGGTAATCAGCAGTCTTTCTCATAATATCTGTAACCAAAGTTCAACCATTAGCAAAAAAAGATTTTAGATGTGTGGCCAACTACAGAAAACATTCTTTTAATCCATTCAAAGTATAAATCATCATTGAATTTTTATTTTTTTGAATAAACATATAATTTATTAAGGAAAGGAGAGATACAAATGCATGAGGATACAAAATCCACAAAAACTGAAAACTACATCAAGAAAGAAAGAAAGAAAAAAACATTTGAGACTGAGAACATGAAACATGTAGCACAACATGCCAATACCTCTAATGATCTTTCAAAGACATCCCCTTAAAGCATAACTCCACAAAGAAGCTAACATGCATTCAATTTTTTTAAGAGATTCATGTAGTCCTCATTTTCTATTCACCATACCATAGACATTATTCATGATCACCTAATATCACTCAACATGGAAAGCAGGCAAATTTGGATTCAAAAGAGAATAGGACACCACATTTCCTAATCAATCTCATCAGGATTCAAAGTATCAAGTTTTCATTTCAAATTTTCAATCTATTCATCTTTCCACAACTGAAATTACTAAAGACTGTCTCTGATTAAGTATCCATCAGCTGGTTGGACAAAGTATGTCAGCTTTGAAGACCAACCCAGCATAAAAAGAGCTTTTTGCCTCAAAAGGGAAGGCTCGATGATAGCTAAAGGGAAAGTCCAATAAGTTAGTCTTGGGTTGAAGCTTCAGAACTCATGGTGATTCAATACATTTGCTAAAACATTTCTCTGCAGTTGTATCTTCGGTTCACCAATGTTACAAGAAATTCTATGCATATTTCGTTCATCCGAGGTGTGACTTATTCCAACATCTAATGAATTTGGAAAATCCAGCCTACTTAAGTCTTGAGATGGGTCTTAGGTCTGAAACCTGAGTGGTTGAAGTGAATAACAAGGTTGCTGTCAATAAAAAAGTAATTTCTACCCGCTACTTGCTAAGGTAATGAGTCCATTGAATGCAAAATCAATTGCCTCACACAAAAAATTGTGACAGTCTGGTTGGAAATCATGTTAAAATCAGGTAGCAAGGTTTATCAAAGAATATGACAATCAAAAAAGTCAAGCAGTAGTTTCATGATGTAATAATGCAAAATCAAAGCAAATAAGATATTTCACTTAAGAATGAACATTTACAACAACATAACAACAATCAAGCATTTACGCTTAAGAATGAAACATTTCAGGACCAAACAAAATAACTCCCCCACCGAGAAAAATATAAAACAAAAGCAAATTTGTTAGCATTTAACACTAGAAAATATTTTCATTTGGTACACAACATATATTTGAGGATAGATTAAAATGAATAACAGCATCACCTTGTACTATGGAAAGTTAGAAACTCAGAATCAATAGCCTGCACCAATCCTGCTGCAAACATTAGCAAACATTAGTCCTCAATTTGCAACCACATTCATAATAAGCGAAAAAGACATCCAAGTATAAGACATGCCATTTGCCCCTAAACATGAACAGCTAAACAATGATAAATTTTCTGAGATACTGTAGGATTCACAACTTTGTAGGCATACCAAAGTTATCAATGGCGAATGGTGGAAGGCCAAATTTCCGCCATATAGACATGCAATTGCGGCCTATGGTGCTGCCATAGCGGGCCTCCCTTCACAAATTGCCTATGGCAGTTGGCAAAAATTCCGCCACGCCATTCTGCTATAGCAGCCATGGCACCGCCATTTAACAACACTGAGGCATTACACATTCATTCCCCAATCAATGCAAGATCAGATAATTCACATGAGCATAGACAGACTACTAAGCAACACTCTCGTGTAAAAACTCTTAAACCATGCCGAATCTGAAGAAGCATACACAATCTCCATCAAAAAGAATAAAGCAGCAGTATATACAATGAACAGCAAGTCAGTGTATGTTCCAGCACACCATAATCAATAAACACAACAAAAGCCACCAATCCACACCCAACAACCGGTGAAGCATTCTGCACATTCAACTAACACAAAAAACCCTCAATCCCCATCAAGGGGACTAAATGACTCAGCAATCCAGCTCAAAATCCAAGTAACAAATCATGCTCATTAAACCAACAAAATCCTTAAGCAGGAATCACAATCACAGAGCAAAGTAGCTTGAGAATCAAGGGACTTCCACACACAAAAAAACAAAACACCCAAGTGAAATTGAACATGAACAAGAACAAGAACAAGAACAAGAGACCAAAAAACACAAAACCCCAGAGGCAAATTCCAGCAAAAACCGGAAAGCAAGAGCAAAAGAGGGAAATTGACAAGCATACCAGCGTGGGCTATGGATCAAATAGAAGCAGGGAGAGGGATTGCATGAGAGGAATGAAAAAAAGGGGAAAGACGGTATGCAGAAAAGGGTATTAGGGCATGGATGGATGCAAGAAGGAGATGAGAGATACGAGGAGAGAGAGAGAGAAAGAGGGGCAGACAAATGAATAAATAGAGAGAGAAAAAGAGATAGCTGTTGTTGTTGTTTGTTGATGTTGTCATGTAGAGAGAGAAAGAAGTGGTAGAGAGAGAAAGACACACACAAATACGGATTCGCCGGGGTCATAGGACGGGGTTACGCTCTGACATGGCAGGAGAGAGAGTCTCTTTGCTCTTTGCTCTTGTTGTTGAAAGCCCCCAAACCACTCTTCCACTCTAACCATGCCACGTGGCATCACCACGAGCCTTTGCCTCTCTTCTTGCACTCTTGTTCTTGATCTTCTTCTTCCCTCTTTCTCACAATCACATTCAACAAACATTGAACTGAACTAGTTACCATCATTTCCATGCTTTTTGCCTCTCTCAAACGCACTACTTCTCGTCATCACACCTGCCATCTATTGCTTCCTCCTGCATGTGTTGTTCTTGTCCATGCGTTGCCCCCATTTTTTTTACTTTTTATATAAAATCTATTAGAAAAATCCTTTTCACTTTTTATATTTTACCAAGAACACATAATCAATTCATGTGAAATTGTTTTAAATTAATCAATAATCTCAAATTTAAGTATTTGATAAGCAGATACGTTTGATACCCGAAAAAAAATTGCCACTAAAAACTCTAATCTTGTTAGAACAGAATTGCTTCTAATTAAGAAACTTAAATTCGAGACTCAAGTTAAATTCCAACGTTAGGTCATTTGGTTCATAGTAAGTGCTATTTTCTATTACCTCTTGGTTTCTGTGCTTTCGAAAATAGGAGTATTCTTCAAGAATTGTTTGTGCGTGCGTGTTCATTTACGAAGTCGGTGTTTTATTAATTTTTGTTAAAGAAAATAGATTACTTTGCAGTGACGAGAATCTATTTCAAACAATCAATTAATACCTAATAAGCTAAACGGCATTCAACTCTTAATTGCGTTTTAGAATCCAACAACTATTCGTACTTACATTTCTCAAAATTGCGGTAACAGGTTTTTTACTGCTGAATGTAAATCACTTTATTACGAGATTCCTTTTTCCCGTGCTAAATTTAAGATTCTGAGATAATTTTTCAAAACATAATCTAATTAACACGTATTTAATGTTTAATTTAATACAAGAAAAATTAAAAATAAGAGTTATGGCTTACTAAACATCCCACTAATAACAACTATTCATGTCAAGCAATTAACTGTAGGCAGAATAATGTAAACATTTTCATTGATTGCATTTATATTCTTCATAAAATCTATACACATAAAGGATTTCACTGTGAAAAGATATCATATATTGACGAAATATAGGATTTAATCTACTATTAGAAATATGTTAAATACAGAATTTACAAAATATGTTAAAAATATGTGAAAGCCTTTCTGAAAAGATATGTCTTCTTCCTAAAAAGATAAATCTAATAATTGTCAAAAAAAATCATTGAACAATGAATAATAATGGAAGAAAATTATTTAAAGCAATAAAAATATTAAATTTGCGGGTCTTATATTATCTTGATTTCCTTCTTAAATTATTTAGAATGTTATTAAATCAATCATATATATGTAATGAAATTAATGATTAATTAACTTTTTAATTTAATTCTTCTATCAATGCAAAAGAGATTTAGGAAAAAAAGAAGAAAAAAAAGGATAAGAAAACCATTAAATTCTGTCTTTTCTATTTTTATTTAGTGGGTTATCTATTGTAAGGCCAAACGAAACAAAAACCCTTGTGAAACGGTATATAGAAATCACAAAAATATATTAAATATGTTTTAGATCCTTCCAAAAAAAAAGATTCATCTTCCTCCTAAAAGATTAAATTAATAATTCTAAAAAATACTTGTTGAAGAATGAATAATAATGAAAGCAAAAATTTAAAGTAGTAAAAAAATTGAATTCAGGCCTTATTACATTATTTTCCTTACTAAATAATTTTGAGTATCATCAGATCAAGAATAATTAATGAAAGTAATACTTATTTTTTAATGAATTTTTATTATAAGTGCATAAGGAAAATAGAGAGAAAGTAATAAATAAATAATATCTCTTTAAATTGTACCTTTAATGTTTTTATTCGATGAATTATTAATGATAAGGTCAAACGAAACAAAAATCATTGTTAAATTGCATATAGAATTCATAAAATATTATGTTAAATCCTTCCAAAGTTTAATCTTCTTCCTAAACATTAAAACGTTTTAGTTAAAAGACTAATCTAACAACTCTCAAAATTATTTATTGAAGAATCAATAATAACTAAAAAGTTCATGTGCAAACTAAAAAACCATGCCATATTAGTGAAGAGAGAAAAGAAAAAGTGAAGTGACAAAAAAAACTTTGAAGCATTGCCCAACGGAGATGTGACGATAGTTGGATAGTTTTTATAATAGCATTAATGAATCTTTCTCCCAAAAGATTTAAAAAAAAAACTCTTAAAAGACTAATCTAATAATTCTCAAAATTATTTGTTGAATGAGGAATAATAACTACTCGCACAATACAAATGGAGAGAAAAAATATAAGAAAAGAGAGAGAGAAAAAAAAAAGAGTAAAATGAAAATAAAAAAAACTTTGAAGGATTGTATAACTGACACATGACAACAATGGGAGAATATTTTATGATATTATTGATGAAAGCAAAAATTTCAAAGAAATATAAATATCAAATTCAAACCATTATTAATTATCTTGATCTTCTTCCTAACTAATTTAGAATACTATTAAACAGGGAATAAGTGATAAATTAATTCTTACATATTTCATTTAATATTTATCATCAATGCAAACAAAAATTAGGAAAAAAAGAAAGAAAAAAACAAGAAAATAATTAAATTATACCTTTTAAGCTTTTGTGTTCAGCCATAACCACAAGAAATTTGCTGCTCATACATAGTCTCAAACAATATTAAAACAATTTTCAGCAACAACCAACACACATATACATTTTCAATAAATACTTTTAAACTGTAAAAATCCACACAAAAAAAAAACATTTTAAAGCATTCACACAACCACTTAATATTCAAGAACAATGACCTATATTTTCATGCTTAGGAGCAAAAAATACAACAAAAAGTCTCAATTTTTTAAGGAGGATTTTCATCATAAACTCAAATTATGGTCATTTTCAAACCAATAACAAGAATCAAACATGTCAAGAAACCAAAATAAGTCATAAAAATAGTAGATTTTACATTTTAAGAGGATTTTAAGGAATGAAAAAGTGAAAAATGTGGTTAAGCTCCCTTGTCCATGAAGATCTCAAAGTTGAAAACATGAAAAAGTTGGAAAGTGTGAAAAATTGAATATTTTAGACTATTTTTTTTTAAAATCTGAAATTGGTGTCAAACAAACATATTTTAAAACATCCACATAGATGCTTAGTATTCAATATCAAAACATGTGTTTTTATGCTTAAGAATACATAGCAAAACATAAAGTTTCAAACTTTTAAGGACGATTTTCATCATAAACTCAAACTACCATGGTTTTCAACTCAAGAACAAGGGACAAACTTGTCAAGAAACCAAAATAAGCCATAAAAATTATACCTGACATTTTTAAGAGAAATTTAATGGATGAAAAAAGTGAAGATACAAGTAAGCTCCCATACAAATCTCAAAGTTGGAAGTTTGGGGGAATTGAAAATTGTGAAAAGTTGAAACTTTGGGTTAGCTTATACCAAAAAACCAAACACATTTTTAAAATTTCACAAATCCACTCAATACTCAAGATCAAAAACATATTTTTTCATGCTTGGAAATAAATAAAGAAATAACACAAAGTCCCAACTTTTAAGGAGGATTTCCACCATAAACTCAAAACACCACCATTTTCAAACCAAGAACAAGGGTTAAACTAGTCAAGCAACCAAAATAACTCATAAAAACAATAGATTTGACATTATAAAAGGATTTTAGTGAACAAAAAAATGAAGGATAGGGGTAAGCTCTCTTACTCTTGGAGATCTCGAAGTTGGAAGCTTGGAGAACTTGGGAAATAGTGAAAAGTTTGAGCTTTTGGGCTAGCTTCTACCAAATCTGAAAATTGTGTCAACCAAAGGAGTTTCCATGAAGCAAAATCAAATAGGTGAGTTAGGTTAGTTAGGAGAAATTTTTGTTGGACAAAAAGAAGAAGAAACTAGAAATAAAACTCACCCAAAATGCTTAGAACCAAGAGAGGACAGAGATGAAGACTTCAGTGAATGAATAACTTTATCCTTGATCTTTGTAGGCTTTAGAGGAGTAAAAATATATGGTAGAGAAGATGTAGTCGGTGGATGAACCACTTTACCCGTGATCCCTATCGGCTTTAAAGGAGTAAAAGGTGAGAAAATTTAAAGAGAGAAAGGGTTGTTGTTCACAATTTTGTGAGGGCAAAAGGGGAAAATGAGAGTTAGCTTCTTTGTTACATATGAGGTAGGAAATTTTATATGTATGTTGGGATTTGGGGGTTTGTTTTATCATTTAAAAAAATATTTCCCTCACTTTTTTTATGTACTTTGGAATACACGTTATTATGTTAGATTCATTGATGATGTGATAAGTCAATGAATTATTATGTCATTAGTTAACATTGTTACCATACAATAAAGAGTAAAAGCAAATAAAAAAATAATAGAGGGGGTATTAGGCACAATTCGCAAAAAACACAAAGGGTGTGAATAAAGGGGAATGGTGTCCAATGTTATATGTAGAAAAAATAGGAATTTTTTTAAGGATATACAAAATGAAAAGGTATTAGGTATAATAAGTGAAAAACACAAGAAAAAAATTAACGTGTAATTTACTTTATTAATTTATATTTACATAATATAGAAGTTTGGCCTTAGTTACAACAAATGTGTCTTGGCTTCACTCTCTCGTAATTGAACTTGTTCCACACAAGCTTCTTGTTATTCATTGTGATAATACCAACATTATATCACTTGCACATAATTCAGTCCTTCATGCTCGCACCAAACATATGGAATTAGACATATTTTTGTTTGAGATAAGGCCCTGAACAAGCTGCTCCAAGTGATTTATGTGTCTATCAGTATGTTGACATTCTTTCCAAAGCCGTCACCCGCCAACTTTCAAGTTTTTCGAGCCAAACTCACTCTATGTGATCCCTCCAATTCTTCTTAGTCTCACCCATAATGAGTTTAGGGGAAGGGGTATTATAGTATTTTTTACATTACTAAGAAAAAAGTGTTGTCATTTACTTAGTGTTAGTTGTTAACTAACAACTGTCAATTAGTTGTGAGATAATTGTTAGTGAGTTAAAGTCACTAACTATAGTCAGTTAGTTAATTGACAGAGTTAGGTTGTTAGATTTCTCTTAGTTACTCTCTATGTGGAGTTAACAAAGACATTTTATAATTTGGTTTGATAATTTTTTATCAAACAAATCAATTTTACAATTCCTATCAATTTCCAATAGGCTTTAACTTTACCATTTGAAAGGTGTATTTCATGTACCATTATAATAAATAGGCAAAATAATTATCTCTTAACATTTTCAAGTTATAAATTTTTTAATCTTTATTTACAGATAAAATCACTTTGATCATCTTAAGAGTTTATCTCGTTCAATCTACTATCATTTAACTTTAACTCTAAATTGAATTTGAATTTTTTAAAAATAAATTTGCCAATAGTTAAAAATGAAACTAAATTACTCATGTGGTCACTTAGACTTATTATAGGTTGCAATTCAACCTCTTATTGATTCAAAAATTGTAAAATGGTCCCTTAAGCAATGTCTTTTATATATAGCATGTTTATCCTTTACGAAACATTAATTGTTTATAATTTTTTCACACAGTTTTGAACCTTTTTTTATTAGATTCAAGACAAAAAAAAATTCTTGTTATATCCACCTACATAAATTTATGGAATCCAACTAATATTCGGACAAAAAGGAGACATAAATATGATAAAATTGTGTGAAAATGAGTCATCTCACGAGTAAAAAAAATTTAGGAGATTTTTTAATGTGAATGTTAAGTAAATCTTAATTTATGACATTCACTTTGAAAACTATATTTAGAATGATATTTTATGTGTTTTTTAGATTTTTATTAATTATAATATCATCAAATAATAATAGATAAAAATATTGATGAATTAAGGTAAACCGAAAAATATCAAAGAGTTTAAAAAAAAAAGTGAGAAAAAAGGAAAAATTGGACTTTTTATTTGCATAATTTAATTTTTAAATTAATATTTTGGTTTGTGTAATACATTAGTTTTGATATATTTAACTCATAGTCAAGTATGAAAACATGTTTAGACATTGAAAAGCAACAATTAATATTTTCCTATCTTAAACACGCCAAAAATGTTCAACTAAAGCATCCAAAAGTTTTTAGAAAACTAATGCATCCAACGCCTTTATTTATTAACATCCAACTTGAAAAGAATAGGAGTATTCACAATAACCAAGAGGGGGGTGAATTAGTTTAAACTTGACCTTTTAAAATTTATTTAAAAATTAAAGTTAAAGGATCTTAATCACTTTTAAACCAATAATGCTTCTAATCAATCAAACAACTCAGCCCAAGAAATCAATTGCTTAAAACAGGACTTGTTGAGTAATGATAATAATACCAAGAACAAATGAACAAGATAACTAGTAGAGATATAGGAATAGAAAATCAACTCAAGAATTTATACTTGTTCACTTCTCAAGAGAAGCTACATCCAGTTTCTTCTAATCAACACTAGATTAAAGTTTCACTATTATAAATTTCAGTTCTTACAAGCTTTACAACAATCACTCTTTATCAAACCTAGATAAAGAATAGAAATCTAAAATCCTATTAGACTCTTAGTGATCAAGAACCAAAGAACACTACTTTGTTCTTCCCCTAGAGAACCCTACTCTAGCACAAGCTTCAAATAACTCTTTACAATAGCTTCAAATAACCAAAAATACAAAAATGAATTTACAACCAGAGATAATGGAGAGAAACAACCTGATGATCCAATGAATGTAGATGCATATGATTTACCAATCAGAGTTGAAATGCAGAAATAAATTTCAGAACATGCTCTCCAAAACTTCTTTGAAAACTCTTACCCAATAAACCATTCAATGTCCATGAAGATTAAAGAGTGGGACAAGAACTTGGTTAACCCAAAAAATCACTTTCTAATTTTGAGAAGGCTTGTGTATATTTAGAAAATTCGAAGTGTTCAAGTTATAAAAATAGACAAGCCTTCATTCTATTTATAACAGCTTTTTGTAACAGACTGTAATCGATTACAACGTGCCAAATAATCTATTAAAATGACTTATGTAATCGATTAAATTGTCATATAACCGATTAAAGTGTTCATAGCTTCATCTTAGGTTTTACAATGAACAGAATAATCGATTAAACCGAGCTGTAATCCATTAAAGCAGTGAAGTTCAATGTGAAACAAGCTTGTGTAATCGATTACAATTTGTGGTAATTGATTAAATCAGTGAAGTTCAATGTGAAACAAGCTTGTGTAATCGATTACAATTTGTGGTAATCAATTAAAGCAGTGAGATATGCTTTTGTTTTTACTATGTAATTGATTACAAGAGTCATGTAATTGATTAAAATGTTCTTCATGGCTTTTCCAGATTTAAAACGAAACAAATAATCGATTAAAACAATGTGTAATCGATTAAAGCAGTAAGATTACATTTTTTCAAAAACATTAACCATGACTTATTAATTTCTTTTAAAACATGAATAACTTTGATACTTTAATGAAAACATGTAAGGATGTTAATGATTATATGCATGCAATGTAAGGATCAAAAGATTAGTCTCTCATACACTTAATTTGAATTACAATCTTCAAGGCATGTGAAAAGCTCAAAACTTTATTCTAAGGCACAAGCTTCATCTTCTTGTTGCTCCCCCTATATCCAACACAACTCATATTTTATGTGTAAGTCATCCAACACAAGAATAAAATCTAAGCTATTATTTATGTGTTCATTGCATTAAGATTTTACATGAATTGTATAAGCACTTGTCTTTATCTTTCTATAAAATCGAAGTTAAAATTGTTTTTGAAATGGTTTAACGTTTAAATATCTTATGAAAAACAATATTTTCTTATTATATAACTACAAATTTGAACCAAAGCTTTTCAACTTATAAAGGAAAAATACAATAAGAGAGAACAAAAGAAAAAATGATCAAATGAGCGAGTCTGCATGTCAGAAAAGCATCACTCTTTGGTACAAGTATATACAATTGTTTTTTCTCTCTTCACTCCTATCAAGATACACACACTTGAATAATGTAAAGATGCTCTCATGCATTATATAAAGTATAACATCTCTCATTTTCGAATTCTCCATGGTTCACACATTATGATACTTCACACAATTATACTTCACTCAGCATCGTTGTTGATCAAAAACTCCACCAGTCAGAATCCCCATAGATAGCTCTTTCGGAGTTATTAATAGTCAAATATGATTGCTTAGCATGATCAATAACTATAGCCACAAACAAACACAAAACATTAAAACAAAATACTTCTCTCTAATAACAAAATTTTCACAATAGCCTATATAAATGAGACCTAAAGAATTAGGAATTGATGGTTAACATTTTGAGTATTCTTAAAGCCTTTCTAGATGATTTTCCTGCACAATCTTTTGTATTCGTATCATTTACTTAGCAAAGCTCTATATTATGCTTAAACATTCGTATCCTCACTAAGTGAGTAAACATTCAAAACACAAACTTGTATTTTGTTTGGAAAGACCTCGTGTGAAAAAATACTTGAGTGTAAGGTGATATTGAAATTAGATCATGGTGGTTTTAGCATAAAGAGGCATTAAATATTTGTTAATAATTATTTTGGTTGGTGAAAATCCTTCTGAACGCAAGGACTAGATGAAACTCAAGTTATTGATTGAATCAATATAAATTTGTGTTTTTCTTTTTCTTTTACCGTTAGGCTTTTACAAAATGTTGGATATATCTTTATGTTCATATCTTGATATGGTACTTTCATAAATAAAACCATATATTTATACACATAAGTGAGTTTGAATTGAATTTCAA
The DNA here is from genome assembly GCA_013407115.1 of Glycine latifolia. Taxonomy (NCBI): domain Eukaryota; kingdom Viridiplantae; phylum Streptophyta; class Magnoliopsida; order Fabales; family Fabaceae; genus Glycine; species Glycine latifolia. The sequence continues at coordinate 28,962,376 of CM023942.1, forward strand.
AATTATGTATAAAATTTTAATTATGCAGTTTTAAAATTTAGTTTTTCATTTTTTCTCAAATTTTTAAATCTTTGATATTTTTTAATTCACATTAATTCATAAACATTTTTATCCATTATTATTTGATGATGATAACAAATGATAGGTTTTTTAGAGGAACAAATAATAAAAATATAAAACACATAAAATATTATTTTAAATATAGTTTAAATCTGAACATTAGATCTTAAAAATAAATCTGAATGTTAAAGGAATCCTAAATTTGTTCTAATTGTCTTATGTGGTTTTTTTTCCTGGTCTTTTTTTACTCTTTTTAAATAGGTTAAATCGTAATTTTGATCCTCTAATTTCTTAAATTTATGATTTTGGTCCGTTTGAATTTTAATTATAATATATGGTATTCCTAATTTTATAAATTGGTGATTTTTGTTCTCCTGATATATTATCAATAAATAATTCTGATTAATTGAATTATTAAATTAATCAAAATTATTAATTATTAATTATAATTTTTCACAACATTGTGATTTTTCTTTTCCCTACAAATACTTCTTCTACTTTCACTCATTGCCGCATGTGACTCCTCCAACAATAACACCATACTAGGATTAATAATTTTTTATCAAAAAAATTTAACAATTAATAATTTTTATTTAATTAATTAATTTAATATCTATAATAACCACATTTGTTAGTCAATAATCTATAGAGAACCAACATTATAAATTTATAAAGCTAAGAGAATTAAATATTACAATTAAAAATTAAAAAGACTAAAATTATGTATTTGAAAAGTTAGGGGGAACAAAAACTTTTAAATACGAGCCTTTAAATGTATTGGGTGGTTGACACTTTAACTAAAAAGAGTAGGAGAGAAAAATCTCGTTGAAGAGGATTTAGATGCTTCACTATAAAATCAAACGAAATATATATTAAAAATATGTTAAATATTTCTAAAAGATGAGTTTAATCATTCTCATAATTACTTATTAAAGAGGGATATTAATGAAAGAAAATTCATTATAACTAGTAAAAATATTAAATTCACGTGTTGTCATCTTGATTTCCTCATTAATATTAAATAATTTAGAAGAATATCCTTCGATCTTTATTATAAGAAAAAAAAATTTACATTTATTAAGAAATTAATTAATTTCATTAAAATGTGTTAATCTAAAAATAAAATAAGCTCTTTTTCCTAAATTACTCTGTATTAGAATTTGATATCAAACATAAAAAATAGGCTCCCATAAAATTTGAAGAATGGAAGGAGGGTTTGAGATGATGAAAAGAATAAATATACACCATGTAATTAAAGGCTATTTAATTACTATTCCAATTTCAAATATAAAAAAATGAGTCCTTCAATTAGTTCTATTTCATTTAGTTAGACTATTTTCAAAATATTATTCATTTGATAGAGATTTTAATGTTGATAATTCCTTATTCTTGTTTAAATTTTAATGAAGACAAAAAAAAAAGAATAATTTTAAATTAAAATTGATGTCATTAAATATAGTTAACTAATAACGTGAAATAATTTTTTTCTTATATTTAAATTAGGAGGGAGTTTGTCTTTTCATTTAAGTTTAGTATCAATACCAAAAAAAAAAAAATAGATATACGATAAAAAATAGATATACAAATTGTTAAATTGTTTTTTTCTAAATTAATGAGGTATTTATGATGAGGCAAAATAGAACAAATATCATCATTAAAAGTATTCAATATTCATTAAATATATTAGAAATATGTTAAATTATTTTTAAAAACCAATCGAATATTGTATAACTTAGAATCACTATATTGAATGATAATATTTTTAATAATTATTTTGAATAAGTGTTTTTTGGATTTTTTTTTTCTTCTTCGAGGAAAGCATTTTTTTTTATGGATTTTTCATAATCTCTTATCTATTTTAATCTATTATTTTCATCTTTATTCTTTATTTTTATAAATTTTTTTATCAATAGTTAACACTTAAAAACAACCTTGTATCAAAATATAGTTTGTTTATCATAAATCTGAAGTCTAATTTATATGCTAAAAATATTTATTCGTTGAATTGTAATTATAATATAATTTATATATTTAATAATATTATTTATTATAAACTTTAGTTATATAAAATACACATTTATCGTACGTACCTCTTGAATCCCTTCTTGATGTGATCAGTGAGCTTAGTTTGTAATTTTTTTATTATATGAAAAGCTTGTTTGATGGTTTAGTAAATAATTTTTTTAGTAATTTTTCAGTAATTTTAAATATTTTTTGAAATGTTACTTAAAATAACATTTTTTTAAAATATTGATTTCTAATGTTGTTTGTTTTATTTTTTAAATAAATTATAATTTTATTATTTTTATTTTATTTTATATTTTCAGCTAAAAAACAATTATAATTTAATAAGTTAATTTTTTAATTTCTAACTACTAACTTCTAATGTTCAGTTGTCGGCTAGTATTTATCTTTTCATCTTCCAATTAACTTTTTGAACTTTGTCAAAGATAACCCATATCTAATATTGTAATTATTATTGGCCATGCACTGTTATTGAATATTCTCGTAGTTGGAAAGATTATTGTTGTAGCTGGAATTTTTTTAACTGCATTGTACCTGAATCTATAAAAACATGTGAGTTAATATTTCATTGTTCAACAATATTCAATAGCCAAAATGAAAAAAAAAATTGAGAAAGATAAAGTCTCAGTAACGTTATCTAGATTGCAAAATGGTCCATTTGTTATAAATCAAATGTTTTTTGTTAGATAATTATAAATTAAATGTCAAAGTTCATGTGATTAGTTCACAAATGACTATTAATCTTTAATCTTTTCTACTACACCACAGTCCACAAACGATTGATTCCCATTATTGGAAGTTCTTGTGATAATCTAACCTAGTGCTGAATATGGAAATATTATAAAAGCATATTTAAAAATTATTAAAAAAACCAAAAACTTAACTGCATAACATCATTGATTTTTTTAAAGTACTGGGTTGATTTACTTATTAAAATAACCCAAAACTTAACAGCAGAACATTGCTAAATTTTACTGTAAAAAAACATTGTTAAATTTTAAGATTATATTTTAAAGAAAACTTATAAAATGAAAAGTATTTTTAGATTTTTATATAAATCAAATATATTGTTTTTGACAAACATGTATATAAATAAGCAATTGATTTCCACGACTTCATAAAAAAGTGGCGTTGACGTTTGATTCCAAGAAAATAAGGATAAATGATGATTTTGATTCTTAAATGTGTAAGTAGAGGATACTTTAATTTTTGAAAAAACAAAAAATTCTTATTTATTTTTTGAATATATAAAAAACACATTAATTATGTCCTGTGTGCAACTTAATAATAAATTGGGCTTTGAATCTTATAACTTAATATCAAATAGATTTTCAAAAAATACAAGTTAATGTCAAATAAATTCTTGAGACTTTTAATTTAATAACAAAATGATCTCATAAAATTAACCACAATATGTAATTGTCATACAATTACATATTTAAAAACTAAATTAAAAATATTATTTTTTTAAGAACTAAATTATCACTTGTTTACATATACACCAAAATTGTCATTTATCCAAAAAATAATTTGAAAGGTAGAAAAACTTACAAAATATGCACTTGATATTTTGTAAATCCAAAGAAGTTAGAATCTAAGAGATCTCCTTTAAATGTTAAACTACTTGTTAATAAACAGAAATATAGTTGAATATAAGAAAGACAACAATAAGATGTAGGTTAAATTATTTTTTTCTAATTTATTATTGAAATTCAATTTATTTTTTGAATTTTTAAAATCGGTTTAATTTTTTTGAAAAATATATATTTTGTGATGGTTTAAAATAGTTAGTAACACTTTTGAATCACCCCAAAGTGTAGTTTCTTAAAATTAGACTATATAATCAAATTGAATCAATTAAAAAATTAGATGAGCAAATTAAACTCAATAAAAATTAAAAAACCAAATTAAATCTAAAAATTAAAGAAATAAAACACGACTTTAACTTACATATAATAACCAGAATTGATACATACCCTTGCGTCTCTGCCCTCCCTTGCATAAGCCACCAATTCACTCCTAAAATTCTGTTATGATACTCCATCATTTACCCTCTTTGTGACACCTACCCTTCATGATTTCCAAACAACATAATGAGAAAAAAACAAGCATCACAAACATCATAACTACTAAACTACACAAAATTTTAACATCTTCAACACACTTAGCCAAAATTATACTCAAGCACAACATATAAGCGACGAATTTATATAATTTATTTACATATTGTTTCTTGATGAAATGTTGTGAGCATAAGCAATGAGTTAACTAAGATGATGAAATTTGATCATAACATCAAGTATAACAAAATGAAATAAAGTAAAAATGTGGCAAAGTGAAGTTGATTTATAAACATATATGTGATAGGCAGTTCTTGATAGACAAATATAATGTCACATCGAGCAGGCTGCTTGCAAACTCGACCTGTCTGTCCATTTCACAATTCATATCAGATTGTTTCTTTTTCAAGCTTTTAGAGATTATACTGTTCGAATTGAGCAATCACTTATTGATGATGGTTGATAGTATATGACTTTTTTTTTTATTTTTTTTATTTCTTGTTCCTTAGTCAATTTTGGATGGCAGAATTGTCAAATGTCAACAGCCACCTAAGCAATTCACTTGACCCTTACACTATTGGGTTCATTCTTGCCCTTGAGACAAGGGCTCTGTCTTAGGGAGCTCTGCGTCTATTTGTTATTTATTTTCTTGTATTGTACTTTTTAATGCATATAACCATATAGAACGTTTAAAACTAAACGTGAGAAGTAAAAAAGAAAAAACCGAGCTAAAGTGCCACCTCAAGATATTTCACTCCTATATCAAGTTAAACTCTTAATAATATGTTTGATTTTCCGTTATAAATTTACGTTTGAGATAAAAATAATTTTGACAACGGATTAAAATCCTTGTTTTTACATTTATTTTGTTTTTATCCATTAGATCTGCATTGAAACGTGCACTATAGCATTTTCAATTGTAAACCAAACATGTACTAAGTTGGTATAAAAATACACATACAGTTTATTCATTATTTTTTTGTAATCCTCTCACTGTCATCAACTAGTGTCATACTGTAGTTTCTAAGTAAATCTTAAACCATAATAATGAACAATAATTCTCTCTTTTTTTGTCAAAAATAAAAAAGAAAAACTATTTTCATCTATGTAAGGCAGAGTTGAAGTAATTAGTAAGTTGAAGACAATCTTTTATAAGAATAGAGAGTGCAATAAAAAAAAAGAAGAGAAAATTTAAAAGAGAGGAAAGGGCAATCAAAAGCAAAAAGAAGTTTTGATGTTCAGCATGATAAGACAAAGAAAAGCAAAAGAAGTTTTGTTATACAGCATCTTCCACACGTTTTGAAGATGAATGCAGTTCTACCACCCAACAAGCAAGAGTTTCAAAAGTGCCATCCGAATATATAGACCATATTTGGCTTGTCTAAAGTAAGCAGCCCTTGGATCAGCATCAACTTCCAAGGTGATCTGCATGAAATCAAGAAACAATTATGTAAATCAATCTTATAAACTCATTGCTTATGCTCACAACATTTGATATAGCATGCTTACTTCATCAAGTCTGGGAAGAGGGTGCATAACCACAGCATGTCTCTGCATCACATTGAGAATACCCTGATTCACAATGTACTTGCCTCTAGCCTTTTCATAAAGGTCAAATTTTTCTCCAAATCTTTCTTTTTGAATACGAGTTTGATAAACCACATCACACTCTGAGGCCACTTCTACTAAATCAGCACATTCTTCCCACTCCACTCCCTTTGATGTCAAATAGTCTTTTATATCATCCTATAAATGTAAATATCAGTAATGAGCGATGAAGGTTGTGTGTTGTAGCAATACAAATTGTAAGGCTAGAAATAGCAATATATCTAGACTTTTATGTCCAAATACGTTGTGATTTTTCACCTCTTAGTATTTCAACGGCTTCTTGGAATGAAAATAGGAAGGTGGAAAGTGGAGAGATGGAATATGGAAATGTATTTAGACTTATATGATATTCAAATACATTGTCATTTTATCTCTATTTTCTACCTACCAATTTTCTTGTCATACCGAGCACAGTCCTAATTCTTAAACACATCATCTTGTCATGATGAGTCAAAATCAGAATGTTCAACAATTACCTTCATTTTTACCACATCAGGAGAAACAAAATAAATCTTCACATCCTTGAACTTAGCAAGCAAGTATGCCAATGAACGAACAGTCCTGCCATTAGCAAGGTCTCCGACAAGCCCAACTTTTATGCCGTCAATCTTTCCAATCTCTCTTTGAATTGTATAGACATCTAAAAGTGCCTGAGTAGAGTTTGAAAAGAGTAGTAAAGCTTTGAACTCAACATATGACAGTAGCTGATAAATTATAGACTCTCAGAAAATAATACAAGACCTTGAATCTGCCTCTACACGTCTTTTCTAGCTTTACAAAGATAGCAAGAAAAATATATATAAAAAAATGAGCACTGAATCTGTACAAACATGAACAAAAGGTTATTAAAAACACTTAGACGAAAAGTTTATAAGTTCACGATAGTTCTAAAGTCTAAACTCTAAAGTTATGATTGACCAGGCTAGCAATTCAGTCCTCTATATCCTAAAAGAAGGGCACATGACACTCAGTGGCGGAGCCAACAACTAATATTAGCTCATGCTAATTAAATTTTAGCCTATGCCAATTATCAATTTTTTAAGTGTACCAATAAAATAATTGTATACAATAAAAAAAATTACAAGTATATCAATAATTTTAGCCTATGCCATGGCACTCACCTCATACTCGTGACCGTGACTAAAAAATTTTATTTTAGGCCTTAGGCAAATTTTGTATTTGACAAATTGTTAATTAAGATTTAATAATTAAGCAATTTAAACATCTCATTCAATAGGAATTCATTTAACCAATATCTTAGCAATATAGTTTATCACAAGTTAATTTTTAAAAAAATATTTTCTTTCAAAAATAGCAACAATTACTAGTATTATTAATAATATTATGTAAGCATTACATGCATGTAAAGTGAATTAATTTTTAAGATATAATTTAATATTTCTAATAAAACATTAATTGATTTTTTTGTTAGTACTTATTTGATTATATTGTCTCACGAAACAGTTTAAGACAACTAATATCAAATTCATGTTTACTAAAACTTTCAAGATTAATATAATATTTCTTTTAATTCATTCTCTTTTAAAATTCTCGATTAACTATTATAAACTAAGAGCTTGGAGGGGGCCTAAGGCAATGGCCTCATTGGCCTTGCCATAGCCATGGCTCTGCTCATACTATGACACGCAGCCTCAGTTTTCCATCAACATGACATCCCACCCCAATTAACTAAGTTTTTTTATAGGCACCTCAATTGACTAAGTTGACTAATAGCACCCATAATTATGTTAATGAGAACATTCCCTTTGTCTCGGATTCTATAAACATTTGACCAAGCTCAAACAACCATAGCGAGATGATAAAATATGACTGGAGGAAGCATTCTTTGCTGTCCCTTTGTAGTTGAATAGTTTATTAAAGGGGATGGGATGGAAGCAAAATGCCAAGCATGGCAGAAACAAAAATATGTTCTATTTATTAGAAATGGATTGGGCTTAACTGGCCTCAAAAACTAACTCAAAGGGAGAAGGATTGTCCATGTTCAATTTCTTGACAATTGATTCATATGCAGATGGGGAGTGTATTCAGGGAATGTGTTCAGGTGAATATAGAGTGTAGTTTTATAGGATGTACTGATGCTAGGAGGGTGGGGTTTCTTGGGATAAAAACATCGGAGTATGCATCACAGGTCTTATGTTTGGGACTATATGGAGCAACAACAATACCATTGTCAGTATATAGTTAAACAACAACATGCAAAGACTGTGCTAGTACTGATGGGTAATAGTGGCTGTCATCAAAGAAGCTGGAGTGTGCTAATATGAAAAGGCTTATTAGTATCTATATGGTCAGTCATATACTATTGGCAGTGTTATCATGACAACACTTTCTGTGGCAGAAAGCAGGCTGGAGCGTATCAATTTGGGGACATTTTCATGTGCTGAATAGCTAGGTTAGCAGGGTCCATCAAAGTCCACTTGTGGTTTTTAGAGTGCAACTTTGCAGGTGTAGGCAATGTGAATAAGCATTCTTATAGTTGGGAATTTTGTATTGTAATCAACTATGGATTAGGATTTAGGAGTTGTGTCAAGGGGTGTATATCCAGCAGTATGTTGGAGGATTAAATATAGGTTCTGGTTTTTGTACTTTTGGTAATTAGGTGCAGGGCACATCTTGTGCTGCTGTCCTTGCTACTCTGATTCAATAAAATTTTGCTTTGCCTTTCAAATAAATAAAAAAATGAATGCAAAAACACAGACAAAGGCTAATTGCGGTTTCACTTGTACAACCTTGACTCGGAGTCACACACTAATTTTTGAAGGTAAATCATTCTGAAAGAACCGATCACAGACCTCCAATAACTTTTCGGCAACATTTATTTAAAACAGAAGAACAAAAGGCATCCTAAATAGAAGTGAAAGTATAATGGACTAGCAATTAGATGGATAACCCAAATCAGTATCATCTAGCAGAATAATCTATCCTATCCAATCTATTTGACTTTCTCTCTGGAAAAAACCTGTTTTCGCAAGAAACTCTCTCATGAAGTTGCCAAAAACAAAATAAAAAGTGATTATCCCCATGTCCCCAAACTTTGATTGCAACAGAATCCATCATGACTGTTTCGTACCTGAGTTGGATGTTGTCCAGGACCATCCCCTGCATTGATTATTGGAATGTCAGCTGTAGCTGCAGCTCTTCTGGCAGCACCACTTTCAAAATGTCGCATCACTATTATATCAGAGTAACCCTCAATTGTTCTGATTGTATCTGCGGTCAAACCATAATGAGAACCTTTTAGGAAGAAAAAAAATCCACAGCAAACTGGAAAAGGAGTTAAAGGAAATTCACCTTCAAGTGTCTCTCCTTTAGCCGCAGACGAAAATTCTCTCGCATTTTCAGTAGTTAAAACCTCTCCGCCTAGTCTTCTCATGGCAGACTCAAATGAAAGTCTAGTTCTAGTAGAAGGCTCATAAAATAGGGTGGCCATAAGAAAACCCTTTAAAATCTGGCTACCAGGAGAATCCTTTTCAACATTCTCCATATCCCGTGCAACTTCAAAAATGGCACTGAGAATATCTCTATCAAACTGTTGAGCTTCAATAATATCATCAAATTGAAATTTCTGCCCCACTGAAAAGGAAGGTGCACGCTCAATTTTCAAACCAAGGCAATGCAATGCATCTCTTCGATCCGTTTGTTCCCATTTTGATGACATATTCATACTTAAAGATCTTGAATTAGGACAGCATACTGATCTTAAATAATTAGGTTCCATATAGGAGATTTTGCTATGACAGCATACAAAATTTTGGGGGCACTTTGATGTCTTTGGAGCAAACATCTCCATATGCATTGAAGAGGAGAAAAGAGAAGAAGAAGCTGCCATTGTTGATAAAACCAAACCTAGATAAGCAAAAACCAGTTATCAGCCCATGACATAAACTATACCATTACCAACCTACACAAGTCCCATCCATAACACAATTATTCATACTCCACTCCAAATCTATTGTCTTTTAAGGGTTCTGAACATAGATTAAGAAATCATTCATTGATATTTAATTATCTATAGTTCTAGAGTGGAAGGGAGTAGTAGACTATTTTAAGCACCCCACTTTCCAGCTTGTAAAATTCTCCTAAAAACCTGAAACTTGTTTTGAAAACTATCAATCGTTGTGTCCAAAAAGAAAAAAACTAATCACCAAAAATCAGTCGTGACAAAATTTAAAGATTCCTTCCGATTATTTGAGGCACCCCATATGGTTGATTACAAAATTCTCCCAAATAAAAAGAAAATTGAAAACAAAACCAATTTTGAAAAGCATAGTGTCCAAAGACAGGATCTTTTAACAACTATACCGGAATTCAAACACGAATAACTAATATGGGAATGAATAACCAACAAGAATCCAATACACCTTTGAACAACCAACACGAACACGTGATCAAGCATTCAGACTTGTGTATAAGAAAGAAAGGGTATAAGAATTCTACATGGAAGAAGAACCATAATCACTGAACACAAAGCATAGATCCAGGAAACACACAGAAACAAGTCTTCAGCAAAACACCCACTTCCAAAAAATTCAAAATTTACAAAACATGGAGAAGAAGAAAAACAGAGAGCAGAAAAAACATGAAAAGACAAAGAAATTGCACCAAGAAAACAGAGAGCAGTATACCTGTGTGTTCAGTGGCAGTGCAGTTAGTTCAGAAAAACTATAGCTGGTGAAGAGATAAACATCTTCTCAAAAGCAAGAAGACCAAAGGAGCTTTTAAAGCTTCTTTCTTAGGCAGGGAATAACCGACACGAGTGAAAAGAATGGAGTATCGATGTTACTGTCTTCTATTCCAACAAATAAAATAATAATATTTATTTAATGAATGTTTTAGACTGTTTCATTGTTTTCAAAATTACAATTACAAATTGATATCAATAACCAATTAACCATACGTAATAAGAGATTTACGTTTTTTAATAAAGTGATTCAAGATTAAAATTTTAATCAAACTTATGATATAAAATAAACTATATTAAAAGATGCATACTCACTTTCCACATACTCTATCTCAAAATATTTACATATTAGTCATTTCCTTTCCATCTCCCAATATATTACCTACTTGCCTTCTTTATCACTCACAAGTCAATCACATCAACCAAATAAATATTATTAATGAGTTATAACTAAATCCACCAAAAAGGTTTATTAAGATTAATTTTACTTTGTGTTGAAGTAGGTTTTAGTAAAAATATAGATGCTTAGTCTTTGTAGGTAAAATTGATTTTATCTTCAAATTTTGATTTTACAAAATAATATGGAGTGTTTTTTGTGTTAAGTTAAAAAAATCGAATTTTAAAGTAAATTTATTAACAGGATAAAAATATTTAAATATAAATTGTTCCACTTCAAAAATTAATTTTAATTAAAATCATTTTTGTAATATCAATTTTATTAAAAAAAATTATGTGTTTAGATGTTAGTTGGGAGCACTAAAATTATTTTTATTCTCAAACTTTATTTGTGCGTTGAAATTCAGAATTGTGTGGTAATCTTACTTTCTCAACTTCTATTCAAATATATCCTTAAATATTTCCATTACCCATAATTTCTGCAAGGTTATTTCAAATCAAAAAAACAAACTATACATGGTGAGGGTGCATAGTTTTTTTTACTATCTCAGTTGAACAAAGCTAAAAATCTTTTTGTAAAATGTTTTTCCATCTTTACTTCTTGTTGCATTCTCGTTGTGTCTGATGAATACAAATACAATCTGTGAGTCCAAGGAAGTGGTTGTGATGATTGCAGGGGCGAGATGAAGATTTTGCCAACAGTAACTCTCTGCAAGCAACAACTTTATGAAAGAAAGGGGAATGAATATTTTCATTTGCTCTTTCCTATTTTTATATATAACTTCATTTGCTCTTTCCTCAATCGTAATAATCGTAATATTAATGGACTTGTTTCAAATATTCGATTTATATAATACCCTTTTTGTAAAATGTTGGAAGGATTAAAAACTAGATTTTAGAAGTTTTATAACCTACAATAAAATGTAGGATTGTGTGTTCTGTGTAGTACACAATTGTTGGATTTATGTACCCTATAAGGCGCCTTTTTGTTTACTGTACGTGTCCATCATTTTAAGGTTAAAAAATAAAATTACTGAAAATGAAAATGCCTCTTATGGATTAAAATTGATAACTGATGTAATTTTTTTTACTGCAATATTAACACCGAGAGCCTTACTTGCCTACTTAAACGGAGTATTTGTTTTGGGTGAAAAGTCAAAATTAATTCTTTACTGAGAGTGATTGATTTCATTTGTCAGGAAAGAGTAACCTCAAATTTGGTTTTATGATAAAACGAAAAAAAAAATCAATTGAGATAGAGAGTGTGTTTGATTGATTATAAAATATTAAAGACTATGGATGCTGAATTTGGTCACTTAATGGACAAATAATTAAATATCTATAACTTACTCGAAATAATATTAATAATTATTTAGATAGAAAGCTATAATTAAATATCCACTATAAAAAAAATTGTCCAATGCTAAATTTTTATTATCTAAACTTTCTTTCTAAATATGCATAATGTGAATTCTAGCATATGTTTGGGGTGAATTGTTTAAAAAATAATTTTTAAAAGACAGTAAGAATGCATTTTTAAAAATGAGTTAAAAAAGTATTCACTTTTATATTATAATTGTAATAATAATTATTATAAAGTACTGTGCTTAGTTTCTCAATGACATTCTCAATATTTACTTTTCTCTCCCTGATATATGCATTTTGCCCACTACTCTGTCAATTGATCAAAAGTTTTCTTTCTTAAGTATATCAAATTATCATCCTTTTATCTTTATGTGTACATTTGATTTTCTTAACCATTTATTTCTTTCAATCTATATGTAGTAACATTAGTTTATATCCTCTTTTATTGGCTTGTTATCATGTTAGAACATTTATATAATGCACTCTTATTATTACATCAAATATCTTTCGCTTTAATTTGGAAAGTCCGTTCCAAAATATAAATTTACATTATCAAATTGACTTTTTGGAATGTAATATGAAATGCAGAATGCAAGATACAATAGCCTTAGGTCTTGAGCACTAGTTAGGTTGGGCCAAGTATGGCAAAACGATTAGTCAAGGGTATTTTTTTTCCGTTAATTACCATTTTGACATTGATTTTGAATTAATATTGAAAAATGAATAAGTCATAACATCTGTTACGACTCATGAATTGAAAGTTGCAATTGATGTTAAAACTTCTCATTTTCTAAAATTTGTTGTTATATGAAGTCATCGTCATAAAATAAAATATTTTATGACTTCAATTAATTTTTTTTTATAAAATTTACGAATTTAAAGTTGTAAGAATTTTTTTAAGTTAAAATCATAAAACATTTTATCACTTCAATTAAATTTGTTTTTTACTTTAAGTTTATTTTTTTTTCAAATAATTTTAAAAAAATTATAAATAATTTTTTAATTAATTAATTAATAAATAAACTAGTTTTATTTAATATTTTCTATATTTTAAATATTATTTTATTAAATATATTTTTATATGATTTTATTTAATATTTTCTTAAATTTTGGTTTTTTTTATTTAATATATTTTCTATATTTTTTTTAGTAATGTGAAGATTATTATTTGTTTTATTAATTAAAAAAATAATACAAAATACTTAAATTGAAATGAAAATATTAAAATATTTTGTTTCTAATATTAATTTATAATTTATCAAATAATATTTTTTTAAAATTTTGTTATTTAATTTTTATAATTATCATTAAAGAAATTAATAATTTGGTACAATAATATTAATTAATTTTATTTTAAAAATTATTTTGTACAATTATCACGATTATGTCTTTCAATTCTATACAATGAGTATTTCTTAATCCTATTTAAAATTGATTCATCCATCTCATTATATATTATATAAAAATATATTAAAAATAAATATACCAAAAATTAAGAAAATATTAAGTATAATCATATAAAAAGATATACAAAATATTAAATAAAACTAAAAAAATATAAATACATTTATTTATTAAATAATTAAATTAAAAATTATTTACAATTTTAATTTTAATTTTTTTTACTACTTTGAATTGTAAAAAAAAAACTTTAGCCAAAGCCATAAAATATTTTATAACATCAATTTTTGTAAAAAAAATTCCTACGACTTTAAAGTCGTAATTTTTTTTAAAAAATTAATTAAAATTATAAAATATTTTACTATTTCAGTTAAAAAAAATAAAAAAATTTGAAGTCTGGGTTGATCTCTGGCCCAGTATATGTAGGCCCAAAGACATGTCATAGCTACATTTCTCAATAAGGATTAATAATGGTCACAATCACAACAAGAGTTAGACAAGGGGCGAAGAGTAAAAGATTTAGACATTACCTTACCCCTTTGAATTGTATCCTCTGCATTAATGAGACCTCCATTATAAGACAGGCACACTTACTAAGAAGAACACAGGACATGACATAGACCTAGCATAGCTAGGCTTTGACCTTCACGCTTGGTAGTTTAGAGTCTGGTTTTAATATAAAGATTAATTAAGTAATCATGTCTTAAACTCTACTAAAACTAGTAGCCACTTAATAAGAGGAAATTTTTTATCACCAGAGCACTGCAAAGTGCTAACCCAATAACTTCAATTCTTATATTGTCTTACCAAGCTAAATTATATGTTTCGATGATTCAGGTTCATTATTTTGTAGTATTAAACATAAAATATGAAGTTATTAGTATAAGATGGGAGCAAAATGCGAGAAAGGAGACAACAAAGAGTGGTTAGCTCAAAATACAAAACCAACAAAAGAATTCAAATATGTGATTAGTAAAAACTTGAAAAATTCATTAAATCAGTATCAACATTGCAACACAGCAGAGAGTATGCCATTGCCAAATTGCCGATAACAGTTTGCAAAATATTTGAAGCATATTGAATCTGTCAAACATGGAAGAACCTACTACCATCTATATCATTCCCAAACAATCATGCAATTTTCTTGCTAGAGTTCTTGACTAAGGGGAAACAATTTAGGAAATGACAACCGTATGCCGAAACAAGCAAATAAATAATATGTAATTGTCATGAAGAGGAAATTCATCTAATGTTTGGGTACCACTTCCATCATAAATTTCATCATCATCTATGCGCTAAATACTTGAATATTCACTCTAACTACCCGTAAAATCAACAATCCCATAATAACCCGCCACAATGTAACTCATTCAGCAGAGACCAGAGAGCTAAAATCAACTTCTGTCCTCAGTACTACTAACCCTAACTGAAATGATCCAAAATTCTATGCAAATTGGAGGGCTTTCAAACAACACTTAGTTGACACTTGATAATCAACAACAATAATTAGATAATAAACCCATACTTGGGAGTAAAAAAGGTTAGCTAATAAGTAACAATGTTACTTCACACTCAGATCTTCAAGTAAACAAAAAGCGATACCCCAACTAATCCCACAACAGCAGTTACCAAGAGATGAAATTAATGATAGCAGATGTAGATCAAGGCCTTAGAAGACATAAGCCACAAATCAAGATCAACAGTTTTGACCAGTTACCATTTAAACTTATGATATGTAAAAAGGAGGATTTTTTTTTTTATCCATAAAAATTGAACACGATATCAAAGGGTTTGCAATTTACAATATTCACACATCTTGCTCAACCAATTGAGCTAGACCCCTTTGGTTGTGAAAAGGTGGATTAAGATTGAAGAGTAGCAAAAGCAAATAATCCATATAAAAATAACTTTGCAGTTCATTAAATAAGATTAAAGACAAGAAGATGAAAAACATTATCAAAAATAAAGAAAGAAAAACGTAAAACCAAGAATCAGTTGTTTTATCAGAATTCCAGCAGCTTCTCCCCCACCCCTCTCTCTTTCCCTCCCGATAGATTTGCCTTTCACGAAAGTAAAAAAAGAGCCCCTCATGTAATAGTCTTTGCTTTAAAGGCTAAACACTGAATAATACTCTGATTGCGTGCCTCTTTTCCCTATTAAGAGGGTCAGTAACTGATTTACAAAGCATCACACAAATCAAAACTTTGATTATAAATATCTTCTAGTAATCAATCCCACCACAATCTTTTTTACCTTGCACTACATTATTCATTATACAATCAACTTAACCTGGTAGTTAAAAAATTGTTAAAACATATCATTAAGTGAAAGAAAAGACGTTACAATGCCAAATAGACATTTTGTTTTCAATTCAATGATAACCGAAAAAGTTGTAGTAGGAGTATTTACGTACCAACAATATGTCAATGCGACCATACCATAAACAAACTAGTGAACTGAGCTAGTGTTAGACAAGGATATAATAGGATTGATTCAACTTCACAAATTGCTTATTTTAAGCAACAAATAGAGATATAACTACTACCAGTACTACACAATCACCAAAAATCAAGTACTCAACACACAAATCTAATACTCTAATAGTATCATTGATTAATTAGTCTCCCATCATTGTACACTATTCCATAAATTTTCCATTACACGACAACAACTACGAAATCAAACTTACAAACAATAACCCGGTGGCTTGCGTGTGGGGTCATAGTCATACATCCAAATTCTCCATCTGAATGCTGATCTTAAGAGGCACGTATTCCCCAAGGTACCCTCCAAGATGATCGTGCAACGCGCTCTTATCAATCCCCTGATGATGATAACTCTTGCAGACATAGTAAAACACACTCTGCACCAACAACCCCACCAAGTTCACAATCACCAAAACCACAATTCTGGTGAAAACACCGTAGTCCTACCCATCGTGGACCACAATTACACTAAAAACACCGGAGATAACCCCGCAGGCGAGCAAGTAGGCGGTTGAAGACGCCGGGGATGGCGGAGAAGGAGACGGGCTTGGAGGTGTAGAGGGAGGCGACGGTGAAGACGGCGAAGAGGAACTGGATGAGGAGGTTTAGGATGGGTAGTTGAAAGGGGACTGCAGCTGGGAAATTAGGGGGTGCGTGAAGAGGGAATGAGCTAGGATTGCGAAGGAGAGGGTAATGAGGTAAAATGTGTTTGGGGAGCGTTTTGGGATTGAGATTGATTCTTGTACAATGTCCTCTGGGGCCAGATCCATTTTCAGAGAAAGAGGAAGGAATCCAAACTCTGCCTCGGGGTATCTTTTCTTTTGTTTTCTGTTGAGCAAGCAAAATCTATATTACACTAAAACAATACTATAAATTAAATGTAGGACAACAGATGGTGATTCTTGACCCAAAGTTTTTTCATTCAATGGACTCTTAGATGTGTGCAAACAAACGTTCCTTTTTAAATTATCTACTAATCTGTTTGAAGTTCTCATATCAGTTAACTCGTGATTTAATTGGTTATTTAATTATAAAGAAACTTTATTTATTTATTCTTTATTAAATTAGTTTATTTTAGGTAAAAGCATAACATGTTGCCTTTATTTCACTTAATATGCATATCCTTATTTATAAATGATCTCATTTATTTATGTTAAAATTTTATTTATTTGTTATTAAAAAAGACTACTTCAAACATTGTACTTGTCTTTATTTATTAAAAAACATTTATTTTGTTTTTTTTATTCTCTACTAAATAAGTTTATTTTAGACAAATTAAGCAATATGTGTATCTTTATATATAAAGAATTATTCTAACTCCTTTAAAGTTAGCTACTCACTTTAGACGGTAAAATAAATAATCTCAGTCATTAATAATAAAAAAATATCACTGTGTTTCTAGCATTTTTCTTTCTCATTGGAGATTACTTACAGTGCACTTGCTCACTTTAGAGGAGCAAAGTCTAAAAAGAATACAAATCAACATATTCATTCATCTTGAATTATTATTTATTCACTTCCTTTTTTTATATTAATATTAAAATTGTCTAAATCGTGATTTTAAATAATAATTATTGATAAAAAAAACCCATATATTTTATATTTTAAATTCTATTTATTATTTTTTAAACATGTCTATTTCAAGGAATTAAAGTCATAGTATTTAATTATAAACATTAAAATAGCGATATTAAAATCATTGGGAAGAGGGGGGAAACCGACAACGCGGGACAGGCCTGGATTTGGGCCGGCCTGAGAAAATCGACCCAGCCCAGATAAAATTACTTTTTACAATTTTATTTATTTATTACATATCGTCTTTGTTACTGGTCCCACTACTAAAGTCAGTGAGAGAGGAGAGGCGCGCACATCACCGGCACTTGTTTTCATTTTTCATTTTCATTATCGTAAGTATATATTTCATCTTAGTTAGGGTTCAATTCTCAATCTTCATTCCCCGTTCCCTCGCCTTTGCAGTTCCTAGTTCCTAATACTGTGACCGTGAGTCTCTCTTCCCAATTTCCCGTTCCCGAGTATCTTCTTCTACTACTCGCGAACGGGAAATTCAACGGACTTAATCGCCTTTTAATATCTCATTTCTCTCTCCATTCACACACTTCTTCATTTTTGCGTTTCTCTTCTGTTACGCTCTTTTTGCTTTCAATTTTATTTTGCTCTAACCTAACCGCGCTTTTTTTTCCCTCCCGTTTTCTTCAGTTAATTCTCGGGTTTCTTCAGTGCGAGCAGAAGGATTTCAGCATCGGAGACCGAATCGTTGTGAGTTTTAATTTTAATTCTTCAGTTGAAAATCCTGTTGTTAGGAGTCAGAATCACATTGAGTACCTCGTTGAATGAACTGATTTTGTAACCTGGTTTAGGTGTGCGATCTAGTGTTCTGTTTTTAACTCTGCTTTCTATATACATTTTATGTTATGTAGGATGCAAGCAAATGATTATGCGCTTCTCATGTACTGAATTGTCTGCAACATTGCTTCATATTTGATGTTTTTTCCCGTATTTACTTTACTTTTTCCTCTTCATCTATACCTGTTAGTTTATATTGGATGATTATGATGATGCCAATGCTGAAAAACAATGGGAGTGAACTTGAAAGGTTTGATAGGGGCAGGCTGACTTCTTAAACATGTTGGAAATGAAAGGATTTGTAGTTAATTAGTTACTAAATATGTATATTTATTTTTAATGTCTCCTGAAGTATATAATTATATTGTTAGGATCCAATTGCAAGTATGGGACTCCAATGTGGTGTAGGGAAAAGGATTCATCAGTGTCTTTACTGCATATGAGTTTACGGTGCTAACTGAGCTTTATTTCTGTTTGATGTATTGCAGCAGGTGAGGGGAGTAAATAAACAGGGTGAACCAACTCAAGTCCCCAAGTAGAACGGATAATTAGTTGCAATTGCAAAAGATTGTGATTGTTGGGATTGCAGAGAGAAGGGTAGTTAGTGTTAGCATAGACTGAGTGTGGATGGGGAAAGAGGAGGAGGAGATGAGGGGTGAGATTGAGGAACGACTGATTAACGAAGAGTACAAGATATGGAAGAAGAACAGTCCTTTCTTGTATGATCTGGTCATTACGCATGCCCTTGAGTGGCCTTCCCTCACTGTGGAGTGGCTTCCTGACCGCCTCGAACCACCTGGCAAAGACTACTCCCTCCAGAAGGTCATCTTGGGCACCCACACTTCTGAGAATGAGCCCAATTACCTCATGCTGGCCCAGGTCCAACTCCCTCTTGATGATGCTGAGAATGATGCCCGCCACTATGATGATGACCGCCCCGACATTGGTGGCTTTGGCTGTGCCAATGGCAAGGTTCAGATCATCCAGCAGATCAACCATGAGGGTGAGGTTAACAGGGCTCGCTACATGCCCCAGAACCCCTTCATCATTGCCACCAAGACCGTTAGTGCCGAGGTTTATGTCTTCGATTATAGCAAGCATCCCTCTAAGCCCCCTCTTGACGGTGCCTGTAACCCTGATTTAAGGCTTAGGGGTCATAACACTGAAGGCTATGGTTTGTCCTGGAGTAAGTTCAAGCAGGGCCACTTGCTTAGCGGTTCTGATGATGCTCAGATTTGCTTGTGGGATATTAATGGCACTCCCAAGAATAAGAGCCTAGAGGCAATGCAGATTTTTAAGGTTTGTAACTGCATCTCTTGCTGCTTTCTGGTTAGGTTAACCAGTGAATGTAATCTGCGGAAGATGCTTTTTTTTTTTTTGGCTAGGTACATGAAGGTGTCGTGGAAGATGTGGCTTGGCATTTGAGGCATGAGTACTTGTTTGGTTCTGTTGGCGATGATCAATACTTACTTATATGGGACCTTCGAACGCCCGCTGCCAGCAAGCCTGTCCAATCTGTTGTTGCTCATCAAAGTGAGGTGCGTTGTTAATGCAATGAATTGGTAAATCTTTGTCTGAGTATAACCTGTGGAGGAGTAACTTGCCCGTTTTATGATCTGCATGTGTTTGATACCAAACAAACTCCACAGAGGGAATTGGAGTTACCAGTTTATATTTGGCCGTGTCACCATTTACTTCTTTTGTTTGAAATCTACAAATTCATGAGAAAGTTTGGCCTGTCTCACTAATCACACATTAAATCTTAAGGGCATCACTGGTTTAACATTGGTGGCATATTGAAATGAAAGACTTAACTATGGGCGATGATAGAAAATTCATGAATTTCTAACTGTGGCCAAGATTAAAGAACTGGTCATTACTCATCTCCAGTTGTATGTCGATACTATTTTACTTCTATGGCTTTTCATTTTTTGTTTGCTCAGAGACCTACCTTTTTAGCTTACCCAAATTTTCAATCCAGCCAGTCTGTCTGCTCTTGTAATGTTCTCCATTATGCTTTAGTTGCTTCTATCTTTTTAACTCTGGTATGTTAACCATATTTTGGTGGGTTTCCAATGTCTTAAAAATGCTAATACTCTTCTACTCAATATCCCACTGATAAAAGCTCTTTTTTCTTGGATATCTTGTCAGGTTAACTGCTTGGCTTTCAATCCCTTTAACGAATGGGTTGTTGCTACCGGTTCTACGGATAAAACTGTGAAGTTGTTTGATCTGCGGAAGATCAATACTCCGCTGCACATGTTTGATTCTCACAAGTAACATTCTCATCAGATTTTCTATAATTGCTCTATTTGTACTTATATTTAGCAGTTATTGATCTGGATTGCTGTTCTTGGGTCCAACAGGGAGGAGGTTTTCCAGGTTGGCTGGAATCCAAAGAATGAGACTATCTTGGCGTCTTGTTGTTTGGGTAGGAGACTCATGGTGTGGGATCTTAGCAGGTATTTATTTGCTTAATAAAAGCATCATCATCTCTGATGTTTTTAGTGGATTTATTACTATTTGTTGTCCTGAAATTTGTCATGTTGGTTAGTGTTAAAAATTCATCTGTCAAATTTTATATCCATTTGGGTGAATTGGGGTCATTATGCTGCTTGAATGATAGCTCCCCCTCTTTCCAGCAAATTAATTGGATAACAGTTTCTCAGAGTCTGAACCCTTGGACTTAGTTTTAGTACGGTTTTATTAGATACCAGATCAGCTTTAACATGTAGCTCAAATGTTTCAGCTGCGGAATGTTAAATGACTATTTGGTGAAAATAAATTATTAAAAAATACCAATAGTTAAATCATATCATAATAAATGATAGATATTCCAATTGTTTCCCTTAATAAAAAGGTTCACTCGTTTGTTGTGCAGGATTGATGAAGAGCAGTCACCAGAAGATGCCGAAGATGGTCCACCAGAATTGCTCTTTATTCATGGAGGTCATACAAGCAAAATATCTGACTTTTCCTGGAATCCATGTGAAGATTGGGTTGTTGCTAGTGTTGCCGAAGACAACATACTTCAAATATGGCAGATGGCAGAGAACATATACCACGACGAAGATGATCTGCCAGAAGAGTCAACGAAGGCGGCGGCATCCTAATGTAATTGACGGACATGACAATTAGGGTAGTGTTGAATACAGGTTCAGTGTTGTGGACTCGGGGAACTTTTTCCATATTTAAATTCGTCCTGTTACTTCGTTTTGCACCTTAGTTGTAGCTGTGTTTTTACGAGGTATGAACTATGATTGCCTTCACCAGTAGCATGCTGAACAACCGAGATCTAGGTGTATCTTTCGATGGTAAAGGTTTCCCTTTTATCATTACTGATTATTATTGTTCATAATCCATCGTAGTTACAGCTGTGCATTGTCCCCCCAAAAAAAGTCTTTATTCCAGTTTCGAAAATTGCTTTACAAAATTCTCACTTTAATCTATATTTCGTAAATGTCATTCATTTTAGTTTTTTTTAATAGGAAACAGTGGCGAAAGATAAAATAGTAAAAGACTGAAATATTTTTTAAACTCAAGAATTTAAATGAAGCTTTTGCGAAGTCAAATTAAAATTATTCAGATTTTTAATTTTCGCTATTAAAGTTTTTCCCCCTTTTATAATTGCAACTTGCAAATAGTTGGTCTGAGCTTATTTTTTGTAAGACACTCAGATCCCTGCTTATCCATAGTCAAATCAAGTCAAAATCTTTCAAGCGTATAGATTTCCTATTTATAAAACCTGAACTTGAAAGTTTATTTCAATTATTTGGATGCATCAATTTATCAATCAATTTGTTAATACTAAATAAAACTTCTATTTGAGTAGAGTCAGCAATTAGGCAACTTTCGCGGTCTCGCCACATATATCACATCGAATGATCGAATACGCAAACGTCAATGATTGACAGGATTCATGACGGAGCAAAAGGTATGAGCTGATAAAATGTCATTCACTTTTTTTTTTACTGAAGTCATTTTTACTATTTTGTTACATGCATACTTTATCTATAACACTCGTTGTGTTTAATAACTTTTCAAATATTAACCAGTAAAAAAATTCGTCCACACTCAAAAGACCTTGATTTAATTGTCACGATTAACACAGATTTATAAACTTTTGTTTTCTCCATTTTAACCTTGTGCTTATTTTTCATTAAAACTTTAGTTGGTCAATCTTCATGATTTGCTTAAAAGAATGAACAATAACAGTTCAATCCTCATGAATCCATATTATTTTCTCGCCAATTGAAAATTCAAATGTAAAAATTATGTAGCACCAATTTATTGTATTATACATATTTCATAACTTACCTCTTCACACCCTACCTCATGTATCTTGGTTCTTTATCATTGGATTCTTGATCATTTTTTTATGGCTATGAAAAGAATCTCTTTAGCGACACATGCACAAATAATAACTAATCTCCTGGAAAAAAAGACTTGAAAACAAGAATGAAGCATTGCAATAAGGGATCATATTCTGATTGTAAAGTGAGTTATGTTAATTTATTTTATAACCACTTATTACAAAAGATAAAATTAAGAACAGTATTATTGTATAAAAATTAAAGCACGAATTGTAATTAAACACAATTTAAATTAATTTTTCTATAGTCCGTACAATTTAAGTTAAAGAGCGATAGCTTTGGAACAGTTTAAGGTTAGATGCGTTTTTTATTATTCATAGCAAGTGAGTTAATATAGAGCAGTTCTAGATTACGCAGTTGCTATGACGAATTGGATGGGCCAAATCGTTTTAGTTTTTAAGGGCCTGCAACTGTAGGATTGGATATATAGTAACAATTTAGATAAGCATATCAAGATTCAAATTGTCTTAACTGCAAAAAGTTTTCATACCTAAAAATGAATAGTTCCTGTCAGTTTTGTCCTTAACAGAGCGCAATTGATCATGGAAAATTTTATCGGGCAACTTCATGTAAGATCTACATGTATATCATAGTAGTAAGTGGAGTACAAACAAGGGCTGGAGAAAGGCATTACTGAAAAAGTAAAAAAATATACACTATTTTTCCTCCAAGCGCTGCAACACAGACTCGGCGAAGATTTGTTGCCTACAAAATTATTATGATAATCAACGAGGTAAGTAGCATGATTTAAATTTCTCAAGAATGGGAAATGTGTGAACAAATCTATCCAACATGGTATGACTGGTTGGTTGGTACAAGCAAATTCTAGCACACAGAATCAATTACAAAATTAAGAAGCTTTTACATTTTAATATAATATTTAACAAATCCAACACGGAAAAGTAGATACAGGAAATGCTGCCAGTGCTAAATTTCATGTATGACTAAGGGTGCGATTGATTTATGGAAATATTCTATGTTTCAATTAGTTTTCACTTAATTATGCTACCTAGTACCCTCCATTATATTCTAAAAGATTATACACCCCTTTTTTCCTTGAGAACAACGTGTTACACTTTAGTCTATCTTTAATGTAAACAAGCTTCTATGGTAGCTACTCATAAACCTCTACTATTGACTTCAGGACATGAAACAAAAATAACTCACACCCATAATTTTAATTATAACACATAGGTCATAAAGATCACAAGATAACATAGTTGAGAGATTGAACTTACTTTCCTTCTCTGTGCTTTGGACTAGGGCGAGAATACTTCAGATATCCATCCCAAGGAACCTTTTTAAGCCCAGCACGATGTGAGATTATGTCTCTAACCCTACACCATTGAAATAATAGATACTGTTTCAATGCCTTGAAGCAAAATGTAGACATTATGTACATGCTATCACTGCATATTCCAAACAATCTTGAACAAAGGTCTGTTACCTCTCTGCAAATTCAATGGGTGTCTCTCCTGGCTTCAAATTTTGTGGCTCCAAGTACCAAACATCACAGACTACAGCCCAAGATGTCATTAATTGCAAGAGATGAGTGGTGAATGATTGCCTGCAAAAGTAGGAAATACAACAACTCTTATCCAGCAATACAAAAAAACAGTGAATGAATAGAAACAGAAATAATTAACATGTAACAAGCATCTTCTTACTTTCGACTATTCCAAAAAGCATCGACGAAAATTTTATTGTACTTGATTGCAACTGGGCAAATTGTGCAGCCAAGTTCAAATGCACCCTAAACATCAATTAAAATTAGAAGATGTTTCAATTTAAACTATCAGATGACAAGAATTAGAATACAAGTCAACGGAAAGGGGAAAAGGAAAGCCTATACCTTCTTGAACATGACAGAGTAGTGATTATTTACACAAGTTCCTTCAGGAAATATGAGAAGAGGGTTATTGTTAGCTCCCAGGACATGATCCCTCAATCTGAAATATGAAAAATCAGGTAAGAATAAGATTTGAAGTATATACTTCCCATCATTTTCAATTATACTTACTTCCTTGCCACAATTTCTCGATCCTTTGCCTCTGTACGATTGAACCAGATACACCCTACACTCTCCAAAATGGTGCTCTGCAATAATCCTGAGAATGAAATGCAGAAATGCATCAGGCATAACTTGTAATTGTGAAGTGTCCAGCAAACTTGAAGGAAGGTTGAGCTGGATGATTAGATATGTCAGAAAGTGGGTTATGAGCTTAACTCAACCCTACAAAACTGGCTTGTAAGGTGAGGATTGCTCCCCACTTGACCATGAGGGGGATGTTGGAAAAGCCACCTAAATTGTGGTCAACCCTAGATAGAAAAAGGAGGGGGGGGGGGGGGTGTTGAAAGTCCCACATGATGGATAGCCATTGGCAAAAGGGAATATGTTGAAGTCCCACATTGACTAAAGATAGCACCGAGATAAACTATATAAGTGGGTGATGAGGACAAAGAAAAATGAGTAAAGATTCCAAAGACCAATAAGTGAATAACCTAGATTGTTCCAATGTTTTGAACATAACTTGAGTTCTAGATATCTGTTTTAGGTGTTCTTTGATGCGTTTGAAAGCTCTAAAGATTTTCTACAAGTTGTATTTCTAGTTTCAAGTCCTAATTTTGCATCTATGATAATGAAAATTGGACACGAAGTTCAGCACGAATTAGACTTTTTTTTAGTATAATTTTGAATAAGGAATATGTGACTGAAGTCCCACATTGGAAAGAAAAAAGAGAGAGACACCACTTGTTGGCTATAAATAGTCATTCATTTGTCTTATGTACTCACCTTTGAATTGAATAAAAACTTTACACTTTTAAAAGTGAGAGGAAGTTTTTATTGGGTTCTTAATTGGACCAAACATTGGTTCTTATCAAAGGTTTCTATAATTTTTGTGGCAAATCCCAACGGGACTTATCACTTTTCCCGCCTTTATTTTATTTTATTTTATTTAACATTTTGTTCATGTTAAATTCATTATTTTTGTTCTGCATATTGTCTTTTATCTTTGTTTCTCTTCGTCAAACACTTGACGTGCACATTTTTCTTATGTTTTAACAAGAAGTCTTTTCAAAGACAATCCATAAAAACAATGAACCCCGTATTGGTTCATACTAGTGGGGGACAACCCTCACCTTACAAGCCAGTTTTGTAGGTTTGAGTTAGGGCTCAAACCCACTTTCTAATGAGATAGTTTAGTAACAAAATATTCAATGTACTACAATAGCTGGATTACTCACATTCTCTGACTTGAAAACAAGCTTTCATTTTGATAAGAATTTTAAAATATACTGGAGATATCTCAGAAGAAGAGCGGAATTGTGTTAGCACCATAATATTCTTAAAAACTGACTCACCCAGAGATGGTATGCCACAAGCAAATACAGATAACGAAAAAAAATGCTTTGATGATAAAGACAAGGCTTCTTGTGTATTTAAAGCCAACATTTAGCACTCTAAACTTACCAACCCATCCAGGATGCTTCTGCATAATAACAGCAAATGCAGTCATCTGTTCTAAGATAATGAAATCAATCATGGACGTATGATTGGCCACAAAAACCTGTTCAGTAAAGGAAAATGCAGATTCTTAATAAATAACATTTACATTTTGATGGATATGTGAATAAGAACATGGTAGCATCAATATACATCAGACAAACCTGTTTTGGTCGGATACTAGGTCTTGGCCCATGGTACTTGACAACCCCAGTCCATGATGCAACAAAGAAACTGCACATCATCTCCACCAAACACCTCTGAAAGAAACGAGAATTGAGCAATTTAGAATACCTTGGTTTGATGCAATATTGAAGTTTCTATTCATCAAAGGAAAGGAAAATAGAAAGAGTAAATTAGAAGTTGTATACATCTTATGCCATGCACTCAGCTGCATACAGCATCAGTCAATTAAGTAAATAGATATTTAAAAAATAAAGGGCATAAACTATGTCCTCCAGCAAATTGGCCAAAATTCGTTCCATTCATCTAAGATGATAAATAACAGATTTTATCTACTTTTTTTATTTTTCAACATGTATTGATTCTTCCATTTGTCTACCCATTAAAGCTTTATATGTAATCATTCAACTATTTTTCTTTTTCCTCTAGGGCCACTAGGCTGACAAGTAATTAGATTTTAAAATCAGCTTCCTAGCAAAAATCCTTCAAATATGATAGTAAAATTAACAGAAATTTAAAAGATAAAGCATATGACAAAAGCAACGCTTTTCAAGATAGATGAGGCACCGAAAATTGACATCAGACCACAGGTGTTTAAAATTAAAACAAATGAGGTGAAGGCTTACTAAAACACTAAAATAAAAGTGGATTAAGAGCGGTAGCTCAATTCACACCAAGTCTCAAACCTCCTTCGTAATGATAATAATAAAAAACAAAATACAAACAATATGTAGAACACAAATGATACCAAATATTTGGACATTATATGCCTTAACACTGGAAATATTATTAGCACATTACCAGAAGATCATTTTGTGTTTTAAGATAAGCTAAATCAGAAAGTTGAAGCTTCTCTTTTACTTTTTATGGGCTTGGTTCAAAGTTCAAAGAGGTCTTAAAATTACAAGCTGGTAGAAGTTATAACAGACAGTAAACGCAGCCTTCCTAGTGCATATAATAGAGAAACAGAAATCTATGTTAAAAATAATTCAATGGGGGAAAATAGCAAGAATAATCTGAATTGATACCTCAATCTTTTTCCTCAAATCATCATTTCCTTTCAAGAGGGAGTGCACTGGAATGAAGGCTGAAAGAAATATAATCCATCCTAATGTCAAAACTAGAATCCTGCAGAGTCAAATAGGACACATCACATGACCAGGACATTAACA
Source organism: Glycine latifolia (assembly GCA_013407115.1). Classification (NCBI taxonomy): domain Eukaryota; kingdom Viridiplantae; phylum Streptophyta; class Magnoliopsida; order Fabales; family Fabaceae; genus Glycine; species Glycine latifolia. The sequence continues at coordinate 28,990,076 of CM023942.1, forward strand.
TGAAAAGCATAAAAAAGAGACTAATAGGCCAAATACAAACATTACATTTGAAGTCACAAAATTTAAAAATTCATGATTTATACATGAAATTCTTTTTTCAAAAGGAGTTGCTTTGATTTTGAAATCTTTGTGATTTTAGTTGAGTACATGCAGAAATCTGCTCAAATTTGGTTGGATTTGATTTAATTTTTAATTATTTAAATTGACAACATTGTCCTCATTATAGAGAAATCATATTATTTGAAGGGTAAAAGAGGAAAATAAGCAAGATAACCTGAATTCAATTCCTTTTTAATGAATTCCAAACATGGGGATCGGTTTCTTAATCAAATTGGTTCTATTTTTTAATGATTACAAACACGAGGAGAAGGAAATTTAGTTTAATTGAAACTAAAGTTCAAAAAATATCCTAATAACTTTTTTTTCTAAAATGCCACTAATCTCAATGCATATAACAAGCAAATGTAGCATTGGAAATTAGCTAGGCAAACTCTATGATTGAATGATTTCAGAAGTACTATCGCATCATGCATAACATGTAAGTATGTATAGAAAAGGAATAAGCTAACCTAATAGGGAACAAAATCAAATATCGAACCACAACTCCACAGCACCACAAAGGAAACAAATAAACATTCCAGTTCCAAGGTTCTGGAGGATTTGACTTGAAGCACCTTGTGAATGTATCCTATCCAACATAAAATTCAGAGTCAGTGAGCAAATTTGAAAGATATTTCAAAAAAGATCATGCCTAATGGCTTCAGGCTTGGACATAGAATATGGGAATTGCACAGAATTATAAATATAAGAGATAAGATGATACGTGATGTATCAGCGGTGCTTGCAGAAATGGAAAATATAGGTAAAAGAGAAAAAGGGAAGAGGGAATTTCTGAGAGCCACTGCTCTCCCAAGTGAGAGAATATCTCTATATTCCACATATCATAAATGATGCCCAGGATGATTCTACAATCAGAATAGCACTTTCTTATAACAGAAATTACACACACACTACTAACTTCTAACAACCTCAGCAATTACCTCATTACCCCTCTCAGAAACATAATTCAGAAATCCTCACTGCTTAACAACTTTGGAGCTACGTTGATAAACCTTAAGAGACTTATCTCCAATAAGGCCCTGTTTCCTAACATAACAGTTCAGTTCCTCTCTGTGCTGGATTGCTATTGGGATTGGAAATTTTGGGATCGGTGTGAAATTGCCAATCATACTTGCTGGTTCGTGGGATCTATGGGTCTTGGTGTTCCAAATTTGTTTGAAGCAGCTGGGCTCATGGGTCATTGACCATCAGTGTCCTGTATTCTACATTCTGGTCTCTATTTCTCTGTTCTCTCTGTATTCAGCCTTCAGTGTTTGTACAAAAAAAAATGTCTTCAAGTGCTAGTGGGGCTGGTGGCAAGTGGCAACAGCAATGACACTGTTGGTAGTGGACAATTCTCTCTTCCAATTTTATTTTTAGTACTTTCAATTATGTTATAAAAAAATATTTTATGTGACTTACTATCACAGTAGGTGTTCACCAAGGTTCAGTTCTTAATCCTTATCTCTTTGCCTTTGTGATGGACGAACTAACGAAAGATATTCAAGAGGAAGTGTCGTAGTGTATGATTTTGCAGATGATATCGTGCTTATCGATGAGACCAAAGTTTGTGTTAATAGAAAACTGAAATTGTGGAGAAACACTTTGGAGTCTAGAGGATTCACGATAAGCAAGAGCAAGATGGAGTATATGAAGTGTGAATTTTCGCGGGTAAGAGATGATGATCAAGACACAATGCATCTACTTGGTCAAGAGGTACCCAAGAAAGATGTTTTTAGATACTTGGGATCTATTTTGCAAAAAAGTGGTAAGATTGATGAGGATGTAAATCATAGAATCAGAGCAGGGTGGATGATATGACAGAGTGCATTGGGGTTTTTGTGTGATCGCAAAATTTCCCTTAAGCTAAAAGAAAAATTTAATAGAACAACTATAAGACTGTTAATGTTATATGGAGCGGAATGCTGGCTAGCACAGAGGAAACATGAGCATAAAATAGGGTAGCAGAAATGAGGATGTTAAGGTGGATGTGTGGTTATACGAAGATGGATAAGATAAGAAATGAAGATATTCGACGAAAGGTAGCAGTGGTACCGGTGTGTGAAAAGATGAGGGAACATAGATTGAGGTGGTTTGTACACGTTATGAGACGACTACTAGATGCTCCCGTAAGAACAAGAATTTGTTACCAAGAGTTCAACACAAAGAGAGGTAGAGGTCAACCGAAACTTACTTGGAGAAAGGTAGTTAAACAAAGACCTAATGGAGTGAGATATAGATTGACGGATGATATGTCTTAGGACGGAGTGGAGAAAAACTATAAGCTTGGTGAAGGGTTAAACCCATTAGTATTTCTATGTTCCAATCGTTCCCTTTTTTTAGTTTTTTTCTTCATTTCTCCCCTCTTTTATTTTAGCTTATTTTTCATCTCCTTTTGTCTTATTTCCACTTTTTCTACCCCTCTCCCTTTCTCTTTCTTTGTCTTATTTCCGATCTATAATTGGGTTCATCTACTATCGACCTCAATTAACTTGGGTTAAAAGTACTGGTGATGTTGATGTGACTTATTATGAGTTGTATGTTATGAATTTTCAATTTTAGTTTAAATGTCATGATTCAAATGTTGTTTTTGTTATCTAAGTTATTTCTATGCATATGAGTGTGTTTAAAGTATAATTTTATATTTTCAGCAGGGTCTTTCTATCCTTGTTATGATCCTGCAATTTACGACCTTCCATCCCCTTCCTGATCTCAAGTAGAATCTAAATTTTGACAACATTGAACGACAGACAGTCAGTCTACGGCATCAGGTCAAGATTTAGTTATAGAAAAGGCTGAAATCATCCACCATGTTTGACCTTGTATTCTCTCAACAACAATTTCATCATCAGTGACTTTCTAAAAGATAGTAATTGACATAGTGAAACCACAAAGCAGAAAAACTACAAATAAACGCAAAAGGTCAAAACCTCACATCTACAATGGCACGTGCTGCCTCAGATAGACTAGGAGAAATGTCTAGCAAATCACACCTGAAATATAGAAGTCGTAAATCCGGAAAAGGTAATGTAAGGACATTTCGGAAAAGCAGAAGGGAACACATTCAAAATGACAATTAAGAAACCCTAAAACTCTTTTTGAAAAGAGTAACCAAACATGCCCTTAATCTCCATTCCTCAATTAGATCACGCAAATTAAAAAAATTAAAAAAAAAAACAACTCCATTTTCACTGCCCCCTATTTTTCATCATCTAAGCAAGACATGGAAATGGAAATAGAGGATACACATACAATCGGAGCTTGCCATGCCGTTCTTGTTGAACACTGGATCCAGAAGGTAGGTAATCTTCAATGTGAAGGTCCAATTCAGAACTCGACGATTTGAGTTTCCCAATGCCATTCATCTTCGTTACGCTTCCACTACAACCACAAACGTGTGGTTAAACTAGACTTTTCAATCCTGAAATACGCATACTGAAAAATCAACTGATTCGATACAAATATTTAAGGAGTTAAACAGATTTCACCATTCGATGCAACAATTAATTAATCAATTGTATTATCTAATTCCATCAAATTGGTTCCATGCAATTAGATAAAAATAGAAAACCCTAACGCTCCTTTTTAACTAAGAACCGAAGAATCTACGAAGAGTAACCGAACAATAATGTATGAGATCGCATTGGAAGGAAATCCCGATAAAGAGAAAAATCGAAGGAAAAAAAAAAGTGAAGAAGAGAAAGAGCTCACCAACGTGGCAATAGAAAACGGTTTCAGGTGAGGAATTGCACGGTAGGTTGCAGAAACCCACTCTGGCAAGGAGAAGGCACGGAAAGTAGTGAACTCTTTCTCTTCTTCACGGAGAGTGTGATGGCTGTAATTTCCTGAACCGATGGAGGGCAAATTTGTCCTACCAAAACATGATTCATCCGAGTCGTTGGGGAGCATGCCTACCGCGCGTAGTTAATTTCTTGAGTGGTTCGCTTTCTTTTTTCCCAGTCAAGTGAGACAAGAAGAATTGATTTACATTATACTTATATAATAATATAATAATTTAGGTTTAAATATATGTTTAATGTATTTGATAAATGAAACAAATTTTATTCTGAATTCTTAATAAAATATTTATTGTTTTAGTCTTTAATATATTAATTTTTTTTAGTCTCTATCATGTATTATCAATTTCGTAATTATGTGACACTATGATAACTATTCAAAATATTAAAAATATCATAAGATAACATATATCACTTAATTAATAATAATGGCTCAAAACAAAAATGTTAATATATTAAAGTTTTAAAATAAAGAAAAAATTTATTAAGAACACAAAATAAAGTTTGATTATTTATTAACGATTTTAAACATATTTAAAGTCTATAATTTATAAAATATTACAATATGATACTGTTGGTTTTTATAATAGTTATTTTAAAATTTATATTTTGCTTATAAAAAAAATTTAAGTATTCCTGTAATTAATAAAAGTTTGTTATAAAATTACATTTAGAGTTATTTTTAATTAGTTGATAGTGAAAAAATGTTTAATTGAAATATATAAAAATTAAATTTGAAATCAATTTGATTTGACTATAAAATTAAACTAGGAAAAAGAGAGAAAAAAAGTTTTTTTCCCTCGATGAATATTCTTCAATAATAACTTATATAAAATCTTTTATTTTGATGTATAAAAAATCGATTCGGACTCACTGGTTTGAATGATTGAACCAGTTAGCTAGCCTATTTAAATCTCTTGTTAGATTGAACAAGCCATCGATTCACGTTACTTCAGATTGAAATAGTCAACTTTGCAATTGAATCAATAAACTTGATATACTTTTTTGGTTTTGCATTTATATAATGTTTTTCAGGATGATACATACACATTGGGGCATATATTATGAGAATGTATTTTTTATAAGAACAAAAATAAGTAATTTCAACTCTTAAATTAAAATACTTAATAATTCATTAAATCTCATGTAATATTATTTTTTTTAAAATTCATGGAATGAAAACCAAATATTTTAAAGATAATAATTATCATGTTATAAAATATTTTAATTATCATACCATTTTTTGAAATGTTATTAAACTATCATCATCACTAATATAATTGTCGTTATCATAAGTATTGCAACCATTTAAACAATAAACCCACTAGTAAGGTTATTGTGTAATACTAGTTGGAAAAAAAGTTTATAAGAGTCACAATTTTACTCTCCATAATGTCTTTTTAAATCATAGAAAATAAAAATAGATAAAATTATTGGTTTCTTTTATTAATATTCCTATCACAACTAATACAACATGATGTTATTATCACATTCAATAAAAAAATATTTAACTTTTTTCTTAATTTAAATATAATGCAGTATTTTAAATTATATATACTTTTATATTATTTTTGATAATCATCTTAATTAAAATCTTTAATTTTTTTATTGGAATCCTACCGTATTTCTCACACATTTTAACCTTTCAGTCGATTGTGAGACTAATCTTGACCCAAGATTTAGCTACATTTAAAATTTATTGCTCCTCCCTAAAATGTATTTTATAAGAATTGACCTCAAATTCTCCCCCTCCACATATTCAACCTGTGTTGTCAATTAAATTATGTGTTGTGTTGTCAATTAAATTATACTCATTGAGTACATATATTTCTATATTATAAATTAGAGATCTTAATTTACTTAGTTAAAAATCATTTGATTAGTCTACTGGTTGGGGAATTTGAATAATATGTATAAGAAGTTAAGTTCATATGCATATAAAATGAATTTCACTTCTTTCCACTCTCTTAATTAAATATTCTCAACCCCACTCTCTTATTTGAGAAATGAATTTCACATATTGTCCTCACAACTAGCTAAAATATATACATTTATCTCAATTTTTTAAATATATATATATATATATATATATATATATATATATATATAAATTATTGTCTTTCCATTTCAATTTTAAATTTTTTTATATCACAATTAAAATAATTTATTTATTAGTATTAATTGCAACTATATATAAATAAATTATTTATTTTATGCTATAAACAAACTAGTGAAATTAAATCTTTAACAAATGATGTCAATGTAATTTAAAATGCACAAGTTTTTGTGTAATTTTTATTATAATTTTTAGGGGTAGCAAGTCGGTTTGGATTTGATTTGATCAAGTCCATGATCATCCAATTAAATTTAAAATGGTTGGTTTGACTCAATTTTTTAAGAAAAAATTAAACCTAAACCAATATATTTGTAAATGATTTGTGTTAGATTTGATCAATAAATTAAAATATTTAAATTTGTCTAATATTTTTTAAAATCTAATATTTTTATAAGCTAATTTTTTTATCAAATGAAATATCAAATATATTACTTGTTAAAATATGATTTAAAAATTAGAATATAATAAATAAGTATTATGTTCTCAAATAATCAAATGAGTAGTATAATTGAAATTTTAAGTAAATCTAAAATAATTTGATTGGGAGAGTGAAATTGTGATTTGTGAGAACTAAGTGAGAAAAAAAGAGAGGAGGGTGGACACGATCTCACTCACATTTAAATTATTAATTTTTTAATTTTAAAATATATTATATAATAATAAAATTTAATATAAATTATAGGATTAATAAGTCAAAACAATAAATGAGCATATCCAAATATTAAAATTTATAATCCAATTTAAAACTCAACAGATTTTATTAATTTGATTCAGATCTAATCCAAAATAAAAATTATTCAACACAAACCATTTAAGTTGATTTAGATCAATTTAAGTTCTCACATCAGAAACCATGAATTTCCATAATAATTTCGGTATAAATTACACGAAAGAGGAAAGGCATTTGCGGTATGTTCATATGTTCAAACTTTTAGCCTCAGGGATGAACCTCTGACCGCGTGTTCCCGAATTAGGCCATGTTTGATGTTTGTTAACATTTTAACTGGGTACTAATTCAAAGGCGGATTTTTTCTTTGATATTTCGTTTTAATTTATAATATACTACTCCCTCCACGTCCAAGCAGATTAATGTTAAAGTTTTTGAAAAAAAAATCTAAATTGATTAATGTTTTTATTTTTCAATGATATTTAAATATTTATTTTAATTTTATCCTACCATTAATAATATTTATTGAAAAACTTAATAATATATTTATTAAAATTAAGAGAAAAATAATAATATTTTAATAAAATTATCCTTTAATAAATACTAATTCTCTTAGATACTTACTTTATTCGTTTGTGTGAAAATACATTAAATATATACCAACCATTTTGAGATGGAGGGATAGTTTGAAACTAACAATATATTTTATCTATTAAAAAAACTAACAATTTATATAATTTGTTTTTTTAATTTTTAATTAAAAATAAAAAATACTTAAAAATTGTAAATAACTGTCGTGTTTTAAAGAGTTATCTATTATAATAATTGTCTAGTTTAAAGGTAATTTTTTTTAAAAATTAATTAAAGAAAAAAATATCTAAAAAATGTGTGCACCAAATAGAATAATTATCATTATAATAATTAGCACAAATAGATCTAAAGGGGACAGGGAGCGACCCGGGTCCCCTTCCTTTAAACTTTTTATGTTTATATATATATATATATAATTAATTAATTAATATAAAATTATCTTTGTATGTTGTTCTTACAGTATTGATTAAGGTTAATTAATATAAAATTGTGTATAATTAATTGTATTTATTGTTATTATTATAATAGTTAAAGTAATAATTAGTGTAAAATTAATTGTATTTATTGTTATTATGATAAGAATTAAGGCTACCGTCATTTAATATAAAAATAATTTTGTGTGTAAAAATAGTAATTTAAAAAAATATTATTTATTAAAATTTGGAATTTTTTTAAAGGAAAAAATGGAAATTTAAACAATTATAAAGAAAAAAATTTCAATCCCCTTTATGAGAAAAAAAGGACTAAATTATTAATTTTATCTCACATAGTTAAAGTTAAATGTGATTGCTTAAAATTTATTATTGTTAGTTAGGAGTTCTTTTTCCCTATAATATACTAAAGTTGTAATTGACACAAGTTTAACTAGTTATCTTAAAACCTAATTTTGCTTTCAACGTCCGTTGGAAGAGTCTAAAAATAAAAAATAAACACATCTTATTTTATGTTCATGATTAAAGGGATTGATTGACAATGTAACACAATTTTATAATATCAGTGACTATTAAAAAATATACATAACAATAAAGTCTTTTAACTAATAACAAAGTCAATATCATATAAAATGCTTCACATACATTATATTTTTTGGTACATGACATTTTTTGTGATCAATAAACAAATACACTAGCTGAGATGATTTGTTCTCCGTTCCTACATTGTACGTACAAGTACTTGCTTCCCTTTTCACCTTCAATAAAGGTCCTATAATTCCAACTTAATTATACATCAATCTGCATATACGAATTGTTAAATGCTATAAGCAAGCATGTATATAAACAAAATAAAATTAACAACTAATATTTATTGATAAAAAAATATGTATAATTAATTATAAATGTATACAAGCAACCGGGTTTTTTTTTATTAATTTGATTTGGTGTAAAGGGGTAATTGAGAATATTATAACTAACCTGTCATGTAATAACAAACATGGTAGGATCATCTCCTTCTAGTAAAAAGCCTTTTGGATAGTGGGCAATTTAGTTCCAGTGGTTGGAGGTTTGGAGTTTGTACCCTTAGGAGGTGGCCTTGTTGTAGGTGCAAGAACATTCTTAATGCTTATCCCTCCATTGTTTGGGGGTTTGGAGTTACTACTCTTAGGGGGTGGCCTTGTTGTGGGGGCAAGAACACCCTGAATGCTCATCTTTCTGGAACTCATTGTATAAGATGGCTAATTAACTAGCTAGCTGCTTCAAATTGGTTTGTTTTTTGTGTATATATGGATACAAACACTGATTCTTGTTGATGAAACATGGCAATGTGGCTCGTATGTATTTATAGGGAAACATGCATGCCTTCACAGTACTATATATTCAATTAATGCATGGAAAATTACGTACCAAGTGATTGATGCAATGGTAATATACATAGAAGTTTCTATTAACTTTTGGTTTCATACTATTGCCGTTTACAAACTTAATTATATATGAAGCTTGTGACACAAGGAAAAATCTGCGGTGAAATATTGGCACCGTGACCTATTACGATATTGCCATGTAATTGATAAGAATGCATGCCCCTTGTTTAAGTGCCTTCATAACCAAGTTAGTCTATTTTTTTTTTTTTTTTTTTTGCTGAATTTACAACGACCAATCAAGTTAGTCTTTGATATGTAGAAACCGTGACTAAACTCTCATTGTCAAATATTTGAACTTTGAATACGCGCTAAGGACACAGCAAAAGACCACTTTTAGCCATTGGTGCATATATGTGGTGTGGCCCTGATATCCTTCTCTGTACTTGCATTTTCTTTTCTTGTTATTTTCGCTGTTCACGTTAACTCTTTTCCACGCAGATGAGAAGACTTTCATATAAAGATAAAACATATAAAATGGGATTTGATGAGTGGCAAATTGTGAAAAAAAAAGTTGAATGGTAAAATATGCTAAATTTTGATAAATGAATGACAAAATATGCAAATTGCATACTGTGGTAAAATTTGTGAAAACGTGAAAGATGAGAAAACGTTGAATTTTAGTTTTACACATACCTGCTAGATGGTATGCTTTGAAAGGACCAAAATGCCACTGAATATAATTCCTTATTTAAATTCAGCTGGTATCTGTCAAATGAAAATATCTGTCAAGTTTCATAATTAGTAGTATTATCTAAATATAATAATTCATGGATCATGGACGCCACAACAAGTTTTACAATGAATAAAATTTAAAAATTAAAATATTGATAAAGAATACCACAAAATTAAAATAAATAAGAATTAAAATTTAAAAATTAAATGGAAATGTTTAAAATTATACCTACAAATAATAACTAGACAGTTGACTAAAATAATCAATTATATGATAAAAATAATAATAAACTCTGAAATCCTTTTAAAAAAAATCAATTTTACAACCACACCGCGTAGCTTTAAGGAGTGTTATGTTAACATCTTACGACTGGGACCCGGTAGCAGCTACCTAATTAGGCCCCGCTTGTCATCGCCTTTTACTATGGGAAACTTTTAGCAAATTAAATTTTAACAAAATATATTTTGTGCTTTAAAATATTATCCTTGTGGATCACTTTTTTTTATTCATAATACTTACAAGATCTTATTTAAATAAATTTAGTTCAATTTCATTCATATTAATATTTTGTATGTATATGATTAATGTAGTCAATCAAATTAAAGTTCCTAATATAAAGATTAATAGTTAACAAAATCAATAGATATTCTATAGATATGTTATGGTGATAAAAAATAATAATTTTATAAAAATTGTTATAAAAATAGCATTATTCTTTAAATTATTTATAACCAAATTCCAAACTATAAAGAATTAGGATTAGGAAGAAAAACAAGACACTAATATTGTGAGTTGTGACACGTTTATATATTAACTTACGTGAAAGAGATAATTAATATGAAAATAAGAAATGAAGAAGGGGATAGAAAGGGAGAAAATGGTAGCATGCTGTGTGTCCATGGCGCGTATTAAAAGTTCAAAACTTTGACTATTGAGTGTTTTCGTCATTGTTTCTATTAGGATGTGTTTGATTTAATTAGAGGGAAAAATCAAAATTAAAGAGTAAGAAATGTGGTCCATTTAATTTTTTTAACGAAGACAATAAATAATTTATAATATTTTTTTAAAAAATATCACAATTTTTTTTCAAAAAATAGATAAGTCATGACAAAAGAATATTAAAAATATTTAAATTTCTATAAATTATAATTATCTTTCATATATTTTTATTGAAAATGCTTTCTGATTGCTTCATTGTCCATGCTATGAAGAAATATCTCTCTATTTATATAACCAAATAATCATTTAACCATTCATCTTCTTCCATATGATTACATATCTTATTCTTCAAAAAATTAATTGTAAACAAACATCTTAAATGACAAACTCTTTCAATTCCTTTCTTACTCTATTTGGGAATTGTGATGAACTAATAACTCAAATGAAAACATGTAATATAAATTAGTAAATAATCCTCGTGATTTGTTAGGTGTCTATTAGAGGAGTCGAAACATTGAAAATTAGGTTATCATTTTGACTTCTTTTTTATTTTAGGTTTAATTTAGTCATTTTATTTTTAAAATATTTAATCTGATTCCTTAATTTACATATATATATATATATATTAAATTCAAAATAGTTTCTTTATTTTTAAAATTTCTAATTGGATTTTTATTTTTTAAAATAAAGTTCATACTTTGGTCTCATTTTTAAAAAAATATTCAAAGATGAAAAGAGAAAAATGAGATCAAATTGAACTCATTTTAGAAAATTAAGAATTTTCTTGAACCTTTTAAAGTTAAAAACATCAAATTGAATTAAAAAAATTAGATAATCAAAATAGTAAGTAACTCCATAAAACAATAGGTGGACCCGTCCTTAACTCTCTGGGGGGTTTCACGTAATAAAATACAAAATTTATTTTAAACATATTAAGCTTGCGTGCAATTGCATTGCAAACTGCATGAGTATTAATTGGTTTTCAAAATATTTAAACTTATTTTTTTCTGGTGTGGTATATGCTATCTTTTTCATGCTATAACAGAAATTAAATATTTGCAATGTCAAATGGGAAGATATATTAAAAAAATTAGAAAAATATTAAAAGTTACAGAAATCATATTTGAAGAAGAAAAAAAAGTTCCACGAATTTTTTATTTGGAAATCTCCCTCTTCTTTTAATAAGATCTTCAAATAGATGCTTTCCAAATCAGAAAAAACTCAGAGGTTATTTGTATTCCTCGAAATCCTTCCCCTACATCACCCTTCAATATTTCTCGCTCTACTATTAGTCAAACCACCTGAGTTTACCCAATAATAAGTTGAAAAGGCTAATATATGAGAGTACATTACTAATCTTTGTATTTTTTATCATCAAGCGCAGGAGAACTAATTGATATGAGATTATTTTCTTAAACAAAAAAATGCCTTTTATTGTTTATATATATTGATGGAACAATAAAAAAATGATATACAAAATGTTAAGTATTAACAAATATTATATATATATATATATATTTATGAGAAATTAATTAACATATAAAGCTACTTTATTAATAAATCTTTCCATACAATGACAAACGTAACAGGCTATTTGTGAGTTATCGATCCTTTGATAATCACAAGGAGCTTGCACATAACATATAATAAAAGTTTCAAATATATTAGTTATTATTATAAATTTACACCGGATATTTGGCATATTACTACGTACTAGCTAGCTCTAAAATTTGTAAATTACAAAGGCTTATGAAACGAACAATATTAAGAAATTAACAAATAATGACTGTATAACAATATTCAGCTACCCTAAAAGTTCTTCATACATAGTTCCCACTTCCACATGATCACCTGCGATAAAATCAAAACGATTAGCGAACTATAAGGTCTAGATGGTGAACAGAAAAAGTTACAATTCAAATATTTGTAATAACTTTAAATACAAATAAAAAATAAAAAAAAACATAATGAAAATTAAACGAAATTTATTGACAAAATTTGTGAGTGCAAGAAAGTAGTGTTGAGGGGTTGTTTCTAATTTATTTTTACTTTTGTTTGAATATTTTTCCCCTTGCATGCAGTTGTTGGCATTTCAAGTATTTCTATTCTTATAGGCAAGACCGGATCCAGTAGTCTTTGGTTTGCCACCGATTTTAGAGTCCGAACCATTGGTTTTCGCAGGTTGCGGCGGCTGCTTATTCTTGTTGCCCAAACTCTGGGAAATGTCTTTCGGATTGGAACTCATTCCTGATAAAGCAATGCAAATATCGTTTCAATGAATTATTTGGTTCTATTGTCTTGGAACATAGAAACTATGGCAATGCTGTGTTCTATTTATAATATGCATCATGCAATTAAGAGACGTGCCTATTGATTACATTTCGCTAGCTGAATTACATTAGAAACATTGCTAACATTACCTAGCATTTTAATTTAATTTACAATGCCTTTTACGTTATTTGAACTGAACAAAAGGAGGAAAAATTATGAGAATTATCCCTTGTATAATTTTGTGGGAAGAAAAGAAAAATGGAAAACATATATATGAAAATTAAGAAGTGGGAAATCGTGTCAGTTGGTTTATCTTGATATATTATATTTGTTTTTAAGGTGTAGTGCTATCACATTTTAATATACGAAACAAATATCTCACGTTTTATATGTTTTTTGTTTCAAATTTCAGGATAGTTTAGGATGAGCCGCCATTATAAATTATATTCTAAAAAATGTCGTCGATGTAAATTTATGCATAACGAGAAAGAAAATGTATGTGATTTTTCCAATAATTTCAATCTTTCCGCTATGGCAATGGAAAGAAAAAAAAAACATTTTGGTTAAAATTTATTTGGAGTGTTCATCATCCATAAACTCAAATTGATACAAACTAACTCAAATAGTTTAGATAATTTGTTTAATATTTGGATCCCGAACCAACCTATTTAAATTTGTTGAATTTTGGATTAGTCACAAATTTTAATATCTGAATTTATTGATTTATTAATCTAGTCTATTAACCCGTTATTTTTTATTAAATTATTATTTATATATAATATATATTTTTAAATTTTAAAAAATGAATTATTATTATTATGCGACTTAGTATATATTCTTAATTATGCGACTTAATATATATTCCTAGTATACTATTGGAAAAATGAATTATTATTTCACTCGGTCACACGGACAAAATTGGGTTTCAACTCCCATATTCTTTCTTCTGCACCTCACTCGGTTGAAACTCGCAACCTCCTCACCTTGATCATATTGGAACTCAGAAACATACTAGAATAATGCACAAAGGTTAATAAAAAATATTGAATTTTTAATGTATCAATAGACAAATTTATCTTGTTGACTTAATCCAATCTAAATTGTTTACAAATAAATTGATTTCAGTTAGAGTTTTATTTTTTCTTAAAAAATTGGTCCAAATCAACCTATTTAAATTTGATATGAAATCACATATTTGATAAAATCCAACTCAAACTAACATGCTTGTAATCCTATAATTTATATCACAAACTATCGCTTGCGTATCATAATCAACCTAGGGATCACACATCAATTTGATCACCAACAGATCAGCTGTTTTTATTTATTTATAAAATGTATTATATATATATATATATGATGTAAATAAAATAACAAATATGAAGAAATAGGAAATTTCAGTGATGGTTACAATCAATTACGCGTACGCGCTAATTTCACATTTATTTTTAAAAAATAATTAACTGTGAAAAATATATTAATTATTTATTATATTTAATTATTTTTGGTAATATCACTAACTTTAAGTTATTTTTAGATTCAAATCTCCTAGGCAATGTCTCAATTTCAAATTGATCTATCAATTTCAGTGAAATTTATTTTCTTAATCACACTTGTTATTCACAAAATTTAAACTTAAGATTTTATTTAAAAGATTCATCATCCAAACCTAATTTCTCTTGAACCAACAATATATTAATTTGTGGAGATCATTTAAACAAATGTTTAATTGTGGCATGATTTGATTGGATTTAATGTAATAATTCAAATCAAATTAATCTTATATTTTACTTTTTGATTTATATTGGTTTGACAGAGTTTTTTTAATCCATTTTTATATGACTTTAAAAATTAATTTTAATATGATAGCAAATAAAATTGACACAATAGAGAACTGAATAATTTATTCAGTCATGATCAACCTTTAAAAATGACATTTATATAACTATAATAAAGAACCACACATGATAACAAGTATTTTATAAACCATTTATTAAAAAAATTAAAATGTATCAGTTACAAAGTATTAGTCATACATTATTAATGTGTCACATAAAAAAATCATAATTTAACATAATTAAAAATATTAAATAATATCAATTATATATTATCATTATCGAAATTGAGTCATATATAACTCATATTATGATAATGATATATTTGGATAAATTTTATTCAGTTTTCACATTAGGAACTATATATAAATGAACCTTATACTACAATAAATAATGCAATTTTTTTCTTTCATTTTTCAGTTATTAATTCTTTTGCCAGTAAAACAGTTTGCTTTAGTTTTAAACGCTCCTATAATCAATCTATTTTTTTGATAATTATATAATTGATGTGAAGTATTTATTAATTTTATCAATAATATATTTATCTTTCTCTAAAATCTAACTGAATTTTACTGAAATTTTCTCTTATAATTATTTTTTTATTCAAAAGACTTAAATTCAACATCTTATTCAAACAAATCAACTACTTATTGGTAATAATAGGTCTATAACTATAAGCTTTGTACAAAACTCGTTAATTTGCTCATTTTCCGTATATAATAGTTTTTTCATTATGACACACGTCGTCTGTTTTACGTACTCGACTTAGTCTATTTTACGTGTAACCAACAAGACTTGGTCTCTTGCTTACGTGAATTGTTAAAAGTGAAATTAAGGGGAAAAGAAGATGCAAATGCATCGAGGTATCAAAGTTCAAAAGTTTTGACCTTGAGTTTTTTCGTCACGTACGGTTTGATTTCTTCATATTATTATTTATTAGGCTCCAACTAAGTTGGCTATATGAGATATATTAATTAAATATACATGCCAAGATCGGCATAAGCATAATTGGTGCCCATTCACCGCGTAATTTTCCTTGTGCAACAAGCTAGCTACATATATATGATATCTCACACAAACCCTTGGATTTCAAAGTTTGTAAAAACATATGAAAAATAGCTGAAATTTCTACGTAAATTACAATGCAAAAACTTGGGAATTTCCATTCAAAGAATGATGAAGGCAAGTTTCCCCTATAAATATACACATTTCATCAACATTAAAATACACAAAATCATAACACCAATTTGAAGCAGTTAATTAACAAGATCGTACAATATGAGTTCCCAAAACATAAGCATTCAGAATAGTCTTGCCCATACAACAAGGCCACCCGCCAAGGATCCTAACTACAAACCTCCAACTGGGACTAAGTTACCCACTAGTCAACAGGCTTTTGCAAGAAGGCCAAAGTGAATTCATAGCACATTTATTGTCTTCCTATAGAGGTACTTATTAATAATATTATTAAAGTTGTTCCATTCGTCACCACGTGTCAGTTGGATAATTTTTTTAAGTTATTATTTTATTTTATTTTACTCATTTTGTTTTTATTTATTCATTTATTTATTATTCTTTCTTGTTTTTTTGTTTTTCTTAAAAACCGTGCAATACACTGTTTCGATGCTAGTTTATATTATAATCTGAGCAAAAACGATTATTTTTATTAAGATGTGAAAAATCATATGTCTAACATATTGTCCATATTATTATAACGATCGATGACAAGTTGTTTGCGTATATGTACTTTTAATTAACTTCGTATTTTGTAGGTTGACGTATATAACTTGGACCAGTACTGGAATTAGAAGGTTTAGTGAAGGTGGAACGTGAAAGCAAGAACTATAGGGATCAGAGCATATATATATATATATATATATATATATATATATATATATATATATACACATCAGCTCATTTGTTTATTGTATTCGTTAATTTATTTGTTTGTCTTTACTTTTTTTTGTGTGTTTTGTGTCATAAGAAAAAAATTGAAACATATAGTAACACTCCTACAATCAACAATGTGTATTTATAATTTCTTCCATCTCAATTCTACCTCAGTTTCTTCATTTTGTATCATATTACTTATCACGTCTTCTCTCTTATCTTTTTTCTTGTCTTTTTGTCTCTTAATCTTTCCATTTTTCACTTAAACCCCATCAGTAACCTTTAACTTATGCCGTTGATGTAAGTGACAAAATGACTACACTCCACAAGAAAAGTAATATAAGTTGTACTGGTGAGAGGGAAAACCAACGACGAAATCAACTTGCATTTTTTCATATCATATATTATTTTGTTTTGATGGAACTTAAGCACGTTACATTGGGTAATTAAGGGGCCATTGTGTGTTGAATTTCATTGAATAAATGTTCTAATATTGGTCAGTAAAATTAGAAAATATTGATTTTATTTTAAGCAAGAAATTAAATATCGTTATATTCATTCCCTCTCGTATACAAAGAAATGGATTTGTAATTTCATAAAATGAAATTCTACCTTTCCACTTTTTCTCTGCACATGATAAAGGCATTTTAATATTTAGGTTATTTATTGAAATGGGTTAAATTTAAAATTTAAACTTGTTTGATTTTTTTTTTTATAAAAAAAATTGAAGCTTACATGCATGTCTCTTTTATGTTTTGATTGTTTAATATTAACAACAATGGATTATATAGAAATACAAATGCAATGATTTTTTTTTAAAGAAAATGACAAATTTAAAAACATTTTTAAAAAAAAATTATGACCATTATAATATAACTGTTGACAATTAATAAATAATAATATATGTAAGATAGTAATAAATAGAAATGCATTTTTCAAGTAAATGTTATAAATAAAATTACTGTTATCTAATATATGCACCAGCTATTAATGCCAATGCTGCAAAGAAAAATTAATTCATTAAAAATAATCCAACCCAACTTTAAACTTATTTATTGTAACAAAACGAACTGGATTAATCGAATATTTTTTTTTATCAGCAAAATTAAAATATTACACATATGAGAAAAAGAACAGTACAAGATGTGCTGCTATAGAAAACATACAAAAGAAATCAAAACAGAACTAACGGCTTTACACAAAAAGCCATCGGGATTAATTGAATATTTAACATGTTAAATTCAAATTACATTCAATTTACGTTAGTAAAGAAAATACCTTGATCACCAGTTTTGAAAATATGTCGTCATTTCCCAATTAATAGACACTGCGTAAAATAAACATATGGGGAGAAGTTGCAATACGTCATAATAATATTTTAACGTAAAAGCAAAGAATAAGTGAATTTAAAAATATAATCACAAGCATTTGTTACTTAGATATGTAAAAATACTCAGTACTAATAATGGAGAAGAACGAATGCAAAAAAAGTTGCATAACCAAAATAATGTGTGAAGTTTACCAGTCTTACAACAATAATCAAATTGTGGAAGACCTTACAATAACAACTACAACTTGTCATTGTAGTATTTGACTACCATAATCAGCATTGAACTTGTCATATTTATGGACATGGAGATGAGCAGATGGCCTTGTGTTTCTCAAAGCTGTCTCTATATCTTCAGATCTGATTGGCCCAACTTTTGGCAACTCTGTAACCCAATGATCACTTTTAGTTTGCCATGAATAAAATAAAACTCAAGAATATATTTAAGAAAATAAGCTTAACACATTGTTTAAAGTAAATAGCATATAGTTGAAAAATCTACATAAAAGAAACAACAATCAATGTTCCTGTGTAGACCTGTTTTGGCAACTGTATTGGGGTTAGAATTTGTAAACAACATACCTTCTTCAGGCACCACATCCTGGTTCTGCTCAAGTTGTGACATTAAGCGTCTTAAGGGTTGCATTGCTGTCTCTTTACAGAGTAATCGTATATCCGATCCCGAATATCCTTCTGTTTTATCCACCAGTATATCATAGGGGATCGATTCCTCGCCAGGCTGTTGAGCAAGGAGTTCCTCGAACATTGCCCTTCTCGCTACTGGTTCTGGAAGTGGTACAAGGATCTTTCAATTATGGTCAAGGACAACAATCATTAGAAAAGGACTGAGAGCTTTCAACTGAAAGATCAGATTGTTTATTGGGCATCATCCAAATATGCATGGAACTAAGATTCATTCTCAATAGTAAACCGAATGACCAACAATTTGCTGACCAAAGGGTGTAAAAACAAAGTATGGTGCGGCAACAATTCTATGTTGCCATATGGATTAAACAATGTAAACTCCTGTACGTCCCAAACATCTTGAATTGATAAAAAAATGCCCAATAGACAACAAGCTTCAAGCATACCAAGTTTGCAACACACCTTAGCCTAGCAATGCATGTCTACACAGGCTACAAATAAAATGCAAATTGGAATTCAACCTCAAAACAATAATTGCTGTTATTTTAGATCATAAACCAAGAATTTTAGATGGAATACCAGTTTCATTTATAAAGAATAAAAAATTCCAAATCCAGTAGTCTAGTTAGTCAAGGAAACATGAGCAATGAGGTGATATGCCTAATAATTTATTCCATGCTCCCAAAAAAAATGATGTGTTTCTTCATCAAGATCAATAATTCCAGGCCAATGAAGTAAAATGACCTTTAGAGGACTAGAAAATTTGACCCATTCATTTATCATGCACACTACTAAGCAAAAGCTTATATTTGAAGGATACTCGCTTCTCGAGACGTCGAAGCATGGCTGCATCCAATTCCCAGGGAAGATTTGTTGCCGCTAAAACAAAAACCAGTTCATCTGTCTTTGTCAAACCATCCATCTGCAATCTTAATCCAAATGATTAATTTTTGAGAAAGCACAGCAGAATACATATGCCAACTATCATGGTAAACTCAAATAACTAATAAATTAAGTCATGATAGCTGCAGAAGCAAAATTTTAACAATCTATCAGGATATTTATGGGAAATAGTTCCCCCTTAATCTTGTTAGCTGTTCAAATTTTGCATGAGATGGTTAAGATCTTCCAGCGTACTGCAAGGGAACTAGGAGAAATACAGGATTATGAGCAAAATAAAATAGGAAGGACATAATATGTTGGATTGCTGAAATTTTTAATAATCTGGATTTTATCATTATTGCTTATTTAAACAGATGATGTGACACATTCATCTTCAACTTTATGGACATTTTTACTAAGGGTGTGATATTAACACAATGATTGAAGCACTAGCGATCTTTTTAAGGAGACATTTGTTTTTGCTCTCCAAAAGTTTTCTCATCTGACAAATACATAGTGCAAATAAATTTACAATTCATGATTAATCACACAATTCATGATATATTGTAAATCACGTAATTCAAAAGTTATTAGAAATTTACAATTCATGATTAATCACACAATTAAATTCAATCCGGCTAACTAACTAGCGACTCTTAAGAGATGAATCACAAATAAATATGAATCTTGCAATTGATGGATAAATCAGTGATAGGGTATCACCTATATGAATCATATGATTCAGCCATTTGGTATTTTTTACTTTTCTCATAAAAAAAACGGAAAGTCAGAAAGGCTTAAATTGTTAAATGAAGCTAAAGGAGCACTGCAGAAAACATTCTATTTGATTATTCAGATGTTCTATTTTCATTCTTATAACATGGGTTTCAGTCAGTCACTCATTCCGTCCACTGTATTTTAGTGTACCATTGCTTTGTTTTCACATAGTATGAACTTGGTGTAGTTAATTACCTTGATGATTACAAAAAAGTTTGTTCATTGTAAGAAACAAGCATCACCTGAATGAGAAGCTCCGTTTTCAACCGTCTACTAGCTTCGTGTTCACTGCGAGCTTCACCACGTTGACTAATGATTGCATCAATTTCGTCAAGAAATATTGTTGAGGGTGCATGATGCCTTGCAAGTTCAAATAACACTTTCACTAACTTCTCTGAATCACCTGCAGTCCAAAAGAAATTTTGTAAATGTACGTATTCACAGAATCACAAACTAATTCAGCCTAAACTAACTGATATATTGTAAATCAGTAATTAACTATTAAACTAATTGGTAACTAACTAACATGTGACCACTAATGGATAATTGGATATCAATTGTACACTTAATCTTTGAGATGATTGGCTTACATCACCTAAGTCACGCAATCAATTGTTTTAATCCAAGTCATTCATGCTATATCAATTAGTTGTTTTAAGCTCCTCTGACTGATAATAGACTATTGTTTTAAGATATATGCTGTGTATGTCTGTGTCTATTTGGCTAAGTAAGACAGAGGATGAGAGTATTGAACAAATAACCTTTCGAAACCAAATAGGGGTTATATCAATTGGCAAGATTCAAGGTAGTTAGCATCATAGTATTTGAAGAAAAATAGTTAGTTATACCATCTTCCAGATAGAGATTATTCTGTTTTCTTTTAAAAAAATAATATACACTACCATTAAAAATAAACACTTTTAAGTTTCCTAGATTAAGATTCACAAAATAGAAATACTCTAAAGAAGAAGGGGGAGAAAGTTGTAAGTAACAGGCCTCGCCATTTGCTGACTACAGATGAGGCTGAAATATTAAAAAAAGTAGTCTTGCACTCTGTCGCAACAGCCTTTGCAAGCATTGTCTACAACAATCAAAACGTTAGGAAGTTATTTAATTATTCAAAATAAATAAATAAAATAAAAAGAAAATGCTATATTCACAATCATTCAACAACATCAAGATCAACAATACCTTTAACCCAAGTTAATTGGGGTCGGTGGTAGATGAACCCAATGATAAATCGAAAATAAAACAAAAGAGAGGAAAAAAAAACTAAAATAAAAGACGGGTGAAAGGAAGAAGGGAGAAAAGAAGAGAAAAAGAACTAAAACAAGGGAACGAATGTAAAAATAGACAGGCCGAATATTTCTTCCAACAGAATTTATTTTTGATTTTGGAATTTTATTTGTGTGCACACAAACAATAACGTTCTCTTACAATTTCAGAATGACACTAAGGAGGCAATGTTGTAAATATTTCTGATGGAATACAAATACAAACCTTTCCTGTTCCTGGTGGACCAAAAAGGAGGATACCCTTCCATGGTGATAACAGACCAGTGAAGTACCTAGACAAATGAGAAAGATTAGCTTGACCATGAAAAAGATTTCATTCTATATCTCTACTTCTCTAGTAACCTTTTATTAGCACATATGCAAGTCTAGAAAATCAATCAGATAACCATTTCTAAGGACAATATCTTAATACAGACATTTTTAGCATTACTAGGAGCTTGGAATACAGATCTCAAAGACTTTCATAAAATGTAAACAAGCTAGGTTTCTTTGGCATTTTCAAACAAGTACCATCCTAAACATGTGAGAAAGCTAGACCTCTTTTTTGTTCCCTTTGATTCAAGGACTTTAAAATGAGAAATTTTTTCCTAACAAAGAAGAGAAACATATTAAGAAAGAAAACAACTTAAACAATAACAACAGTCTTATCCCATCAAATGAGATCGGCTACATGGATCACATGATGCCATTAGACTTAATCAAAAACCAAATTCTCAAATATATTTTTCACCATGAGATCACTTTTAATAATTTTGTCCGATGCCCATCTTGGTTTTTATTTATCAACCCCATTTTACAGGAATATAAACCACACGATCTGCTGTCCTCACCAGTGCCTCCAGTGGCATTTTAACATTGTACTTTCCAGCTTGAGCTATTTATATATAAGATATTCCATCCAGTTAACATCTTGAACTATATATTAATAGGGAAGACCATGAATCTAGAAAAAATATTGGTTTAAGATATTGCTTACAAAAACTAAAGCAGTATGTAAACCATTATACAGTCCAACTAAATTAATAGAAAGTTAATCTTAATATTACTGTTATCCCTGCTTCCATCTTAAATTTAAAACACTAGTTTATTCATTGATCAATGTAAATGATCTGCAACATCCAATAAAAAGATATTTTTTAACATACGCAAGAATATCTTGACAAGCAGTGGAAAAAAATGGTTATCAATAGCTCTAAGGAATGTTATGTGTAGAAAGTTTTCAACAGTGATTAGTGATACCAACTTGGGATACTTAATTGGCATCACAACAGCCTCTTTCAGTAAACGTTTGGCATTCTCTAACCCCTTGATGCTTTCCCACTTCACATCTGGACTTCCACGAATGATATCCCTAAGATGTGCAATGACAAACATATATGAAAATTTAACTTACAGAATAGAATCACACATGAAAATCTTGACCAACACACAAATAACTTCTCCATGTAGTCATCAGTTCTATCAGAGGTGTTGAAGAGATTGAGAGAAAATTTACCTACTTAGGCTCTCTCCTAAAGCTCGCATTTCTGCAGATTCAAAGGATGGAAGCAAAGACTTCTGCCTGAAAATATTAGGGATAATTATCTGAGAAGCAAGAATGAATAACTTCTCTATCTTCCACATATTCTAAGTTATTAGTAGTTCTGAGAATGAATAAATTTTCTATCTTCCATATGGTCCCATAGGGTCACAAAACTCATAAATTGATACTACTAATGGTTACAATTGTGAGTAAAGAATTAAAGGGCAAAGGATCAATATCAATTGTGACTTCTAGAAGATGCAAAATTGTCCATTTCTTCTCTTTAGTTGATAATAACTCTATCTTCCACATAGTCCATGATAGTCAAAGAACTCGAGAGATGATAGTATTAACAGTTACAATTGTGAGTAAATATCAAAGGTTTGATATCAGTCATGACTGTTAAAATATGTACAACTTTAAAATATTGTCTGTTTCTTTCCTCTAAGGTGGGTGAAAACCTCAAAGATATGGACTAAAGTCTCAGCAAATTCCAAAGGCAACGAAACTATGAAAGAAAACAGAAACTTCATAGATCCTCTCACTTTCTGATCCTTTATGTCAAATTTTGAGTATCAAGGACTGTAACCATAGTTGAACTTATCTGTTAATCAATTATGAACGACATCCTACATGTTTGTGATACAAATGACATTTAACATTCCAATAAATTGCTCTAATCAGTTTTAATTTCATCAGTGGCATCTTTATTAAATAAGAATTGAATACAATTGAATACACTTAAAGTGTACGCAACTGTTAGTTAAGCAAGATGTATTTCCGTTGTTAGCACCAACAGTTGCATACACTTTGGAGCATACTACTGGCTTATAAGTTATAGTGTCACACACAATAGTACTCCACTATCAGTCATTCCCTAATTAATCAACTTCAAACGGATAGTCAATCAAATAATTTCAAGTATTGAAACTGACAGCATCAATAATTGGTTGACTAGCTACTTGGTATCCAATAAAAACTTAATTCACAATTCAAGTATGGTAACACTGATCCTTCTCTATTTTTTCTTTAATTGTTTCTCACAGCAAAACAGAAACACTTAACCCTTTTAAAGTGAGTATGTGCTAATAAGAAAGTCCAAGAATACAAAGTGATGGATCAAAGAACCATACGGCCTTTCATCCGTAAGGGTCGGCACAAAGCCATTTGTGTGAATCTGATTCTGCCCCTGAAACACAAAATAAAAGCACAATGAAACAAGAATCAGCGAAATTTAAAAGAGGAATGGCCAGTTCAGAGTTCTCCAAGAAACTTGGAGTCCGAAACACATTACCTCGCTTCGAAACTGCTCATAAACAGCCATTTCCGATGCCCTTTTGTTGCCATTGGACACAATGCCCACTGCCACTGAATTTCCATTTCCATTGCTGACCGCTTTATCAGCAGCATCATCTCCATTCTCCGCGACTTTCTTCCTACCAAACTTAGCATCATAACACAATTTGAAGTCCTAAAGATCCAAACAAAATTAGTAAAATTCTCGGTACTAGAAGTAAAGTTCAGTACACCACAAAATCAACTAAACCAAAAAGAAAAAGAAAAAGAAAACACAAACAATGTAAAACAGCAAAGTTAAATTTCTATTAATTTCTACAAGCTAGTAAGAAATAAGAAAACAAAAATAAAATCGATCCGAGCAACTATAACAGCTCTAATTGCAAGACGAAAACATTAAAATTGAAAACAAAATAAATAAAAAAAATCCTCCTTCCACTACGCTCGATGATTCGATATACCGTCACAATTCGTTCAACTAGGATCGGCGAAATGCGGTGCAGAAAATCATCAAAACGAAAAAAAAAAAAATCCAGTGAAGGGAATTGCTTTTGTCGGTAAACAAAAATGGAAGAGAGAGTGAAACCTGGAAAGACCAGCGCGTGGGCATTGGATCGTCGGCCATCTTAGAGAGAGAGAGTTGAGAAAGTGTTTCTCTCTCTAGAATGGATCAACAGCGAAGCAAAGCAATGCTGCACTCTGTCGTCTGGCTCTCAGAGTGTGAGGAACAGAGAAGAAATGATTTTATAATTTTTTATTTTTTATTATAAATAATAGTAAGCAAGATTTGAGGGGAGAGTGAACCACGAGTGATAATATAAATAATAATACAAAAAAAGGTATGCACTATAGATCCCACTCTTATTAATGTCTCGACTCAATTATTAATGGTCTTGTTTTCTATTCACCTAATTCTACCTTTATCTTAATTTATTTTAAATACAGTAATAAATTCTTTATCTTTTTTTTGCGTATGATAATATTTTAAAAAATTAAAATCATAAATATAATGAATGAATGCACATATTCAAACATTTTTAATTGTAAAAATATTATTTTATTTTGACTTTAATTGTTTTTAAAATTTTAAAAATAGTAAAAATTTCTTGATAACCAATAAATTAATGCACAATAATTATTCATTAAAATACAATATCTTTTCTTCAAAAATATTTTAGTTTACAATAGTCACACTAAAATATAATAACTTATGACATTATTATACGTACTACTCTACCCATCACCATCCACCGTGTGACCAACTATGGGTATCATTTTCCCATTTCTAATAATTAGAAAATTAAGAAACAAATATCCTATAAAAATATTCATTAAAACCCATTATATATCAAATGTCCTAGTAATGAATATAATTATTAAATATATAAAAAAATAAATAATGAAAAGTGAATTATCTAAATTTCTCCTTATATGAGTTGAAAAAGTTTCACCAAAACATCTTTTTGTTTATTATATAAAATATTTTATTTAAATAACGAAATATATATATTTTTGCATCTGATGTAATCATTTTAAAAAAACCATCAATGTAATAAAGGAATACACGTTGATGGTCTTTAATCCACTAAGGGTACCTTCGTGAAAGAATAGGACAAATATTTGAATGCTTACTCGGGTGCTAGAAAAACATTATTAACATAGATGAATGAACAAAACTTAGTCATATATATGTTACTATTTTACCTTTTTTTTGCTGGACCGGATAGGTGGACCAAGTCGGTTTCTCTCTTGGAGTCCTTGCTACGCAAATTAGGCTATTGCTTCTCACACTGTCTGTTTTGCTTTCTGCACCCCATAGAAAACTTGAATGGAGACAAAATACCATTTTTTTACTCACTCACGAGGCATCCCACCCCACTCTCAAACCCTAGGGCACCTTCTTCCCTCTGTCTTCTCAGTGCCGTGGCAATGTTAAGGTCAATTAGACCATTGCCTTAGGCCTTCCACCAAACTCTTAATTTTATAATATTTATAAAAAATTAATTTAAATTTAAATTATTAGGTAATATATTTATGTGTATACATATATTAAAATTTTATAATTTTACTAACAAAATATAGTAAAATTATAAAATTATAAAATTTTAATATAGGTATACACATAAATATATTAAATCATTTGAGAAGTTTATAATTCATTTGAAAATTATAGAAAAATTAGTTTCCATTTACTTTAAATTAAAAAATCATATTAAAATTAATATAGTGATTAAATTTTATAAAAAGAATATGATGTATATTTTGATGAAAATGAGAGTGGTGAGATTACACATTTTTCTTATGGTAAAATATAAAATTACTTTGTAATTTTTATTTGAATCATAATAATTAACAACTGAAAAAGAAAGTGAATTGAAAAAAATAATCTTCAACTAAATTTAAGTTTTAATGAGCATTAATTTAATATTATTTGTCTTAACTTTTCTCCCTAAATTGAAAATATTAAAAGAAATACTGACAAAAAAATTAATGTCTTTTTAAAAATATTAAAGTATATTAAAAAATTAATCCTTTTTATATGCATCTAATGTTTATAAAATATAATTAATAATAGTTATAATTGTTTTCATTGTCAAAAAAATGTTAAAAATCAATTTTTTCTGAATTTAATTTGATATTGTTTATATTGTAAGATATAGTAGAATAATTACTATTGAGAAATGTAAAACTATTGCTTGAATATTAAATTTTAATTAATAATTTTTACACAAAAGAGTGGAAGAATAACATAAAAATAGATAAGACCCACGGTATAAAATTTGCCTAAGGCAAAAAAAAATATAGACACGATCCTGTGTCTTTCTTATTGCTGTCACCACCAATCGACGATCGCCTCCCGTTCATGGTGGACTCTTCCTTAAGCCCATCATGGAGACGCTCATCTCCCTCCCAATATTGATCGTTGTTGTCGTTAACAGTCACAATTTCATTGTTGGGTTCCTATTCGCAATCAACAACAACAACGTCCTGCACCATTGGACTACTTTGTTGTTGTCATGAGGTCCAAGATCAGGTCGACGACAAGAAAGAAATGAGAAAGTGAATCCTATTCGCAGGAGGATCTAATGGACCACGACAAATAAGAGGAAAGGTGCGGTTTTTAATGGTGTTAATGCTGGCAAGAATTTTTTTTTTTTTTGGTAGGCAAAAGCACATATTGATAAATAATAAAGCAAGACCATGGATGAGAGGTCATAAGAGATTTTCCCTCCAAGACAAACAAAGTAACAAACATACAAGAACTATAACCAATAGGTTGTTAAAAGTGAAACTACCCTGTATAATCCATCTTGCAATTAATCAAAATCACAAATACAATGACACCCGCCCAAGACTTAGGAGCCTGTTGCGCGAGACGCATAGCAACATTGCCAACAACATTTTGATATCCGAACGAGAGCCAAAATGTGCAACTTGTTACATAGCCAGAATATATTACCCTTGTGGTCGATAGACGCCAGAACAACAAATCTTTGGTTGTGGGTGAGGATGTTGTGGGTGTCACGAGAAAAGCGAGACGTGGGAGGAGGTTACGAATTATGTGTGAATGGAAAAAAGGAATTTGCTAGTGAGGATGACTGACGCTTTTTCAAATCTTTCATGGAAACAAGTTTCGAATTAAAGAAAATTTGGCTTGTTGTCTAGATCACATAACCCAGAAGTTGCGTTGGTGGTGTCCAGAATATGTTTTCTTGATTACCTATAGACTTATGAATTACCTATTCGGGAAAGCTATATGTTATTACATTTCAGAACATGTATTCCAAAATATGGAAAATGTATTCGAGAATATGTTGTTATATTTCAGAACAGGTATTCTGGAATATTGGTTTTCAGATTGCCTATAACTTTATGGATTGACTATTTTGCAATGGTTGATTTATATAATTAAATGGTTCTAGATTGGCTGTTTCTTCGAAGTAAAGTAGGAAGTTGTAATAAAGGAAGGGGAATGAAAATTTTAGGGGTGCAGAAAGCAGAAAATAGATTGCAGGAAGCAATTGCCTGGTAGCTTATACCTTTTTTTATATAGAAACATGCTATGGACTTCAAATTGGATCCAGTATAGCTAGTTGGGTATAAACTGCAGAGTCTACCTAATATGTTCGCCATTGCTATTTAATAACGCTTCACGCAAACAAGATTTACTTTCTTATATGCATAATATTCCAGCATAAAGTGTCCACATTTCAAAAAACCACCATATTCTGGTCCTTGTGATTATTGGAAAAAATCTAAGTTCCACATTAACTAGAAATAGTGTGAAAATAGAGTATATAAGTGAAAAATAACCTTCACTGTATGAGTTAATTTTTGAAGTTGAGTTAGATATAAATTCACATTCTAAGAGTAAGTCTTTCGACTATTCTTAACCCGTACTTTTATTTCTTCCCTTCATAAGCTAAGGAATATTATCAATGAGAGTTATAACTTATATAATTAAGGGGTACCCCAACCAGTCGACAAAGTATTTCAAACCAAAATAGGATATATCATGCTAGTTACATCATATATACACCTTCACCTTCCAACACTTCGTAGGTGGAGAGAATTAATACACCATTTTGAAAACAAAATGCCTCTCCCAATTTGATGAGAACTAGAACCACGCACTGATCTTAAAATCTCGTTATACCAAGCACACACAATTTAGTATGACAAATAAAGAATAACGAGAAGTATCAAACTACACGTAAAGTGTTTGTTTGCAACGGGATTTTTTTTAAGCGGCAAAAAGAATATTATTAATGAGAATAGAAATACCAGCACAAGTTATGCATGCATGGTTACAAGTATAAATAGACATAAATCCATTGACAAATTTGGGTATAGTTGAAAAAGAATCAACACGTAATATGCGATGTGCCCACCACTAGAACATGTGACTCTCTCTCTCTCTCTCTCTATATATATATATATATATATATATATATATATATCTATTTCAGCCATGTGCAACTGGAAAACAATCATCGGATAGCTAGGTGGTAATTGATACCTAGCTAGTTTGTACCCTTGTACTCTTTTATACATTAATGTACTTGTTTTGTCTATAAAAAACCTAGGCTATAATTGATATATACAGAAATAAAGAGTATAATACGTAATTATATGATATGATATGATAAAATGAGAGAAATAAAAAAGAGTAATAAGTATTCATGAAATGTATGATATCCACATATGACATATCAACCAACAATATATATACGGCACAGCGAAAAACAGAAGACAGAAACCAGATGATGACATTACTGACTACACTCATTCCATGAAGCGGATATAATTAATACTCATGTTAATCTACGAGTAAGCAATAGGCAACAATTCGAGCCACAAGGGCACATAAATTAATGAACACGAACGTTTAAAAGGAAATATCCTAATTCACCGGTAGAAGTAGAACTTATTAGTTGTAATTACTTTATTTAATTTAACAGTAGTAGTATATAATATTTTTTTTCTCGGTTACTACAAATTACATTACTAGCTATCTCGTAATTATGATTCATTGTATTTTCTTTAGTTACATTTTTTTGACGAAATTTTCTATAGTTCTGTATCAATGCAAAACGACTTAATGCCAACAGAGAAGACTGAAAATATACATATACAGTTTCATTTTAGGAACCCAATTAACATTAAATAAATTAAACTTAGAAATGAAAACAATATATGCATACATTTTTCAATAATCATATCCCCAGTTATTCTCTTTACGTCCCGTTTTATTCAATCATATTTCTATCAAATTTAAGAAGAAAAAAAAGGACATGTATATTTGAATTGGAAAGAAAACCTATTTTGTCCTATGTAATTAATTACACAAATGAGCTGTGATGGCTCTTGCAAATTACAATAGTCCGATAAAATGTCTATTCGATTGTCCACTCGGCAAGCAAAGTATACATGGAACAGTTAGCACTCACTGAACCTGTACTTTATTGTATAATATCAGAAGAACTCTGATTAGAGTTTCACCTAAAGCATTATCGTCTTTGACGGTTACCTAACTACAAAATGGACCCAGGGGACCATAGAAAAGTAGAATTGCTTACTTTCTCATGGACTAATTAAATCTAATGAAATAATTGATCCTGACATTCTGTCAAATTTTCATAAATGTTGAGTTATATAAACTTCAAATGCAATAGCAATATATATGTCATTTGACAGCTGACAGACACAAATTAAAATAAATTTCGTTTTCACTCATTCTAAGTATACTGGACCCCGTGAAGCAAATGTGTATCTATATGTTTTTGTTAATTTTTATTTGTTTAGGGACAATGTTAACAAATGTCTTTAATTATAGTACTGGTTTAGGTATCAAAAGTGAGCTGTTTTTATTAAAAAAAGTGTTATTAATACAATAACTGGACCCGTGAAGAGGGAAAAAGTTGCCAATTTAGTTTTCTCAATTAACAAAATTAATATTCTAATTAACAAACTAATATTTGTGGATAAAAATTAACTAGATCCCGTAAAGCAAGTGTAGTGTTATCTATATTTTTATTCGTTTAGGGACAATGCTAACAAATGTCTTTATATATATTACAGGTTTGGGTATCAAAAGTAGGTTGTTTTATGATAAAAAAGTGTTACGAATTAGTACAATTTCAGCCTAATTTCTTCTTTTTGGTGGAGGAGATTACGTATAAATGAACAGAATAGAATCACTATATATAAATCAGGAAAATTGTTCATCCAAATATTTCAGCCTAATTTCTAATGCACCTCTTTTGTAATTTCTTTTAAAAACATTCTATTTAGCAATTTCTTAATCGGTATCCTTGTGATACTTATTAGTTAGCTAGGACTCTAATTAATTTTAATTATAACACATTTCTTGAAATCTTACAGAAGGAATTGGATAAAAGAAATAAGAGTATATTAAAATTCATATTATAACTAAACTGCCATCAGATTTATCATAAACAAAACTGATATTGATCGATATTGCTAAGCAGCCTTGGGATTCTACATAATCATATCTGCCTGTCAATATTTTCCTTTAAATTTCCCCTCTTATCTTCTTTTGGGGTGGGGACTGGGGAAGGAGGAGTTATATATGGACAAATCCAAAAAATGACCCTACTGTAAAGTTTAGTATACAATTTGATGATAACATAATTGTCTGTGAAATGATATGCGATTGCATTATACTGTTGAATTGCTCGATAGCTTGTTTGTCCTCACAGGAATGGAGTGAGTGAGTTCAATGAATATGGCAAACAATGTAAAAAGCAGGATGATAATTTTCAAAGATGTTGAAATTATCCTAATCACCATGGTCCCTGGTTATCAGTGATGTGCATAAAATTGCAGACCAGGAATGAACAAAATTAATACAAGTGGCCAACTTGCATGCATGATTAGGTCCGAACACTAGAGTTAGGGTTTAAATTGCAGACTCAAACTAAAATTACGGTCACAACACCAAGTTTTAGGGGGTGGGGGGTTTGGATTTTTGAAATCATATTCTATCTTTTTTTCTTTAGATCATATGTATTTTTCGCTAGATATAATTCCATTCGAATAAGACTATTGTAAATAAAATAAAAAATCTTCAAATATTTAACAAGTTGCATATTCAAGTCTTGATTTTTAAACTCATGACATTTGATTAAACTGAAATAATCCACATATAGTTGATATCACCTTTAAGTGCAACCACATTTATTTACATTTTTAAAAAAATTATTAAGATTTTTAAAATTTCACGACCACAACGACTGCAATTTAAAATCTTGTTCATGATGAGAGTGAAGTGTGATTAGCCATTGAGTGAATGCCATCAAGTGCAGGAAAGACGTTGTCTTTGAAAATTATCCCTCAATTACATAAAGTTAAAAACATGGCGCCATCTAGCTCGATTGTATTCTATTGATCAAATTGACTCTTGCCAAAAAGCTCCTGAAATTAAGTTGCTGTCAGCCATATGATGCATTATCAGTTCAAAACTGAGACCTATGGGTTATATATCTTTGAATTACATTACCTAGGAAGTGATGCATGCCACTTTGGTGTCACTTTCATTCACAAACATTATCGATCTCTACCAATTTGATCATGTCGGGGAAGTAAAACCCCAGAATACTAAACTTTCCCCTTGTCACATTTTTCCCCAAGAGCAATCTTGGGGTTTGGAGGAGGGCCAAAGAGGTCAACATCAGATAGACTCAATCATTAATAGTTTATTTGCATAAACATACTTAAAATGGTCAAGAAAACTATTTAAAACTTGGTTAATTATAATCAAATTATAGATTATATATAATTAGCTAGATTTATCTATATTATAATTCTCACTCCTATAATTTCACAAATAATGTTTACAATTTTTTTAACCACCGGATGGTATCTAGATTTATGAGAGTGACTCATCCCTCTTTGCATTAGTTTGGTCCGTTAAAAATAAATTAAGTATTCTCAAATGTTGTAGCTCCATACTTGAAGAGGGATCAATTTCATGATCGGCCATGGTTAAGGGATGAAATTGTGTCAAACTACTCACGCTCAACAATATGTGGTTGTTTGTTATTAGTTGAACATAACCATTCCCTCTAAGTATTGCGTTATTTG
Source organism: Glycine latifolia (assembly GCA_013407115.1). Classification (NCBI taxonomy): domain Eukaryota; kingdom Viridiplantae; phylum Streptophyta; class Magnoliopsida; order Fabales; family Fabaceae; genus Glycine; species Glycine latifolia. The sequence continues at coordinate 29,023,163 of CM023942.1, forward strand.
AATTTCAAATGCAATACACATAACATAAAATCTTGCACCATGCTTCAAGAAACTACATCTCTTAATTTATAGCATTTGGACCAAATGTGATAGGAGAACGTACCCACAAGAGAATATCACGTAACATATGGTTTCCATCTCTTGATTGTAGAAAGTGAAATCTAAATCAATTGCCCCTAGCACTACTCCATTTCTTATTTGTCTTTAGTTTGTAACTGGCCTTATAAGATCCTCCAAGCACACGCAACAACCTTGACAGGTACTAACTGTGACAAAAGCTTGTTAATAAACATAACATCTATTTTTTTATAAGCAAAAAAAAATATTAAAGAAAAAAGTCTTACATAGCTAAACTAGATAAGTAAAGACAAGTTACATGATTAATACACTAATATAAAAAAAGAGCATTGGACATTAATTAATATTGTTCCTCTTGGCCTTGACATATCTAAGATATGACCTTTATCAGGTTTTTTTTATTATCAGCAAAGACCTTTATCTAGTCTAAAATCTAATTAAGTAAAAAAAGACACATTGACATACAATATTGTTTATATAAAAGTAATAACTTTTTTTTACTGAATAAAAGTAATAAAGAAAAATTATGAAGATTTCAATTTCAGAAACATATATAATCACTTGTTCTTGCATAGAGCAGTTTGGAATTAAAGGATTAATATCAGTAAATGAATGTTACGACGAGATTTAGTGATTTAACTAATCAGCATATGTTGAATCAGGTAAGAGTTCAAATCCGTTAAACACATGGCATTAATTGAATTTGAATGATTAATACCAAGAGAGAGAAAAATATATTTTTCGTAGCTATGGGCTAAAATTGAGGAAAAATATTGAGGAAAATTTGAATGAATGGGGCCTATGGGCTATATTTAAGTGGTTTGGTAGCTGATCGACTTCTTTGGCGGTCCCAGTATACGTATCATGCATGAGCATTATTACGTTTGTGTTCCTTCATATTTGAAACGGATATATAATCTCAATTAAATACGATTTTATATATGATTGAGGATGCACATGACGATGGCCCTTTTGTAGAGAAGACAACAATCTTTATCTTTGGCATGCATGTCTTGCACTTGCAGGTACCATGAAGTGCCAAATTAAGCCTCGGAAGACATGAAACATAGAAGCAGAAGACTTTTGGGGAATAATATGCATAATGCATGCTATAACCATAGGAGATCTTTATCCAAACGTAGTGCCTTAGGATTCTTTGGAAGCGGGACATGCATGTAAGCTCAAAAGCAAACATACAACTAGAGGTGAATTCATCACATCATTTATCTTTAGTCCATCAATTATTTAATTGTGGCAGAGACTTGTCATGTCATTTCCATTAGGAGTCCCAGCGAGAAATATATATATTTCCTTTCACATTCCTCTTACATGTCTTTTCCTTTTACATTATTGATTAATTTGTTTTCATATTTATATCCCATGTCAATCAAAAACGATAAATTATTTGTACAATTCTTTATACATATATATATATATATATATATATATATATATATATATATATATATATATAT